>OX337238.1:0-1200000 GCA_946965045.2 Epithemia pelagica | reverse complement strand
GCATACCTGAAATCATGTTGTTTCGCTTCTTACCATTTCCTCCGGTAAAGCCTCCCCTATGGCATTCTATTATGTGCTCGCTACGACTTCGATGTTCGGGTTGGTTGCTGCCATGACAACATTGAACTACATTAGTGACCGAACCATTCGTCAAAGGGCAGATCAACGGTTGGCCGAGATTGAAACACTTTCTCGAGCGCTCTCAGATATATGTGCACTTGATCACACTCTCAAAGAGGTCAAACATCGGGGAAAGGGTATTGACAAGGAAACCTTTAGTGTTTTGTTACGCGAAGCGCGACGTTCTCGACAGATTGACAGCAAAGAGGTGGATTTGCTTTTTGATGTGTTTGACAAGGTGAAGGACGGCGTCATTGGATCAGAGGACATTAACTTTATTGAAAGCATGTTGGAGTCGCAGCGTCCCTCCAAAGCGATTCCTTCTGGGGCAGAGAAAACGCAGTAATCGCATGCGTACGTGTACCGTTCAAAAGAAGTATGACATCTTGGTACCACGCACCATATAAGAATTCTGTCGGGGGTCCAAGGTAAACTTGCCTGCAAATTATGCTACAAGAAGCATATCGATTTTGGAAACCATATAGATGAAGTCCTTCTTTGCTGACATAAAATCAACGTCAAAGTTGCTGCAGAGACAACAGTCATATCCTTATTCAGATTAAAACTAGATTCTTGTCTCTGATACGTAGTTGTTCCGTAGATAGCGTTCAAAGGGAAATCGTCTAGTGGAGGAACCTTCAACCATTCCACCTCCATTCTCGTGATGCTTCTGCATCATATCAAAAGCAAGGCATGCGGCAAGCTGGAATATCAGTTCCAGATCTGTACTTATCTTCGGTGGACGAGATATCATCGATTTGAAATTTTTCCAGGAGTGTCCAGATTCTTTGTTGTTGTTGATACCTTGCTCCTTCCGAAATGCGACTGCTATGTCATGCGAGCGCTTCGATAGCCATCATCGTTTCGCGAGCACGTCAAAAGTATTGTATTTATTGGTGTGACATCTTCGACTACGTGACACATTGCCGGCGCGCGCGAAGATAGGACCTTTGGCGTTTTTGGATTTCGGCATTCGGGGCAGGAGAGAGAACTGGTCCCAACAAAAAAAGAAACAACGAGGTGAACTACAAGAAGGACGACAACAACGACCACCAAGCCGACAGAAGTCTTCCTGGCTAATCTGTATCCCCGCGTTACATGGTCACGCCGATGGGGCGCGACGCGGACCCGCCATGGGCAATATTGGCTGCTAAGAGAAACGCCATGGCTCAACCACGACCCACATGCCGATCGGGCAATACTGCACCCCCGCCGATCACGAGAAACCACATGGAACGCAAGGCGATCCATCCCTTGGCCATGGAAACACTGCATGGACTACGAAAACTCAAACCAAACCAACCCGCCCCAAAGGACCGCGATGGTGCCACGGCCAGAACCCCGCTGGCCAAAAATCCAGCCCCCAACGGACAAACAGCCCCCTACACAGCGAAAAATTCCCACCACGACGACACATACACAAGACCAGGAAAACAACACCAACCAGAGCCCGCCCCAAGGCCAGCCCACCAATCAACATACCTACCAACAAACCAATTTGGTACCGCTTCGCTGAATGCAAGACACGACGACACCACCAAAAGCCACTCTCTCTCACTCCCCGGCAAAGGACGCCAACCAACAACCACAACAATGACAAGAAAACAGACAAGGACCACCGCTACCCAGACCGAAACAGTCCCCCCTGGGACACTCGTCACCATCGGAGAACAGGACAACGCGGAACCCACAGCACCACCAACCGAAGAAAGACAGATGGCAATGACCCAACGTCAGAACCCAAGGGCAAGCCCAAACAACGGGGCCAACAACAAGACAACCACACACACAAAAACAGGAAACAACAGTTTCCCCTCGGATCGTCTCCCAACTACAGCCAACAGCCTCAGCAGCCGTCAACACCGCCATCCAACCATGCAGGTCCATTCGAAGCCCTCCTCCGGCCGCCGCCACACCCGCGGCGCCAAATCCCAAGGACCCAAGCCATTCCTCCACGACGAAACATCCACAGCCATCACCCCCGAACGCCGCCCCACCAACGACAAGAAAAACAAAACCAACGAAGAAAAAAACCACAAAAACAACGAACCGAAGACCCACCCTGCCGAAAACCACCAAAACAAAAAACCAGAAAAAGATACCAAGAACACCACCCCCAAATCCGACCATCACCCAGAGCAGCAACCGAAATCCCACCACGAAACAGACGAAAGTTACGACATCGACATGGAACCGACCAACGAGGACGAAAACAACCCAGCGAATGCTACCAACAACCAAGACGACCACCACCAGGACCACGACGACAACTTTGTCCCCAACCAGAACGAGACAACCGACGAAAAGACGACGCCGAACAAGGAACCTGACACCATCGATCAAGGAACTCCCTCCAACCCGTATCGAAAACAGAAACAATCAAAGCCACATGAGGACGAAAACAACCCAGCGAATGCTACCAACAACCAAGACGACCACCACCAGGACCACGACGACAACTTTGTCCCCAACCAGAACGAGACAACCGACGAAAAGACGACGCCGAACAAGGAACCCGACACCATCGATCAAGGAACTCCCTCCAACCCGTATCGAAAACAGAAACAATCAAAGCCATGAGCCGCATCACCCGAACCGGCAATCCTCATCCACCTGAACGTCATGGTCAACCATAACCACAATCCACAGGTGGAATCTGCCCTGCCCCGTCTCACGGAGCAAGCACTCAAAGAACACTTGGACCAAGTCTTCTTCCATCACCACAAACGCGAGGAACCCATATGGCTCCAAGTCCACAAGGCGGAATTCATCGAGACCAAGCAAGCCGGCCGGATGAACTACCGACAAAACCAGAACGACCAACGTCCACGAAACAATGGTCACGTCTCTTTCTTCCACGTGACGCTATCCCCGGCACCAGCCAACGACGCCTTCGACACCGAAGTGTTCCAAGAACAAGGCTTACGTTTTGTTCTTCAAATGTGGCACCGCCACAAGAATGATGATTTTACCTTCGACGAATTCGGAGACCAAAGCGTACTCCGGAGCGGTACACCACAATCCAACCCAACCATCAACCCGAGGTGGGACCAAATCAACGTGTACCTCCCGGCAAACAACAACCGCACAAGTGAGACACATGGGATCGTGGTAGGAGTCCCAGCACAGTAGATCAAACACCGACGTGCAGCGTACGACATGGCCGGAGCGATCCAACACTCCCTCCGAACCCACCTCCCCCAGAAACTGAACTGGACAGACTTCTTTGATCACATCGGGATCCGCGCTGGGACCTTCAGTGGGGACCTAAAAAACAAACAGAGGGGCCAGGTCCCAGTGGTCTACATCACGGCCTCCTCCCGCCAAAACTTCGAGGCATTACTCCGAAGCTACAATGCATTTGTCGCCGCCAACCGAGAGAGCGACGTTCTCTGGCACAACAACAAGTTGCAGATCACACCAATGCCCACAACACAATCAAACCGAACCACAACCCTCGAGGCGCTCAAAGATATCGACCAGTTCTTTGGCGCCAGCGTACGCATCAAACTCCGCCCGATTAACGAAGAAGCAACGGACGGAGAGTGGGCCATGCTACAACACATGGAGGAATTTGTGGCCATTTTTCCGGAATACGACAACTTGGATCCGGACCCAAGGTATTACACATTGGTGCTCCGCAAAACGCCGGACACCCACCACCTAACGACCAACACCATCAGACAACATCCTGGGTTTCCGGAAAACATACTGCTACCCACCCTGGCAGCCGTGGCAGCAACCCCACCAAGACCAACAAACAACAATCAAGAAACTCCAACGTCGTCCAGTCACACCAACAGACTGCTGGCATTCACCGACCGACTTCTTCGTCGCAACAACAACACCCAAACGAACACGGGCGGAACCCCCAGGGCACGAACCAGCCCCCCAGCAACTCCTCCGCCGAACAAACGACAGGCAAACCACCACAACCACAACGACGAAGACGACAGTGATCCATACGACGATGGAACGGATTGGACCAAGGTGGCGTCCAGCCCCTACCGCCACCCACACCCAGCACCAAACGAAATGGAGGACGGCAAACCACCGGCAAGACACAACAGCTTTGCCCCCCTCGACGACGAGAACCACGCCAACAACAACAACAAACGGAACCATGTGGAAGACGAAGACAACATGATGGAAACAGAAGAAGAGGAGGAACATTCTCAGTCCCTCATCCCCCCCGACGAACCAGAAGAAGAAACGACAGAGCTGTATTACTCCGCCGCAACAGGACACGAGATTGAACTCATCCTTCAATATGTCCGGCACAACAAACCATCTCGCATAACCAAAATGCACAAATACCTTCAAGACACAACGTCATTCTCGAATGACACCGACGCGCAAGATGCTTGGCGCTACGCTCAGTCACTTGTCCAGACGAGCAGCCCAAGCGTCACCGACTCACGCACCGGCCATGTGGTCCCGCATGCAAAATGGGCCAATCAACAAAATGAGTAACCAAGAGAAAACACCGCCGAGACACTGCCCGGTACCCGATTGCCCGTGGAAAGTGCCTCACAACAACAGCAAGCCACATGCCTCCCTCAAGGAGCATCTAATCACAGAACATAGCGAAACCAACCCAAGCGACTACATGACAACAAAATTCTGCACAACACATGGCTTCCACGTGTGCCAGTTATGCGACACTCCAACCGCAATATTCACCACACCCGGCCATCTAAGACAACACGTAACAAAAAAGCATAATAGAACGAAAACAAACATGCAACTAGTATCTACTACATACAGGCATGCAACACCCGAAATCGAAGCCAACTGGAAGAAAAGCTTGGCGTATCTTTATCAACTCCAACCAACGCCACCGCCCTTCAGAAGGTCCATATGGCACAAGACAAAGCCCCCCCTGCCGGCAGAATTCTTTGTGACATACAACAACATCATCAACTGGATCCTTGAATCCACACCAACATTGGCGCCATCCATCCTCAAAGAGACAAGCCTCCCCAAACACGAAACAGATTCGAGCCCGTTTTGGAAACTCCTTTTATTGTTGGAACCTCTACTCTTGGCGCCAATCAAAAACACCGTTCACCTGACTTACTGTAACGCATTCCGACACAGACTGTCGCTCCTAAAATCAGGACGCATCGAAGAACTGCACAAAACAACATGGGATCCAACCCCTCTCCCGAACAAACCAAGATACAACAAGAAAAAAGGGAAACAACGTCAGCATCAACAACAACTGCAGACAAACGAAAAACAACTGCCATCCTGGCGCCTCTCAGCAGCCCAACAGGCGGCAAACCTTGGAAATTATCGAGCGGCACTGAAGAGAATAACAACCAACACTCCAACGGCAACCTTGACTCCCCCAAGAATAGCAAGATGCCAGCAAGAACTCTTCCCGGCAAGACGACAGCCTCCACCAGGAACAAGAGCACAAGGACAAACAAACCTTCCACCTCCGGCAAACCAATACCTGAAACTCACGGACGAAATGACAGAACTGGCGCTCCGACAAATGAAGCCAGGAACGGCATCCGGACCATTCGCCTCCTGTACTGACGTACTGGTAGCAATGGCGCTCCACCGAACAACCAAAGCCAAAGACGCCACAAAGCCATACTTTGGCAATGTCAGAGCTCTCCTCCAACTGGTGGTGACCGCCCAAGTCCCACCACAAATCCAAACAATGTTATCCAGCAATTATTTCCTGGCATTGCATAAAGACATCAGCAACCCAGAAAAAATTACGACCGATCGGAATAGGAACGGCAATCCAAAGAGTGGCTGCCAAAACAGCCTTGGTCCATGTAACAGAAGATATCACGCCCTTGTTATTAAAGGGCGGACAATATGGGATCCAAATCCCAGGAGGAGTCGACTTTGCCGCCCAAACCACGGCCATGGCTGTACGAGAATTTATAGACAAACAGGACAACAACACAGACAAGTCAGAGAACAACCACACAGAAAACGAACACAATCTACCAACCAGAGCGTTGATATTGCTTGATTTAACAAACATGTTCAACAATGTCTCAAGAACAGAAGCTCGCAAAATTCTGCTTTCCGACGAAGCGACAAGTCCCCTTCTCCCCTTGTTCGACCTCTTAACAAGTCACCCCTGCAACTCGTGGTACTTTAACGAAAACAAAGAACCGAACCACCTCAAACAAGACGAGGGATTCCCACAAGGATGTCCACTCAGCCCCCTCTTCTCCTGCCTAGTGCTTCTGGCACTCACAAACCAGATAAACAAGGAACAAGCTCAACGAGCAGCAACAAGAAAAAGGTCAGGAGACACTGGCAACGACGGAAGAGGTGGAAAAGCCCATACAGCATCGATCATGGACGATACGTCCGTTTGCTTACCGCATTGCGACCTGCCATGGTTCCTCCACCGCTTCAAGGAACTAGGCGAACCGCTAGGAATCATCATGAACCATTCCAAGACAAAAATCCTCACAACGACAACAAACAAACCGTCTGCAAAGACACTGTCACCACCGGCACAGCAACACATCGAAGAAGCCCTTTCCTTCCTCGCACCCCAAGCGCCGGACACTGCCGAAATAACAACGGGCGTTCGCTTCCTCGGACAGCCGGTTGGATCAAAGAAATTCGCCCAAGAATACATCAACCAAAGGTTAGACAAAATGAACGACACAATGAATCAAATCAACCAACTCCACGACCTCCAAACTCAACATACGTTATTCAAATACTCACTGGTAGCGTCCATCATGCACCTCTTGCCATCGGACATTACCCTTGCCAATCCAGCCACCGATACAAGATCCACTCTGTGGTCAAGTGAGACAACAAGAAAAACAGACCAACTAACAAAACGGTTCCTCGCCATGCTTACCTCCCTCGGAGAAGACGACATCAGCAAAACATCAACAATCATTGCCGCGTTACCTCAAAGGTTAGGAGGACTTGGCTACCAAATGGCAGCGGCCGCTGCATATCCCCGATTTCTCACACAAATGGTGAGAGCGATTAACCTTGCATCCTCCAAAGCGACACCAATACCAGACGTCCACAGCCGTCACTTCCACAAATGGACCGAAGCAACAACTCCAACAATGGTGAAATTCCGCAAAGGACTATCCCTTTTCGCACATGAACACACCGAAGAAGCCCTGTTCACTCCAAGCAGATACGACAGACAAACCCACCACAATTTAATGAACCATATCATGAGAGAGCATGTGGTCGAGCGGCTGTTCCAAGTTACGGCCCCAGACCAACGCATTTTCCTACCTTCCCTTCTTTCGCCCTTAACTGTTAGAATTCTCACCGTCTATGGTGGTAAGATTCTACATCTCATCGATTCCCCATGTCACATAGCCTCGTGCTATCGCATCATGCCATCTAGCTTCGAGCTATGTTCCCTAGCTTCGCGCTATATCGACCTATATTTCTTCGCAAATCATGAAAAGTGAGAATAGATTGACGAACTCACTCTCAAGACTAAACTGGGTCGTGCGGTATTACAACGGACGTAAATTTGGCCGTTGCTCGGACATTATACTAACGCCCTAAGCGTACGCGCCCGAAATCATCGAGCGCGCCCAAGCGACATCCGAGCGCTATCGGCATCTATCCAACCCAACGGTCTAAGTATCCCAAGCACGACACACGATCACGCGAGACCATATTTCCATTCCCACAATCTCCAAATTGTCAACAAGCTGCGCGCCATGAAAACAACTATGCCAATCCATAGCAAGAGCTGTTGACCCTGTATATGTTATCCGTCCACATATACATGTCATATACATCACATGAATCGACTCCAACTATTCCAAACCTGTTGCCGCCAAGAACCTATGACACATGACCATTGGCAGGACCGAACATTTCACGTAGACCTATCGTAGTAATCAACACACAATCTAACAATATCACCATTTATCACATCCTCTTTTGTGTCCCGACTATCCTTTTGATAGACTACGACTTGCTTTCCTCTCTTACCCGTGGAGAGGTTTGTATCGGTTGGTGACCTACCTGATTGTCTGCTCTACCGAGCATCAATGTCCCTACGATTCAGAAAGAATTGTAACAGATTAACAGTCTCAAAGCTTATTTCCTTGTGGTTTCATGGATACTAACGAGCTTATCACTCCTGTACGACAGATCTATCGAGCCAACCTGCATCCCGGGCAGCCCGATACCCTGGTGCAGCAGGAACTGGTGCCGACGCTGAAGGCAGCCAACACATCGGTCAACATCTCCGTCGACAGTTCCAACAGCAACCCATTCGAGACTCCAACCCAGCCTCACGCTCCGATCCCTGCGCCGTTGCTTCGGCCCCCGAGTCCGCCTCGTCGGCTCGTCCCTTCTCGATCCCGTCGTACCACCCGGTTGATTGCTGATCATATCAAGTACTTCCGTCAACCAACTTCTTCGACCTTCGATCCCGAGATCATCCGTGGGGAGACCCAGATCGAACGCCAGTTCCAATCGGTGACCCACATCGTCGACCAAGAAGACATTGACCGTCTGAACGACCAACTTCATCGTTCTCCGAGGCGTCGCCTCATCTTGGCCGCCCTCTCGGGCAACCCCATCCGTACTGTCCACCTCCGCTTCCTAACCTTCGAGCGCCCAACTGGATACTACAATACCATCTACGTCGTGAACGCGACGACTTGCCCTCTGCCTCCTAACGTTGTACGCCTAGATAACTACGTTGCCTGTCATCCTCATGCAAGCTGTAGAAAAGGTACCTGATCTCCGCCGAGTCAAGATCTTGGATAATGTGGTGAACACCAAATCCGGTGCAAAATCCCTTTGCTATCAATCATACTTCCGTCTCCTTCTAGACGCAGCTTATGACCATGATCAAGCAACCCAGTCATCTGTTCATAGTCGCCGTCGACATGTCAAACAACATGAATCACTATATGGCCAAGATACAGATGCTGACATAACCTCACAAGATGATATGGAGTATCATGTCCACAACACCAAAGCGACATCTGAATCTCCATCCTCTTCGTCCAAGGTTAGTCTACCGCGTGACCTATGGTTCAAACTTTCTGAAGAAGATCGCAAGTTGATCATTGAGTATAACAAGATGATTCAAGCACCTTCATCAACAACACCGAGGAAAGTGCAAACACATGCCCTCGACATTGATCCGGAACCTGATCCTGACCCCAACCAAGTTGCATCTGATGACAACTCACCTGGCATAGTCCCTGAGCATCCAGATGATTCAGATCTGGTTACACAATTTATCAACCAAGCCATGACGACTGATATCAATCTCCCGGCAACTGACCTGACTAGTGTTCTTTCTAACGCCAAGTCCAAGACGAGTAAGAAGGTTACTTTCAAAGCCAACATGCATAAACAAGCAGGACATGTTCCACGCTATTTGTTTTCCAGGAAATCTACTTTACCAGGAAATCAATTGATTGACCGTGGTGCTAATGGAGGACTTGCTGGTTCTGACATGCGCATCCTTTCTAAGACTGGCCGCCATATCACTATTGTGGGTATTGATAACCATGAACTTACTGGACTTCCTGTCGTCACATGTGCCGCAAAGTTTGAGACCAATGATGGACCTATTGTCGGCATCTTCAATGAATATGCTTATTATGGAAAGGGCTTATCTATCCATGCTCCTGGTCAATTCGAGCATTTCGGACTTGCTGTTGATGAACGATCTGTTAAAGTTGATGGTAAACAACGCATCACTACACTTGATGGTCGTGCTGTACCCCTTCACATCAAGGATGGGTTAGCCTACATCCACTCCTTGGGTATCCCCAGCGACGATGACATGAATACCTTACCTCAGATCATCTTCACGTCACCCGACACATGGGATCCTGGTGTTCTGGACCATTCGTATTCTCCCACACCCTCTGACAATGATCCTGATTGGAAACACGTCAAGACTGATGGTAGTATGTCGAACCATCCATATGACAACTATGGGGAGTACACTGATCGTGTTGTTTGTAACCTCAATCTCCTTTTGGATCTCCCATACGATCATGGACCTGACGACGCACCCTTCTTTTCTATCTATGCTGACGCAGAAGGTGATGATCCTACACTTCATGCCTCTGTCCACCGTCGTTACCAGGAAGCGTATGACTGGAAGAAGTTCCGTCCATTCTTTGGTTGGCAATCTGAAGATGTTATTGCCGATACGTTCAAGCACACTACACGTAATGGTAGCATTACTTTTGACCACGACACCCTCAAGAAACATTTCAAGGCTCGCAATCCGGTCCTTAATATACCTCGACGTCATGAACCCGTTGCTACTGACTCGGTTCTCTCCGACACCCCTGCTGTTGACCATGGCGGTAAAGTCGCACAAATCTTTGTTGGTCGAGATACTCTGGTCACTGACATCTATGGGATCAAGTCAACCAAACAGTTTGTCAATACTCTTCAGGACAACATCCGGTTTTGTGGTGCCATGGAGACTCTTATCAGTGATGGTGGTTCATCTCTCATCTCTCAAAAGGTCAAAGACATTCTTCGCACTTTGCTTATTGGGGAGTATCGATCCAAACCTTATCATCAACACCAGAATAAGGCTGAAAACCGTTACCAGACCGTCAAACGTATGACCAACGCTCTCATGAATGCCACTGGTTGCCCTGCCAACACCTGGCTTCTTTGCCTTGAGTATGTCTGTGACTTATTGAACCATACATCATCACCCACCCATTCCGGTCGCACTCCTCTTGAGGCTCTCTCCGGACGCCCACCCGACATTACTCATCTCTTGTTCTTTCCTTTCTGGGATGAGCCCAATTCTGGTTCATATCCATCTTCTTCTGATGAGAAACTTGGCCACTGGGTTGGTTTTGCTCACAACGTTGGTGATTCTTTTACTTGGAAGATTCTCACCCAGGATAACCAGATAATCTACCGTTCTGCCGTTCGCCGTGTTGAATCCACTACACCTAACCTACGTGTGGATCGACCTTCAGGGGAGGATTCGTCTGAGAAGGATGACAATGATAAGCAAGCTGACACTGTCTTCATTCGCAGTGATAGTGAAGATCCATCCAAACCAATGCCCACGATCGATTTTGACGACATGATAGGACGCACATTCCTATGCAACACAGAAGAAAATGGGGAGCGACACCGTGCACGTGTCATCAAACGAGTCATTGATCTTAATGAAGAAGCAACGAAACAGGAAGAACGTGTCAAGTACATCTACCAAAAGACAAATTCTGATGTTGATGAGATGATATCCTATAATCAACTCATGGAGTATATCGAACGAGATAACCAAGCTCAAACCTCTGGAGATAATCTTTTCAGGTTCAGGGACGTCATTGCCCATCAAGGCCCACTGAACACAACTGATCCAGATTACAAGGGGAGCAAATATAATTTGCTTGTTGATTGGGAAACTGGGGAGACTACCTATGAACCTTTATCACTCATCGCCAATGATGATCCGATCACTGTAGCAATTTATGGAAAGAAACATGGTTTACTCAACGAACCTGGATGGAAGCATTTGAAACGTTATGTCAAAACAAGCAAACGTCTCATTCGAGCAGCCAAACAGTCAAGGATTAAACAAGTTCACCATTCCGTCAAGTATAAGTTTGGATTCCAAGTACCACGCAATTATGAGGAAGCTGTCGCTCTTGATAAACAACATGGCAACACAAAGTGGCAGGATGCAACAGAATTAGAATTGTCACAGATCCAGTCCTACAAGACATTCAAGGATTTTGGGAAAGCCATCTTCATTAAAGGGAAAGTATCCAATGCACCTGAAGGATATCATAAGATACGTGTACATCTTGTTTTTGACGTAAAACATGATGGACGACATAAAGCAAGACTTGTCGCAGATGGACATCTCACAAAAGAACCTGTCGAGACAATCTATTCAGGTGTTGTTTCCATTTGCAACCTCCGCATTGCCTTATTCCTGGGTACTTTGAATGACTTGGAAATATGGGGAGCAGATATTGGAAACGCATATCTGGAAGCCTTGACAGGGGAGAAAATCTTCATTGTCGCAGGACCTGAATTCAAGGAATTAGAAGGTCACATCCTGATTATATACAAGGCACTTTATGGATTGAAGTCATCAGGCGTACGCTGGCATGATGTCTTATTCGATGTTTTGACAGACATGGGATTTTCACCAAGCAAAGCAGATCCGGATATCTGGATGAGGAAAGCACCTGGAGAAGACTGTTACAAATACATTGCCGTATACGTTGATGACTTAGCCATTATTTCTACTGATCCTGGGAATATCTGCAAGATCCTGAAGGAGAAATACAACTTCAAACTCAAAGGAGATGGACCTATTGATTTCCACTTGGGATGTTGTTACACCAAGGATTCTGATGGAACATTAGTAGCAGATCCAAGACGCTACATTGGTAAGATGATGGACACTTTCGAACGAATCTTCAAGGAGAAACCCAAGAAAGCCAAAACACCTCTTATTGGCGGAGACCATCCTGAATTGGATGATTCTGAGCTCCTTGATGAAGAAGGTACTAGCCATTTCCAAACTCTGATTGGACAACTCCAATGGGTGATCACTATTGGTCGTTTCGACGTCTTCACCGCTACAATGACGCTATCACGCTTTCGTGCTGCTCCGAGGAAAGGACATCTTGATAGAGCCAAGCGTATCTATGGATACCTTGCACATCTCCCAGAAGGCGCGATCAGATTTAGGATTGGAGAGCCTGATTATTCAAGTCTTCCTACCCAAGAATTTGATTGGACTCGCACTGTCTATTCGAATGCAAGTGAACGTATTCCTGAAGACTGCCCAACACCTCTTGGCCGCTATGTTACCACAACTCATTATGTTGATGCCAATCTCATGCATGACATAGTCACTGGTAAATCCGTCACTGCTGTTCTACATTTGTTGAACGGAACACCTATTGACTGGTACAGCAAGAGACAGAGCACGGTGGAAACTGCTACCTATGGATCCGAGTTTGTGGCTGCAAGGACAGCAATAGATCAGATTACAGAATTACGACATTCTCTCCGCTACCTTGGAGTACCTATCCGAGAGCAAAGTTACATGTATGGAGATAACAGATCTGTTGTGCTCAATGCAACCGTTCCTCATTCCATACTATCCAAGAGACACCATCTTCTGTCATACCGCCGAGTTCGTGAAGCCATCGCAGCAAAGTATGTTGCATTCTACTGGAAAGATGGAAAGACCAACCCTGCCGATATCCTTCGCAAACATTGGGATTTCGTATCTATTTGGCCCATGCTCAAGCCATTGTTGTTTTGGAAAGGAGAAGTTCAAGACCTCAACAAATCCAATGATGACAAGGCTGAAACAACGAGTTGTGGGGAGTGTTAGAATTCTCACCGTCTATGGTGGTAAGATTCTACATCTCATCGATTCCCCATGTCACATAGCCTCGTGCTATCGCATCATGCCATCTAGCTTCGAGCTATGTTCCCTAGCTTCGCGCTATATCGACCTATATTTCTTCGCAAATCATGAAAAGTGAGAATAGATTGACGAACTCACTCTCAAGACTAAACTGGGTCGTGCGGTATTACAACGGACGTAAATTTGGCCGTTGCTCGGACATTATACTAACGCCCTAAGCGTACGCGCCCGAAATCATCGAGCGCGCCCAAGCGACATCCGAGCGCTGTTGGCATCTATCCGACCCAACGGTCTAAGTATCCCAAGCACGACACACGATCACGCGAGACCATATTTCCATTCCCACAATCTCCAAATTGTCAACAAGCTGCGCGCCATGAAAACAACTATGCCAATCCAAAGCAAGAGCTGTTGACCCTGTATATGTTATCCGTCCACATATACATGTCATATACATCACATGAATCGACTCCAACTATTCCAAACCTGTTGCCGCCAAGAACCTATGACACATGACCCTTGGCAGGACCGAACATTTCACGTAGACCTATCGTAGTAATCAACACACAATCTAACAATATCACCATTTATCACATCCTCTTTTGTGTCCCGACTATCCTTTTGATAGACTACGACTTGCTTTCCTCTCTTACCCGTGGAGAGGTTTGTGTCGGTTGGTGACCTACCTGATTGTCTGCTCTACCGAGCATCAATGTCCCTACGATTCAGAAAGAATTGTAACATTAACAAGCATGGCTTTCGCGTTGCCACTGACAGCCAGCGAATTCCGCCTCCAGAACCCGGTCTTCAAAACTGCCCTCAAGAGAAAGCTCCGACTCCCATTGTTCCCCCCCCCCCCCGACCCAAACAAGCCATCACCAAGAATTTGCAAATGCACCGGAAAAAAACCACTCGACGTGCAAGGCGACCACTTGTTTTCTTGCAGTGCCGCCTCAAAAACGCCCTTGTCGAATGCAATTCGGGACACCTTGTTCGATGTCCTCAGACAAATCGCCCCGGCAGCAAAAGCAGTCGAGACAACCCACGACGTCCATATAGAGCCGCCAGGGCTCGCGCCGCAACATAGCCGCAACATCTGACCAGCGGACGTCAGAATGTTGTTGCGTCAACCCCATCAAAACCAACCGTTCCAATATGCAGCCATTGACATAACAATTCCGCCACCACAGAAGCCTCTGCCCATCACTGACCCGTCTGACCATCAAACAATAGCCAATTTGGCCTCCAAGACGCATCAGGAAGCGGCACGCAACAAATTCTGTCGGGATCCCAACACAGTAAGACACCTCTTCCATAACGGGGTATACCTACTCCCGTTCACAGTAGACCACCTCGGCGGGATTGGTTCATTCGCAGAACATTTGCTCTTTTCCAGCGACCACCAGCCTCACCTCTTTCATCCAGGACAACCGCCTCCTTGGAACGACCCCCATTTCGGAAAAGACGCTAAACGTAGCAGCGCCCATCCACAAGCATTCGCCCTTTACCAGGAGACACCCCACGCTCCATCCAATCTCCTCTCAGCAGCCAACAAAGAAACCAAGAAGTTTTGCTACCCCGAAGCCCACATCTACTCTCTGGGTCATTTCGCGAAGGCATCTCTCAGCCACGCTATCGTATCAAGCCTTGCAATCCATGTCAACAATCACATGGCGGCCATCAACCATTTTCACACCACCAAACAGAAACGACAGACACAGTTACGAAATCTCTCACGGCCACAGTATGTGCCGATTACTCCCATCTACTCCCCGGCCCCAATGGTCCACTACCTGCCAACCACGGCAACAGCCCCACTTCTATGCGATCTCAACGCCTAGAAGTACCCTGTAACACTAGAGAGTAAAACTAGAAAAAAAAGGGAACGGAGAACATGACAGACGAAGCCCAATCTCTGCTGCTCCCTTCATCCAAGTCGACCCAAAGATTAATCACTGAAGGAGATGTTTCTTATGGACATGTGAGGATGGGAGCAGCATTGACAAAGAACCCAACAGCTTTCTCTTCTTCTTCTTTTTGGCTCAAGCTCGTGTGGTTTCAGTCGCTTGTCTGCACAATTGCTTTGTTAGCTCTGTATGTGAAGATATCATCGTCTTTCACAAATTCTCATCCAGAAGGCAATGGTTCAAGTTCCTCAATATGGAACAGAAATTGGGACCAGGATTTGGTCGGAAGCAGTAAATATCCCTCCTCCAACCACAACACATTGCGCCGAACGGCTTTGGAGTTGGATCCATTGCATGTAAAGGAAAACAAAGACATGATAAACAGTTCTACCAGCTCACATGTATTGATCGTGTACCAAAATTCTACTGTGGAAATGACCATTATGGCACAAGCCATTGCGGAGGGTGTGAAACTCATTCCCAGTGCCACGGCACGCATGCGAACTGTGGAACAAGTCAACTACGCATCCGACGTGGTTGAATGGTCAGATGCTGTGATTTTGGGATCCCCCGTGATCAATGCAAACATTCATCCGCAGCTCTTGGAGTGGATCATGACGCAATGGAATCTAGAGCAACTGAACCCAAGTGGCGATCGACTGGACACACAGAGCAGACCACGACCACCCAAGGTTGGTGCCGCCTTTGTCGTGGCTGGTGGGGTATCGGCTGGACAAGAAATGGTATTATTGCAACTCGTTCAAGCTCTGATGATTTTTCAATTTGCGATCGTTGGTGGACATGACTGGACGGCCGCCTTTGGGGCGTCGGCCATTGTGGGAGAAGGTCCGTTTCTTTCGTCTACGAGGGATCCAGCTACGATAGTCTGTCCCTTGTTTCGAGAAAAGGCAAAGGGGCTGGGAAAGCGTGTTGCTGAAATCTCCCGTCAACTTGCGAAACAATGAGAAGGAGGTACAGAGCGTGTGTCGTATTTGCTGCAATATCTCCTTGACGCATGATACAACTGTGCCGGTTGTGCTCGCATTCTATGCATTTGATTCGCAAAGCCCACGCTATGATAGAAGCGTATGTTTGTGCAATTTATGCATATGCTTCACAGAGCCCGTTGTAACATTGGATATTGGATCACGACTAGTTGTGATAGAAGAACATCGATAAACATGGCGAAGGCACACATTGAATGCTGCCTTGTTTTCCGTTGTCGCGAATATTATTCCCCTACAAAAGCTTTCATAAAGATCGAATAATACGCAATCCTTTACAATACACTCGTGCTCCTCTAGGAGTAGATGATATTTTCGTTTTGTTCGTCCCATGAGGCTACCTGAACTACCTACCTCTAACCTTACCTACTCCGATCCGACTTCCCTCTAAAAAAGAGGATGGAAGAGGTGCGCCAAAACCGTTCTCGCACGACCGCCCAGAAAGTTGGCCGGCCATCGACCGTAAAATCTGTTCTCACAAAATAAGTTTTACGCGCACCCCTCTTCAAATTTCATAAACCAAGAGAATTTGGGACGATTGGTGGGCAAAGTGGCTCCTGTAAAATCAAACACCACTGCTTTCATTTCTCGACCCCAAAGCTTCAGTAGCCAGTTGTGAGGATGACCCGTCCGAGAAGAATGACATCAAACACCGGTAGATTGAGGTGGTGTTGGGACTTTACGCCACGAAGCCATGGTCACTGCCGCATGAGCCAGTATGCGATCTTGATTGCCGCGTTGGCCCTGTATATGGTTATCACACTAGTTGGTCCATCACTAGAAATGCCACTCTCTCGACAACAAGAGAGTGTCTCGGACATGACTCTGTCCATGGAGGGCGACTCAAACCAGCGGTCTGTGCAGCTTTTGTGTTCTCCAAAGCAAGATCACAAGCATAATCAACGCCATTCTTCGCAACCATATCAAGCACCTACTACTCCTAGTCTGTTCAATTGTCAGCGACCGTCGGAACAAGGACACGGCGATTCAGCGTCGTCGCTGTGTCGATACTTTTATCCAGCCAATTTCTTTGATACAAATTGCGGTTTGGGACGAGACTATGCCTACATGGTGACAGAAACCGAAGAACGGTTGCGGCAACGCCGCTTGTGGCGATCAGGGCCACGTATTGGGTTTAATATCTTTACCACAAAATTCAAATTCATCATGGATTCTTCAACAAATTCTTCGACGGGGAAAGCATCGCCACGGCGGATTACTCTACCAGTTCAAACAACAAAGGCGCCCGATGCGAACTCTATGCCACCCTCTTTTGCTTTCCCCGAAGAACACTGGGAGCGGTTGGCTTATATTCATGTTCACAAGGCTGGTGGGACCAGCATGAGAGATACA
This sequence comes from Epithemia pelagica, assembly GCA_946965045.2. Lineage (NCBI taxonomy): Eukaryota > Bacillariophyta > Bacillariophyceae > Surirellales > Surirellaceae > Epithemia > Epithemia pelagica. The sequence continues at coordinate 1,182,232 of OX337238.1, read as the reverse complement.
CAAAATATTTTGACGCAGCAGGGGTATGGACAGACACATCGACTACGTTGGTTTCATCCCCGAAATCCTGTTGAAATTGAACCACAGCGCTATATGGAAACCATTCGTACGATACGTCAGGCTGTCCGCTATCCATTGTCGTTTAATCTTCCCGAAGAAAAGGCGCAAGAAGAGGACGACGACGACCAAGAAGAAGACTATGGAGAAAGCGCTGGCCCAGAGGCTACATTGCCACAAGAGGTTCAACCGTTCGTGTTGTACACGTTGGTTCGTGACCCTGTGACTCGGTTCATTTCATCGATTGGGCAAGTGATGGGTAGTGCCGGATCGACGGGGCCTGTGGCGGTTCAATTTCGCAAGGCGTGTCTCAAGGCCACGCCGGTGGAAACCCTCGCATGCAGTATTCAGTACGTGCGAAATCATTCCGTGACGGGCTTTGAAGTGCATTTTGCTCCTCAAGCATTGGAAATTGCCTTTGGAACCGTTTGGCATGATGTTCCCGTAGCAGTATTTAGTATGGAAGAATCTCTGTCGACTGTCCTTGCCACCTTTTCCGAACAGCAAAAGCAACCAACAACAACACAACAACAAAGAGTCAATTTTGGTTTACCGAGCAAGCTTCCGAGACGTGCTGTGGGCAACCAGACAGCTGTGCCTGCTTGGCGAAGAGCTACGGCAAGTACGACGCAGCTTCAATCGACCACAACGACCAAGACCCAAATATTGAGTCGACGGAATGGTACCACTACCGGTTATCGCCCCCATCCGGTGCTCACGCAAATGTCTGTCAACGACTTTACAGCCCCGTTGCTCCGAGATGTGTGTCATTTGTACGCCGTCGATGTTCTCATGTTGCAATCCCTAGAAATTCCGAATCGCTGCGACAAGATTCTGCTGGTTGGTGTTTCGCATCCTTCTGTACTTGCATGGGAAAAGGTTCGACACAATCCTTGAGATCCCTTTTAAGGGAATTGGGATCGGATCCATTTCACTAGGGAAAGATGATTCAAATGGTCTACAAGGGGAAACATGAAAACATACTAGGAGTATTAACATCTGTACGTTAAGAGGTTTTATAGAGGGTTGATCTGTCGTGTCATGGGTAGTTTGACAAGGCCCCATGAAACGACCCCCGTAGCATCTATCGTGTTTTTTAACAAATCCTGGTAGACCCTATTATACATTGCATACGATGTGGTCCAACCACACACACAAGTCTCATTCGAATAACCAAACCTCGCAGAAGATATACAATTTCCAATGTACATTCGGACAAATCGTGACACAAGGAAGCGCAGCCACCAACAACCTTGCCGTGACATGTCAAGGAACCTGTCCCTGAAGAATGGAAAGAAAAGAATGGAATCACCAAATGTAGGACAGGACCAGCCAGGAGTGTGTGTACAGTGTCTTGAGTGGTGTCCAAGGCTCTTGGTGTGTTTCCAGATTCCTCCCTATTCTTCCAGTTTCCTGAACACGCATCCTCTCTCTCTCTCTCTCTTACGACGGATGGAAGAATGCAAGAAGGAGACTGTTTTCCGTATAGGGCGAGGAATTCACGCCGGTCGATGCCCAGGTCGTTGTGGTTCGTTCCTCGAGGGAGGCTGGTCCAGCCGCTGCTCCGTCTTGCTTGGTGGTGGTGAGTTTTTCTTCTCCCGCAACTGCATCTGGTGCTTGATGTTGCTGTTGTGATTGCGGTTGTCCGACATGTAATCCAATTTTTTGACTCACAGCATGGAGGACAACACCAAGGGCAATGCCCATTTCCACGCCCGTGAAATGAATGCACAAAAAGGTGAGCCAACAAATGAGGTATTCGACCGGTGTGACCTTTTGTCGAACATCCCACAACCATTCATACAACAAATCCATACAAATCATGGACAAGAGGGATCCAAAGAAAAAGGATGGCACATAGGCTACGACGGGTACGTCGAGGAGGAAAAAGAGGGCTTGTGCCGTGGCCAAGACATAACCAGCCAGGGGGCTGCGAATGCCGTTTCGTAACGAAAATATGGATTGCGAAAAAATATAGGACCCAGTGTATCCTCCCGTCAACCCCGACACCAAATTGGACAAACCCACCATTTTCAATTCGCCATTGTAATTGAGTGGACGTTTCATTTCCAATTCGATGGCCGCCACATCCAAGGAGGAACTCATGGCCACGACAACAATCATGGACAATTCGGTCCACAACAATTGGGGCAAGACAGACCAGGCGACCTTGTCAAACCGAAAAAATTGCCACGTTTCCTTCCAACTCGGCAAGGGTTGTGAGGTGATGACACCATTTTCGTCCTTCTCACCACCAATCATCCATCCCTGTTGCGTCACTTCTTCTAAAGTAGTTCCGGTCCAGAACAAGACAATGTAAAACAAGAACAACATCAAGATCATGAAGCACGGAAGGACGGCAATGTGTCGAAGCCATTTGGAAATGGAATAAATCGTCAGGCCTCCGAGTACGCCAGGAAGAATCAAATTCCACCCATTCGCCAGTACGGTGAAGGAAACACTGCTGGCATGAGCCATGAGTCCGATACCGGCCATGCCACAGAACCATCCAATAAAGGCCAAATAACCACCAATGACACAGGTGGGTAAAAACTGGATACATTCGGCCAAACCGGCTTGGCCAATGATCAACAAACCCACGCCCAACAAAGCCGTGGCCAAGGACAAGCAGACTGTCACAGTTGCTAGCATGACATCATCGCCGTAACCTCGTTCTTCACAATATTGGACGATATAGCTTGCCATGGCAGACAAGAAAATCAAACCTGTACAATAAGCAAAAACAAGCAAAAGAGTGACAACAAGAACCGGTATGAGCAACAGCACGGCATCAATACATTTCTCTGCACATCAAGGTCAACCTACCGGCATCTTGGACTTGTCCCACCGCAAAGGGGAGACTGGAAAAGGTGGAAAAACAAAGTTGATGGACCATACCGGAAACCGACACGAGTTGGACCAAGTGGGAAAAGTAGGGCGCAAAGGCTTGATCGCGATAAATAATGGACGAAAAACTCATGAGGACAGGCAAGATAATGGTGGCATTGATCAACCCATACAAGATGTGAGAGATCCACGAAGTGGGGGAGGATTGGGGCGGTGTAGTGGTTGTAATCATAGTTGGCGTAATGGTGGGTACATCAGAAGACGATCGTTGCGAGGCATCGTCCCCCTTTTCGACACACATGGAGACTTTTAATGGACTCTTGTCGTCGCAGTCTTCTTCTTCTGCTTCGTCTGGTGGAAGGCTGTTGTGACTGGATGCTTCATGGTTTTGATAATATAAGGTCGGTCCTCCTCCTCCCCCTCCAGCGGTTGTTTTGGGATGCAAGGGAGGTAAGGCCAGACATTGCGATTGTTGCTGTTGTTGAAAAGACGTTTGCAACCACAAATCTTTCCAATCACGATGCTGCTGTTGCTGATGGGCGGGAGAAGCTGTTGCGGTTGTCCGGCGTCGTTTGGGTAAGGAGGAAGATGAAGACGATAGGTCCGCTGTAGCCCACACCAAGGTTCCAGTTTCCGAATCCTCCTTGGTAGTTTGAAGGTAGTCTGATCCCAAGGACTGACTTCGTCCTCGACCTCTATGAGGAGAATGACTCTTGTGGTCCTCGTAGGGAAGCTCCAATAATTCATAGGGTTGTGGGTGTTGTTGTGACTGTCGATGCAAGACTTTAAAGTGCGGCCGACTCGTCATGGGTGTGGGCGATTCCGTTTCCCAACACGACGATGACGTCAACACAGTGGTGGTAGTTTGCTGCGGTTTGTCTCGATAATTCGTCTTTTCTTCTCCATCTTGCAGCAGATCGTTGAATGTCCGGTTGGAATGGTTGGACATGGTGCTGTTTGCAGTCTGTTTGGCAAGGATGAGCTCGTTCGGGTCGTCCGGAACGTAGTCTTTTTCGAGACTGTTGGATGTGGTCGCAATCACGTTTTGAACCTTGGTGGTGAAGGGTTCGTCCAAATACGGTGCTGGCAGTAGTTGGCACCGTGGTGACACAAGAGGAGCGTTCACTTCTCACGCACTGTCTGTGCTGAACGATATCTCAACCACCGATTGTGTGGCACACCAAGCACGATTATTAGGGTACGAACACTCCAACAATGAGATTCTTACACAGCTGACGGAATACTTGTAGATACCATATGCATTGGCACAGCAGCAGCGCCCAGATGTGAGATTCTGATCCAGTCTTCTGGACTTCTGATGGTGGTGGTGCGGCCTATACTGTGTTGTGTACTTTGTACTTTTATTTGCTTCCGGTCAACCACCAATTGTGGGAGGACCAAGCAACAAGAAAACCATCGGGAAATCAAGAATGCTGGATGGATGGACAGATGTGACAGCACCGAGCTTCTTCCTTGGCCACCGGCAGAAACGCAGAATCTCTAGCGGCTACGAATATCAGTAGATAATTTCTTGGATTATTTTTGAAGTAACGACTCGGGGGAGTGCTACGAGATTCCCTTGACGTCAGGTAGAGTCAAGTGTGACATGTCACATTTCATGGACCCGTCACGATCCTTCCAAAGCTCCAACCGCGATGCCACATCCAACGCGACCGACCAACACGTGGTGGGTGTCGCGTCGGACGGGGTTCGCCTCCCCTGACAAAAGATGAAGGACTCCGGTCGTTACGACACAACAATCAAAGATACAACAAAGCGTTAGACAATTCAAGGCACCAACCACGTAGCCAATCCCCCACGGGTCAAGGAAAAGGCCATCAACTACTAGAAGAGTAGGTAGGACACAAAGAGATGTGATGATGATGCTTTTTAGAATTGTGAGTGTTATCGTCTATGTTAGTGCTCGTTGTTGTTGTTCCCCCTTTTCCATCCATTTGTACTAGGTACGTAGAAATCTACACGCAGCATTGCTGGTTCGTGTGCATCTGACATCTAGATCGCATTCAATCGTCCCAAGATATCGCACATGTTCATGGATGATGTCTAGCTCATGTCCAAGGCCATTGAAAGCGCCTCCTATCGTATTCCCTTTCTCCCCATTGTCTAAACTACGATCTACATGTGCTAGGTGTTTGTATATTATGACGTCACAGCCAGATGAAACCACTAGGTATTGATCGTGACTCATCGTACGATCAGTCACGGTCATCTACCTTGTGCGACTCCCCTTTCGTCTGTCTGTCTTGTTTTGGTTCATTGATCTTATCGTTCAAAGCACTAACATCACCTCGCCAGAATAGCAGAGGTTTAAGGAGTGGCCATCCCGTGACAAAATCCCAATTTTTAGTCAACACGTCAGCGGGATTGGTCTTGCCATCCTTCCAATAAAACTTGATAGCCTTCGATGCCATACACTCACGTACACGGTTGTAGCTCAGAAAATGATGGCGTTTGCTAAGGATTGAATGTGGTACCGTACTATTGGTTACCACTGACTTGTTATCTCCGAATAGGTAGCTAGAATCTCGTAGTGGTACTCCTAGGTAACGAAGAAAAATGCGTAGTTCCATGATTTGATCACATGCAATCCGTGCAGAGACAAATTCAGAGCCAAAGGTTGCAGTCTCAACCGTTGCCTGTCGCTTGGAGTACCAGTCCATGGGAGTTCCATTGACTAGGTGTAGAATCCCAGATGCTGATCTCCCCGTAATCATGTCGTGCTTTAGGTTAGCATCGACATAGGTAGTTGTAACAACGGGTAGACCCTTAGGTTCCGGTGCATCTTTTGGAACTTCCTCTCGTGCTCCATCGTAAACGCGGAACCAGTCATAGTTTTGGTCTGGCAGATTGGAGTAGTCTGGTTCATGTAGTCTAAAACGGATTGCTCCATGATACATGCCTGCTAGGTATCCAACAACTCGTTTTGCACGTTCCAAATGGCCAATTCGTGGAGCGGCACGGAATCTAGCCAATGTCATGACGGAAGTGAAGATGTCAAAGCGACCTATAGTCACCACCCATTGCAGTTGCCCTATAATGGATTGATAGATGGCAATGTCCTTTTCTTCACATAGCTCGCTATCATCTAGTTCAGGATGATCTTGCCGGTCTAATGGAGTCTTGTACTTTTTCGGTTTGTTCCCGAATAAGATTTCGTATCCTTCGAGTATCTTCTCAACGTATCGTCTGGGGTCCCCAACCAATGTTCCATCTGGTTCTCTCTTGTATGTACACCCTAGGTGATATGCTATTGGGCCCACACCTTTGAGTTTGAATTTAAATTTTTCAGTGAAAGTATCACAAATTTCTTTCGGGTTCTTTGCAGCAATTGCTAGGTCGTCTACGTAAACTGCTATGTACTCGTAGACACCGTGCTCTTCGTTTAGCTTAAACCAGATGTCAGGTTCAATCTTGCATGGTTTAAATCCCATTTCTTGTAAGACGTCGTAGAGTTTATCATGCCATCGTGCTCCACTGGTCACAAGTCCGTAAAGTGCCTTATCAAAAATCAAGATTTTTCCTTCCAAATCTCCAAATTCAGGACCAGCTATGATGAATAGCTTCTCCTTTGTTTGTGCTTCTAGGTAAGCATTTCCAATGTCAGCTGCCCAGATCTCCAGCTTGTTCAGTTCACTGAGGAAGATAACTAGACGTAGGCCACGTATTGATACCACTCCTGAGTAGCTTGACATAGACGGGTCTCGTATAGTCAAATGCCCATCAGCTACAAGTCTAGCTTTTCGACGTCCATCATGTTTGACATCGAAAACTAGGTGAACTCTCAACCGTTGGTATCCTTCAGGAGCATTCATAAGCTTCCCATTTTGAAAAATAGCCTTATCCTGAACTAGGAATGTCTTATATTGATGAATGACTTGATCTAGCTCGAGTTCAGTTGCTTTTGACCATAAGTTATTCTTGTTCTGAACGTCTAGCAGGATAGCTTCATCATAATCCCGTGGAACTTGCACGCCAAAACGGTACTTGATTTGCGCGCGAGAGTTACGCCGGATCATCTTTTTCTTGGCTTGCTGCAAATGTCGACGGAGTGTCTTGATGAGTCGTTTTTCAGTCTTGACGTATTTAGCTAGGTGCTTCCAGCCATCTAAGTCGAGTAGTCCATTATTCTTGGCATAGATAGCGCATAGCAAAGGATCATCACTAGCTATAAAAGAAAGAGGCTCATAGCTAGTCTCCCCATTTTCCCATTCGACAAGAACGTTGTAAGGGCTGGGTAAGCCGATCCATGTTCGGCTAAGTAGGCTCAGTACATTAAGCTACGTAGTACTATTTTCATCACTGTAGCAAGTGGGGCGAATGGTCACAAATCGAAAACTTGCTGCCACGAGAAACAATGCAATCCGGAAACCATCACTCGACAATGGTCGAAGAAATCACCCCCATGGCAATAACTTCCTCAATAATAGAGCTTGCCTCGACCGCTTTGACAAGAAGATTATTTACTACTAGAGTGACTATGCTTTCAATTCGGTCGAGTCAGCATTGAAAAATGAGTGAGTTAGGGCGGTCGTTCGATTTCATCACCACAGAAAAATGAGTATACCTTTTGATCCAACGCGACAAATCTTCTGTAGCTGCAGAACACAGTAATACTAGCAAACTCAAACAACTTACAGTAGTAGGATGTTGATGCGATGCATCGGTAAATGCATGCGGCATCAACGGATCTCGCCGTCATCGTGGAGTGTTTTTGCATTTTTTCGGACTTCCCACCATTTCAGGTAATACGTGTACTATGGGGTTTTATGTACGCTACGTAGCTTTTGTACTGAACCTACTTAGCCGAACATGGATCGGCTTACCCAGCCCTTAGCTAGATCCCTTGTAATGAGCATCAGTAGGTTTGAGAGGACCTTGATGAGCAGTGATTTGCCGCATGCGATACTCTTGCTCAGAGAAAACAACGTCGTCAGGATCATGATCTAGATGATTGAGAAGTTCATTGTAAGTGACAATCTCACGAAGGCGACCTTCATCATATTCCACTTCAAAACTGAGGTCTTCAAAACGTTTTCGGTCACGATAAGCTTGATCTTGGACCATAGCAACAACTAACCCACGGAAACGCTCCCCAGTTTCCAGTTTAGGGCCAAGAAATTTACGGCCAAGTAGATCATGTGGATCTATAGTAGGCATAGGAGGTGTAGATCCAGAAGAACTATCTTCATGACGACCTCTGACATGAACTATCTCCCCTTTTTCTGGATCTAGACGTCGGTTAGGTAAAGAAGAGGTAGCACTACGAATAGTAGATCGAAACAAAATCGTAGAGGTCTCATCAGTAAGGATCTTCCATGTTAATGGATCCCCAACCCCAGTACCAAAACCTACCCAACGACCTTTAGATTCATTACCAGTAGAAGGGTAAGAAGATCGATCAGGATCATAAGAAAAATAAATTGGTTCCCAGAAATAATGAGCAAGTAAGAAACTGACATCAGGAGTGGAGCCCGTCAGGCGCTCAATGGGGGTGCGACCGTTAAGCGCCGGCGAAGCAAGGTGGTTAAGCACGGTCGACGCATAGTCTAGGGCAAGTAACCAACAGCTAGGTGGACAACCAGAGGTATTGAGAATAAGATTAGTCCAGCGCTTAAGAGTAGAGTACCGATTTTCAGCAAAATTCTGATGCTGATGATGAGGTTCAGATGTGTACTGAGAAATAAACAAAGACCGTAGGATGTCTTGTACCTTCTTAGAAACTAAAGCCTGAGCACGATCACTGATTAAAACGTCCATAGCTCCCCGTAGTCGGATATTATCCTCAAGGGTATTGACGAATTGAGCATCAGATTTGACTCCATACACATCGCAAACAAGGGTATCTCTTCCAACAAAAATCTGAGCAGCCTTAGAACCATTATCAATAGCAGGTGTATCAGCAAAGACTGTATCAGTGGCAACCCCTTCACGACGACGACCGATATTGAGCACAGGGTTACGAGTGCGAAAGTGCTTCTTGAGATAATCATGAGGGGAAAATCCCACATAGCGTGTAGAAACCTTAAAGGTATTAGCTATGCTATCAGCCGATGCCCAAGCAAAATAAGGACGTAGGGCTTCAAAATCTTCAGATTTCAGAGATTGTTGATGATAACGACTGTGTTGAAAGTCGACGGCACCAGCTAGGTTTGTCTGTTGATGAAGGGTAAGAATCTGGGAAACTAGGTTGACGCGATGAACATAGTCTCCAGTCGCAGAAAAATCACGATCAATAGGGTCTGGGTTGACAAGATCCATCCAATCAGAATGTGTATCAGGATTGGACGAATGAGAATGATCCATGACGTCAGGATTCCATTCATCGGGTGACGTAAAGACGACATGAGGATAGGTAGCTAGGTCATTATCAGTAGGAATGCCTAGACTATCCAAATAGACAAGTCCACCCTTAAAGATCAAAGGTAAGGCATAACCGTCTAGAGTCTCAATACGCTGTCGACCACCGACAAGAACTGACTTGTCATCAACAAGAGTCTTGAAATATTCCATTTGTGGCGGAGAGTGAATCGAACGACCTTTTCCAAGGTAAGCATACTCATGGAAAATACCAACGATTGTACCTAGCTGTGTAGAATAAAGACCTGCAGCGGTAACAATGTCCAAACCAGTTACCTCGTGATTATCAATGCCAATAATGTTAATCTTTCGACCAGTTTTGTGGATAATCTTCAAATCACTCCCAGCTAAACCACCATTGGCCCCTCTATCAATCAACTGAAAGGTAGGATTAAGGTTAGCCTTGGAGAAGCGATAGGTAGCATTGATAGAGAAACTAACACCCTTAGATTTAGCCTTGTTGGCAGAAAGGACGCGCTGAATATCAGATTCAGGATAATCAGTTTGCTCATGTAACATTGCGAGAAGCTGATCAGGACTAGGATCAGACTCAGTAGCAACAGCAGCTTCTTGGCAAGCTTCTTCAGTATTATCAGTAGCTGTTGGATTTTCATCAGCAGATGATTCACTAACCTCATGTAGGTTCGTTTGACGAGGTTTAGAATTAGGTGAGTTAGCCAAGATACGTTTATTGTGTGCTTTTAGCATCTCTTTAACTTCATCTGAAGTAGCATCCCAAATATCCTTAGGGAGAAAAATACGCTGAGTACGAGTATCAGTGCGATTACGAGTCCGATTAGCTTGAAAAATAGATACAAGATCCTCTTGAATGAAATCATCATGAGAACTAGAATGATCAGAGTCAAAAATATCGTGATCACACTGTTGGGAAGCATAAGCTTGTCGTTTAGATCCATTCTTGCTAGCTAAGTGCTGATCAAATTGAAAAGCAGCATTAGTCAACACACGATAGTAGTCATCATAGGACATCTTTGCATTGATAAACTTCTCTCGATTCAACAGGGGTTAGACAGATAGTTAGGATAGGTAAAAGGCTCGCTGAGCCGACAATCGAATCACCAACCGATACAACAATCCTCCACGGGTCAGAGAAGAGTTGCAAGTCGAAGTCCGCCGTGGGTGGGGGCAGTCGGTCCACTGATAAGAGGTAAGTCTTAAGATGAGTGTTAAAATGGTGATATTAATGATTGTGAGACGATTACTAACTAAGGTGGTTGACGGTGCCGAAGTCCTGGCTCTTGCATACGGCCATGGATCTGGTGTGATAGGTCCTCACTGGTTGGAGTAGACCGGCATTGGTGTATATTGAATGTATAGGGTGATGGATAACATGTATGGGATGCAACAGCTCTTGCTTTGTCGTGGTATAAGTCTTGTCCTGGGCGCGTTGCTGTTTGCATTCTTGGATTTGTGGGAACAGAGATATGGTCTCGCGTGATCGTGATTCGTGCTTTGATTACATAGACCGTTAGGTCGAATCGTGGATGCGCGTACTGGGATAGTAGAGGCGCGCACTTGATACTTTTGGGCGCGCACGTGTTGGGCCATAGTTAATATCCGAGCGGTCGCCGATAACGCGTGCACTGCGAGCATGCCGTGGCCAAATTTATAGTTTCGCGAGCATGCCGACATTCTTTTCTCACTTTTAGGAAAATGTCATCGGATGCCATAAAATACTAGCATCATTCGATGAGTTGTAGGTTTCGCCACCTAGTTTTCGGTGAGAATCCTAACACTCCCCACAATTCGTCGAATGAGGATTGTCAATTCCCTCATCACTTTCCTGGACTTTTCCTCTCCAGAATAACAAAGATCTGAGCATGGGCCAAACTGCGGCGAATTCCCAATGTTTACTGAGGATATCAGCTGGGTTTGTCTTTCCATCTTTCCAGTAGAATGCGACGTACTTTGCGGCGATAGCTTCACGGACTCGGTGATAGGATAGGAGATGGTGCCTCTTGGAGATGATTGAGTGTGGTGCGGTGCTATTGATAACGACAGAGCGGTTATCTCCAAACATGTAACTCTTCTCTCGTAGAGGGACTCCCAAGTATCGGAGTGTAAGGCGTAGCTCCGTGATCTGATCAACTGCAGTCCTTGCGGCAACAAATTCAGATCCATATGTGGCTGTCTCCACTGTGGCTTGTCGCTTACTGTACCAGTCCACGGGTGTACCGTTTACAAAATGCAGGATGGCTGTAACTGCTTTCCCAGTAACCATATCATGCATGAGATTTGCGTCGACATAATGTATAGTTGTCACAAAACGCCCAAGTGGGGTTGGACAGTCCTCAGGGATACGTTCTTTGGCGTCCATGTATACGGTACGACTCCAATCGTATTCTTGGATAGGTAAAGCTGATAAATCTGGCTCCCCAGTGCGGAATCTGATAGACCCATCAGGAAATGACATGAGGTATCCATAGATGCGCTTAGCTCGCTTCAAATGACCAATCCTTGGAGCAGCTCTGAACCTTGATAGAGTCATGGTAGCAGGGAAGACATCAAAACGGCCAATGGTAATTAGCCATTGCAGTTGTCCAATAAGAGTCTGGAAATGCTGGATCCCTTCTTCATCTAAAAGCTCAGAGTCATCAAGTTCAGGATGATCGTTAGCAATGACTGGCGGCTTTGCTTTCTTGGGTTTCTCATTGAACAATCGTTCATAGGTATCCATCATCTTCTCGATGTACCTTCGTGGGTCAGACACAAGTGTACCGTCTGGATCTTTGGTATAACGACACCCCAAATGATACTCGATAGGTCCGACTCCTTTGAGTTTGAAGTTGTATTTTTCTGTAAAGATCTTGCAGACATCTTCAGGGTCCATGGCAACGATAGCTAAGTCATCAACATATACAGCGATATATTCATAACAGTCTTCTCCAGGAGCCTTCTTCATCCAAATATCAGGGTCAGCCTTGCTTGGAGAAAATCCCATATCAATGAGAACATCAAACAGTTTGTCATGCCAGCGAGCACCTGAGGATTTGAGACCATATAATGCCTTGTAGATGATCAAGATATGTCCTTCTAACTCCTTGAACTCTGGTCCTGCAATGATGAAAATCTTCTCTCCTGTCAATGCTTCTAGATATGCGTTCCCAATATCTGCTCCCCATATTTCCATGTCGTTCATGGTTCCAAGAAATATGGCAATGCGAAGGTTGCGAATGGAGACAACCCCTGAATAGATGGTCTCAACGGGTTCCTTGGTGAGATGTCCATCTGCGACAAGTCGTGCCTTGTGCCTTCCGTCATGCTTGACATCAAAGACCAGATGTACTCTTATCTTATGATATCCTTCTGGTGCATTGGCCAATTTCCCATTAATGAACTTGGCTTTTCCATGGTTCTTGAAAGTGTTATACGATTGGATCTGTGAGAGTTCCAATTCTGTTGCGTCTTGCCATTTCGTGTTCCCAAACTGCTTGTCTAGTTCCACTGCTTCTTCATAGGTGCGAGGTACTTGGAAACCAAACTTGTACTTGATAGAGCGACGAACTTGTTTGATCCTGGATTGTTTAGCTGCTCGAATGAGTCTTTTGCTTGTCTTGACGTATCGCTTGAGATGTTTCCATCCAGGTAGATCCAGCAAACCATTTTTCTTGGCATAGATGGCGACTGTGATGGGGTCATCATTTGCAATAAGAGATAGAGGTTCGTATGTCGTCTCCCCAGTCTCCCAATCAACAAGGACATTATATTTACTCCCTTTATAGTCTGGGTCGCTTGAGTTCAAAGGTCCTTGGTGTGCAATAACGTCTCTGAATCGGAAGAGACTATCCCCTGTCGTTTGGGCTTGATTATCCCTTTCAATGTATTCCATGAGCTGGTTGTAGGAGATCATCTCATCAACATTGGAGTTAGACTTGCGAAAGATGTATTTGAGTCGATCTTCTTGTTTGGTTGCATCTTGTTCCAGGTCGACAACTCGTTTGATTACTCGTGCTCGGTGGCGCTCCCCATTCTCTTCAGTGTCACAAAGGAATGTGCGTCCAACTAAATCGTCATAGTCAATTGTTGGCATAGGTGTGGATGGGTCTTCACTTCTGCTGCGAATAAAGACAGTGTCACCTTGCTTGTCAGTGGGTTTATGCGGCGACTCCTCCCCTGAAGAGATATCCACACGAAGGTTGGGGGTAGTGGAGGCAACGCGACGGACAGCGGAACGGTAGATGATGACGTTGTCGGCAGTGAGGATCTTCCAAGTAAAGGCATCACCAACATTGTGAGCAAAACCAACCCAGTGGCCAAGCTTCTCGTCGGGAGACGAAGGGTAAGAACCGGAGGTAGGTTCAGAAGGGTCGACACGATAGTAGACCTCATCCCAGAAAGGAAAGAAAAGGAGATGGGTAATGTCGGGTGGGGTACCGGTAAGAGCCTCAAGAGGGGTGCGGCCAGAGTGGGTGGGAGAGGAAGTGTGATTGAGGAGGTCACACACATATTCTAAACAAAGTAACCATGCAGAAGCAGGGCAACCAGATGCATTCATGATAGCATTGGTCATACGCTTAACGGTCTGATAGCGGTTCTCAGCTTTGTTCTGGTGTTGATGATAGGGCTCGGAACGGTATTCACCAATCAGAAGGGTGCGAAGAATATCCTTGACCTTGTGGGAAATAAGTGACGAACCACCATCACTGATCAAAGTCTCCATGACACCACGTGTACGAATGTTATCCTGGAGGGTATTGACGAATTGCTTGGTAGACTTGATACCATAAATGTCAGTAACCAAAGTATCACGACCAACAAAAATCTGAGCAATCTTGCCACCATGGTTAACAGCCGGGGTGTCGGAGAAGATGGAGTCAGTGGCAACGGGTTCATGCCGTCGTGGTAGGTTAAGGATAGGATTCCGGGCCTTAAAGTGTTTCTTCAAGGTATCCTGGTCAAAGGAAATGTGTCCATGACGAGTTGTATGCTTGAACGTATCGGCGATTACGTCTTCCGATTGCCATCCAAAGAAAGGGCGAAATTTCTTCCAGTCGTATTGTTCCTTGTAGAGTTTGTGGACAGACGCATGAAGTGTGGGGTCGTTGCCATCTTGATCAGCATAGATGGAAAAGAAGGAAGGTGTATCGGGGCCATGATCATATGGGAGATCAAGGAGGAGATTCAAAGTGCATACAACGCGATCGGTATACTCCCCATATTGGTCATAGGGGTACGTTTCCATACTACCATCAGTCTCCACAGATGTCCAGTTCGGTGCAGGGTCTTGATGGGGGTCTGGATGGGTATGGTCAAGTACAGAAGGATCCCAGATATGGGGTGAAGTGAACACAATATGCGGATATTTATCCATATCGTCATCAGAAGGGATTCCCAGAGATTGAATGTATGCAAGGCCATCCTTGATTCGTAAGGGCAATGCACGTCCATCAAGGGTAGTAATGCGTTGTTTGCCATCAACCTTGACGGATCGTTCGTCGACAGATAGGCCGAAATGTTCAAATTGCGCTGGGGCATGGATAGATAAACCCTTTCCATAGTGGGCATATTCATTGAAGATACCAATAATGGGTCCATCACTTGTATCAAACTTGGCAGCACAGGTAACAACTGGAAGGCCAGTCAATTCATGATTGTCAATACCTACGATGGTAATATGACGTCCGGTTTTGGCAAGGATACGCATGTCAGATCCTGCAAGGCCTCCATTGGCACCTCGATCGATGAGTTGATTACCAGAAAAGGTGGATTTGCGGGAGAATAGATACCGTGACATATGAACCTTTTGCTTGTGATCGGCAGAAGACTTGAACTTGACTTTAGGACTTGACTTTGTCGTAGAAGTTGACAAGATGTTGCTGAGGTAAGATGCTGGATGATTGATATCTGTCAATGCAATAGCCTGGTGTACAAACTGGGTAACCGGATCAGAGGGTGTATCGAATGGATCTTGTTCTGGTGCATCTTGATGGGTATCACCAACGTTGTTGGCATCAGGGTCAGGGTCCGGTTCAGGATCAATGTCAAGAGAATGTGTTTGGACCTTGCGTGGAGTTGTCGGGGAATCTTGGACGGATTTATTGAAGTCGACAATGATTTGCCGATCCTCTTCAGAGAGTTTAAACCATACATCTCTTGGAAGACTGATTTTCGACGAAGTTGGGGACTTTTCGGATTGGATATTCGTGTTGTTGATCTGGTAGTCAGGGGGCTCCACTGGTTCAAAAGGTTCATCCAACTGAAATTCATGTTGCTTTACATGACGACGACGGTTAGACGCAGAAGTTCGGGTAGCTTGGTCATGGTCAAAAGCAGCATCAAGAAGCAGGCGGAAATATGATTGATAACAGAGAGACTTGGCTCCAGATTTTGTGTTGACAACGTTATCCAAGATCTTGACTCGTCTTAAATCAGGTACTTTTTCAACAACTTGCATAAGGAAGGTCATCCTTGTATGGTCATGGATACGATCCGACAGTGGTACAAGGTTATCCAGAAGTCGTAGCTGTTCTTGGAAATGTAGGAGAAACTGACAAGTTGTACCACGCCAAGAGTCATCCAGTCGAAGATTCGAAATGTAGCTTGTTAGGCGTAACACTTCTCGCTTAGCTAGATCAGATTCAGTGTGTAGAACATGGAGTTTCTTCAAGACGGCTCTTGCATCTTCATCATGTTCATGTTCTCGAACGTATGCTCTTCCTTGGTCGGTTTGGATAATACGTACAAGTACAGAATAGACAAAGACTTGTTGTTCTCGGAAAAGTAACTCTGCGCATTCGTCATCCTTGGGTACCTTGTAATTGAAATCAAGAACATTCGACAATCCTTGTGCTTTCGCAGTTGATTTGAATACACGCCAAAACGAATCAAAGTATCGTTCGTCTTTGAATGATTCAAATGCTGTTGCATCTCTTTTGGTTCCTTTTTTGAAAGCAGAGAGATCTAACATGGATTGAGATGTTGTAGAGGATGTAGTGGGAGATCGGGATGATACGGAGTGTGCAGGTGATTTCAGAGGGGAAACTGGGTCTTGGTTCATACCAGACTTGGTAAAGTCGGTGTTGATCCTCCAATCGTCATATTGGTCCCTCGTGAGGTTCATCCATGTAGCACGGGGTAGTTTTCCATGTTGGAGTTGTCGTTGTTGTAGTAGCCAATATGCCATTAGTTTGAGTTGTAATCTTGTACTTGTCTGTAGGTCGTTGACTTGCTTTCCAACCTTGTATTGCATGAGATCCTTGAGTGTCTCCTCGGGATCAGTTGCAACATGGTCGAGGACATGAAGGATATGTTCAAAACCATGATGTCGCATCCACTTTTGAAGTGATTGGGCTCGTTCATCATTACAACCAAAGATGCCTTAAGTTATATGGTCGAAGAGATCTTGGTTGGTTATATGACTTGACTTGTCCTCAGGAGGAGTAAACGGTGTCTTGGGAGGTGTCGCTTCCATGATGTTATTTGGTTGGTTCGATGTTTATTTAATGTGCGGTGTGATGTGGTTTATTTAATGTGTGATGTGATGTTAACCCGGATGTACCACGTGTGCCACGTATGTACCACGTATGTGATACCCGGATGTGTGTTGTGATGTGCGACTCCTGGAAATTTCCGTTGATTCCGACAAATTTTCGCCGAGTTTCAACAAATTTTCGCCGAATTTTCGCGATTTGACGGGAATGTGTGGCGTGTTGTGCGACCAAGGGTACCCGGATGTGCGTTGAGTTTAAGTCTTGGACGGAACTCGGTCTTGTGTCTGGTTTGGTGTAGAAACTACGTAAAGTTACTTATTCTTGGTCACTTTCAGCTCGGTACTGAAGACGAGATGCGGAATCGGTCACTGTAGTGGCTAGTTCTTCAACGTCGTCGTCTTCCAACAAGTGGTTCACGTGTTGAGTGAAGAGAGGGTAGATAGTCGCACGGAAATCCTGGCAGAGATGGATCTCGTGAACAAAGGAGACGTACTCGTCGAGACGAGTAGTCGGGGTAGGTAGCGGATTCGTCGTCGAGTTGACGATCCAGATGGTGTGGAAGTAGTTGGTCGGACGTTCAAAGGAGATGAATCGAATACGGATGGGTTCCACAGGGTTGCCCAACAGGGCTTGGACAATGAAACGGCGTCTCGAGCACTGGTTCAAGAGGTCGAGAAGTCGTTGGATGTCCTCAAGGTCAGTCACGGGTTGGACGGACTGGAAATCAATCTCGCGTTCGGTTGTGGAACGGATCACGTCGGGGTCGGTAGTCGACTCAGTCGGCTCGCGGAAGTGTCGGATATGCGCAGTAAGAAGACGGCTCGTACGTCGGGTGCGAGTAGGGTTCAAACGGCGAGGCGGAGTCGAAGGTTGAGTCGGGATCGAAGGAGGCTGGACCACTTGGTCCGGGGTCTGGAAGGGATTCGGAGCACTGGCCTGAGTCGGGGTCGGTTTCGGAGTTTCAATCAAGGGCTCGCCCGGATGGGCCACGGGTGGATGGAGTTCCTCCCCGCTTTGTTGGAAGGAATGAAAGATGTGTCGAATAGAGAGGTTGGAATCGTCGTGAGACATCGAAAGCTTCTCGGAAATAAACGATGAGACTGTTAATCTGATAAACTTCTCTCGATTCAACAGGGGTTAGACAGATAGTTAGGATAGGTAAAAGGCTCGCTGAGCCGACAATCGAATCACCAACCGATACAACAATCCTCCACGGGTCAGAGAAGAGTTGCAAGTCGAAGTCCGCCGTGGGTGGGGGCAGTCGGTCCACTGATAAGAGGTAAGTCTTAAGATGAGTGTTAAAATGGTGATATTAATGATTGTGAGACGATTACTAACTAAGGTGGTTGACGGTGCCGAAGTCCTGGCTCTTGCATACGGCCATGGATCTGGTGTGATAGGTCCTCACTGGTTGGAGTAGACCGGCATTGGTGTATATTGAATGTATAGGGTGATGGATAACATGTATGGGATGCAACAGCTCTTGCTTTGTCGTGGTATAAGTCTTGTCCTGGGCGCGTTGCTGTTTGCATTCTTGGATTTGTGGGAACAGAGATATGGTCTCGCGTGATCGTGATTCGTGCTTTGATTACATAGACCGTTAGGTCGAATCGTGGATGCGCGTACTCGGATAGTAGAGGCGCGCACTTGATAGTTTTGGGCGCGCACGTGTTGGGCCATAGTTAATATCCGAGCGGTCGCCGATAACGCGTGCACTGCGAGCATGCCGTGGCCAAATTTATAGTTTCGCGAGCATGCCGACATTCTTTTCTCACTTTTAGGAAAATGTCATCGGATGCCATAAAATACTAGCATCATTCGATGAGTTGTAGGTTTCGCCACCTAGTTTTCGGTGAGAATCCTAACATGCATGAGTCCCAGATTGGGATTTAAGAAAATCATCGAAAATCTTGACACGTCGAAGATCTTCATTACCATCCACAGCTTGCATGAGAAAAGTAGTACGTGAAAAATCAGGTAGCTTTTGGCTAGAATCACATAGACTATCTAAAAGACGTAGTTGTTCATTGAAATGAAGCAAGAACTGGGATGTAGTGCCTCTCCATGCTGAATCAAGACGAATGTTTGTAAGATAGGCAGTAAGACGCATGATTTCCTTGCGTGACAACTCGGAGTCCGTATGATGAGTGCGTAACTCATCTAGGACGGCTGTAGCATCCATGTCCGTAGTATGGGCACGAATGATAGCACGACCTTTATCAGTTTGTAAACAACGAACTAAAACTGAATATAGAAAGATCTGTTGTTCTCGGTAAAGAGCAGAGGCAGCAGGATCTGTGGAATCCACAACAAAAGAAGGATCCAAAACATTGCCTAATCCTTGAGCAAGTGCAGTAGCACGAAAACTACGCATAAAGGGGTCATAGTTTTTCTCTTCCTTGAGTACTTCATATGCCGTTGAGTCGCGTTTAATGCCTTTACGAAAGGTAGTCAAATCTTGCTGGGACTGAGACGAGTTAGACATAGTAGACTTCCCCCCCGGAGTGCCAAGAGATGGAGTACCTGGAGTAGACGGCACGTTTAAGGCCCGAGACTGAGAAGGAGTAGGGAAATAAGTCCCGATGCGAAACCGACCATAATCCTCGCGAGTAAGTGCTAACCAGTCATCAGCACCAAAGAAACGCTGAGCGAGAGATTGAAGATGATTAGCCCAAAGAAGGAAAGCACGAATTTGCTTAGCGAAGGTAGGATGTAATTTCTGGGTCTTAGGCTGTTGCTTAGTTTTAAATTCAAGGTCATCCGCAAGGGTTTCAGGATCGAAGACATACAACTCAAGAAACTCAGAGAAGTCCAAAAACTTGTGATGAGTAAACCAGTCTTGGAAATCAGTAAGGCGATCTGGGGGTTGATTCAAGATCGTAGTAAAGATGTGCTGAAAAACTGGATCCTGGGAAAGATCTACTGCATTCTCAGTCGGTTCCGTCATGATATCAGTAAACTAGGTAGAACTAGGTGAAAAACTTGAATATCTTGAGCGGAGATAGGATGAAGTTACTACTGAAGAGCCCTCTGAATCAAATTCACCAGGTAGTAGCCTACTTGTATCCGTCTCCAAAAACTTGAAAAACTTGAAAATAAAACCAAATAAAACACTTGAAATCAAACCGATTGAAAATAAAACTCCAAGCAGAGGTGCTATTCAGAACCGGGAGCAATGTCACGGGGCTCGCTGAGCGAAGCTAATTAGAATGTGACGCGCTTCCACTGCAGTCTTTAGGCTAGGTTGCTACCCGAGGGTAACGAAGAACTAGCAAGATCTGACGATGTCTGTTCTTGACTCCACACACCGGGATTGCCAATCCCTAGCCCAAACTCCACGTGTAGGAAGGAAAAGAAGCAATCAAAAGGTGGGAAAACCAAGAACAATCGCGCACCAGGAAGGTAACGTCTGGCGGTTAAGCAATCTGTCCACAGCGCAAAGATAGAGAGCCTGATCGCTTGGCGGGCGACAGCAACAGATGCGTTGTTAGTAACGAACACGTGTGCCGGAGCACGCGAAGTAGTACCTGTTGAGTACCTTAACTTCGCCCCCTGACGGTATCCAGCCGGTCTGGCAAGGATCGCCCTCTTTTCGGCCTTGCGGCTTACTTGTACGTAAAGTACGGGATGGGGATACGACAGTCTCGCGGGGACTGGGAGTTGGGTTGCCCGTGGGATTGGTTACCTCGGATAGTTCCCCCAACTCTGTTTTCGGACACAAACAAGAAACGACGAAAAACAAAATTCGATGCCGACAATGAAGATTTTTCGACAACGATAAGACGACAACCAACCGACCCAACAACCAACCAAATGGATGAATCGATCGAATATGACGAGACGGAGAGGACGGGATATGAGAATCAATCCCTCCGAACGAATTTTACCTTCGGAAGTAAGAGCGAACCCAACAAACACAAACAACGCAAGAGATCGGTCAAAGACAACAATCAACCAAACGATTCGGAAAGGAGACAAGAACAACAATCAACAGGCGTGCTGTTGAGACTGTTAATCTGACAAAAGATGAAGGACTCCGGTCGTTACGACACAACAATCAAAGATACAACAAAGCGTTAGACAATTCAAGGCACCAACCACGTAGCCAATCCCCCACGGGTCAAGGAAAAGGCCAACAACTACTAGAAGAGTAGGTAGGACACAAAGAGATGTGATGATGATGCTTTTTAGAATTGTGAGTGTTATCGTCTATGTTAGTGCTCGTTGTTGTTGTTCCCCCTTTTCCATCCATTTGTACTAGGTACGTAGAAATCTACACGCAGCATTGCTGGTTCGTGTGCATCTGACATCTAGATCGCATTCAATCGTCCCAAGATATCGCACATGTTCATGGATGATGTCTAGCTCATGTCCAAGGCCATTGAAAGCGCCTCCTATCGTATTCCCTTTCTCCCCATTGTCTAAACTACGATCTACATGTGCTAGGTGTTTGTATATTATGACGTCACAGCCAGATGAAACCACTAGGTATTGATCGTGACTCATCGTACGATCAGTCACGGTCATCTACCTTGTGCGATCCCCTTCGGGACAACAGGACTCGGGACTCAAAGATACGCACAGTCAAAAGTGATTGGATTCTCCATGGCCAATTGCCGCCAAACGGCACTGAGTTATTGCTGTTGTTGTTGTCGTTGTTATCCTCTGGCTGTTTCGATCCAGCGCCGCTGATTGACTTGACATCACTCGCTGCAAGCTCCTTGCCAATTCGCACTGGCGTCCCAATCTCATCGAGAGGAAAGGCAACCGAGAAGCCGAGAACAAAACACGGTGCTTGTCTAGGGATAGGAACCGTCGCGTTCCGACAAACGGCACCATGAAGAAACGCCGTACTACTACATCAGGTCTTTCTCGTCCCTGGAACGTGTCCATCTTGACTGTCTTGTGGTGCACAATCGTCTTGAACCACTACTCCACGACAAGCAATGGCTGTTGGGCGCACTCGTATGTGACTGCTGCCGCCGAAACCACCTCGTTGGCCTCGTCCACCCACACCCAACAAGTGTCTCGACCACCTCGACATGCCTTGTTGCAACGGTTGTGGCCCCATACAGCAGCAGCGTCCAAACCAAGAACGACTCGTCGACCCAAATGGTTGCCCCAACCAGCGACTCCTCCGCCCTCCACCAACACAGGAGAAGACTCCTCCACAGCCTTGTCATCTTCCGCTTCGGATTCTTCCGTGACCAATACTGAGGCAGACGAGGAACCCCGTGTGTTGTCGTACAATGCTTCGGCAACCGATGCAGGCAGTCTCGAACTGACCGACTTGTGGTCCCTGCTTCAATCGTCTCCTTCGCAAGGTTTGACATCGGATGAGGCCGCGCGTCGTTTACAAGTCTTTGGTCCCAATGTCTTGGCACAACCCCTCTCCAAATCCTTGTGGCAATTGGTGTTGGAACAATTTGAGGATCGATTGGTTCAAATCTTGCTGGGTGTCGCCGTCTTGTCGGCCTTGTTTTCAGTTTGGGAAGTTAGTCAGCAACAACATGGTGGTGCCTCTTCCGAAGCCTTGTGGAAATCCTTTGTCGAGCCGGCTGTAATTTTGGCCATTTTGGTCGTCAATGCCATTGTGGGTGTTGTCCAAATTCAATCAGCGGCCGATTCCCTCCAAGCTCTGCAAACCATGCAAGCGGGGACGGCCACAGTCCTACGAGACAGTCTCGTGCAAACGTGTGCGTCGGCCGATTTGGTACCGGGTGATGTGGTGGTCGTCAAGGTGGGCGACAAGGTTCCGGCCGATGCTCGGTTGATTGCCACACAGGGTGCCAATTTGCAATTGGACGAGGCCAGTTTGACGGGTGAATCCGTCACGGTCCCCAAACTCCCCAATCATGTCTCGACCATTCCCAATGCTCCCATTGCCGATCAAAAAGGTTTGTTGTTTAGTGGCACCATGGTCACGGCCGGCAGTGGCACCGCCGTGGTGGTACAAACGGGTATGGATACGCAATTTGGCAAAATTCAACAAGGTGTCACGGCCGCGCAAGCCGAAGCGGTCAAAACACCCTTGGCGGCTCGATTGGATGAATTTGGCAATCAGCTCACGGTGATTATTGCCGCTATTTGTGCCTTGGTTTGGATTGTATCCATTCCCAAAATGCAAGATTCCAGTTTTGATGGCAATTTGTGGGAAGGTGCCTTGTATTATGCCAAGGTGGCAGTCGCCCTGGGTGTGGCAGCCATTCCCGAAGGGTTGCCGGCCGTCATTACCCTCTGTTTGAGTTTGGGGACACGCAAAATGGCCGAACGCAATGTTTTGGTTCGCAAATTGCCCAGTGTCGAAACCTTGGGATGTACCACAGTCATTTGTACCGACAAAACCGGAACCTTGACCACCAATGAAATGACGGCCGTGTCTTTGGTTCTCTTGGAACCCGTACCTTTAGTGCCAGAAAATGACCACCAGGACGAACAGAAACGCCGCAAGCGTCAACGACGACGATCGCCTCATCGAATGACGGAAGATGACCATCACAAAGATCTGGTCATGATTGAACATGGGATTCAAGGATCGTCGTATTCGCCTCTGGGGGACATTGAAGGCATTGCCAAGGATGTGGAAATCCAATTGAATCCACGGGGTGCCTTGGCCGATGTGGCAGCCGTTTCTGCCTTGTGCAACGATGCCCAAATTGTAGGAAATTCTCCCGAAACGAAAAACGACGACCATGATGAGGAACAAGAGCACAAGAAGAAGAAGAAGAAGAAGAAGGAATCATCCACCAGTCGACGCAAAAAGGCCCTGGAAAAACGAGAAAAGTTGTTTGAACGGATTGGAGAACCTACGGAAGCGGCATTGTGCGTCTTGGCGGAAAAGATTGGAGGCTTGACCGACACGACGACACTGGACCATGAGGAAGCGGACGAGGATGACGAACCCTCGACGGAGACCATCCCCATGGACCCCGCTGCAGTGGCCCATGCCAATGTCAATTTGTGGAGGGAACGACGACCTCGCACTGCGACATTGGAGTTTAGCCGCGATCGGAAATCCATGTCCGTCCTGTGTCAATTTCCCTGGTCCATGGAATTGGACAAACCGGCAGAGGAACTGTCACGAGCCTTGGTTCCCTTGAATACAGGACGCCCCAAAACACCTCCACCGACAAGAAGGAGACGAAGACGAAAAGAATCGACACCCTTCTCTTCCAGATTGCTCGTCAAGGGTGCTCCCAATTTGTTGATTGAACGTTGTACTCATATCAAACAACGAGATGGGACAGTGGTAAGACTCTCCGGTGCACTCCGCCGTAAAGTCGAGGCCAAGGTATCCGAAATGGCCGCGCGGCCCTTGCGTTGTTTGGCATTGGCCGTCAAGGAACACGATGATTTGGAAGACAGCTTGCAAACCTTGGATACCTCGACAGACATGGACGACCATCCGCTCTTGTCACGTCCAGAAAACTTTCGACACATTGAAAGTCGGTTAACCTTGGTGGGAATTGTTGGTATCAAGGACCCAGCACGTCCTGAAGTGGCCCAAAGCATCCAATTGTGTTCGCAGGCGGGTATCCGGGTCATTATGATCACCGGAGATGCTCGTGATACAGCCATCGCGATTGCCAAAGATGTCAACATTTTTGCGGCAACGGCCGACGCCTCTACTCTAAAGGCCTTTGAAGGTCGAGAATTCTTTCAAAAACCAGAAGAAGAACAGTTGGAACTCCTGAAACGTGACAACCTTGTTTTCTGTCGTGCCGAACCTGCTGACAAGCAAAAGTTGGTCAAAATGTTGCAGAGCCTCCATGAGGTACCCGCAATGACGGGGGATGTACGTATTTCTACTTCTGCTTTCGAAAGGCACTTCTTCAAAATGCTCACATTTCCGTCTATCCTATTTTTTATCATTACAGGGAGTGAATGACGCCCCTGCGCTTCAACAAGCAGCCATTGGTGTTGCCATGGGTATTACAGGCACGGAAGTTTCGAAGGAAGCTGCGGATATGGTGCTAGCAGATGACAATTTTTCGACAATTGTCAACGCGGTGGAGGAAGGCCGACGCATATACGCCAATATGCAGGCCTTTATTTGCTTTTTGATCAGTTGTAACATTGGAGAGATTTGTGCCATTTTCTTTGCCACTTTGGCTGGCTTCCCCGAACCTTTGACGGCCATGCATTTGCTGTGGGTAAACTTGGTCACCGATGGACCACCTGCCACAGCTCTGGGATTCAACCCACCATCTCCTGATTTGATGGAACAGCCACCTCGTCCCAGTGATGAGCCAATCATGACGCGATGGCTTTTGACACGTTACTGTTTGACGGGCTTGTACGTTGGCCTAGCCACTATTGGTGTGTATGTCCAGCACTACCTGTCACAGGGCATTTCATTGCATCAGATTGCATCATGGAGTCAATGCGGAGAGTTCTGGCAACCACCTTCCGGTTCTGGGCTTAGCTGTACCGAGTTGTTCCAGGGTCAGGGACGAATGATCCCACAAACATTGTCATTGACAACTCTGGTTTGCATGGAAATGCTCAAGGCATTGTCCGCAGTTTCGGTTGATAGTTCTTTGTTGCGAGTGGGGCCGCAATCAAACCCATGGTTGCTCTTGGGAGTGGCAGGTCCTCTTTTGCTTCATTTGTTTGTGTTGTACAGTCCAAACATTGGACTTCCGGCATTGGCGGAAAGCTTGGGAATGGTACGTTTTCGAGGTGACCAATCCAGTTCATGTACGCGGATGTTTTAACGTCGTTGGGCCTTATCTTTGGTTTTGTTTTCCTCGTTTTAGGTCCCCTTGTCAGGCTCCCAGTGGTGGACCGTTGCGGCATGGGCACTTCCGATTCTTCTCGTGGATGAAGTCTTGAAAGCGATCGGGCGTTGGCTGTACAGTAATCGTAAAGAACAGACCAGCGCCACCAAGGCGGTCGCATGACAGCTTTCGTGATTCTTCAAAACCACTTCCAATCCGTTTGTTCGTCCACAGACAAAGAAACAACAAACAGGCAAGCGCTAATACATGTTCCAGTTTATATCACACATTGCTGTGAGCACACTTGTAGCATGCATCACAATGTGTTCTATTACTATTTCTTGTTTTGCGGGATTGTTTAATTAGGCATGGAGCCGCAGTTGTCAATGCTTTCACAAGAATTTCAGATTTTGTTGCAACAAGACGCTGACGGCGGACAGAAGACGATCAACTGCCAGTCCCATGCCCTGCGCATAAAATTTTTATAACATGAGCTTCCTCTAATTATGTTTCAACTTATACATAATGTGACATGGGGAAGTAGATGGGCAATACCAAATGTACTTAAAGAAAAAGAGGATTACCACGCATGCAATTGAAACGTGCCGGCGTATTCATAAATGGAGACGCGCAAGCAGGTTGGTTTGAATTCATCCGACGGTTTTTGGAAACACACCCAGGACCAGAGACGACCGATGAGTTTTCTTTAGGCGAGACGCGCTGAGCACACAACAAGACTCGTTCCGCATGGCAAAGAGAATCTTCGTGTCTTGCTTTCGAGTGTTGTATACTGTCCTTTCCCATTCTCATCCCAGCAGTCCACTCCCGCTTTCAGCCTTCCCATCCTGGTCATTTGCTTAGGACTTCGGAGATCGTTCATTTGTTCCAATCAACTTTCTATTGTTTGAGTTCGGAAGTGCTGATCAT
Organism: Epithemia pelagica; assembly: GCA_946965045.2. Lineage (NCBI taxonomy): Eukaryota > Bacillariophyta > Bacillariophyceae > Surirellales > Surirellaceae > Epithemia > Epithemia pelagica. The sequence goes on along the minus strand of OX337238.1, from coordinate 1,155,852 downwards.
GGCATCATCCAGCGACGATATCACTGTTCAATGTGTAAGTACGGTCGATGGAATATGTTGTATATTATAAGAAATGCTTCCTTCCAGGTTGTCTTACGGATCATGTAATGTTTCTATTTTGCAGAGAGCACGCCGTTGCCGTCACAGCGGTGCGGAGTGCTTGGTAGAGTACGAGGGACTCATGGTTTGCACACTAAGTCATTGGATTCCTCCAGAGTCAAACTTACCATGGGTGCCCGTTCCAGAATTCACTTTATCCACAAGTACAGTTGGATGGGAGCTTTTGCTACATCCATTGGACGTCATGCTACCATCGCCACGAAATCATCGACGATGTCGTGCAAATTCTGCGGAATTCAACCTTGCTTCTTCGGGATCTCCACAGTCCTACCGCATATCCGCCTACGACATTAACGAAGTCAAGGCGTTGGGCAACGAAACGCTTTACTTCAAAACGTCAACCTGCTCATGGGAGCTGCAGTGCCATTCTCGCAATTCGCACGATTTGCTATTTGCATGCCTGTCAGCTCAAGTGAAATGTGTCCATGATGAACGCACAGTTGAAACTTTTTCCGACACGAGTGCATCTACCGAAACAGAGGAGGATGAGAATATTGAGTCTCTGACTGATCGCTGTATCCGTGATTCCCTGCGACGAGAATCCTTTGGAGACAAGTTGGAACGGCGATGGGGAAAGGCTGTCAATGACATTCAAGACATTGTTACAGGAGCGGCAGTTTAGCTTGCTAATGAGGGGAATTTGGCGTCGGCGACTAATCGCCGATTGGAAAGGTATCATTCAATCGATTGCAACAAGCACAAAGGATCATATAGGACGATCTTCCACCTGTAAATAATTTTGAAGCGAGACTCATCGCTGTATCCGTGATTCCCTGCGACGAGAATCCTTTGGAGACAAGTTGGAACGGCGATGGGGAAAGGCTGTCAATGACATTCAAGACATTGTTACAGGAGCGGCAGTTTAGCTTGCTAATGAGGGGAATTTGGCGTCGGCGACTAATCGCCGATTGGAAAGGTATCATTCAATCGATTGCAACAAGCACAAAGGATCATATAGGACGATCTTCCACCTGTAAATAATTTTGAAGCGTTGCGAGGATCAATTCGATCGCCTTCAGTTGATGTATAGGAACACCATGCAAAGTTCGATCACTAATCGATATGAAATCTTATCCGACACGGCAAACGGCAATGTAATTCATAGTTTCATCCCTCCTTTTGGAAAGGGAAGAGGGAAGGTCTCATCATCGAGCTTGATCGATGTGCCACATTTTGTGAGGGACGAGGTGCTCTGATTTCTGTTGTGTACTCCCCAACCGTCAACTGACACTGACAAAATAGGGTTCCCCCTTTGGAGTACTATGTAATAATGAATTTGGTCCCGTTTTCAAAAATTTGACGTTTGATCCGTTAAAAATAATTCTTGCGAGCGTGACATGGGGGACTCCTCGGATCTTGTCGGGAAGAGGTCATTGGTCATTTTGCGGGAATGCGGCAAAGATGATCGCATTGAAAGCTACCCCTTGCAAAGGCTCCCATAGGCTTTTGAGTAGGAGTACTCCTAGGTTTCTTTCATGTTTCTTTCATGTTACTCAGCGTGATCAAGGTCTATTCTTTCGACGATGTACATCAGAGAAAGGTCGATTTCGCATGTGGTTGAATACCATTGCTGTATGCATGCTTGACTTTTGAATCTCCGCCTAAAACGCCCGTCACTGAAGATACCAGATACAAACAGCTTCGCAGAGACCAGTCAATAAATCGCCACACAGAATAAAAAAAACAGCACAGTCAGTACTCGTAGAATCGTTTTGTATTCTTGCACTACTGTCAGTATGAATGGTTTCCTAATGAAACGTCCTAAATTTGAAACTACAGTGTACTGTACATCTACAATGCATTCAACCAAACAACACACTTCTTGGGGATTGTTGATGTTCATTGGCTTGTCTCGTAAAATTGAACCGTGCATAGTTGTGAACAGAGGATAGGGATTGACTGTACCGCTCAAGCAGATTGGAATCCTGCTTTATCCTTTTCCCTTGTTCTTGCCCTTGACGTCGAGTACAAGTCGGCCAAGACGGAGCAAGAGAAGTGTGTGGAGGAGGAGGAGGAGGAGGAGGAGGAGGGCAAGATTTCTTCATTTTGCGTTGTCCCAGCACTCGTTGTCGTTGACGCCGTACAGTGGCACGGAACCGTTGTTTTCCTGCATCGACAACGTGGTGACGGCGCTCTTGCTTCAAGTAATCAAGAGTCTTGCGTCGGATCGAGAAGGCGCGGAAACATTTTTGAATCACTGCTGTAGCTTGGGCAGTATGTTGTAGTCTCTCCTGTTCCAGCACCCGCATGTCACGATGAATGGATAGAATCCGATGATGCATCTTTTGCCCGGGACTTCTTGTTGGAGATGAGGTTGGACTATGTTCCAAATCAAGTGGATATGGGCAGGTTGGTGAAGAAGGCGGTGAAGACGTGGGCAAAGAGCGCACTGGAGACGACGGTCCAGCCTCATTCCCAGATGGACCAGAATCTTGGGGTAGGCTCAACAGATATGAATTGGAGATAGTCATGGACGTAGAATCGTTCTGCTCATTAGGAGATGGTTCAGGTTTTGGAGAATCTGGAGCGCTGGTGCTATTGAAAGGACTGGGAGAGTACCTCAAGGAATCACTTGCCGGTTTCCCGTGTTGTTTCTCCCATACCCGTTTTTCCTGGAATCGTACCAGAGCACGATAAATTGTATGTGCTGCGGCTTCGCGCCGCTTCGCTTTTCTCATAGCAAAGGTGGCTTGTCGACGTTGGTACCGCTTCAAGGCCAATGCTCGCTTGGATACTTGTTGCGCGCGATAGCAACGCAGCGCTCGACATATTATTGCAGCAGCGTCTTGTCGTTGTTGTCGCTCCGGCACCGCAGTTTTTCTCGTTGTCTCATCCTGATTTTCATGTCCCACATTCGACTTTGTTTGCAACCAACGCTGGAGATGATAGGCACGCCACGCACGAGCAATGGTCGATACGGCTTGATGGCGGCGTACATTTACGACATGACGTGACAAGGCTCGATACACAATCCATCCAGAATGATGAACTTGTTGTTGCAACCATGCTTCCAAATCTTCATCTTCATTTTCTCCTTTGCTATCAACATCTTGCTTTTCCTGTGTCTTGGTTGAAGCTACTGTCAAATCCATGCGTTTGGTATTTTCGTCTTTTTCGTCATCCTCTGGCTGTTTTGGATCTTGAGTCGACACTAACGCAGAATTCATGGAACAATCGTTCGCACTAAGAACATCTTTTTGGTTCTGTTCCACCGTGGGATGTAGCGTCCGGTGATGGAGTGCCAATGCTTCGTCTCGCCTCCGCCGCCACAATTCCAGCATTGCTGCAGCGGCCGCCGCTCCTCCAACGGCTGTCGATGGTTCTGGTGGAGCATCATCCTGATTCGATTCTTCTGAATCTGATTGAAACGTCAATTCCACATCTTCATGAATTGTTTCAAACTCTCTCATATTATTGACAATCAATGTAGTGGTTTTCGCCATCCAACCAACATCCTTGCTTGCAGAGTTCTTCATGGTTACGGACGATGATGAGCTGTCAATCTTGACCACGCCTGTGGTGGTGTAACTCATATCATTACTCCTGTTCTCCATTCCATTCCCCATCACCATGTGCATAAAAGCTAAACTGGAGATTGGAGCAGCTCTTGTTTCGTAGTGTGGTTCGTAGTCAATGAAGTGCCTTGAATCGTTTCAAGTGCACGAGAATAACGCAACCACCAGATCAGAAATGATTAGAGGGACGACTCGAAAAGATTTGGTGGATGCGTCGGGAACGTACTCTTTGATTAGGTGTTAGTGTCGCTTTGATTTGCTCACGCTGTGCCAGAAAAACAGACCCACTGGCTGCAACAACGAACACTTTGTCGGATGGAGATGAGGCCGTATGGTCGGCAGGCTTTGGAACGGTCTTGGAACTATTTTGGAAGCATAATTACAGAACAACATGTGTACGTTGATATAGCGCGCTCTGATTTACTTAGAGGCCTTGGGCGCACTTAGTATTACCAATCTCTATACAAAAATGGCCCTGGAAAATATTTCTCTCAACGGTTACCGTTGGGTCCCCGGAAAAAGTGCGGGCTGCGCGAGCTGCTTCCGAACGATTCGCGACCGAAGCAAATGGGATTTTGTGGAGATATACTCCACGACAAAAGATACAGAATACGAAACATGGAATCAATGCTATTAATTCTCAAGGCGAGAAACTACCATCTTGTACAACCTTGTGGCTACTAAAAGAAAGGGACAAGACTGTTCACAAGTCAGAGGTTGGATGATGGTAGGAAGACCATTTTAAGGCAATCATTTCCCGGACGTACAAGGTGTACTCCTTTCAGACTCTGAAAAAAAAACACAACGAGGATCAAGGTGCACGACTTAAGGTAGCTGGTGCCCCAAAAATACAGACCCAAGGCGTTGCATTCGGAGGTCCGAGCCAGAAGAGTTCTCAATCTCATGACAAGCCACCACAAAACGGCGATGCGATGGAGAGATGTGTCTGGATTCGCCGGCGTGACCCCGAACTGGTGTAGGTGGTGGTTATGGCGCGACGCCACCCAAACAAGACACGTCTCCAAACAACTCTACCAAAGGAAACGAACCACCCCAATCTGGGGGTGTAACCGTTGCTTCAGAGTTTTATATGAAAAGGATGTAGCTCGTAAACGACCCCAAACTCGGGCAGCAGAGGCCTGTAAATCGGCGGTGGTCAACCACATTTCATGCGAGAGTCAGGATTCCAACCAGCGATGGTCAACGGTATGTGATACGAGTATACTCGGTAACCTTATAGCGGGCGACGTCTGGAAGCAACTGGAATGGAAGCAACTGGAATGCATTCTCGCTATACAATGAAGTGTACACAACGCGTTCGAAGACTACTTCTCCTACAAGATACACTCCCTGTTGTAGACAAACGGGTATTTCCTTCTTTCTTTCTATTTTTTAGGTACTAGCGTGAAGCGTCCCGTATGGCGCAAAGTCTAGAAATCTTTTCTGAATCTCAAATTCGACACATGTTCCCTCTCCCATTCCAATGGCTCTGTCGTCCACGATACATACATTAATCCAATGGTGATTTTTCAAAATAGTGTCGCAAAAGTGACCAAACAGGACCATTGTTGGTCAAGGTTTGAATATATCTTCCCATGGCCACTTGTTCAGTAGGTGTAAACCAAGTATCGACGAAGGACATGTTCGCAACAAAGGGCAAAGGTGATTTGGATGGCTGCTGCTTCAAAAACTTGACAATCCCATTCACGGTAGCATTGAAATGGGTCCAATACGATTCGTAGTAGACACGGTGGACCGGAACGTTCGGCAAGAGTTGATGTGTCATTTGCCAAACCCGTGCATGCCATTGAACATAGCGAAACAATTCCACGCGACATGGGATATGTTGTGTCAGAGGGTGCTGGCCCAGCAGCAACCTAAGAGCATAGTGCGGATGTGTTTCCCACACCAACAAGGACATTGTTTCGTTGCGCTGGTTGTCGTCCCTGTTTGCCACAAAGGGCCAGTGCACAGATGGAGGGTTTTCTGGTGTATATTGATGTCGGAACCATTGTCGCAGAGCCTCTTTCAGTTTCTTTTCATGGCGTTCATCCATCCAACGACACCAGGCATCAAGGCGTTGTCGTTCTGTCGGCAAGGCAACCATCTCGTCAAAGTCCGTGGATTTGGACCGATGATCCTGCTTCAATCGCATATGCATGCGTGACACGAGATTGTCCAAGGGATGCCGAATCAAATAAATTGCTCGAGCGGCCGGGGTTTTATAGTGACCAACGATAACAGCAGTTTTGGAGGCGGCAGTTTGATTCAATGGTGATTGCCGCAGAAATGCTTCTTGACAACCGTGCATAAAGTCCTTCAGTGAAGGAACGACGTATTCCGAAGGAGGACATGTATGACAAAACCCCGTACAATGTGTCTGCGTTAAGATATACTTCTGTGGAATCTTGGTTGACGGATTGTGCTTGGAAAAGGGTCCTTGCGGTGTCCAGGCTATCAAGGACTCTTGCTTCCAACCACGAGCATAATTGGAGGCTGTCTTTTGACCAGTCACATGTTCTGTGTTGGTCATGGTATACGATGTACCTGAGTTGGGAAAGGACAAGAGCGAAGCTACTTGGGGGCGCGCTTGTGTATGTTGTGGATCCTGGTCCTCGTTAGTCTCTGAATTGTCCTCTTCTCTTTTCTCTTCCTCTTCTTCCTCTTCGTTTGTGGTTTTCTTGTCGTTTTTGTGTTTTGGATCACCGGGAGCAGTGTCTGCAACCATGTTGTCCCGAATCCAATCTTGGTGTGAATTTTCGAATGTCAGGACATGATATTGGTGATTCCAGAAGGTTCATTGCATAAGCAATTGCATACATATGGCACACAAAAGGGCGACAGTCAAGACGCGGTACACCCGAAACGAACGTAACGCCATGGCCCAGAGGACAAAGCGTCTCAGACGAAAAACACGGGGAACCGATCGATCTCTCGCCGTCTAAAGCGACTTTTTCTCATTCTTGTGTTATGCGTCGGGTTGAAGACGTTTGTACGGCCCACCACGGCGACACGAGTTGTTGACTCAACCAATGCGGGGTGCACACAAGACGAAGAAACAAGGTTGCCAAAAAATGGGACGAGGTTCCGTCATCCCGCGGCGTGCGATGTGCGGCGGAACTGGTCGGCAGGCTCTTGAAACATTATTACTCGTTACTCGTACATCTGGATCTGGGCGAGGCCTGCGAGCTGCTTCCGAACGATTCGCGACCGCCACAAATGGGATTTTGCTTGGGCATTGGACATGCCATTGCGTGATGTTGTTAAAACAACTAGAACATGGAGTTAAATGTTAATTCAAGGAAAGAAACTGCCGAAATGCATCTTGCACGACCTTAGGGATATCAATACTCGTAGACAAGAATATTCCATGAGTCGGTTGTTGAAAACGCTCAGCCCTGGATGATGGTCAGAAAGACATTATACGGCAGATCATTTCCCAGACGTACAAGGCGTCGTCACTTCAGACTCTATCGAGTGGAACACTGGTTCTTGTAAGGTTAACCTCTTCCACAAGCCAGGCACAAAGGATAGAGATGCACAACATTGGGTCGTCTGTATTCCCTCTCCCATGTATTGCATATCTTATTGTCTACAGTTGTCCTTGTTCAATTTCATTCATGACTTTGTAAATTGGGTTCATGAATAGCTTGGCTGCTTCTTTCAATGATTTTGGTGCTCGTGCTTGTTTCAAGGTAGAGTCCTCTTGCCACATTTGATTATTCTGCTCATTCCCATTGATGGCATTGTTTTTCGCATACAGATTGGCTGTTGCTTGCATACGGTCTTTCATTGGCCCGGTGATATCCACGTGGAATACGGCAGGCAACCAGTCTTCCCAGATAGCATGCGGCAGTTTGGAATACTTTAGAAACCATGATGGACGAATCATCTTGCGATGCAATTCGGAAGCATGGCTGCCAGTGTCTTCTTTGCCACTGTCAGCATCATGCTCTGTCACGGCTGCTTGAGCCAAGCTCGCCAAATAGGCAGCGCAGTATTCTTCTTCTGTCAAGGACGACACGTTGCGTTCGGGTGCCCGTTCCTTAACTATATTCACCAGCGTAGGATGTTGCTTGGTTTTGCCATAGGACCGCAAACACACGGGTCGTGCACCGCTTGTGGAATCGTGACCATCCTTGTTGTTCTGCTGGCCACTGCTCCCCCAGGAAAACAACGAAGAAGATGATGACAATAATGCGTCTCCCACATCTTGATACTGTTCGTTCCCTCCCGGTTGTCGTTGATAATCTTTGAAATGGGACATGAGAATTTCGACCGAATCGCGATAAGCAAATGCCCACTTCACGGTAGGAAGAGCTTGTGTGAGCAAGTCAATGTACCGTGCTCCAATCGATTGCATTTTGTAAAAGACGTATTGGGGACGTTTCGGTCGTGTGATGCGACCCATCATGTAAAACACGTCCCGAATCAGCTGCAACTGAGATTCATTGTGACACGGAAGCCGTTTGGTTGGATTATTTGGATCGGGCCGAACCTTAATGAGATCACAAGCCATGAGTGCCGCTAGCGGAGGTGTGGATTCGCTGTAACTGCGAACCTGTTCTGGCAAACTACTCGCCACCAAATTGGAAATCAAGGTTGATCCACATCGTGTTTCGTGAAAGAGAACCGCAGTTGGCACGGATACCACTTGATGGCCTGTCTTGGGTGTGGTGGCAGTAAAATTGTGGGAATGTGAATCGTAGGCCTTGGCTTGTTGAACAAGCGTGTAAAGGTCCAAATCCCGCACCAGCGTAGCGGCACAAAGAGGGGATTCTTCTTCTAAATCCCTAAACAGGGGAACCTGACTTGGATTACGTTGCTGCAAATTCCATGCAATATGGCAGAAGGAGGCCTTGACTCCTTGATATGAATTGGTCGCATTGCTGGAGGGATGGGGTACCAGACCACCCTGTTGTGGCAATGATATATCTATCAGCGTCAAATATCCTTCCAATATCCCATCCAGGTAATTTCTGCAATGAGACAAGGTAGATAATGCAGATACGAAGAAAAGGTTAGCCAGCGGGTATGCTTTTATCCCCATGACGTCTACCAAAAGGAAAGAAAACTGCAGCTAGTGCAAAATCTGATTGCTATCCAAGATCCATTCTCTTCCGTTTCACCATTCAGTCACAAAGCTACTTACGTCGGAACTTTTTTATTATTTGTCTTGTCCATCTTGTACAACTGTTCCGGATGTCTGCGATATCGTTTTCGTCCCATATCATCCACTTCATATTCTGGCACAAAAACACCGGCCAACCAATACGTCCACAATAGTTGATAGGATATCAAAAAGACGCTTAGTGACAAAAGCACACGCAACAGCCACTGTCGTCGACAACGTTGTCTTGCTCGACCATCATTTTCCTTGGTCGTTGGGGATGTTGTTGTGACAGGTGAAGGCTCGATAGATGTCTGTGAGGATCTCGCACGGGACGCCATGGTTTTTTGGTTGCTCCAAAATAGGAAGATCTGGGCAAGATTGTCAAGTGATTGTTTGTATGTAGTTTACCTCCACGTGCGCTCTACCAGTTGTTGATCCTTCTTTCGTCAGATGCTCTAAAATAAGGGTTCATTAACAAGTACATCAATGGTCCTTTCCGTTAGAACCGTTAATCATGAATCAAACCTGTTCATGAGAAAGTGGAGAGGGTCATGGTCATGGTTTTCAAAAGTCGCAAAGAGAATTCAAAGGTCATTCTGGGGCTATTGGGGGATACATGCGACCGACATGATGACCATGCCTTTCACCTTGTCTGTGAGATGTGAGATTGGGTGTTTCGTGTCCCTTCCATCTAAATCGCGGAGCCAGACAAAGGTTTGGTCTTGGTCGCGGTCATTGGAGCTCTGTGTGACTAGTGACTACGATGTGTTCAAGGTGAAAAATCCCAAAGCGATACAACGTTTCCAATAATTCTTCCAAGAGGCAGTCGCAGTTTCATTTTGGCGTCGGCAACATCGCGAACTCTTAACCGCCAAACTTCCAAACTTCTCAGCGATTATATTCATTTTATGAAGCACTTATCAATACAAAAAGTCTGCCATCTTGTGGGCATGAACGCTCTGGAGATTACATACTATGGAATATTGTCCACTCTATGGGTAAAGAGTACGGGCGTGTTGTTGCAGGTGGAACAGTCGAGAACAACAGGCCTCTTGACGACGTCTGCGCTTATTAAGTACAATGTACTTAAACAAACAACAATGTCTGGAGGTACACAATGTTCCTATACAACACCCGGGAAGACATATTCGTCTGTTAGTAGTTGTTAAGTTAAAGATGTCTTCATAATGTCTCTATTCAGCGAAAAAGAAATGCGATTCCTGTCGAAGCGTCGTGAAGCCGCGGGAGTGCTTGTTGTATTCGAACTTCGAACTCTGTCGAAGACAGCCAGCTAGCAAGGCAGTAAGCGATTTCCGAACTGTTCGTCACGTGCGCTCAGCAAAAACCGGACGAATGACCGAACCACGACCCACAATTTTAGCGGTCAATATCGATGGTCAAGGCGCATACAATACCGTGCCCTAGAAAAACATGATGAACAATAATCACATGAGAATGATGAATGGCAATGATGGCCAAGATAGAAACATCATTGAAGATACACCGCGTATGCGGAGCATGGCAGTGAAGCCATTGACTCCAACTCTGCTAATGCCACCAGCTCCTCTTTCCGCCAAATCGAGATCGACTGTTCCACGAACATCCAACAAACCTCTCAATCACGAAGGAAAGGACTCAACGTTGAATGTAGGAACACTGAAACCTATCCCTGAAATCTACGTAGTTGAACGTACACATGTTTTTGTTAACGATTCAACTCAAAACATTGCTAATCGCATTGCGGAATGTCTCCGAACTGGTTCCATGGCGGCTTCCTACCAAAAGGAAGAGGTGAGTCCAAGGGCGACGAAGTTTGGCGTACACGACTTATTTTGATTCGTGATGCTCACATTGAATCATTGACAATCAGGCTGCTGTTGATGTCGAAACTGAGGACAATGTTAAGTTTGCGATTAGGTTGTGGGCAGGGGAAAACGGACCAAACCATGTCCTCGTTGAGGTTCAAAGGGTAGCTGGATGCTGCTATTCGTACTGTCAAGCAGCGAAGTCTGTCCTTCGAGCGGCTAAGGGAATCAAAGTCAACTCTGCCCCTTCCAAACTTAAACGATCTTTCCCGATGCCTCGATGCATCCCCAAAATGGAACCTAAAGATGCGCAAGCCGCTACCCTTGAAGGCGTAGAAATCGCTGAGGGACTCCTCAAGCAAGACCGACACGACACTCGTCTTTTAGCTATGGAGAGCTTGGAAAAGCTATCAGGATCTATTGAGAACAAAGGCTATGCTGCTCGAATGATTCTTTCCAATAAGCTCATCTCATCCACCCTCTTGGAACTCGTTCAAACAAGCCCTTCTCCGGAAGAGGACAGCTTCGAAATGAGTGTCATTGAAAAGGAGCATGTATCGCGAATGCGTCGCATGTCCTTCATTGTGTTGGGCAATTGCCTTACTACGCTTGCTCATGATGCCCAGCTCTGTGGGTTACTCAAAGAACATGGTCATCTTGCATCCGACTCGGTTGTGGAGGCTTTCTCGAGCGAATTGAGCGCTGCCGGCGAGCGCCCTCACGAAGCGTCTCAAGCTGCGGAATGTCTGAGAGTTTTAATGACGGCGTCAGAGGATATTGCTCAACGAGCTTCCACTTACCGTATCTCGGAGTCACTTGTCAATGCTCATGGAGTCGGTGCCTGCCGTCACCTTGGCCTCGAACGTGCCTGTACAAAGCTTCGTGCACAAGGCCTTGTAGACTAATCTGTAACATTAGTATCGAATTAGTAGAGGTTAAAAAACTGTGGCATAACTACGTGCAATGAAGATGAAGTATGTTTAGTTACAAACACGTTCGAGTTATCGAAGTGATTGTTGTCTCGAAACAACTGGTGCTGCATTTGTGTGTTGGCGACGGTGCATTCGCCGGGTAGCATCGATAGCAATATATCCTGCGCGAATCTTCTCATCCTGCGATCTTTCTCAGACCTCAGAGTTGGATGTCATTGTGTTTATTCAAACAAGAGACCACCGAACCCCAAGCGACCTGTCTTTGTGCTCTCCGTAATCCACATGTTGGTTTTGATTAATTTGAGTTTGTTTTTCGCAGTTCATCGTCGAGCTCTTTCCTTTTCCTCATCCCTCATCAATCCTAGAGTTCATATGAACCAGTCGGCTCGTCAACGCAAAAAGTCTCCCGGCAACGTTGCAGGATCTGAACAACGCACAAAACTAAAGGAGGCAAAGATCTCCTTCCAACCCAACAAGTTCTTGGTAATGCAATACACCCATATTGTGACTTTGGTGTTGGTCGGACTTTTTATCAGTTTATATTTCTTTTTACTGTCATCCGAGGCAAGCACATCAGATATGTGACGAATGTTGTTCCTGGTGGTGGAAGATATGGCTCACATGTTCGTTTGTTGATCCTGCTGTTGTTCACCGAATTGCGTTGCCGTCTTACAGGAACAGATGCTTCGCGCTTCGAAGGTACTGAGTCAAAAGGCTGTTGTATCAGGGATGGCCACTGCCCATTCTGCGCAGCGCATCATTGCACACAACAAGCCTTTTCTCGTCTATGGAACCGCTTGGAAAAAGGAGCAAACCGCGGAATTTGTAAACCAGGCTGTACATGCTGGCTTTCGTTTCATTGATACGGCGTGTCAACCTCGCCATTACAATGAAAGCGGTGTCGGTGAAGGATGGTCCCAAGCCGCATCCCAACTGAAGTTGCCTCGAGAAGAGTTTTACCTTCAGACCAAATTCACCCCATTCGGCGGACAAGATCCTAATAATATCCCGTATGACCCCCAATCTCCTTTGGAAGATCAGGTGCGAACATCGTTGGCTGTCAGCTTGACTAACCTGAAGACTGACTATCTTGATTGCCTAGTGTTGCACTCACCCCTAAACACCATGGAGCAAACGATGGAAGTATGGCGAGTCATGGAATCCTTTGTGGATGAGGGTAAAGTTCGTCGGTTAGGGCTTTCGAATAGCAATTACCTGCAGTTCACGACTCTCTATGAAATGGCACGAGTGAAACCAAGTGTTGCGCAGAATCGTTTTCATGCTGAAACCGGGTTCGATACCAAACTGAGAAAATTCTGCAAGGAACATTCGATCTGGTACCAGTCGTTTTGGACTCTTACCGCGAATCGACGTGCCCTGGCTCATAATCAAGGAATTCGAGACCTTGCCGACAAACATGGATTGACACCCCAAACCATGATGTTTGCCTTCCTCATGTCAACTGGATACATAACTCCGCTGTCAGGGACTACGTCGAAACAGCACATGGCAGAAGATGTTGCGATTATGGAACGTCTTCAGGGAGGCGAAGTCTTCTTCCATTCCGAGGATGAATTGAAACAATTTTCCGAATATTTGGGTATGCCTGCTTTGTAGGCAATTTTCGCCTCATCTTTGGGAACCACGAAGAGGGAACAATATTACATGTCTCTCCTAAAGCATATTGACGGAAGCCGCCATAGTAATGTTCTACATTTTTCTTGTCCATACAGACCATCCAACATCCAATGGCAGACTCCGTCATGTAACAACATGATGACAACATCATCACTGGAAGAACAAGGGTTAGATTTCTCAGGTACCCAATATCCAGAGTTTTAGTCAGGCCATGCAGTTTCTAAAAGTCATGGCGATTGCTGAATCTTCAGAATCGTTGTTTCTTCGGTTAAAAAAGATGCCGACAAAAAATGACGGTAATTCGCACGAGAGGCTTAGTGCACTGTCAATTGCCAATGGATAAGTGCCCGACACGAGGAAGCCTTGCGAACAACGAAGAGTTCGTGCTGAGTTGCTTTTACGGAACCAGCTTCAGAAGGAACATCCGCGATCAAATCGAACAACGGACCACGGACCTTTTCCCCTATTCGTATTCGTAGTCGAGCAAAAGCGAATGTGTTGGAGAAAAAGCAACTAGATACACGGATATCTAGTCCTAGTCGAACCATCTCCTAGCTCTACCTGCTTCTACAGGACGCGACTTTGGAGGAAGGAATGGGAGATATGTGGTCACGGCAAATGCACTGTAACGAAACAATAAATAACCTTTAAGCTCGCGGGGCATTGATTCTCCTTCGCCAAAATGTGTTATCTATCACGAGGAAGCAGAACGATGCCCTCCCTCCGGGGACGGTCATCCCAATTCACCAGAATCAAGACCTGTTGTTTTCAAACCGAAAATATCAACGATCTGTCATATCAGCTTTTGCAAAGTCGAGAATGAGATGGAACTGGAACAAAATTGAGCCAAATCCTTGTCCAAGGAGAACAATCGTAAATGTTTCCCTCCGAGAAGACCATTATCGTATAGGATGACTGCGACTGTACTTGCCAGCACGTTGTTTGCTGGCCCATTTGGAAAACTTGAGAATGGCTGGGTCTTGCAACAATTTGTCCATGGTATTGTATTCAAGCGCCAATGTGAGGTTGTCGTGGGTCTGATGAATGGCCGTATGGCAGGGACGACATACATTGCATGTTCGTTGTATCAAATGCCGAACAATCCTCCTTCTTTGGGTGGTACCTCCAACTTTGGTTTTTTGTTGTTTGGACTCGGTTGGCCGGTCGTGGATACGGCAGTAGTATTGTTGGATTTCTTCCAACAAGTGACTCAATCCCTCTCCCGCAATGGCTTGTGCACGTTCCATACCGTCGCATTCCAGCAGGGCTTGAGCAGCATTCAACAATTTGGGTTCGAGGCGGTGCCATGTCGACCGGGGAATCAAATGATGATGGGAAATTCGAATGTACCGTTCGCACAGCTCGCATTCTCCCTCCCCGACATATTCATCATTCCCTTCTTTCTCCAAATCTACCACGTCTGATAAGAGGTCGTCCATTTCACTGGAAGGAGTCGATTCAATCTTCTCCTCTTCGTCCTGGCCCTCCGTGACCCAACGCCGTAGCAAATTCGCACTCTCGATTTTGGACAAGTCAAAGTATTCTTTCATGGCTAAGGAAAAGATAGACTCTTGCATAAGTCTTGGTTCGACCGTACAGGAAGCATTTTCGTCATTCTGTACCAAATCTGCATGCTCATCCTGTTCTATCGCAAATGTTACAAACTCATCCCAGATGGCTTCCGCTTCTTGAGGGGATTCACACAACCCTTCTTCTTGCCACAAGCGCTGAAGCGTCAAATCTTCCCCGTTACTCATTCTCTCATGCAGCGTCGATGGGTAAACTGTAAACTGTGAGTGCACAATTGACGCGACGAATAATTTATGTGCTGGTTGCTGGTCTGTTTCGTTCGTCGCGCGCGCGTTTGAAGCAAATCCCAGTCGCACTTCAAACGTGTTTGCGACTGGCGTCCGTGCTCCGTGATGTTCACCCTCAAACATACGGAGGCATCTGGGATGGCTTGCCTTTCCAAACCCGGGCGGCACAACGATAGTATCAGACCCGAACAAGTACGATGGAGAACCTAACAGGTGCCTCCACTGATGGAAGGGTCACGGTGACTGCATGCTATGAATATGCCCACTGCAGTGGTCGGTGGGATACCAAACACTGTGCCATTATGGGGCCGTCTCTGAATGATGCTCGAGATCTTTGTGGAACGGCTGGCATTGGACCGAGCATCTATGTTGTTGGTGGACACAATGACTTGAATTTGGTGGCGTCTGTGGAATAATTTTCATAAGGGCCTTGTTCTTCGCGATTCGCCGCTGTTGCCAACCTTGGAAATTGGTTTGTGGTAGCCGGAGGCTATAACACCAGGCCTAACCAAAATGTGGAAATCCTTGACACAAAGCGGAACAAAATGTGGAACTTGGCACGAATGCTGGACGCGAGGGTTGGACACAGTATGGTTGTCGTGGAAATCGAAGGGGTCCATATGAATACATTCCATTTCCATTGGTGGACAAGAACACAAAAATATTTTCTTTTTGTTAGAAAATGCTCGGAATCACTGGAACAAATACACCTTTTCTGAAATCTCTTGAAGAACAACGTAAACCACAAGTCCTTGACGGCCACAGTGGGTAGCAAAAAGACTGACATAGTGGAATCAGATTTGAGAACTTGAAAATATACTCGAGACATTGGAAAACGGAGAATAGAGAATAGCCATATATGTCATGCTGCGACCAGTTCAGTTTAAAATCATTTCGCCGCGAAAAGAGTCAAGATGGAGGTGTCAATTGCCACTGGATGCTTTCTCCCGTAAATTGTAGACATTGATTGTTTCCAGGTTGAAGGACTGTTTCACTAGTAGACTGCGTATATCTCCCTTCATTGAGAGAAACTGCGTGCATCGTTGTTTGGTAATCATTGAGTTGCTAGTTGCATCGTGTTGTTCCTTACTTTGACGTTAGATTAGGCATGCAACTCATACAAAGTGCACACCCGAGACAGAGATCAAGATCGACTTGATCGGAAAATTCTTTCCTTACGATCATTCACTAATTCTAAACTACGCATTACCGCACCATGCGTTGTCACCAGTACAAATCAACGTTTCGAAAGGAATCCATTCTTACGCACTTGTCTTCTCTTCCTCTCCACGAGCCTTGGCCGATCGATCCTTGGTCCAGGATGTGCCACCAACCGAACTAATGCATGGTGCTTGTTGCAAATAAGGAAAGTCAGGTTCTGTTACAGCATCGAGACAGAAGGTAGCTACATCGGCACGTGCAATGGATCCTGCTTCTCCCTTGATAACATTGATAATGCCAGTAGGAGGTTCTACCGTCAGACCACCCGGTCGGACCAAGCACCATTCCAGGGCATCGCCTTCCGCTTGCACTACTTGTTCTTGAGCATTCTTGTCTTCGAAAATCTTTTTCATGGCAGTCCACATCAAGACCTTGAAGAAAAAGGGTGCTTGGTTTTCTGAATCTCCAGTACCAATGGATGTCACAACAGCCAAACGTTTGCAGTCGTTTTCCTTCATGGCAGCAATCACGTTGGCGGTTCCGACGCGCAACATAGTGTCACCAACGTCAGAGGTTTTACCTCCCAAACCAACAATGACTCCGTCCACTTTGTTTCCGGCAAACACTTTGTCAACATCTTCTTTTTTCGTCACATCTCCACCAATCAAGGTCAGATTGTCGTTGTTAAAGGGTTGGCCTGCTTTGTCGCCACCAGAGCCTTGGGGAATCACCACGTTGGACGGATTTCGAGTCAAACCCACCACTTTGTTCCCCTCTTCCAATGCTTGAAAGATGCATTCTTGCGACGTTAATCCAGATGCACCAATCACGGCAATCGTCTTCATGCAGAGAGCCGTTGAACTCGAGCTTGAGCCATAGAATGCCGATGACGACGCAACGGGGGAAAACGAGAGGGCGCCGCGAGAAAGCAGCAGCAAGCACGTCACGGATAAGAACCAAAGTTGGAACATTTTGGACAGGAAAACTCAGATGGTTATTTGGCTTGTATAAAGCAAAAGATAATGAGAGAATATGGCCTCTTTCGTTCGACCAACTACACACCTGATCGAGTCACCCTCAATGATCTCCGATCTTGTCTCTTGGCTTGTGTCCCACAACACGTCACACGATGAATGTCGACATCCGGGACCAAGACCAAGATCAAGATCAAAAGAGATGAGGATGATGTCATCCTCATTCTTTCCATTTCGGACTCGGACGCACTTCTTTCTGGGAGTGCGACATCAACCTGTTCATAAGACCATCTGTTTCTTCGTTTTGACTTCTTTGCGATGGCGAGAAGTAGGCAAACCGCATAGATGCCGAGATCACCATGGAGTCATCACCACAGGGTCAGGTTCGCCGCCACCGCAGAACGATCGCAACAGCGTCTTCGAAAGAAAATGTGGTTTTCGAAGCCGGGACGGCAAATTACCTTAGCATGAATAGCTACTAGCTGCTCCTGATTTTTAATAGGCATCGGATTATCGCTAAGCAGTGATGAAAATTAATGCCTCTACTCCCAACACTTGTACAATATCACCAACCGATTGGAGATAGGAGATCCGAAGAAAATCTTTCGTAAGTCGTAAGAGTACGTCGCCCATTTGAAAAGAGCGAGAGATATCTATGTTTAAGGATAGCTGGAAAATTGGTAGATGTCGCGCTCTCTACAAGATGCAGTATGCGCATCCTCTGAGAGGTCTCAGACAGAACTGCAACAACAGGGGGAAGGGTGATTGGCCTGTCCTGTGGGATGACTCCAGTCTCTGTGTCAATATGTTCCTCCCCATTGCTTCATTTGAAGAGCTCAATCTTCGGGGCCGTTCTCATTGAAACGCCCTTTCATGAGATTCTTGTATTATTGGGATGTCCTTGCAAATGATAAACTTCTCTCGATTCAACAGGGGTTAGACAGATAGGTAGGATAGGTAAAAGGCTCGCTGAGCCGACAATCGAATCACCAACCGATACAACAATCCTCCACGGGTCAGAGAAGAGTTGCAAGTCGAAGTCCGCCGTGGGTGGGGGCAGTCGGTCCACTGATAAGAGGTTAGTCTTAAGATGAGTGTTAAAATGGTGATATTATTGATTGTGAGACGATTACTAACTAAGGTGGTTGATGGTGCCGAAGTCCTGGCTCTTGTATACGGCCATGGATCTGGTGTGATAGGTCCTCACTGGTTGGAGTAGACCAGCATTGGTGTGTATTGAATGTATAGGGTGATGGATAACATGTATGGGATGCAACAGCTCTTGCTTTGTCGTGGTATAAGTCTTGTCCTGGGCGCGTTGCTGTTTGCATTCTTGGATTTGTGGGAACAGAGTTATGGTCTCGCGTGATCGTGATTCGTGCTTTGATTACATAGACCGTTAGGTCGAATCGTGGATGCGCGTACTCGGATAGTAGAGGCGCGCACTTGATAGTTTTGGGCGCGCACGTGTTGGGCCATAGTTAATATCCGAGCGGTCGCCGATAACGCGTGCACTGCGAGCATGCCGTGGCCAAATTTATAGTTTCGCGAGCATGCCGACATTCTTTTCTCACTTTTAGGAAAATGTCATCGGATGCCATAAAATACTAGCATCATTCGATGAGTTGTAGGTTTCACCACCTAGTTTTCGGTGAGAATCCTAACACTCCCCACAATTTGTCGAATGAGGATTGTCAATTCCCTCATCACTTTCCTGGATTTTTCCTCTCCAGAATAACAAAGATCTGAGCATGGGCCAAACTGCGGCGAATTCCCAATGTTTGCTGAGGATATCAGCTGGGTTTGTCTTTCCATCTTTCCAGTAGAATGCGACGTACTTTGCAGCGATAGCTTCACGGACTCGGTGATAGGATAGGAGATGGTGCCTCTTGGAGATGATTGAGTGTGGTGTGGTGCTATTGATAACGACAGAGCAGTTATCTCCAAACATGTAACTCTTCTCTCGCAGAGGGACTCCCAAGTATCGGAGTGTAAGGCGTAGCTCCGTGATCTGATCAACTGCAGTCCTTGCGGCAACAAATTCAGATCCATACGTGGCTGTTTCCACTGTGGCTTGTCGCTTACTGTACCAGTCCACGGGTGTACCATTTACAAAATGCAGGATGGCTGTAACTGCTTTCCCAGTAACCATATCATGCATGAGATTTGCGTCGACATAATGTATAGTTGTCACAAAACGCCCAAGTGGGGTTGGACAGTCCTCAGGGATACGTTCCTTGGCGTCTATGTATACGGTACGACTCCAATCGTATTCTTGGATAGGTAAAGCTGATAAATCTGGCTCCCCAGTGCAGAATCTGATAGACCCATCAGGAAATGACATGAGGTATCCATAGATGCGTTTAGCTCGCTTCAAATGACCAATCCTTGGAGCAGCTCTGAACCTTGATAGAGTCATGGTAGCAGGAAAAACATCAAAACGGCCAATGGTAATTAGCCATTGCAGTTGTCCAATAAGAGTCTGGAAATGCTGGGTCCCCTCTTCATCTAAGAGCTCAGAGTCATCGAGTTCAGGATGATCGTTAGCAATGACTGGCGGCTTTGCTTTCTTGGGTTTCTCATTGAACAATCGTTCATAGGTATCCATCATCTTCTCGATGTACCTTCGTGGGTCAGACACAAGTGTACCGTCTGGATCTGTGGTATAACGACACCCCAAATGATACTCGATAGGTCCGACTCCTTTGAGTTTGAAGTTGTATTTTTCTGTAAAGATCTTGCAGACAGCTTCAGGGTCCATGGCAACGATAGCTAAGTCATCAACATATACAGCGATATATTCATAACAGTCTTCTCCAGGAGCCTTCTTCATCCAAATATCAGGGTCAGCCTTGCTTGGAGAAAATCCCATATCAATGAGAACATCAAACAGTTTGTCATGCCAGCGAGCACCTGAGGATTTGAGACCATATAATGCCTTGTAGATGATCAAGATATGTCCTTCTAACTCCTTGAACTCTGGTCCTGCAATGATGAAAATCTTCTCTCCTGTCAATGCTTCTAAGTATGCGTTCCCAATATCTGCTCCCCATATTTCCATGTCGTTCATGGTTCCAAGAAATATGGCAATGCGAAGGTTGCGAATGGAGACAACCCCTGAATAGATGGTCTCAACGGGTTCCTTGGTGAGATGTCCATCTGCGACAAGTCGTGCCTTGTGCCTTCCGTCATGCTTGACATCAAAGACCAGATGTACTCTTATCTTATGATATCCTTCTGGTGCATTGGCCAATTTCCCATTAATGAACTTGGCTTTTCCATGGTCCTTGAAAGTGTTATACGATTGGATCTGTGAGAGTTCCAATTCTGTTGCGTCTTGCCATTTCGTGTTCCCAAATTGCTTGTCTAGTTCCACTGCTTCTTCATAGGTGCGAGGTACTTGGAAACCAAACTTGTATTTGATAGAGCGACAAACTTGTTTGATCCTGGATTGTTTAGCTGCTCGAATGAGTCTTTTGCTTGTCTTGACGTATCACTTGAGATGTTTCCATCCAGGTAGATCTAGCAAACCATTTTTCTTGGCATAGATGGCGACTGTGATGGGGTCATCATTTGCAATAAGAGATAGAGGTTCGTATGTCGTCTCCCCAGTCTCCCAATCAACAAGGACATTATATTTACTCCCTTTATAGTCTGGGTCGCTTGAGTTCAAAGGTCCTTGGTGTGCAATAACGTCTCTGAATCGGAAGAGACTATCCCCTGTCGTTTGGGCTTGATTATCCCTTTCAATGTATTCCATGAGCTGGTTGTAGGAGATCATCTCATCAACATTGGAGTTAGACTTGCGAAAGATATATTTGAGTCGATCTTCTTGTTTGGTTGCATCTTGTTCCAGGTCGACAACTCGTTTGATTACTCGTGCTCGGTGGCGCTCCCCATTCTCTTCAGTGTCACAAAGGAATGTGCGTCCAACTAAATCGTCGTAGTCAATTGTTGGCATAGATGTGGATGGGTCTTCACTTCTGCTGCGAATAAAGACAGTGTCACCTTGCTTGTCAGTGGGTTTATGCGGCGACTCCTCCCCTGAAGAGATATCCACACGAAGGTTGGGGGTAGTGGAGGCAACGCGACGGACAGCGGAACGGTAGATGATGACGTTGTCGGCAGTGAGGATCTTCCAAGTAAAGGCATCACCAACATTGTGGGCAAAACCAACCCAGTGGCCAATCTTCTCGTCGGGAGACGAAGGGTAAGAACCGGAGGTAGGTTCAGAAGGGTCGACACGATAGTAGACCTCATCCCAGAAAGGAAAGAAAAGGAGATGGGTAATGTCGGGTGGGGTACCGGTAAGAGCCTCAAGAGGGGTGCGGCCAGAGTGGGTGGGAGAGGAAGTGTGATTGAGGAGGTCACACACATATTCTAAACAAAGTAACCATGCAGAAGCAGGGCAACCGGAGGCATTCATGATAGCATTGGTCATACGCTTAACGGTCTGGTAGCGGTTCTCAGCTTTGTTCTGGTGTTGATGATAGGGCTCGGAACGGTATTCACCAATCAGAAGGGTGCGAAGAATATCCTTGACCTTGTGGGAAATAAGTGACGAACCACCATCACTGATCAAAGTCTCCATGACACCACGTGTACGAATGTTATCCTGGAGGGTATTGACGAATTGCTTGGTAGACTTGATACCATAAATGTCAGTAACCAAAGTATCACGACCAACAAAAATCTGAGCAATCTTGCCACCATGGTTAACAGCCGGGGTGTCGGAGAAGATGGAGTCAGTGGCAACGGGTTCATGCCGTCGTGGGAGGTTAAGGATAGGATTCCGGGCCTTAAAGTGTTTCTTCAAGGTATCCTGGTCAAAGGAAATGTGTCCATGACGAGTTGTATGCTTGAACGTATCGGCGATTACGTCTTCCGATTGCCACCCAAAGAAAGGGCGAAATTTCTTCCAGTCGTATTGTTCCTTGTAGAGTTTGTGGACAGACGCGTGAAGTGTGGGGTCGTTGCCATCTTGATCAGCATAGATGGAAAAGAAGGAAGGTGTATCGGGGCCATGATCATATGGGAGATCAAGGAGGAGATTCAAAGTGCATACAACGCGATCGGTATACTCCCCATATTGGTCATAGGGGTACGTTTCCATACTACCATCAGTCTCCACAGATGTCCAGTTCGGTGCAGGGTCTTGATGGGGGTCTGGATGGGTATGGTCAAGTACAGAAGGATCCCAGATATGGGGTGAAGTGAACACAATGTGCGGATATTTATCCATATCGTCATCAGAAGGGATTCCCAGAGATTGAATGTATGCAAGGCCATCCTTGATTCGTAAGGGCAATGCGCGTCCATCAAGGGTAGTAATGCGTTGTTTGCCATCAACCTTGACGGATCGTTCGTCGACAGATAGGCCGAAATGTTCAAATTGCGCTGGGGCATGGATAGATAAACCCTTTCCATAGTGGGCATACTCATTGAAGATACCAATAATGGGTCCATCACTTGTATCAAACTTGGCAGCACAGGTAACAACTGGAAGGCCAGTCAATTCATGATTGTCAATACCTACGATGGTAATATGACGTCCGGTTTTGGCAAGGATACGCATGTCAGATCCTGCAAGGCCTCCATTGGCACCTCGATCGATGAGTTGATTACCAGAAAAGGTGGATTTGCGGGAGAATAGATATCGTGACATATGAACCTTTTGCTTGTGATCAGCAGAAGACTTGAACTTGACTTTAGGACTTGACTTTGTCGTAGAAGTTGACAAGATGTTGCTGAGGTCAGATGCTGGATGATTGATATCTGTCGATGCAATAGCCTGGTGTACGAACTGGGTAACCGGATCAGAGGATGTATCGAATGGATCTTGTTCTGGTGCATCTTGATGGGTATCACCAATGTTGTTGGCATCAGGATCAGGGTCCGGTTCAGGATCAATGTCAAGAGAATGTGTTTGGACCTTGCGTGGAGTTGTCGGGGAATCTTGGACGGATTTATTGAAGTCGACAATGATTTGCCGATCCTCTTCAGAGAGTTTAAACCATACATCTCTTGGAAGGCTGATTTTCGACGAAGTTGGGGACTTTTCGGATTGGATATTCGTGTTGTTGATCTGGTAGTCAGGGGGCTCCACTGGTTCAAAAGGTTCATCCAACTGAAATTCATGTTGCTTTACATGACGACGGCGGTTAGACGCAGAAGTTCGGGTAGCTTGGTCATGGTCAAAAGCAGCATCAAGAAGCAGGCGGAAATATGATTGATAACAGAGAGACTTGGCTCCAGATTTCGTGTTGACAACGTTATCCAAGATCTTGACTCGTCTTAAATCAGGTACCTTTTCAACAGCTTGCATAAGGAAGGTCATCCTTGTATGGTCATGGATACGATCCGACAGTGGTACAAGGTTATCCAGAAGTCGTAGCTGTTCTTGAAAATGTAGGAGAAACTGACGAGTTGTACCACGCCAAGAGTCATCCAGTCGAAGATTCGAAATGTAGCTTGTTAGGCGTAACACTTCTCGCTTAGCTAGATCAGATTCAGTGTGTAGGACATGGAGTTTCTTCAAGACGGCTCTTGCATCTTCATCATGTTCATGTTCTCGAACATATGCTCTTCCTTGGTCGGTTTGGATAATACGTACAAGTACAGAATAGACAAAGACTTGTTGTTCTCGGAAAAGTAACTCTGCGCATTCGTCATCCTTGGGTACCTTATAATCGAAATCAAGAACATTCGACAATCCTTGTGCTTTCGCAGTTGATTTGAATACACGCCAAAATGAATCAAAGTATCGTTCGTCTTTGAATGATTCAAATGCTGTTGCATCTCTTTTGGTTCCTTTCTTGAAAGCAGAGAGATCTAACGTGGATTGAGATGTTGTAGAGGATGTAGTGGGAGATCGGGATGATACGGAGTGTGCAGGTGATTTCAGAGGAGAAACTGGGTCTTGGTTCATACCAGACTTGGTAAAGTCGGTGTTGATCCTCCAATCGTCATATTGGTCCCTCGTGAGGTTCATCCATGTAGCACGGGGTAGTTTTCCATGTTGGAGTTGCCGTTGTTGTAGTAACCAATATGCCATTAGTTTGAGTTGTAATCTTGTACTTGTCTGTAGGTCGTTGACTTGTTTTCCAACCTTGTATTGCATGAGATCCTTGAGTGTCTCCTCGGGATCAGTTGCAACATGGTCGAGGACATGAAGGATATGTTCAAAACCATGATGTCGCATCCACTTTTGAAGTGATTGGGCTCGTTCATCATTACAACCAAAGATGCCTTTAGTTATATGGTCGAAGAGATCTTGGTTGGTTATATGACTTGACTTGTCCTCAGGAGGAGTAAACGGTGTCTTGGGAGGTGTCGCTTCCATGATGTTATTTGGTTGGTTCGATGTTTATTTAATGTGCGGTGTGATGTGGTTTATTTAATGTGTGATGTGGTGTGAACCCGGATGTACCACGTGTGCCACGTATGTACCACGTATGTGATACCCGGATGTGTGTTGTGATGTGCGACTCCTGGAAATTTCCGTTGATTCCGACAAAATTTCGCCGAGTTTCAACAAATTTTCGCCGAATTTTCGCGATTTGACGGGAATGTGTGGCGTGTTGTGCGACCAAGGGTACCCGGATGTGCGGAACTCGGTCTTGTGTCTGGTTTGGTGTAGAAACTACGTAAAATTACTTATTCTTGGTCACTTTCGGCTCGGTACTGAAGACGAGATGCGGAATCGGTCACTGTAGTGGCTAGTTCTTCAACGTCGTCGTCTTCCAACAAGTGGTTCACGTGTTGAGTGAAGAGAGGGTAGATAGTCGCACGGAAATCCTGGCAGAGATGGATCTCGTGAACAAAGGAGACGTACTCGTCGAGACGAGTAGTCGGGGTAGGTAGCGGATTCGTCGTCGAGTTGACGATCCAGATGGTGTGGAAGTAGTTGGTTGGACGTTCAAAGGAGATGAATCGAATACGGATGGGTTCCACAGGGTTGCCCAACAGGGCTTGGACAATGAAACGGCGTCTCGAGCACTGGTTCAAGAGGTCGAGAAGTTGTTGGATGTCCTCAAGGTCAGTCACGGGTTGGACGGACTGGAAATCTATCTCGCGTTCGGTTGTGGAACGGATCACGTCGGGGTCGGTAGTCGACTCAGTCGGCTCGCGGAAGTGTCGGATATGTGCAGTAAGAAGACGGCTCGTACGTCGGGTGCGAGTAGGGTTCAAACGGCGAGGCGGAGTCGAAGGTTGAGTCGGGATCGAAGGAGGCTGGACCACTTGGTCCGGGGTCTGGAAGGGATTCGGAGCACTGGCCTGAGTCGGGGTCTGTTTCGGAGTTTCAACCAAGGGCTCGCCCGGATGGGCCACGGGTGGATGGAGTTCCTCCCCGCTTTGTTGGAAGGAATGAAAGATGTGTCGAATAGAGAGGTTGGAATCGTCGTGAGACATCGAAAGCTTCTCGGAAATAAACGATGAGACTGTTAATCTGATAAACTTCTCTCGATTCAACAGGGGTTAGACAGATAGGTAGGATAGGTAAAAGGCTCGCTGAGCCGACAATTGAATCACCAACCGATACAACAATCCTCCACGGGTCAGAGAAGAGTTGCAAGTCGAAGTCCGCCGTGGGTGGGGGCAGTCGGTCCACTGATAAGAGGTTAGTCTTAAGATGAGTGTTAAAATGGTGATATTATTGATTGTGAGACGATTACTAACTAAGGTGGTTGATGGTGCCGAAGTCCTGGCTCTTGTATACGGCCATGGATCTGGTGTGATAGGTCCTCACTGGTTGGAGTAGACCGGCATTGGTGTGTATTGAATGTATAGGGTGATGGATAACATGTATGGGATGCAACAGCTCTTGCTTTGTCGTGGTATAAGTCTTGTCCTGGGCGCGTTGCTGTTTGCATTCTTGGATTTGTGGGAACAGAGTTATGGTCTCGCGTGATCGTGATTCGTGCTTTGATTATATAGACCGTTAGGTCGAATCGTGGATGCGCGTACTCGGATAGTAGAGGCGCGCACTTGATAGTTTTGGGCGCGCACGTGTTGGGCCATAGTTAATATCCGAGCGGTCGCCGATAACGCGTGCACTGCGAGCATGCCGTGGCCAAATTTATAGTTTCGCGAGCATGCCGACATTCTTTTCTCACTTTTAGGAAAATGTCATCGGATGCCATAAAATACTAGCATCATTCGATGAGTTGTAGGTTTCACCACCTAGTTTTCGGTGAGAATCCTAACAGCAAAGAATCGCATGGCTCTTCATTAGCTGACGCGTCTTAGACATCCAGTGTTCTTGATTGCTTATACCCTACTAATGATGGTGCGTCCCACGGTGTGCTGCATTTGGTTTCTTCAGTAGCGACCATTCGCAACCAATCCAGTAGACTTGGGCTGTCAATCATGTGGAGCTGAGATTTCTCCATCTTCGTAGAGAACTGTGATTCATCTTCGTCGCAGCGTGGACGAATTGTGCACTCAAGGTCGCCTTCTTGATCGTTTTTGATCTTATGGTCACGATCTTGCGTGTGGTCCAATGAGATTTCATGGAACTGGCACAACGGCCCTCCGCATGCGTCCGTAGCAAATCGAACGCTTTTTTTGTTTCTAGGGGACTCGCTCCCAGCGGCAGAATAGGACGGCGATGACCGCTCGTTCCATCGATCAAATACATTGGGACTTGACGACGAAGAGCGGCAACACCGTGCATCCGTGGGTAATCTCAGAACGCGACGTTTGTTCATTGTCGTGGTCTCAACATTCATGATCCGGTAACCGGTGTCCTTTCTCTTTTGGCTTGGTGGGACGCTTTGCTACAGAGTTGTGGAAGCCAGCAAACCCATCCAATATTCCTCTTCAAGATACAGGTGATCGTTCCTTCTGAGCTCAGTTGCCTGGGCAAGGAACAAAAAGCTGGTGAGGCACAGATCGAAGATACGAGGTGTCACCAAAATTTGCAAAATGTGGGCAATCTTGGATGTGTGCCCATGCACTCCCAACCAAACGACCAGACAATCACTCTTGTTAAATAAATTTTTCAAAGCTTTTTTCCAAGAGATATTCTTCATTTATTTCTGATATATTTTGTCTTCAACAGGTGCACTAAGAAAATATACAGACCATTCGCTCACAATTCACAATAATTCCCCTGCCGATGCCGACTGCCGATTGTCGAGATGTCGAGATTCGAGATGTCGGATGTCGGATGTCGGATGTCGGATGCTGGACCAACAACAGACACACCAACCAAAACCAAACCAATGACAGGTGACGGGTCCGCATTCCCCATTACTCCTTTTATATTTTATAACTTATAACATCCGATGTTCGATACGCCGACTTTCTACACATTGAGTAAGAATTGAGATTTTTTGGGTCCAATGACATGGACATATTTGATGTGACAGACAAATAGTTGATCGAAGCATCTTTTAGAAGATTTACGGTGCTGAGATGTTTTTATTTTCCTGGTTCCTACGACGTCATGATGTTCAAAGCAGTGAGGATCAACTCTGTGGCAGTACGGAGGACGAATTTCATTTCGCTTGAGCGCAACACCAACGACCACAAACTGTCGCCTGTGACTTTCCTCAAGGGATGGATTGATTTGAAGGGAAAAGTCGTCCTTCCTCTATGGTCGGGACAGCTCTGGCCGGACAATAGAGATAAGGGATACGGTTGCTCTCAGAAGTCATCATCATTCATCCCATGCCCTGATTCAGGCAGCTCCCTTGGGCCATGCAACATGCAACCTGCAACCCCATTCCTGCAATAAAATGCGTTGGGTCAAAACCGAAAACTACGACGTATTTTATGGATTTTATACATTTTTTGACATTTTCATAAAATATTTCGATTTTTCCTTTTTTTAACAATGTTAATTATTGTACGTAGAGTATTGTACTCGTAGTTGGTAGTGGTGTGATAGTTGTTGCTGATATTGTAGTGTGTTGCCCGCCCTTCTCCATTCATGTTATGGCGGCTGACGAGTTTTGCCTGTATTGTGGAAATGAACCCCCATCTGAGAATACCGGATACCGGGGCCCCTAGATGAACCAAACAGGAAGAGGGATATGCTAGGCGGATAAATACTGGACTGCGAGACTAAATCTGCATGCGGGCAAAAAATCACCCCTTTTTCTCTGAAGTAATTTTGTTATTCAAGGGTAGAAGGTACAAGAACTATAATGGTCAACCCTGAACCTGACCATGTCGGTAAGTTTTGTCTTCAGTTTTATTGGCCTAGAGTGCAAGCCAAGAGATGGGCGTGACCGGGATGTAGAAGAGATGATATAATTACCAACTAAGATCGATCAGAAAGAGTCCACAAACTGAGTGCTAGTGTTCAATTGGTGCTGTCTTGCTGCAACCTGGACTCTTCTTCGTCGCTGTCACGTGCTTAGACCAGCGACCACCAAGCATTACCCACATACTACCAAGTAACACATGCCGCATTGAGCTACCTCTCTTCAATCACTCTGGGTCAAACAAATCAGAAAGAAAACGTCCAGATCCCATACTCATCGATCATTCTCATTCTCAGGTATCGGGGGGCTTCTGAAACGCCTACCGGCTACCTAGCAGGTGGGCTAAAATCCTTCTCGACTTCGACAACATTCCATCGCGAAGAAGTTCTGACGCCTAGGAGTAGATCTTTTCTTGAACGGCTTGTCAAAGCAGCCTTGTAACTTCATCCTTTGAAGTACGAGTACTCCAACCATTTCTCCTAAGGCCTCCTCTTCTTTGCCTTCATTTCTCATCACAGTTCTTTTAGAGCTCCAATCCGGCAGCGACGGGTTTGAGCAATCGCCTTGTGTTCCCAGGTTTTGAGTCGCTGCTTCTTGCTACGGGCTCTCCCCTCGCACGAAGGGTCCAGGGGATGCCCCGCTTCCCATAGACGGAACCTTGAGTTCTTTCTAGAGATTGTCATCAGTGTCTTTCATCGAATTACCATGTACTTTTTCCGATGTAGATTGTATGCTAATGTTATGGTCATATGCACCAGCCATCAAGTCTTGTGCATCACAAAGAAAGTTGTCGTCAGCCAAACTAGTCCCAGAAACAAGAGAACTGGACAAGTAAATCACGGAATAATAGGACTACCCATATGCACTGACTTTCCGCTTGAATTCGAGGCCTCTCGGCGTTTTCGGGACCATCGTGATGACCGGTGTCCACTTGTCCTTGCGAGCATATCTATACACCCACACTCCAACTACCTTGTTTTTCCCAAATCGACGCATTTCGCCCAGCTTGCAAGAATAGAGATAATAGAGACGAAGTACATTCAGTTTACCGTCTTGTCTTGGGTTTGTTCTTGGACCACGCCCCAGTTGGAACAGTTGCCGTCGCCGGTTTGGGTGTTTGCCGAGACGATCCCGCACTTGATGCGGAGGAAACGCTAGCTGCCGCTGTTGTCAAGGCCTGTGCATTCATGGCGCCATGGCGCAGTCGTTTCAATTCTGACAAGTATTGAAGGGCTCGTGTCTTTTGAGTGGGGGGAGCTGGGCAAGACTCCACCAGGGAGGGAACGCCATTCCAAAACTCATCGTCCCCGTAGCCCTTGTCAAACAGGGCCGCAGCTAAATCAATGTAGGCCGTTCCATCCAAACTTCCACCCGCGAATTCACCTGTAAGACGTTTTAATTCCTTGTACTTTTGCTTCCCCAGCGTGGCTTTCAAATCTTCAATGGCCGACTTGGCTGATGCAGAGGAGGAGGAGGATGCGGACCGTGCCGCAGCCGAGAGAGGTACTTGGAGGACATTGGCTGTTTGGTGATTTGTGGGTTTGGATCCTCCCGTACTTGAATTCCTCCATTGATCTCGTATAGATGCTTTGGTCAAAGATGCTTCAGTCGGAGGCGGTGGAGGAAAGTGTGACATGCTGTTCAGTTGAGGAGCTTGTGGTGCTTGTCGTTGCTGTTGTGGTGGTTGCTTTGGCTTCGCTACACCCACGCCATTTGTCTTGCTATTCTTGCTACTCATGGCACGAACCGAAGAGGATGGAGCAGATGTGTTCCAGCTATTCGTGGTAGGATGCTTGGATTGGTGCAATTGTCTTGCCAATGCATTGGCAGACGCGTAGGGATTCGACTGAGCCCTTATGTTGCTGTTCTTGCTTTTGTTACTGGTACCACCACCCAAGGAGGGAAATTGGTCGGCGGAAGACAGATTGGGACTCGTCGCAGAAACCTTGGGACCGGGTGGCGCTACGGTGCGCATCGTGGCAACGGTGGGCGTAGCGGTCCGTGCCACCACAGAGGAAGAAGCTGCAGGTCCAGACCCCCAAGACGGCGGTGCTGAAGTCCCAGCACGTTGGATGGCTACAAGGGTGGAAGTATTACTGGATGCTGTCGCGGTGGTGTTCCTGGAACCAGCACCAGAAGATGACAAAGGTTGATTGGATGCCTTTTTGGTCTTTTTCTTGTTATTATTGTTGCTGGTGGGCAAGGCCGGAAAGGCCTCCTCACGGTTCGCTCCCACAACCGGATTCCGATTGGCAATACCAACTCGTTGAATGGTCCCTCCTCCCGTCCAACCTACTCTTAGTTGTTGTTGTGACGAAGTGTTTTGGTTACTCGCATCCTCTGGAGACGAAGACGACAAGGAGGGAAAGGCGGGTGTCGCGGATGCAAGTCCCTGTTCTTGCGCCAATTGGGCGGCTCGCTCACGCAACTGCGCCGTTCGCTGCAAATGAAGTGGATGCAACTGGGATGATTGCTGTTGTTGGTGTGCCAGATTTCCGGTGGGTGTATCGCTGCCATTGGTCGGTGGTGCGACAAACTCTTCAGGAACAAACGCTTGTCCCTCCAAGTCATAATCAAAATCTCGATTCGATGGCACTTCTTGTCTTTCATACGAATCTTGTTGTACTGGTCGATTGTATCGAAATTGCAAATTAATCTTGGTGGACTCCGATGAAACCACACCGTGAACTTGTCGTTCATGATGTCTCAAGTCCAATTCACTCTCAAAGACAACAAAACGGGCTTCCAAACAGGCAGGATTGTGACACAAAAAGTGTTGTTGATCAAAATGCCGTTGCAAACTGTTGTAGTTTTTGAAAAATTGGTTCGGCTTGCCCTGTTTCTCGCACATGTCACACTTGTAGTGCTCGTGACGCAAATGTTCGTGCAACTGTTGCAAATCATAGAACCGCTTGGGTCGACAAAATTCACATACGGGGTGCCCGCGAAAGGCTGAATTGGGGCCATCTCCTTGTTTCAAGTGCTTTTGAAGTTGTGAAGGAGTAAAGCGAGGCAGACGAGAGACAAAATCGCGTCGATTGTCGACGCACAAATTACACAGAGTCAAACGATGAGCCGTTCGTAAATGATCCTGCAACAGTCGCAAGGGAGACTTGTGTTGTTGCCGCTGATTTCGATTGGACTGTTCCGCCACCGGTGTACATTGTTCTTCTTGCGTGCCATCAAAGTCGTTGCATTTGACACACTGATAACCCAAGAGAGGCTGCAATACTCGTTGATAGTAATCCACACGAACAAACATGCCCCCGTACTCTTCCTTGAACAAAAAGTCGTTTCCCAAATCATTGCCCCATATTGGATAATCGTCAAATGATTCTTTTTGTTGTTGAATGGAGTCCACAATGACTTGTTCGTTCTCTTTCTTACAAATTGGACATTTTAAATCACCATGTAAATGCCGTGATCGCAAGGCGCATACTGGACACACATCGTTGTGATTGCAGGGCAAAATGGTCCGGTATGTCAAGGGATCAAAACAAATCAAGCAATGGTGTGTTTCAGATGATTTTGTCAAAGTCAATGCCGATGTGTCTTCGGGGTTGCTGTTTTCGCCGTACGTCATTATTAGATTGGGACCAATCGTGCCAATCCCCAAGGCCGAGGAATCTCGTGAGGTGTTTTCCTGGTGCACAAGGCCACAAAAAATAAAGTTGCAGAAAGACAATGGAAACTTCCGAAAGGCGAAACAAACGTTGAAGGTACCACCCGAGGCCTTTCAATACGATGGGGTTGTTCTGAGCTGTATAATACAATGTGATGGATTACTCTCCTTTGCTTTTCTTCTGCTTCCCTCTTTTGAAACTTGAAAGGAAAACTTTTGTCAAATTCCCACTGCATCATGTCCATTCGTCCCACAAGTGTGACCACCATCTACAACGTAGCCAGAACCCAGATTGCGAAATACGTCATTTGGTCGCGTATGGGAAGCTCTTTGGTCATTCTGAATGAATGATTCACTTCAAAATCAAAAGACCCATCCCTGTCATTGCGTTTGATGCTCGATGAGTGCGAGATCTCGTGCATCCAGGTGCATCCATCATATCGCCGATCATTGAGATCCCGTGTCTTTTCTGGGATCCGATTACTGGAGGCACGGATCGCAATTGTCATTCGGTACAGTCATTTCTCTTCAAGTTTTCCAAGCCGCGAAAGGATTCCGTCAATGCCACACTGCGACAAATATTGGTTTGGCCACTGACCTTGTTAATACATCCTGTGAAAGAGTCCGTTCAAGGTGCAGATAGAACAAAACTTTCCTCACTGGAAAAAAATCATTTTGGGTTTTAGTTCCAGGTTCCAGCCCATCACCCATCATGCCTCCTCTGCACTACCGTAGAAGCATGGTTTCTGGTTGCATATTGCATAGCTCGAAATTCGCCTCAGCTCGAACTAAGAGGCTGGGAATTTATCGCTTCCTATCGCGCTGCAAGTAACTCTTACATTCTCTAGCATACCTTATTTAAAGACTATTTGCAGTTGTTGTAGGCCCAATTAAAATAGTAATCATAGATAGAAAAACATAGTACGACAACGGGTGATTCCTGTTCCAGACAGCTTCCTCCTGCTGCTATTTAGGAAGTTGTTGTTGCTGCTGTTGATTGGGATCATGTGCATGTGCTGTTCCTTCTTGTGGATCCAATTCATCAAAGGAACTCGGCATATCACTACTTGGTCCTCGATAAATATCTCTCCAGTTTTGAGCATGCACTTCATCCAACACCAGAGAGAAGCAGGATACCAATGCATCTCGCTCTCGTGGAGAATTGGCTTCCAAGTCCAATGAACCTTCCTTGGTTAATAGAGAAAAGCACAAGGCCTCGGAAACACTCGCGTTTTCGACTCTGCGCAGGGCCGTGGTTTGCTTGCCCACATCCACGTACATGATATGCGAGAGCGGTACTTGATGCAATTTGCCCATTTTGGGTTTGTTATCCTTTGACTTTTTCCGAGTTTCCGTCCTCCATGTTATGGCTTGCTCTGTCAATTGCAAACGCACCGTCTTGGGCTTTCCACGACTTCCGTGAGCCACAATCAGTACACCTGGATCACGCAGTTGTTGCATGGCGGCACTGATAACAATTTCATCATTCTGTTGCATATCCAATAAATGCTGTTGCGAATTTTGCTGCCCAGCAAAATCCACCACTTGTTCATCGTTTCTTCTACCTCCAGAAACACCACCCAGGCCTACACCGCTCATGGGACGATTGTTACTAGGGATTGAACCTGTTCCCAAAGACGATCCACCTGTGTACGAAGCTCCGTCACCGACAGATGACTGTGAGAAGTACATGACATTGAGGGAAAGAAATATATGGGTCAGCACCAGACTACGTCCATTGAGCGCAAACTCGGCAATTGGCGAGTGATGTCGCAAAAGAAAGCCACAAGCCACGCACCTGTCCACCATATCCTGCTCGCCCTCTTCGTGACCTTGCTCTGGCGCTCCATGCATGTCGTTTAGGATACGCCCCAAAGTATTGTTTCCGGATTGCTCTTGGCAATAATAGGTATAGTACAAAAAGAACCAAGACTGCAAACAAAAAGGCTGAAAATTGCAATGGATCAATGCCCAGTGGGCCCTTGGGACGGTTGTTCCCCATTGTCAAAGTGATGTAGTATTGCTGTGATCGCGCTTCGCTTCGTTTTCCCTTTCTGTTTGTTGCGTTTGAATTTTTGAGGAGTCGATGATGATGGTGTTCTTCCAATTGCAGGTTGTCACAACAAAATGGGTTCTTCCAGCAACAACTCAGGGAGACAAACAATTAACGAGGTTAACACGACGAATCAGAATAATAACGGAGTGCAACGTCCCTCGGAACTAAACTCTTTCAACTAATAGCGTTGTAACAATTGTTGGGTTGTCGACGATGTAGTTGTTATCGAGGGCGCAAACACCATGGTCGGTTCGCGGCCGCCAGTCACACAATTCCTTTGGCGTGTGCTCTAACGACCGACCGTGCACTCCGTCCACGTCCTCGCTTGCTGTCTACCCGGCACACGCTCCATGTTGTTCGTCGGCTACAACAAAAGTCCGCCTGGCGCGGCATCATATCTACATATGATTTAGTTCCTTATGTATGCGTCGAGATCATGGCAATGCCGGCGTGACAAAATGTACAATACAATAGAGCTATAGGCAACATTGGCTTTTTGAAGAATGGTCTCATATGCCCCTACCATACCATCGCCAAGAGCGGCTCGTGTCCCGTGATGGCTCGGGACCTCCTGATTAGTCGCATTTCGTGTCCACGGCACAATTGTCGGTCTGTACGGTGTCCGATAGTGAATCATTGCTCCAAGAAATATTTCCATTTTGTGCTCTATTATTTTTACTCCACACTGGCGCATTGCAACACAACTGCGCACTACCTACCTAGTTCCATATCATTGCAACCGAAGAAGGACAACAACCATGGCAGCCACCGACCAAATTCGACAAATGGTGAATTTCATTCTCCAAGAGGCCCATGAAAAGGCCAACGAAATCCGTGTCAAGGTAAGATGAAGGGACCGCTCCCACAGGAGTTGCAATGCGGATGATTTTTATACTACTCTTTGCGACACAGTCGTAAACACAACGGATATTGTCCAAGCTCTGGATGGAATTTCTTGGACAAGCCATTGCAATCCACTGGATCGTCGATGTGACGAAAGCACAATGACCGCTAGAGCCTGAAAACAGGTTGTTGTCGTCTGCGGCACTCTAGAATTGATAAGCGTCCTTTGGATGAAGAGAAGTGGCAGCATTGTTTGCCCTTGCTCCCTCTTGTTGTCGTCATTGGCACTTGCATCACCACCCCCTGTGTATCATTCGAAGAGACTGACCTGACTTTTCATTCTCTCTTTGTTCCGCTTTATCGTGGTTTTTTGAATATCTGCATCAACTCTACTCCTTAGACGGAACACGATTTCAACTTGGAGAAGCAAACTTTGGTTCACGAGGCCAAATTGCGCATCCAAGATGAATTTGCCAAGAAGGAAAAAGATAATGAAATCAAGGAACGCATTTCTCGTTCAGCTGAAATTGGTGAATGTCGTGTGAAGAAAATGAAGATTCGTGATGAACTTTTGGGTAATCTCATGACAGAATCCACTTCTAAATGTGGTGTCGTGGCACGAGGTGCCAATTACCCCCAATTGTTGCAAAAATTGATTGTGCAAGGGTTGATCAAGATTGAGGAAAACGAAGTCACTGTCTTCTGCCGTGCCGAAGATGTGGCGACTGTGCAAAAGATTTTGGCTCCTGCCGTGGCGGAATATGTTGAAATCATGCAACGCGAGTCGGGTGTTACACTGAAACCCATTGTCAAACTCAATGAGGATGCTTCCAAACACTTGTCCGAAAAATCATCCGGTGGTGTCTTGTTGACCGCGCTTAATGGAAAATTGGTATGTGACAACACCATGCAATCGCGTCTTAAGCTTGTGTACGAAGAACTTTTGCCGTCGATTCGTGCCATTCTCTTCCCCGAAGGAAAGTAAGAACAGCTTAACTGTATCAAAGCTGCCACAGTATCATCAAACGTATATAACACCTTTCCACAATACTCTCTGAGGCGAAAGAACCGGTGGAGGACCAGAAGACAAGAATTAAATTCTTAGATGACATGTGGACGTGACGAGAGACCGTTCGGTCCAACGATAATGTCTAGACAAAATTATTCGCACACTCTCTCTTAGACATGGTAACTCCTCAGGAAGACTACTCAACTATACACCGAGAAGATATTTTGACATCAGAGCAGCCGTCCGTCTGACCATGTCTTCTTTTTCCGCCGAAGGCTCCTTTAGAAAAGATGCCGTCCACGAACGAATATATCAGATTTCAACCATGTTATATTAACACTTTTGGTATGCATTCATTGAGAAGCTTATCTCCACTCGCCTTCTGGAGTTTAACGAAGCTATGCGGTCGTCTTGTCCACATGTCACCATGCGGCAGGTAAATTCGGGCTCGGACAACACGACATCGATTACTTGTGACTATATTAACTTATCAATCACTCTCTGTAAGTGCGAGTGCATGAAGATTTCCCCGGCACCAGATCATGAAGGAGCTTACGACCATGCCATTATTGGGATTGTGAACACATTAATTTATATAGACGTACTTTGACGTGAACCACTTTTTCTCAATAAGTCGTTTGCTCTCAACTGCACGCATGTGAGAATGGAAGCCACTCATGGTCTCGTCGGATCGTGTGCTTTCAATATGAGGCGCAGAAGCATCGTAAGGTTCCTCACCAGATCCGTTGAAGGATACAACGACAGCACCATCGTTGGCCATGTTGACCCCTTCGTTCGTTCTTTGTGAGTTCAGGGCATGTTGCCTTTGCGCATATCGATTCATGAGAGAGGACGTGTGGAACTGACATGCGTTAGTCACAAAGTATCGGCTACTGCAGGGCAACCGATCAAGGAAAAGACGAACATTCAGCAAAGCTCGACACAAACCCTGTCATCCCATAGGTTTGTTCTCAGCTATAAAGGACACGTAAGAGTTCTGCTGTGAGGGCTGCCGGTGCGCAGGGAAATGGTTTGAAGGCAAATGCATCAGCCCCAACTTCCAAAAATTCAATTTCCTTGTCGTTGGCCGACAAGCCGCATATTCGGGACTTGATGCCTCTGGAACGCATTTCCGCCACAGTCTCAGTTCCCAACAATTGTTTCTCAACACTGGCCATATACATATCCATGAAAATTAGATCAAACTGTTCGTCCTCTGTTATGCGAAGAGCCGTCTCACCATTAGCAGCTTGTCGAAAGGTCCACGTGGGGGCTACTGTTACAATAGCTCGTGAGAACATTTTGCGAATCATGGAATCATCATCAACAAGCAAAACAGATAGATTTGGAGGTAGATTCTTTGGGAAACTCCTGTTGCGTGGAATCGGGGACGTTGCACTTGTAGTTTCTACGTCACTGCTAGGTGAGGTTTCTTCAGTTCCTTGGCTGTCCTTGTTCTCTGTACCATCATGCGAAACGTCCTCTTCCAAAGCATTTTCAACATCGTCAAATTCTCCAGAAGCTGTCTCGTCAACAGACGGTGAAACTAGCTCAGCCACCGACACATCCACGGGTTGGACCTTCAAGTTCACAACAAATCGGGTACCTGGTTGATTTGGAATTCCACTATCGTAGTCGTCATCCAGAGAGATTTCCCCTCCCATCAGCTCTACCAAATTCTTACAAAGAAACAAGCCAATTCCCTGTGTAGATTTAATGAACAAAATCGATGCATTAGCCATCAGTTCATCAGAACACAAAAGCTTTGTGCTAAAGATAACTCACCGTCCCTTGGCTTAGTCGATCCAAACTTTCTTGGAACTTGGCGAACAGAAGCTCCCTTTTTTGTTGCGGTATTCCAGGTCCCGAATCTTCCACGGACAAAATCACTTCATTGTTGACAACTTCAGCACGAAGCCTTATGAAACCATCATTGACAAACTTGGCCGAATTACGACCCAAGTTCAATATTACTTGTTTCAATCGAAGAGAATCAGTCATGACGTATAGGTTGGGTGTACATTCAATAATGAGTTCAACGCGATCTCTTTTCTGATGCAACATGGCATGAACAGGTTCCAAAACATCATGCAAAACATCCGTTGCACTCTTGCTGACTTTGAGTTGTTTGTCGGCCGCGCGATGCATATCCAACATATTGCGCAACAAGTCATTGACAAACGTCAGAGCACTTTCAATCACACCCACATCGTCACGTGCTTGTTGCCGCGCTTCCTCGTCCACCAGGGGAGGGTCTTTGAGGATTGCTGTTTTCACAAAGCTAGTGGCTGCCATGGCGGCTGCGACCGGATTTCGCACCTCGTGTGCAATAAAATCGTTCAGCTCTCGTTCAGCTCGGGTCGCTTGTCGAGCATTGTCCAGAATAAGTTTTGCCTTCTCAGCTTCGGATTCGAATTTCATGGCATTGAACTTCCGTATGCGAGCCGTGTTGGCGTACACCCACAGGGTCAGACAAAGCCCAGCAACAAAAATGATACTGCCACCTAGAATGACAAACACCAAGTGCGGATTGTATGTTCCGTCCACAGGTACCACAGTAATAGTCCACATTCGATTCGCCACCGGGATGTCTTGACGGTGGTAGAGACCATTACCGTTTAATGACGAAAGAGATACTTCATCAAGAAGGGTATACTGGACATCCCCAATGCCTTTGACATCGGCACGAAGAGCACCCAAGAAATCCGGATCACGATGACGGTGGTCTGCCGGTGTGCTATCGTGAATGTAGACAGCTAAGCTTTTGACTTGCGTTTCGGTCGCCTTGAACAAGAGTTGAGGCATGCAAATGACAAAGGATGAAAATTCTTTCGGCCAGATATCAGGTTGTGATGTCAGATTGACACCAGGGTGCATCAAGACGACTCCATAGGCATCGTCATCATCTGGCGTACATCGATTCACTTCACCAGGTGTTTTGACTAAAACAAGACGATTTGTCACAGCCGGCAAGCCTCGACTTAATACAGCATCCACTGTTTTTCGTCTGGATTCAGATGAGTAATAATCTAAATCAATCGCTGCCTCATTTCCTCGGACTGGTTCCATATAGTGAATTGGATAGTAAAAAGGTTGATCAGATCGATGAGACAGGCCCGGGATGTTAGGTTCAAAGCCCCTGATTCCTTTGTAGTCTACGTGAGGGTAATATTCGGCAAAATAAGCTCGAGCCTCATCCTCCATCTCTTGTCGTTTTTCGTGAGGCACTAGTGGATCAAATTGGACGGCCTTGAAATCCAAACCACCGGCAACCAAATATTCATACATTTCCCGAAACTCGGAACGGGTAAAGGAACCGTCACGACAACGAGCATGAACTAACGATGCTGCATTCACGTACTCATCCCAACTCGCCTGAATTTTTTTGACAAAGTCTTGAGCATCTCGATGAAAATCATCTTCTTCTCTGTCTTTGGCTCGTGAAACTCCCACTGCGATAAACGACAAGCAAGTTGCTAAACTGAGGGCGAATATCAGAACCATAATCGTCCCTGTTTTTGACAGAGGTCGAGCAAAGAAACACATTATAAGTCGCTCATCTTGTGAAAAGGAGATATAGTCATGAATCTCTTACTCGTGGTTGCCCAGTGACCTCCCACGCTTCTAGATAAGGAAGCGGTCATTGAGTTGGACGCATCTTCGTCTGCCGTATGCTCGTTTGGCGGAGCAAGATGGCTCTCCCCAAGATTATTTGTACTGGCCATCTCCAAGTCCTCATTCATACATTCACTTTCCGTTGGCTTTCGTGGAGGAGAAGGCACCGATATTCGGTGGGATTTCTTCTGCCTCATGTTCTTCACGTATTTTTCTTTTGTTGGTCGTATGCAGCTGCAGTGTTGTTCAATTCAAGCTGGATATGTTGTCAAAGACGTGGAAGTCTCGAATGTCAATCGTCCTTCGCCCTCTGTCCGCTATTGCTGTTCTTTGGGCGCCATGTTTTTGTAGTGCCGGAAGCCGGAGAAGCGGACGAAAGAATCCCCAATGCTTATCGTGTTTATATCTGTCACATGTTACGTCCCAGCGGCAAATACTGCGGCATGATGATGTCGCTTGAGGAAGTGATCCTTAATAATATTCGCGATCCACAAGCGACTTATTTTAAAAGCCTGGTTGTACGACTTTGAAAGTGGTCAATTTTGTTGTACGAACGTCATTCACGTTTCGGTTGACGTGTATGGTGTCATCACTTTCAGAATTCCTTTGACTTCGATCAGTCTGTACGACGCCAGCTCAACGCATTACATTCGCGCGAAAAATTGTGGTTACTTTGTCGTACGATGATTCGCTTTTGTACAAGTGCGCTTGTAATCTTGTCTAACACGTCGGGCTCGTCCACAGTCCACAGACAGACAGACAGACAGACAGACAGACAGTCAGTGATCGGCAGCCCCGCGTGACGTCACGTGCCATTACCTAAAGTATGTCTCTTGGAAAAAATTCTTTTGGGATGCGATATGCGATTGCTGAAAGATCTGGTAGGAGTAGGTAGCTAGAGAGCAGAGGTGGTAGGAGTAGTTGGTTGTACATAGGAGTAGGAGTAGCAGTAGAGACGATTTTCCAAAATGACGACGACAAAGACGAAATGTGGAGTCATTGGCGTTGTATCTTGGGGCTTGTGGATTGTGGATAGACAATAATATTCAACATGCGCACGCTCAATGGTCTTCCAGAATGTCGAAACAGGGAGAGAAGATAGACCAGTTGATTGTAGATTGTACATGCTTGATAGGAGAATTGATGCAAGGCACCAATCCATATCGGTTGCTTCATTGATGACTAGTAGATGGTAGTCATTGTCTCTAGGAATCGAATTGCTTCCTAGTTCCTAGGAGTAGGTGAGAGCTTCCTTGATCGACTTCTCGTTTTGCTGTCGGTTGGCGGCACACATGTACATATCTCTCTCCTAGGTACTCCAAGAAGTAGATCCATGGTTTTACGGGTTATCCATTATCCAAAGCAACACCTACTCCTCTACTAGAGATTGGAGTTCCTCTAACTCGTCTTGCGACTTGCGATTTGGGGATGCTCGAGACTCGTGGTCGTGGGCCAGAAAGACCCGGCAAGAGAGCAGATGCAAGAACGGGAGAGAGTAGATAGCTGTTGCTTTCCTACGGTAAACTAGCATTAGCCATGGTTCACCACGATCGCTTGGG
The DNA here is from genome assembly GCA_946965045.2 of Epithemia pelagica. Classification (NCBI taxonomy): domain Eukaryota; phylum Bacillariophyta; class Bacillariophyceae; order Surirellales; family Surirellaceae; genus Epithemia; species Epithemia pelagica. Next base: position 1,114,860 of record OX337238.1, on the reverse strand, counting down.
ACTTGGTGAAAGGTAATGTTTCGATAGGCCCACGCCAATGCACTATTCCCCCGTCAATGTCGCTTCACCGAGTGGTACTGGAAATGCGACGCAGACCTGTAAATCAGTTAGATGATTGGTCATTGCTTGGTATTTTGCGAAACACCCGCCTTGCTCGCTCCCTAAACCCGAGCGAGGTCAATCCCGTCCAAAGGAGGTAGATGCATATCAAAGATGGATTCATGCGTTAAACATCTCCAGACAAGAAGAAAGATACTTAGAGGGAGGTTATCCAATCCGTTAAAATTATGTTTGATGGACTGAAGTGGTATGAACATCGAAGGACCAAACCGACGATTCTTATGTGTGCTGTGCGCAAGTGGTCGTGTGATCGCCGGCACGCCAAATGAAACGTTCGCCAGCTGTACCCTCATCCTCCGCCAAAATCATTTTAGAGAGAGACACAAACAAAAGTAGCACTCGTCTCATAATATTTCTATTTGTTCTGAAGAGAAACAGAAAAGAACTGAAATCATGGCGGACGAACCAGGTGCTAATGGATGTTACCTTGTCAAGGCGATCTACTCGATCGGCTTGTTGATCTTTTCTATCATCGTCGTCATGGCGTTGATCTTTGACGAACAGACCAGTCTTTCTGAAGATGTTCACCCGGCTTTGGCCTTTGTTTTGATCTGGGTTGCTTTGTTGTGGTTGTCTTTGGTCGAAGGTGGCCAAGCCTCCATGGTTGGTCTTCCTCCCATTGACCGTGAACTCTACCGTGAAAGTCACCCCATCTCTTTCCGCATCTGCGACCACGGACACAAGGGAGACAACTTGGACCGTTACCTCATGGGCCGTCAATTCATGGTGTTGGCTTTGGTTTTCGTCATTAACTTGTCTGGTGCCCCTATTGAAGACGCTTCCGTTCTCAACCTTCCCGATCCTCTTGCCAACGCTTTCCTCAAGTCCGGTTTGGCGATGATCCTCATGACTTGTATGATTGGTCAATTGAACACTCAAGTGAATGCTTCGCATTGTATGCTTGACTTTATCAATGACTGGGGTAACTGGTTCACTGTGAAGGTTGCCATGGCCATTGAAGCTTCTGGATTGTTGCACGCTTCTTACTTGATTCAGATGATTGTTGCTGGATTGGCCGGCAAGCCCATCGAGTCTAACGAAGAACCCCGTGATGCTTTCATGAACATTTTGTTCTGGGGCCGTGTTCTGTTGTCGGTTGGTATTTTGACCTTTGCCTTTGTCGCTACTTTTGCCGCTTTGTTCGATGGCAAGACTACGATGTGGGACGGTGTACCTGAAGTTGTTGCCGTTGTTTTGTTCTTCTTGTTGATGGCCGTTGTTGGTATGCTTGAGGGTATGCAAATTGCCTTTTTCGCTGTTGCCAAGTTGACGGATGAAGAACGTAACTCGTCTGTGTGGGCATCCCGTACATGCAACTTGTTGTTCCAAGGAGAAGGCCACAACTTGCCAGGATTCATGGTTGGTCGTCAATTGTGCGTCGTGTCTTGTTTCTTTGTGATTGCCCGTGTGACCTCCATGGATGTCGAAGATGGTGAATCCAACGTTTTGGGTGTGTCTGACGGTGCTCAAGAATTCTTCAACACTGGTTTGTTGGGAGCCTTGATTACGACGATTGTTGCCTCTATTGCCTGGCAATTGGTTGCTTCTGCCTTCCCTGTTGCTTTCTTGTCCACTCCCATTACCTACATCTTGCTCCGCATCTGTTTGTTTTTGGAAGCCACTGGTATCTGTACTGGTGCCTGGGTTCTTGCCGCCATCCACCGCAAGCTCTCTGGTTTCCAACGTGATGAAGTGTACGTTGGTACCGCTGAAGAACGTGCCGCCATGGAACACGGTGACAAGCCCAACACCAAGTCCAATGTTGGTCACTTGGGTGGTGGTGCCTTCCCTGCTGGAAAAGATTTGCCTACCTTTGACAAGTGGATTGCTGGTGGAAACTTCACTGAACGTCGTGCCCAAATCTTGAAGAACATTCGTGATCTTCGTGAACAAATGGCCTTGGCTTCCACTGACGAGGAAAAGCAAGTGTACGAAATCGCCCTCAAGAAGGAAAATGGTGCCTTGAAGCAAGTGAACCGTGAAGAGGGTGAATCTTTCCATGCCCTCCATGGTAAGGACGAAATGTCCGCCAGCCAGCCCAAGTCCATCGAATAAGCATCCACAACAATGTCCTCCCCTTGTGGCTGCGGACGCCAATATATTATATGTGATAAAGTTTTGGTTCGTCATTAAAATCCAATAGCAAACGATTACAACCTCCTTATCATCTCTCTTCCAGAATTTTATTATTTGTACTGCCTCCTCCCATTTATGGCTTGAGAGGCTTCCCCTTTCATATGAAACAACAGGAGCACACAGTGTCGAGGGATCGTGTCAAGTGCAAATCCGACAACTCCACATTACAACAGGAAGTCCTACGACTCCACAGACCAAGACAACAACGACCAAACCTGCAAGAAAGCAACCACCACCACTCAAGAAAACACGACCAACCATCCCAATTTGTTGTCAAGAACAAACGGCTCCCTTGATTCATTTGACTCAAGCCTGTCAAACGAGTCACGATCCCGTGTATGTGGATTATTTGCGACAGTAATGGTATATCATGGAAGCCTCGCAGAGTGTCAGCAACGTTCTCACCCTGCCTGTCATGGTACACCCATTCGACATGTCCACTTGTTGTCGGTACCAGGGTTGATTCAATCCAACCAAGAATGAATTACAAAACTACTTTGGCTTGACGGAGTTGGTCAAGGGACACAAGGGTGGCACCAAGACTCGGACCGTCCATTGACCGCAGTGCCAGCATCTTCGTCCCTTCCAAAGACGTCATCCACCACGTCTTACTGGTCGTCTTTTCCAGTGAGTGAAAAGGATCGAAAAAAGGTTGTTTGAAGAATCCCGTGTTCTGGTGGACTCAGCTGGGAAAACAACGCACGAGACATCTCTTGAAGTGTCCTTGTGGTGGCGCTTGCCATCGTGCTTAAGCAACGAGCCATTGTGCCGATAATGAGGATGAGGAGGACGGCGGTATTGGAGAATTCTACCGTTCGGCAGTTCTTCAAACTTCGGGATGATTTTGTAAGACAAAGGGAATTTCCGCTTGTTGATAGGCTCGAATTTGTTCCAAGGAATGTACCTTCCAATCCAAAATACACAAGGAATGGTACAAATAATATTGCGAGTCGTCGTTTCGACGCTTGCAATCAATGATCACGTTTGGCGATAGGTTTGAGGTCAGGGAGGAACAATGGGAGAATGTCGAAGAGCGGTATATCGCACATCTTCTTCTTCTTGTTTTGTTTTCGTGGTGTTGGTTCAAATTACCGTCGGAAGGATGAATGAGGTGTATGTCGTTCCGGAATGGATGACGGACGACAATTTTCTGTCCCCGGTCATCGATTGTCGCTGACTTCCATGCACGTAAGAAGAAGAAGAAGGTAAGGCCAAGGAAGACCTCAAGAGGATCGATTCCACCTGTTATAGAACGGAGGGATGGCAACTCGTGAATCTTTCTAAAAATTATGAACATCCATGTCCCCATCGTCTTCCTCCATGTCCGCATCGTCTTCCTCGAGTGGTAAGGCGCGACTCACTACGCGTGTGCTCCATGCAGCGCGCATGCTCTGCTGCTCACATCCAACACCCTCTATGTATTCTATCCCCCAGCGCGCATGCATGAAGCAAAGAATGCTTGTCCTCACAAAATTGGGCATTACGATTTTTTTTGTCTACATGCAAAGAAAGACCCACGGAAGAAACGTGATATCCAAATCAACTCAGTGTCATCTTGCGTTTGTCCTTTCTGTCGTAAAAGGAAGTGAAGTATTGTCTCGTGATATCGTTTAGTTTGGTGCAGAAACACTCAATAAACAAGAACAAAGATGAATCTCTTTCGTCCTCCTCAGGGAAACCGAATACGGAGCCAGTCCGCACTACTTCGTCCGATGCAATGGACTGGACTGTATTGTCTTTGGATATGTTTCGCTTTGTGTGGAACAAGAACTGTAACTGAGGCCCGAAAAGTCTCAGCTCGCAGTTGCGGTGGTTCCATTATTCACCATGTACACATTGCAGTGGGTCCCGATCCTTCCACTTCCATGATTGTCAGTTTTGCCAGTATCTCCAGTCGTTTTGTAAAAGGCACCGATTTCCCCGTTGGTGGTGTCCGTCTGGGAACCTCTCCGGATGAATTGTCGACTGTGTATATGGAGCAAGACACGGGTGGTCTTTCATCCCATTGCTACAACATCACCACGTTGAAACATGAACTCAGCAACGACGAACGTAATCGTACTTCGACCGTTTATTGGTCGCCTTTTTATCACCATGTTCTCATTACGGGACTAAAGCCTTCAACGACCTATTACTATCAGCCTGTTTTCCAAGGCAATCGAGAAGAATTTGAGAGAATCTATGGGTCAAGCCTTGCTCTTCCCACTCTCCACAGCACAAATGGCACAACTCAAGACGAAACCGGTACCCTCCATATACTCCCCTGCAAAAACTGGAGCCACCGCGAAAGAGGCCTTCCGCGGTCGCATTGATCGGTTTAGGCTGGCTTCCTCTCATGGATCCGCAACTGGATGTCCGTCACCGGAAAAGATTCGTTCCTTTCAAACAGCTCCCCCTCCTTCTTCCTCTGTTCCAGCAACCTTTGCGGTAGTGGGTGATGTGGGCCAATCTAATCACGCCCATCTCACCTTGGAGAGCTTGTTTCATTCCAAACACGAAATCGATGCTGCTGTTTTGGCAGGTGACATTGCCTATACTAGGAAGGACCACCGAAAATGGGATACCTTTTTTGACTTCCTGGACGATTACGCGGCCTTTGACGCTATACCAGTACGTTTGGTTCTTCACATAGTATACCCTGTTGAGAAATTACATGATTCTTGAGAAATCAAGTCTCACGCCTCTTTCCCTGCCTTTCTCTTCCAGCTCCAGATCTGTCCTGGAAACCATGATATTGACAAGTACGAAACGTCTGATCAAATTTTCCTCGCTTACGAGACACGATTTCGTATGCCGCATGTGAAGCCTCCGCAAGTGGGTACTTTTAAGGAAAAGTACAGTTCGGACCATCCTCTACCCGTTCCCCTATGAGTACGGCAACTCCTACTATTCATGGAAATATGCTGGTGTTCACTTTATTATGGTAAATGCATACGCTTCCATGAATCCAGGTTCTGAGCAACTGCATTTCATCGATACCGAACTCCAACGTGTGGATCGCGACCTTACGCCGTGGGTGGTTGTCGTGATCCACACTCCCGTTTACAACACCTTTGGTTTGCATCTGGACGATCCACAAATATTCGCGGCGAGGGAACATTTGGAACCACTGCTTATCCAATATCGTGTGAATATCGTCTTTTCTGGTCATATCCATGCCTACTCTCGCACACATGCTGTGACGTTCGACAAGGTTGATCCCCTGGGTCCTGTCCACATCACCGTTAGGAATGTAGGTCAATGCAAAGCCCCCTTTCGATCTCGTGTTCCCGAAGAGTGGGTAGCTGTGCGCGATGCCACCATGTACGGCTATGGCATGTTGCGGATTCACAACAAAACCATTGCTGAATGGGATTGGATTCGCACTTCGGCCAGGGCCGATGGTCGAAACTACAATCAACTCTCTGGGTTTCCAGATGAGCAATTGCCTCCGGGGCCAGCAAGAGATCATGTGTACATTACCAACCAGTATTTCTTGTAATTTGAGTGACAGTTCCCGCATGTGACACAGAAATTTAATTCCGGCTTTGATTGTGATAAAGCGCAGAGCCTTGTATTCATCGTTTGTCATTTCTTCGAACAATGGTCTTTGAAAGAGGAATGGCGGATACACACTCTTTGTCGTGTCCACCAGTAAAAGTCATTACTTTGCGCGTTGGAGATTGCTTGCAGGCGAGTAAAGAGGATCGAAATAGAGGTATTTGAGCAAGCAGGATCCTTTTGAAGGTTTACTATCAGAGTTGACAGACTATTTAAGCGACTTTGGACGTTTCAAGTCAAACATCCACCTTTTGTGTTTCCTAGTTGTAGCGTGATAGTCCGACATTGTTTTTTGGGTCGTAGGAGTGCATGATTCGTTGCAAACATAAAGGACCTTCCATTCGTTTTTCACATGTGGATTCCTCCAGTGTTCTGGTGGAATCGTTGGGGAGAGGGCAGAAAAATGTTGGTGGTGAAATTGTCCTCATGGTGTCGCTTGTCGTCGAGGCCATTGTCATCCAGGAGTGAGAGGAGTTTGCCAGTGCGTCTTTGGAAATCATGGGATTCACAAAACGCCATCCACACCGTTTTCCTTACAATGCCTCTTTTTTCGTGCGCGCGTACGTTGCACAGTCAAGAGTCTCCGAAGCTTGCTTCTGCTGGTGCTCATCATGCGTGAGTGGATTCTACCGGTCGCAAGAATTTCGGCAAACTTCCGGGAAGAGGCATGGCAACAGGAAATCCACAGGCGGTAAAGATGCGATCCAATTCCGATCCTTGGACATGGGTGGTACCGGATCGTGCATTGCACTGAAAACTCGTGGTCAAACTGACAATGAAATGAAACCAGGATGTGGGCAAATACAAGGCATCGCCGGGTTGCAACACAACTTGAAGAGCCTGCGCGTGTTGCATGGCATGACGTTCGTCCGACGTCAAATTGCCCCAATTGCCTTGAGAATGCCGCGCACTGACATGACCGAGGGGATGCAAATTCAAATGCTCGCATTCTTCGGGAGGGGACAAAATGTATCGTCTCAAGCCTTTGAAGACAAAAATCCAATTTCGGGTGGGATCAAAATGACTGTCCGCCATACTGCCCACCATGCCAAAGCGACAATTAATCCCCCGTTCTTGCGATGGATCTACCATGAACAAGGACGATGACGTCGACGTGGATGAGGAGGAGTCCGATGGTATGTTGTTCTTCCTTTCATGCTGCTTCTTGTGTTTGTCCTTATAGAAATAATACTCATCGGGATGCGGAAGGGCTGGATCCAAAATGGGCAATTCGTCATACAAAAAGGTATTGTGTGCTTGAGGCACGGCTGACAAGCGAAAATAATAATGATCGGACGACGTCACTGTAGTTTCGTTCCGTCGCAAGGCCTGCTCCAAGGCTTGAGCCTTGGACCACCACTCGGACATGCCCAGTAGCACATTTTCCGTAGGACCATTGGCAGTGTTGCCGCCACGCCAAAAGGGCAAATGATTGGAGTGGCGAGCATATTCATTGCGTTGGGGTTTTACATTGCGTAACAATTCTACCATATAAGGAACCGATTGTGGTGAAGCAGCAGTGCCAGAAGTAGTGTCGTGGTGGCGGTTCGTTTGGTCTTGCGACTGTGCCGAGAAGGATGAGGAGGACGGTGGTACTTGAGAATTCCATCGTTCGGCAGCTCTCCATACTTCGGGATGATTTTGCAAGACAAAGGGAATTTCCGCTTGTTGATAGGCTCGAATTTGTTCCAAGGAATGTACCTTCCAATCCAAAATACACAAGGAGTGGTACAAATAATACTGCGCGTCGTCGTTTCGACGCTGTTGTTGTGGAATGTTGACCTCATTGGGATTCCAATCATCCAGCAAGTCCAGCAAGGGCCAGGTATGGGGATAGGTTTGAGGTGAGGGAGGAACAATCGGACAATGTCGAAGGGCGGTATATCGAACATCTTCTTCGTCTTCCTTTGTTTTCGTGGTACGGTGGTTGTTGTGGTTTCCCATGATGACTCGGAGGCCTTGCACAGTTTGTTCGATACGATTCCAATCATAAGGAGAATGTCCTTGTTCAAATTCTTGCCTCAAGGATGGACGAGGTGTATCTCGTTCCGAAATGGAGGAGGAGGACGAGGATGACCATTTCCATGACAAAGAACCATCGCCCGTTCGTCGATTGTCATCGGTATTGACATGCCTGGAAGAAGAAGAAGAACCAGGAACCAACGGCAGTCTGGAAGGCCAAGGATCGCGTCCTGGTGGAACCGACAACGAGGACGGCAACTGACCATGCAAGACCATCAAGATGGTCATCCACACTACCAGCACCGCCAGGATACCTCCAGCACAGGCTACTGTTTGGGGATGATGATGGCCCAGAGGCATGATTGGTCGTTGGTGGCGGCGTGACCGCATCCTCCTTGTGCGTCGCGTCGACCACAGTGGCAACCAGGACGTTTGGCCCAACAGTCTTGTCGTTGTCGTCGTCATGTTTCTCCTCGTGTTGGATTTTGTGTGGGTTGGATGACTGCTTGTCTGTGGTCGTTGTCCAAAAACAATGAGTGAAACAAACTCGGTAATTTACTTCTTTGCGGATGATTCGATTGGTCGAGACTTTTGGTACTCCCGCGGGGTCAAAAACGAACGAGAGGTCCGTTATCGTCGTCGTACTTAGCGATAGAGACAACGACTCTTGAACAAAACAAGACGTTTGAACAAAAAAGGAACCCGTATCGATCGACGGATAGTGTCAAACAAAAGAGAAACCGACTAAGGTTCTTCTTGAAGCAATCTCAGGGTGGAAGAGAGACGAGTTGATTTGGTCGTCGTGTCGTCTTTTGATGAGCGGGGTTCGGTTGCGGCGCCATGCGCCATGGCCAAGGTACAAAAGTGCTGTTCGTCTTTTCTGATTGGTCAGTTTACCAGTGTAACGGCTTGTGATTGGTCCAATCTCTTCTTGGTGTGCTGCGCAAAAGGGAAGGTTCCACGCACGCCGGCCATATCTCTACGTAGCCGACGCGCGTGGGCTGAAATGTGACTCCCAAACTGCACGTCTGGAAAGAATGGGTCTCGATTGTATCGACGTTTGGAATGATCCATGTTTGAAAATAATGGTTGTGTGATTCTCTCTATCTGGTATCCTTTCGTCGTCACACAAAACCAACCATCCAAACTCAATCACAACGAACTTAGAATCGCTGTTTCTCCATGCCGCGAGGATATTGCAAACATCAAACTGGCCTGAGCCGCAAACTCCAACGTGGGGGTGGATCATCTTTGTCTCGGCGAGGTGGTGCGAGAGCTACTCCCACCAAACCGAGGACGGGAGCCACCACCACCTCTCGTTCCACCGTACGTCGACGACGACAAGATCAAAGCACGTCGTCGATTTGGTACCAAGACGACTGGTACGACTACGACTTTGAGGACGACTCGTCCTACGACTCCACTGACCAAGACAACGACAAGACAACATATGAGCGAGCTTACATCAGTCCAAACAACAAGGTTCAACCATTACCATCTTATTGCTGTCCCATTTGTTGTCAAGAACAAACGGCTCCCTTGATTCATTTGACTCAAACTTGTCAAACGCGTCATGATCCTGTTTGCGTGGATTGTTTGCGACACTGGTACATTTTGGAGGCCTCGCAGAGTGTCACCAATTATCCCCTGCAATGCTTTCATCCTGCCTGTCGCGGTACACCCATTCGACATGTCCACTTGACATGCGTACCTGGCTTGATTCAATCCAACCAAGAATTGCAAAAATACTTTGGCTTGATGGAATTGGCCAAGGGACACAAGGGTGGTACCAAAACCAAGACGGCACATTGTCCGCAGTGCCAGCATCCTCGTACCTACCGACACCACGATCCACAACTCGCCGTCTCTGTACGTCGGCGTCCTACTCGTCGAGCCAAAAACAACAGCAACCAACTAGTCTTGTACAATCTTCGCTGTTTTGTCTGCAAATCCTGTCACCAACCCTTTGTCGAACGAGAATTTCGAACCGAATTGCATCAAACCTTGCAAGCCCTACAGGACTTGCCTTTTGATCGCATTGGACCCAATGAAGGATGGGCCCATTGCCCCAAGTGTCATGTCCTTGTTTCCAAAGGATATGGATGCAATCACATGCGGTGTGCACTGTGTGGTCACGATTTTCTTTGGGATACGGCCCGCGCTACTAGTCAAGCCTTGTATAAATAGAGACAGGACCACGAAAAGAAGAACACCACGACAAATGGGATGCAATATACTGAAGCAATTATATGCAGTCTGTGCTGTGAGGACATGATGTTGAGTGTGAGATGGCCTGAGCCACAAGGATCCAACTTAGGAAACCACACCCACCCCTATCCCAGGATGCAGACCCTTTTGTTTTTGTGGGCGTCCTCATGTGATCACTCTTTGCGTCAAATCACCTAAATCTAATAGCAACGTGACAGTTGGTTCACACAACTCTCGAATGCGGACGACGAACATGTGTTAACTTATGCATGTCTATAACGTAGAAAGACTTGAGTATATCGTCCTACACTCGAGACCATTCTCTCTAAAGACTGGACTCCTACTTCCCTGTTTGCTGTTCCTGCTGCTGCTGGAGAGTGTGCACGTGTCCACCGCGACGACAAGGAATCAATTTCCTTTGGTTGTATCAGTTTTTGTTGTCGTCGTTACAAAATGACACAACACGACTTGCTTTGCTGGGAAGGTGGCGAAGGATATTGGGGTTCGGGTAAAATAACCGGTTCCGGTGTTGCGACATGGTTCGGTGGCATTTTGGTCGTAGATACCGTGGTTGCGGCGGCATTCACCACCAGTCCTTGTTTTTTCGATACGACTGGGGCTGCTGTCGGAGAACTCTTGGAGGTTGTAGGTTCTGGCTTGGTATCCTTTGGTTGTTGATCCAGATACTTTTTGGAAATGGGAGTGACATTGGGAGCACATCGGGCCGATGTCGGAGAGGACTTGGGTTTGCTGGTGGGCAGGGCCAAGGCTGCCGGAGGGGACGACGAGGTACGAGTTACCTGTGGAGGTTCGAGTACCATGCCGTCGTCGGCGGCCACAGCAGGGCTGCTCGAAGCTGGTACGGGTTCCAATGTCACCACCGCCTCTTGCACCACTGCAGGAGGTGACGTGGTCATTTCTGGGGCAGGAGAAACCATGTCCGCGTTTGTGGATTGGATCGCCGTTGGAGCCACAATCGCAGACTCTACAGCAACAGAGTCCATGGATTCTTCTTGCTCGACGACAGCAGATACTGCAGTAGTAGAAGCATTGGTGTTACTCGTCGGTGGTGGCAGAACTATGGCTGCAGATTCCTTTGCTGAATCTTCCTCTCGTGTCATGTCGCGTTGCGGTAGAGATGATTCCTCCTTGGTTTCCACCGGTATGGATGCTTCGACAACCGCGGATGAACTGTCCGTTTCGAGTTTGGCACTCTCCATGATGTCTTGGTCGCTTTTGCTGTTAGCGGCTGTTGTAAGGGTGGTTGCATTTGGAGGTTCGTCCTTGTCATCATTGTTCTTTTTCTCGTCTTGGTGATCATTGGGCAAGGATATGGGATTGCTCGTGTCTACAGTGTCATCTGTTTCTTCGTTCTTGTCGTCTGCCTCTCTATTGTCAGACAATGGGTTGTCCTCGCTGGTCTCTTGATCGTCCATAGTGACGGCCACGGCATGCATCGGATCGTCCTCCTTATCTGCCACTGCTGTATCAGCAGCTGGGCCGCTGGTGAAGGTGGTCGACTCTTCAGTCGTTGGGTCTTTGTTCATGGTAGCCGCCTGTTGTTCCAAACGCTCAAAATTGTCCAAGAGATGTTGCGTCGACTGACTCTCGCCCGTTGTTGTTGTGGCTGGTTGGTTGGCGAACACTGTATCTGGGTTATTATTGTTGTTGTTGTTGTCGTCGTCGTGTTGGGGTGTGTTTGGTGCTTCGGTCGTCGACGAGGCTGGAGATTGCAATTGAGCCAACAACCGGGGTGAAATCGGCAACTGACTGTCTTGAGGATCGTACTGTGGCAAAGCGACTTGACTGTCCGGCCCCGGAATGGGGATCAAGGAGGCATTGTTTGTTGTATTGTTTTCGCTACTGCTGTTGTTGTTGTCGTCGTCTGCCGTTGTCGTAGCAGCCGTTGGTGGCTCGTCGTCCAACCCGGGTATAAAGTTGGAGGTGTCATTGCGTTTTTGTTCCGAGGAAAAATAGGAGGGAATTTGACTGGTTGCCACAGGGATGGGTGATTTGGTGGGATTGTTATTGAGATTTTGACTGGATGCAGCATGAGGTGTCTTATCCTTGCTGCTGTTATTGTTGCTGGAGGAGGAAAGGGGTGTCACGGCCGCCACGGATACTGGAATGTGACTGTTTCGGGCCGATCGTGGTGGAGACTTGGTTGGACTGGATCGGATACTGCTAGGACTAGGTTGAGGCAACAAGGAGGGGCGGGGTGTGGTCAATTTGGTGGGCGTTGGTGTTCGGGTAGTAGTAGTAGTACTACTCCTAGGTCCAAGAGGAGGAGATGATGCACTGGTGTGAGCGGCAGTTGCGCTTCTGCTGGTTGTCGAAGGACTTGCCGCCGCCGCCGCCGCCACCGATGACCGAGGAGGTGGACTCGGAATCCGACTTTCGGTTGTCATGCTCGCTCTACGTTTCAATGTGAAGGACAAAGAGTGTCGACACAGAAACGGCGGGCAACAATGGCTCGGTCCTCGAACACTTCTCTGTCAGAGCAAGCACAGACCGTTTGATTTGACGCGGTAGATAGCTGGTCTCTCTCAAAGATGATGATGATTCCACTGTTTCAAAACATAAATAAAATCGATTGTAGCGCGCGCACTTCTTCTTCTTTCCTTCCTCTCGCCGTCATTGTGTTTGGCGGCCATTTTCCTTCGCCAAACAATATCTTTTCCACGAATTGATAAGGGATGAACATGACGTCATGTGTCTTGTCTTAGCATACGCGCGATCTAAAAGCGACACAATACTTCCAAGGCTACCGAGGGATCTCTGTTCGTCTCTAGCTAGAGCCAATCCCTCTAGGAGTAGCTAGCTACTCCTAGTACTTTACTCCGAGTACCTCTAGTAGAAGGAGTAGGTAAGGGCTGATGGGTCATCGCCCGGACTGCACGTTTTATTTTTCACTAGGGTTAAAGTTATAAATTAGAAAATCACCACCTCACCATGACGCTCCGCTTTTGACGCCGCCGTTCATCAGATCAAGACTCTGACAGAAGTCGAAGCTTCGTGATTGTCGAAAGAACTAAGAAATAGATACGCTGTGGAAGTTTCGTGCGAAGAATCGAAGGGGAGGTAGAGATGAAGTGGTCCATCTGAGATGCTCCGTATTTTTTACCATTGTGCTTGTGCCGCTCCATTTACGTTGTTATTTGTCTATTTCACTTTCTCACACCCTGATAATGCTTCCTGTTCTTCTTCATTATAATTAAAAGCGATGTGGAGTGGTGGGTGTGGAGGAGGAAGCGCAGCTTTAGATAGCTCGCTGCTCCAAAACAGCCCAGTTTGTTGCATGTTAGCACACAATAATCAACGAGCAAACGACGAAACAGAGGCCCTTTTGGCTGGTTTGGAGCAATGGTAAGCAACCAAGTCATGTCCTACATTGTTTTCCATGTTATTTGTATAACCTGTGTGTAATTCAATCTCATTTTTGCGTCAACAGGTCCCAAACCAAAAGTGTCCCTTCCTGCCCTCTTCCGCACCGTCGGCACCAGTGCCGATGTAGGATTCCAGTAGCCACAGAAGCTGAACTAATTGCCAAACAAGGGGAAACATGAAGCTGAGTGGGAAGAAGCTACACCAGGATCGGTCGTTCTTGTGAAGGCTAGTGATTTGGGAACCACAGTCGAAGATGAAACCGACCATGTGTCGACAGGACCTCATTTGCAAAGGAAAGCAAACATCCACAAACAATCCACAAACAAACCACAAACATCACAAGAATTGCATTGCACTCCTTCCTTGGCACCACCTGTCAATGCCACGTACAGTAAAAGTCAGGGAGGATATCGACGTCCTGAAACCTGGTCGGGACATGTGAAGAACTGCTCTTGTATAGCTTGACTTTGTACAAACTGGTTTCTAGTGGCACTGCAGGGCAACTGCCTGAGAAGATTGTCAAGGGACGACGAGCAGAGGGAGGACGCAAATCTCGTACTCGCCATGATCACCACGGCTCTAAACGAAGCGAAGAGTTCTGCAAGAATTGGCGTGGCAAGGCACGCATGAACATTGCACAAAGGCCCGACGGAAACTACGATGCCTCGAATTTAGAAGCCTGGTATAAACAACAACAGAATGCAGCATTTCTCTTTTTCTTCTTCTTGTTTTGTAGTGTATGGTCTACTGTGTGAAAAGGCTGTTTTCGTGGTAGAAGTCTTTCGTTGGGCCTATTCTTATTTGCTACATACTCGTATCTCAACTCCTCATGAACAATAAGGTGCCCACCATGCACCAGCCATGCTTTGGAAGACACTCAATGGCCAAGAAGAGGGGAAAGACCACTTTTACGTTATAGAGTTTTCGTGATGGTTTTGGAAATGTCAATTCCTGAGCTCATTTCGAAAAAGTAACTGCACAAAATGGCATCAATGTGTTCCTAAGAGACTAATCTTACTCTCTACTATATTTTGTGCAGTTACTTTTGACTACGGGGCTCACAATCAACAACGGAAGACCACCATGGTCATTGCGAAAGAAGATGTGAGTGTAATTTGAAAATCTATGATGAAATCCTTAACCCTATACGGCCCGTTAGCATTTTCAAGACGCGTATCCGGTCGGTTGACCCAGCCCTTAGTAGAGGTGTGGTGTCTTGTTCCAGTCGATACCTTATTCAACGTGCAAATTAAAAGATATTATAAGGCTAAACCACTAATGTAAGGATCCCCAAAATAGTAACCATGTACACGGTAAAACCCCCAAAGATTTCCCATATCCGGGTTTTGTTCCCACGACCCGAATAAGACAGTCCCCGCAAAGTGTAGCTCACCCCGAGAATTCACTTTGTTGTCCCCCGCGGTTGTGAGGGAGGTCCCCGGTCCCCAAATGCCGATGAATATGTGAACTGTGAGATCAAGTTATTTCTTCGACTCTGGGGAAGCATCTTGGTAAACAAGTCAGCAATGTTGGTCTCCGTGTCTTCCTTGCCGACTCTGACGATTCCTGCGGCTGCCGCTTCACGGACCGAATGATAGTTGATGGCGTTGTGTCGCTTGCTCAGGATGGATGAAGGTATGCTGGTATTTTTGACAACGCCTCCATTGTCACAGAGAATATTGGCCGGACCGACAACCGGAACACCGAACATTCGCAACTTATACCGCATCCCAACAATCAACTCTTTGGCGATTCTCATCGCCACGAATTCGCTCCCGAAGCTGGATGTTTCCACGGTATTTTGGCGTTTTGAGAACCAAAGGATCGGAGCGTTCTGCAAGAACACCAATATGCCTGTGTGGGATCGACGCGTGACGACATTCCCAGCGTGATCTGCGTCCACGAAGCACGTGATTTCCACCGGATTCCCAAGTGGTGTCGGCATGTCTGCTGGTACTTCTTCCGCTACGTCCCCGTAAAACTCTTTCCACTCTTCGATCGGTGTCTGCGCGAAACAACTCTCGTCTAGCTTCACTGTGACAGGGTCGAATACCATCTTGAGCTTCGGGTGAGATTTGAGGAATGAAAACACGCAATACACAGCTTCAAGATGTCCCTTCCGCGGATTTGCTAGATACTGTGACATGATCGAAACTTCCAAGTAGATATCCACGCGGCCAATCTCGACCGCCCATCTCAACACACCAATCAGCTGTTGGTACCGAGCTCTCATCTTATCATCCAGCTCCTCAGAAGTATCAAGCTCGGGCTTGTACGAAGTTTCGATTGGTACCCGCGCAGTTGTTTTGAGATGTTTTCCGTCCCCGTCTTCCAGCAACAATTGCTCCACCACTTTGATCGCGTTATTTACGTACTTCTCGCTGGACATACCCCATGCCGTTCCCCCTGTGGGCAGGTTGTGTTGGTACACCTGCGCCCCCAGGTACGTGGTCGGTGGTCCGATACTCCCTTTCTTTATCTTGTAATGGCGGTCTATCTCCTCAAACACTGGTTCAGGCTTGTGGCTGACAAGCAAGATGTCATCAACGTAAACTAAAATCAGCTCATAGTACGGTTCCCCATTGTCACGCTTTCGTTCCCGTCGTAGGACACATGGATCCGCCTTGGTATCAACATATCCCATGTCATAGAGAGTGCTCACCAGCGTCGCTCGCCAACTGGCTCCCGAGGATTTTAGCCCGTAAAGCGCTCTTGTCATCACGCACACCTTCCCTTGAAACTCTGAACCCACTTCCGCTCCACCTAGGAACCAAATCTTCTCGCGACATGGCGCATTAAGGTAGGCATTTCCAATGTCACAAGCCAGTACGTCTAGGTCATTCAAGGCTGCGATTAGAAACGCTATCCGAATTGAATCGCGACTCACAACGCTCGAATAAGTAAGACTTGACGGGGCATCTGTCATGTGCCCACCAGCCACCAATCTGGCTTTTCTCGTCAGGTCCATCTTCACATCGAAAACCATGTGGCACTTGATTTCCGTGTACCCTATTAGCTGTCGCCCTGCTCGCACCTCCGCAAGCACGAGATCGTCACGAGCCTCCCAGGCCACCTTCACGACTCCTAGTTCCTTCGCGATCGCGTCCCGCCAGAACGTCGTCCCCGTCTCTTTGTCAAACTGTAACGCCTCTTCCACGGAATGTGGCAGTCGCACCCCATACTTGTGTGTCAGTTTCCAATACTTTTTCTGCTTCTTCTTTTTCCCAACGACCTTGTTTATGATCCTTCGTTTGTGATTCATGACACGTGGCACCCACCAGTGGAATGCCGGTTCCTGCTCTAACCCTTGTGCGACTATATATTCTGCTAACTCTATGGGGTATCCGTCCTTTGCTTCCCGAAGCGGTATCCATGACTGACTCCCATCCTTCCATTCAATCGCAATTTCCCACCCTTTCGTCGTTCTTCTTGGTACCTTGTTCCCATTCTTGGACACTATGAAACCGTCGTCCTTCCCAACGGCGTCCCCGTTTTTCCTGTGCCCAATGATCTCGCTCATGATTGCGAACTGTCGACCTTGATCATCCAGCTGCGAATACAGCGACTCCGCAATGACATTGGCGGTGTATTCCTGGATGACACCTCCAGGGAAACTCACATCGTAAGCTCTACTGTCAAAGAGTGGATTCTTGTGCCTCGTTCCGATTGGTTTGCCATCTAACCCTTTCTTCCTCTTCACTACCGTCCCGAGCAACGTTTCACCGCCAACGTCTAACTGGATTTGCGCCCCCAAGTAGTTGTCATACTCCTCGCCAAGGTCGTCCGCTTCTGGCTTCGGTTCCTGGATCATCTTCCCGTATTCTTCATCCGTCGGAATTACACCTTTTACTTGAGTGTCGTCCTCGACCGGTTCCTCTACGTCCTCCAAAAATCCTGGTCCCTTGCTCTCCCAATCCACAAAATTCGTATCGTCGAGGCGCTGCTCAACAATCAACCGGAACTCTTGAATCTTTGCCGTGATGGCTGGTTCCGCCTGTTCCTGCTCCGTCACATGTTGCACGGTTGTCCTTGCCAACACTTTTCCTGCTTTAGTGAGAATCCAATAACAAAGGTCGCTGCCAATTCGATGCGCTATCCCCAGCCAGAACCCAAGGTGACGATGTTCATCCAACGTATCGGCTTTGGTGTTGTCATGATACCAGACAATATCGAAAAACTGGAAATCGATCCACTCTGTTGTCATGATACCAGACAATATCGAAAAACTGGAAATCGATCCACTCCGAGATGTCGGGTGTCTCGCCTGTAAGTCGTTCTATGCCGCTGCGGCTGTCATGTCCCCGGGCGACGCGACTAAGTACACCCGACTCATGAACCAACCCATAATCCCACAGACGACGAGGAACCCGACAATCAACCATGCGGCGATGCCATCGTTGTTTGAGAAGCCCGATCTCTCGCTCGGCACGATGGTTCTGCTTGCTCGTGCCCTTTTCGGCCCATTTGAGGTCAATTCGATGGAAGCGGCTTAATTTCGTGAACTGCGTGGCGGCCCCCGTTTGCTCGCCGGCCAAATCCGCCGTCAGACTATCCGGAACCCCAACTTCATCAATAAAACGGGCCAATGCTTGGCCGACATGTGCCTTGGAAGCGAGTGGGTAAACGGCCGTGTACTGTCCGTCCGTGAATACTTGCGCACATTTGTGTCCCGAAAGTGATGTCGTCCGAGCGAAAAGCGTATCCGTATAGAACCGACTATTCAATCTATTCCGATGCAATGCCAAGTTGTCAACACGATATCGTCGCGTTATAGGCGTGACAGCTGTCCGGATACCCTGTTGGGTGGTGACGCGGAGGGTTTTCCGCGCGGTTTCCAACCCAATCTTCCATTTCTTGCTGAGATTTTCCGGTGAAACGGTCGAGTGACGGTCCGAGCCGAGACCGCCGACCGATCTGAGACTGTCGAGTCGCTGCCCCACGGCCACAGGATCGCATGCGCTAAAGACCGCGCCAATTTCGAGTGAGATCTCTTCACGTGCATCATCTAGCGGGCTACGATTGTGTAAGCTCAAATCCACACTTTTTGGGTCCCATAACTCTTGACGCGTCAAAGTCACCGCAGGTAAATTCTCAATTTCATGCTTGGTAGGCGCGCGGGACTCAAAGTAAATAGTCGTCCCCTGTATCTCGAAGGGAATATATAACCCGTCGGCCGTGATGCCAAATCCTTCGTCCTCCTTCCTTGTGGGGTCATCGCGAACCACATGCCCACAATACCGAATTTGATTTTGATTCAAGAGAGTCTTCTTTAGTGCGCTACCAAACCACAACATTTGGTGGCCGATTAAGATGTATTCTACTCCTGTACTTTTCTCTCGGATGCATGTGGCACATGTCGCTATCGGTACGTATTGACCTCCTACCTGTTGTCCCATAAAGTCACTAACCTTGCATTCCATTCCTGTTGTTTCCATGAGTGTCCAATTGACACCAGCGCAGGAGGTGTCTGCCATCGTATCCATTTCGTTGCATGCAACATCATTCCCATTCCCAGTGCTGATTCCCATGTTTCCTATGCTACAATCCACCGTCTTGTCAGTGGTCACCTCACGCCTGGCCCCACAAGTAACCACTGATGCCTGGCGTCACTCATATGCGCCGGCTCCGAATCTGCGTCCGTTGGTGCTGCCACGGTCGTTGCTACCGGGATTCTCGGTTCCCGCCGCACTACCAGCGGCATGTCCATTGGTACCTCCGCCGACAGACGGGTCTGTGATGACCGATGGTGGCTCATTATTCTCATTCACGTCGACATTGCCGATGCCGCGTCCACTGGCAGCAGAACCGCGCCCCCAATCACCACCGCGCCCCCAATCACCACGTCCCCGCCCGTAGCCACGGCCGCGGCCACCACCACGGCCGCCACGATCACCTGAGCTGCGGAGCCGAGCTCGTTCCTGATGGATGTACGCCTGTCCGGCGGGCCCAAGAGTGGCCATCTCCTGGGAAGTGAATCGGCGGCTGACGTCCGTGACGTCAACGCCGTAGAAGGTGAAAATACCGTTGTGCTGTTGGAGACCCGCAAAATTCCGTGGACGGGAAGCGGGTGACTGTTCGCCCGTGTGTGTTTCCGAGATAAACCGGTGCCGAGTGCCATGACGTGTGCCACTGCCTCCGATGACATTCGGGTACAGTTCCGAGACTTCACGCGAGATATAGGCGATGGCGTCATCTAAATTAGACCTGTAGTTGCTTCGCACGGTGCTTTTTATGACGGCAAACTCGGCCGTTGCAATTCGGATGTTGTCCAGCAAGATCTTGACCTGATTTGCATTCGAGCGTCGATTAGGTGTCTCTTCGAGCGTGCGGAATGCACGTAGAAGCTTCGTAGAATAGGCGTCGAAGCTAAACGCTCTCTCGTTATGATAAAATACGGAACTAAGGATAGCTTCAGCCTTGTTGATACGTTTCTCTTTCTGGCCGCCGCCATCGTAGTGTGCTACCAAGGCTAACCATGCCGCTCGACCGTTCTGGGATGCCTGGTAGGGTTGAATCCACGTTGCGGGTTGGTCGCGTACACGGTCACTAAGCAACCGGTACACTGCCTTGTTGTCTTCGTGAAAGAATGGTCCAGTCAGAGGGTAAGTGTACAATTCTTGCTCTCGGAGAGTTTGAAAGACGTGTCCAGGTTGAATTTCAGGCCTAATTACATAGTCGAGTGGGGCTTGTTGCTTCCCAATTATGTGGGACAAATAGGTAGGGAATTCGCGAGACCAATCTTCCCATATCTCTTCCTTGAGGATTTCGGGCTTAATTTCCGGTGCCTTGTCAGTTTCTGCTTTAATTTCCATCTCGTCGAGGGCATCCGAGAGTACCACTTGGTCGAAGTCGGCAGCAGTGATGTCACGCCTCTGTCTACGGGCCTTGGAAGCCCAAAAACACAGCCCTTGAAGATTCTTTACGACGCTTGTTGGAAGGCTTATATTATTCGGTCCAGGGCGTTTCTCCAACCTTGAAGCTAAGGACGTGACATCATCCTTACTCATTCGTCCGAAGGCGTGTAACGAATTAAGACGTTCTATGTTTTCTAGTACTTGAATTTCGTTTGCGTTTGCCCCGCACACGGTCAATACCAGCCCGACTTGCGAAAGCGCGGGTGGTGGTCCTGCAGGCGGGTGCGGTATCGGGGGAGGTGGTGCACCACCATCGCCATCATCGCCGTGTCCACCACCACCACCGCCTCCTCCAGCGCCGCCGTCTCCTCCAGCGCCGCCGTCTCCGCCGCCAGCGGGTGCACCTCCAGCGGTTTCGCCCCGTGTCGACGCGCTTCTTGTTCCTCTCGTTCCACTACTTGAACTCCCGGCTCTATTACTAGAGCCGCCAGTACTTCCACCAGTGCCACCACCACTGGGGTTCCGTTCCGTTCCTGTTTTCCTTGCGGGCATCTTTCTACTACCCGTATCCGTACTGGCTCCCCCCGCTGGGACAGCGGTTCCCGTTCCTTGCCCTTCGGGGCTTGTTTCCGGTGGATTCTTCGTCGTAGCTCTAGTATTCGTTACCATATTCCTGTAGTTCACTTCGTTTACTTCCTCTCAATACCGCAGTGGGTCTGATAAACTGTCTTGTTCCAGTCGATACCTTATTCAACGTGCAAATTAAAAGATATTATAAGGCTAAACCACTAATGTAAGGATCCCCAAAATAGTAACCATGTAAACGGTAAAACCCCCAAAGATTTCCCATATCCGGGTTTTGTTCCCACGACCCAAATAAGACAGTGGTATGTGTTACTCCAGGTGGAAGGAGCACCTCTAGTTGGTAGGAGTTGGTAGGAGTGTAGGAGTAGGAGTTGCAACTCGCAACTATTTGAAATTATTACACATGAGAAAGAGTATCTACTATTCGCACCTATACAAAACTGGGTAGTCACCAGTCAGCGTTCACCGTGGATCGTGAAGTGGAAGTGGCCGAAGTGTTGTCTGTACTGATGTGGAGTGACGTGGCCGATGCTGGCCAGACTCCTGCGACCGACATCAGAGGTGCGACCGCTCCGCCTCCTCGTCGCGAGGCGAGCATCCGATTTCGTTCACCTCAGTTTTCCGATTCGGATGACTCCTGATTCTGGATCGAAGGATCGTGAGAAGAGCTCACTCTTCTCGGGTTCAGCATCTTTGCAAGCAACGTTACGAGACGAGTACACAGGCAATCGCAAGATCCTAGTTAGCTATTTGAGTTCTAAACCTTACGCCGTTACCATGACTTTCACCGATCTTCCTCCCTTTTTGAAGAATCCTCCTTCTTCCAAAGCAACGAGTTCTGTGGCTGGTCGTGCCAGTTCCCGCTCTTCGACGCCGCTTCCTGATGGCGATCCGAACGAGCCGACTGCTCCCTCTCATGGTCCCGACGATGAACTTTCTGACTCAGAGATTCAGGGTCTCGCCTTTCCTGTGAAAGGCAAGACGAAACTGGAGCCGAAAGGCTCCTTGAAGTCGTCGCGTTCCTCCAAGAAGGACGATTCCAAGAAAGCCGCCTCCCTCAAGGACGCTTTCATTGATCCGACTCTCCTCTCTGACGATCCGCCTCCCGTCTCCCAAGATGATGATGATGATGGTTCCAAGAAGACATTGGATGAGGATGTTGTCCCCAAGGAAACCCCCGACGAAGCCGTCACTCCCTCTGACACTCCTTCTGCGCCTCCACGTCGATTCGAGTTGTACTTCGCCGATGGCTTTCCCCCATCTGATGACGATGCCTTCGCCTCTATGGTTGAATACGCCGCCAAGATCGATCCGGTTGATTGGTGTGATTCGTTTGCTAATCCATTCCACATTTCTCTCGCCTGTGACAACGAGATCTGGAACCGTCTTTGCGCCTCTTTTGTTCGTCTTTCCACAGCGGAAGACCTTCATGTGTGGCTGTCCTCCAAGATCAAGTCCAGCTCCCTTGCCTTTCTGGGTGCTTCTCGATCTGGTCGCCCATTGGTGCTTCACAATGTCTTCTCCCCTGAAGATTGTGGTACGCTTGTCAATCCCACTTTGACATTCTATGCACTCGACCGCAAGACCTTCGATTCTCCGCCCTTTGAGATTCCCCAAGAAGACATGGCCAAAATCATTCATCCCTCCATTCACCGGAACGTTCCTACCTTTGAAGAAATCATCGCCCATTGTGTCAAAGCCCACGACCCTCCCCTCGCTGATGACCTCCCCAACTTTTTCTTCGACCCCGAGAACTTTAAGACCCTTTCACCAGCTTCCCCCTCCAAGCGTGACCAGGACCATTCCTTTTCCAGCTCCAGCTGGTGTCCGATCCCACCCGCCATAGCCGGTTTGATTGTCAAGAACTTTGATCCCTCTGAGTTTGACCGAGATGAATCTTGTGGTGCTTTTGCCAGCGACTTGTACAAGTTCGCTTCTTATCACTGGTGGTCGTCCAACCAAGTTGACTCTCCAAAACCAAAAGATAAGACAGTTCCCCTTGACTGTCCGTTTTTCGCCATCCAAGCCCCGTTGTTTCGTTTCTTGTGGTTACTGGAACACAAACGATCCTCTCTTACTGTGACTCATCCTTCTCTCCCGAAGGATTTATCTCGAGCTTTGGATTGTCTCTCTCATCGCAACACAAACAGGTTTCCGACGCTTTTTGTTGAGTCTCCGACTCCAAAACGCTCCAACGTGCCCACCAAGCATTCAAAACATCATTCTTCTTCAGCCGATGTCCCATCTTCTCATTCCCAGTCGACCACCCAAGACATTCCCATTGCCACTCCTTCCCCACCGGTTGATTGTTCGAGTCCGCCCTCTGGCGTCCGCATGTTGGATGACGACGGTAACGTGCACTTTGTGTCGCCGGAGATGTTCCTTTTATCCAAGTGCATTAAAGAAGTAACGACAAAGAAGAATTCGAATGAAGATGACATCACCGCCCCGGAGTCGAAGAGCATGTTTCGCGACATGCCTCTTCACGCCCAAAAACACCTTCGCTTGAACGTCATCAATCGCTCATCCACCAGTCTCCCTGATGATCTCTCCGATATTGTGAAGACCGTTTGGAAGTCGAAAAATTCATCCACCTTCTTTGAATCTTTTGTAGCAGAAGTGTTTGAGCCAGCTGATAATGCCTGCACCATCCTCCTTGGTCAATGCGCAGTTATTCAGCGTTTGGGATTACGCTGGAAATCCGAAGCATCTCCAGGGGGCTTTAGCCCCTTCTCCTTCGACCCTTATGCCATCCCAGGCATTGATTCCACGCACACCCTCGACAAGAACATCCGACAACAGATCCATGACGCTTCCCTCTGTCACCTCAATGACATGGAACAGTCAAAGGAGATGCAGAAGCTTTACACCAATCACAGTTTGTTCTTCCCCAGGACCGAAGATGAGTTCGAAAAACAGTTGCGTTTGTTCTGGTCGTGTGCTAAGGGCTTGACCGGTTCATTGTCTTTCATCTCAAGTCAAATCTTGAAAGTACTCAACTTCTTTCATGAGAACCGCTATCGAGTCATCGCCAAAATGCAGAGTTCGGGCAATGACTTCTACTTTGGACAGATTCTTTTTGCTCTTGACGAATGCGTCCAGGAATTTGTTGCGTCTTTGAGCAAAGCTCAGTGTATTGAAGATGTCGGTTTTGACAACATGGAAGAACGCGTGAATTGGCTCCTCTTCTCCATCAAGACTGGTTCTCCCCTTGGAGGACTTCCCGCAGCCCTTCAAGCAAAATTTCAGGCACAACAACAAAAGCTCAATTCCAAGAAACGATCCAATCCGTCGGATGATTCTTCGAACTCGAATTCCAAGAAGCAGAATCAAGCCAATTCGTCTCCTTCCATCCCCAAGAACGCAGATACCTTCGATACCCCAGCCAACTGGAAGCTTCCCAAAAACAAGGCATATGCAAAGATCTTTCCAGCCTCAGTCATCTCGAAGATTCCCACGGTGGAGAAAAACGGCGAAACCATTCCTTTCTGCAACGTTCTCTTCTCCAAAGGTTGGTGCAAGAAAGGCAAGAAGTGCAACTACTGTCATGATGATCCGTCCAAACACAACAAAAAGGACGAAATGGACACTTACTTTCGTGAAGCTTACGAAGCTTCTTGACGCCAGAGTAGGTTGATTGTCAAGTCATCGACTTCTTCTTCTCCCAATCTTCAGCTTGACATTCAACCTTCAAGCCATCGTAAAAGCTTAAAAGTAGAATCGTCTCCCACCACTCCTTCTTTCCTTCCACCTCAAGCACCTCCATCCTCTTCCACCAAACCCACAATCCCTTCAACTGCCAACCCATTCTTCACCAAGCACCCAACCAATCACTATGCACTGCACCCATCTGCGATCCAAAGTGAGACACTTCCGACAATTCCGGAAGAATCCCCCAGTCCATCGACAGAGATCGGAACTTCTCCCCCTCCCCCAATTCCATCTTCACGATCCAACGGCCGTTCCACTCCCCATCAAGACTCACAACGACACTCCCATTCAGTCTCAACGACTGATTTGTCCGTTCGATCCCACAAGACCCCCAAGCCGGGCGAGAGAGCCAGCTCTTCTCGTCACGCCAATCCCACAAATCGCAATTCTCTTCCAGGAAGTGAAACTGCGATTATCGGTTCTGACTTCTCAGGACAACCCCTAGCCAGAAACGTCAAGCGTCTCGAACAAGCACATGCATCTGATTCAAAATTACTAGGTGAGTTCAAAGTTCTACCGTTCCAGCGACCATCCAAGCCCTTTTCCAAGCTCTACCTCCCCAACGACATCGCCAAGATTTTCCCCACAAGACTGTTCCCTCCAGCACTCCAAGCCCCGACCCATCGACTCGACCTTTCCCTCATCCTCGAGATCTGCCACCGAGAGGAGCCGACACCCAAGGATTCACCATTTCGTCACAGTATTGCTCCCGAAGAAGCCGTTGCCAACGCCGAATTCAATTCCAGGTTGATTGCTGACTATGATATGGACATGCAGAAGTTGCTGGATGCCCATCCCGATTCCATCATCACCCCAGGATCCGAATTCCGGCCAGCCGAGATTCTCCGTCCATTACTGGCAGGTCACCCATATTGGCCTCGCCTTCGTCGAATTCTCACACACGGTGTCACTTACCCACTCAAAGCAATCGAGTTCGACCCGGCCCGTCGTGCTGAGAACGATGCCATTCTCATGTATGGCAATCATGCCTCAGGCAAGAAGAATCCAGAAGCACTTTCAAAAGTCATGCTGAAGGATGCCGCAAACGGTTTTTCTCTACCAATCACATTCGATTGCGCACGAGAGATTCGACACAGTCGAATCAGCCCCATGGGGGTTGCCCATCAAATGGGAATTGACGCTCACTGCGACTTGGTCCCAAAGGACCGCCTCACACACGACCAGTCGTTTTCCCTGGGTCATTGCCCATCCACCAACGAACTAATCGACCAAACCCAGTTAATCGATTTGGTGATGGGCCATTGCATTGACCGCGTCATCCACCAAATTGTCACTTTACGATGGCTTCACCCAGCAGAGCGCATATTGATATCCAAGTTTGACTGGGCTTCAGCATACCGCCGCATCCACGGCGACGGCGAAGTCGCGGCACGCAACATTACCATCGATCCGTCAAACGAGTTTGCTCACCTAAACCTGCGTCTGACGTTCGGCGCGGCCGCAAACCCAGCCGAATTTTCCGTCGTCTCTGAAATCGGAACAGACTTGTGTAACGATCTCGCCGATTTTGCGGATTGGACACCGGACATTTGCCAGTCACCACTCCAATGTGGTGTTGGTCCACCAGTCTTCATCAAATCCGACGACGCCCCCACTCAAGCCCGCGCACTAGCTGTCTCCGTCCCTCCTCGGCCACATGGTTTCCATGATTCATATCTCGACGATATGATACAGCTATTCCTTGCGACTCCGGAGAACCTGTGGCGATGCCCTAGCATCGTCCCGTTGATTGTTCATTTAATGACACGCCCCGTGGCACCCGATGAGCCAATCAAACGCAAAGCAATGCTCGAAGCCGACAAGTTGACAGCCGAAGGAGCACCCGCCGAATCCCAACGTGTCCTCGGATGGATCATCGACACAAGAAAATTGTTGCTTCAGCTCCCCAAAGACAAGAAGATCGCTTGGACCAAGGAAGTATCAACACTCCTCAGGACCCGTCGCACAACCTTTGACGCCTTCCGAAGCCTCATCGGCAAACTTCAACACGCCGTGAAAGGTATCCCATTGGCCGGCTTTTGGCTCGCACGGATGAGAGAGTACCAAACTTTCCTCGAACAATCCTTTCAGCAGAAACAACAGAACAAACGGAAACTCGATGAGATCAACAACGACACTAATCGACCTCGCAACTCCCACCGCGACACCCCACCACTCTTCTATCGATATACAGTACCGGAATCCATCATCCCCGACTTGGAAATGTGGACTCACCTTCTGTCCCATGCACATGAAGGGATCTCCCTCAACCGATTGGTTTGCCGAGTGCCTACTCACTTGTTTCACGCGGACTCTTGCCCATACGGAATAGGCGGATACTCCGTTCGATCAGGCCGAGCATGGAGATGCCAAATTGACCAAGCACAACTGGACCAACTTCGCAATATGGAGAATTGCGACCCCACGCGCTCAAACAACCTGTTCGAATTCATCGCAATCGTCGTCTCGGTGTGGGTGGATTGTTGGTTTCATGAACTCAAACCTGATGACGCAGTCTTGGCTCTCACGGACAATTCATCGGCAGTCGGTTGGATGTACAAGACATCCTTTGGCTCCGACAAGCCACTCCATGTAGAAGTAGCCGAAAAACTAACTCGACTTGTTCTTCACCACAAGTTCGCTCTTCAAACCGAGCACATTCCTGGAAAACAGAACAATGTGTCAGACTTGTTGTCTCGTGCATGGCATCTCGACGACAATGAACTCAACTTGTTTTTGCATGAACACTTTTCACCACAGATTCCAAAGAATTTTTGCATCAAACCCCTTCCCAGCGAAATTTCATGTTGGATCTCCTCCATCGTGCCAGTGTGTCACGAATCTTCTACGGCAAGACTGAGGGATCCCACCAGAAGCGCGACCAATGCTGGCAACGATGGACAGGCCACCTCAACAAGATCGGATTCGGCCACGACCCCTTCCTCGACTCCCTCCCAGCTACCAACCACAAGGTCGCCATCGCATGTTCCTTCCTCCAACGCCTCCGCGATGCCGACTTCACGCAAAACCGCGACCGCTCGAACCCTCTTCGAGCAAGCACTATTGCGCAAGCCCTTGGAGACTTGGCATCGTGCTTCAGGCATCACGATAGGCCGAGCCCATGCCACAGTCAAGACGGGCGCCTACACCCACTCGTCTCCTCCCTCAAGCGCGCGTGGGAGAATCTCGATCCCCCAGAAAAGCGAGAAAAAGCAATAACAATCAAGCACCTACGTTTCATGTGGAAGCTATGCTGCTTGAAAAGGGGATGAATTGGGAAAATTATGATAGAAGATTAACTAGTTCGTACGTTCCTAAAAGATATGCAAGTAGTGCGTCAGTCCAAGTGTGAGGCTGGTTGGGCAAGGTGACGTAGGACCTTGTGAGTCAGCTCTAGGCTAGTCTCCATTAGGTCGCACCCTTTTCACTCCCTCTCAGCCGATCACGGATGAGATAATGGACTTTAAAGGTGTAAATTGTGAGAATAGATTTGGTGGTCACCATCCACAGAGGAGCTTCCGAATGTGCTCAAACGTGGATTGGGTGAGACCTTTGGTCAGAATGTCGGCGCGCTGTTGTGTCGTATCAACTTTGACGACTCGCAACCGATCGCTTATATGTTGTCGAAACCAGTGCATCTTTACTGCGTAGTATTTCGACCGAGGTGTGATCCGTCCAGGTTCTAGGTTGGCCAAAGTCAAGGCTCCCATGTTATCTTCCCAGACTGTCGTCTTAAATGTTGTTGTATATTCTTTGCTGAGCCCAACTCCTTCTGCAACGTGGGTCAACAGCTCTCGTAGTGGTAGGACCGACTTCAACGACTCACTCAATGCGTTGTATTCGGCCTCCATCGTGCTCAAGGCAATTGAACTTTGTAATTTGCTTGTCCAGACCATGGGACAATTTGCCAGACAGATAGCGAATCCCGTGCGACTTTTCACACAGGTCGAATCCAATTTTTCTTCATAGGGCCACAAACCAGCGAAATCGGCGTCGACGAAACAGTCGATGTCCAGATTCGTGGAGGGCTTAAGGATCAGTCCTTGATCTTGCGTGTGCTTAAGGTACTGTCCAATCTTTTCAACGGCTTGCTCATGTGACCTCTTTGGGCTAAAGGCAAAGCGTGCACATTGACTCACTGCATAGGTGATGTCGGGGCGACTGTGCGCTTGTAAATACTGAAGCATCCCAATCACACTTGCGTAGTTGTATCTACCTTGTGGGGGATCTCCATTCTTGTCTTCTACAAGGGGCTTAGATAAGGCTGGGGTACAGCTTCGGTCCAAGTCACCAACTTGTAAGGCAGTTAGAATTCTCTTAATCAGACCTTGTTGGGTCAATTTGATTGTTCCTTGGGTCTCGTCACGTTCGATATGGACGCCCAAGAATCCAGCCACGCTGTCTTCAACATCGAGCTCAGCGTTCTCTTGTTTCTTGAGTTTATCAAGTACTTCATCGATGTACTCTCTTTTGGGACTGTAAAATAGCGTGTCGTCGACATAGACTACCGCTATTACCTTGTCTGAAATAAATAGGCAGGGATCAACCGAGTCCTGGGCAACAAAGCCGACTTGTTCCAACTGCCCTTTGAAATGTTGGAAGAAATTCCGTGGGGCTTGTTTCAGCCCGTACAGTGATCGTTGTAGTTTTAGTACCTTTCCGTCTTGTCCAAATCCTCTGGGCATCTCGACGTAGACACCGCTTCTTTCACGCTCTTGACGTGTCATCGAGTCCCATTTGGGATCACGATCAATTGGGGCGTGAAGGAATGCCGCGGTGTAGTCTACCTGCACTGTGGCGAGGTTTAGGATAATAGATAGGATGAGCATCAAGCGGACTGTGGTCCAGTTTACCACTGGGGCAAAGGTATCGAAGAAGTCCACTCCTTCCACTTGAAAGTCTCCTCGAGCGCAAAATCTTGCTTTCAGTTTCTTGACAGAGCCGTCAGGGAATCGCTTCCTTTTGAAGGCCCATGTAGATGGGATTACGTTCATCCAAGGTTGGCGATCGACGACTATCCAAGCCTTCATGAGGCGGAATAGCGTGTCTATTTCCTTTTTACATGCCTCCATGAAGCCAGCGGCATCTGGACCGCTCATGGCTTCATTCCATCTGGGGTTATCCGCTGCATCGGCCTTGGTGATCAGTACCATTGGATGCATAGCCTCGACAGTTCCTGTCTTAGGGTTGGTGTTCATGTCCATCATGCGACTCATCAGCGTTGACTGTGTGGATTTGAGGTCACGGATGGTTGAATCCCAGTCAAGTCCTGCCAGGAATGAATCGTTTAAGCAGTCACGCTTTACCTTTAGTCGCGCATAATCATCGTGACCAAAGAGCGCGTGCTCCTGCCAACGTTCACGCGAATACGAGGCGTACTTGGGATTAGGTTTGCGTGCGCGCTTTCCACGACCAAAGTGCATCTCGTCCGGCTGTTCCAAATGTTGCGCACGTCTTGACTTCTCTTGTGCGCGAACTGGATCTTCCTCATCCTGTTCCTCGTGCTCAAAGATTACAATTTCGTCTCCAGAGTCGATGGTGGAGTTGTTGGGACCGTCCCACATTCCATCCACCACCAAAGGTTGAATCAAGTCATCTGGAGGAGCGGCTGGTGGATTTGGCTCCACGTTATCCGAAGGAAAAAGGTGAGGAAAAATGGGGTCTCCATCCAGTTGAATCTCACTGTCGTCATCTCCCTCTGGAGCCAAGGGCACCAGAGCTCCCTCTGGAGCAGCAGCTCCCTCTGGAACAGGGATGGGTGGAGGAGGAGGCAAAGGTAAGGGATTGATCCAAGCTGCGTCGGTTTGTTGATGGCGAAGAGCATCAGCTTCCTCAGGGGTCAGCCAGTCGTGGTGAAGGGGTGGTGGCTGAGGCTGTTCATCGTCAAAATCGCCATCGTCAATCCGCTCCAGACCAGAGGCCACAAGATGGTCCCAAAAGGACCCTGTGAACATATCTTGTTGTAGGACACCGCCAGTTTCGGCGTTAGGGACACTTGAAAAGAGGTCGTCGTAGACGACGTGATATTGCGGACTCACATAGCCGGTAGAAATATTGAGAATTAAGCCCACCGTGCTAGAATGGTCGGGAGAGACTCCGAGATATTGCCCTCGACGTGCACGAGGCGACCACTTGGGAAGTTTCTTCCCGTCTTGGATCTTAGGGTCCAAAACGTACACTGGGCAACCCCAAACATGGCTCCTATGTAGATAGGCCAAGGTAGGGAAAACTGTTCCGGTAAATAATTCCAGCGGGGCAATAAAGGAACCTCGCTTGGGAAGATTATTCCACAACCAGAAAGCATGATTGAGAGCGAAGGGCCATAGACTTAGGTCATGGGCGTGCTCCGGCCAATGCAATACTGCGTGCAACATCATAGTACGGGCCCAAGAGGTTACCGTACGGACGCCACGCTCGGCCACACCATTTTGGTGATGGGCCCCCACACCAGCAAACGACAGGGACTGACCAGCATGTTTCACTGCGTCCACAAACTTGGTATTGCCAAAAGGGGCATTATCCGCCAGATACGACTTGACTGTAACTCCATGGTCCTGTGCAAACCGTTCGAATTGAAGTTTGGCTTCGATGGTTTCACCAGTGTTTAGGGAGACTTGATGTACACAATGCATTAATCCTGTAGCATGATCTATAAACAATGTACCGCCAGTGTACTGATCTTTCTTGGGTTCCTTTCCTCTGGTGTGAGGGAGACGGCCAGTTAGCGTCGAGTCATACTGGTCAAGGCTAACGCAGTCACCTGGTCGAAGATTCTCTGACCGAGTGACCATGTGACGACCATCCTTTGTGTTCGTATGTTGGGTATTAGCACCACGACGCCTCTGTTTGCCCAATTGACAAGCTGTGCAGCGCAAACCATTGACAGGACAACTTGACACTTGTCGATGCTTCGTGTGGAGAATTCGACGTCGATCCGTTTTAGGATCGCGACACAAATCCTGGATCCATTCAAAATTAGCGTGACCTAACTTCCAGTGCCAGGTCAATAGCTCTCTCTGCGCCTAGGTGACATTCTGATTTGTTTCATCCGCCACTGACATAAGACCACGACAATCAAACTCTTTGGATAAGGCCATGACGTCTTCGAAGGCAAGGCCCATCTTGGTTTGTCGTCCAGAGAGCATCAAAGGGAGGTTACTGTTGGGATGAAAGGGGAACTCCAGTTCGCTCCCATCGTGAAGAGTCAATCGAGAACGAAAGGCATTTACCAGCAATTCGCCTTTAGCTTGCTCTTGGAAGTAGGTTTGGGGGCTAAACAGGCGTATCTGCGCCTCTGGAACGTAGTAGGCCCGTGTTCGGATGGTTCGGACCACACCAAACACGTCCCTTAACGTCCAGGCAGCCATTCCTACTCCAACCACGGCTGTTGTGCTGGATAATCCATTCAGCTCAGTGGTCTCACACTCTTTGAGTGGTCCATCAAAGTCTTCTAGTCGAGGAGTCAACGATGTGGATGCTCCTGTATCGATCACCACAGGCAGGTCTGCATCGTCTGCTGCATTGAGATAGACAGACATGCGATGCTGCAATGCTGGTGGTAACAAGGACTCAGGATCAGTTCGAGGAGGCAATTTTCCGGTTAACTTGGCAGCGGCAATCATTGCTTGCTGCATTCGTTGCTTGGTTGACCGAGATCTTGAGAATGTGGAGCCACTCAATGCTCGAATGGCACGAAACTGGGCCAATGGATCCGGCCCCTTGCTCAGACATGGCTTCCAAATTGCAGACTGAAGCTCTTCAGCTGACCCAAACCAACGAGATAGTCGCTCTGATGTTGGATCTAGAGGCGGCTCGTCTTGTATTGTCCATGTTGTAGGGACATAGATGCCTTGGAAGTTGAAATCATAGGTGTCATGCGTAGTTTTCTTTGGTCTGGTAGTTTTCTTGTGTCGCCTTCGCTCGTTTCTTGTCTCGCCTCGCGCGTCTTCGGACAGAGGGCACTCGGGCCTTAGTAAAAGGGGTCCGTTGACAGTCAATCGTACCAGCCCATGTAACCGTTGAATCCGTTGTGCAGTCAAAGGTCATTATATTAGTAGTAAACCGGCGTCGCACGTGATAAACTCGAGTCTTGTAACGCCGTCGTCGTCGTTGCATCTGGTTGGGACCAAAGGTGGCATAAGGGAACGAAGAATAGCCAAGAGGGCACTCGGGCCTTAGTAAAAGGGGTCCGTTGACAGTCAATCGTACCAGCCCATGTAACCGTTGAATCCGTTGTGCAGTCAAAGGTCATTATATTAGTAGTAAACCGGCGTCGCACGTGATAAATTCGAGTCTTGTAACGCCGTCGTCGTCGTTGCATCTGGTTGGGACCAAAGGTGGCATAAGGGAACGAAGAATAGCCACCACGCGGACCTCCCTCTCGCAACCAGATTGCGACGAAAGATAGGGCCCAGGGCATCATTGAACAGAAATGCAAGGAGAAAAACACGCTCAGAAAAACACAAAGCAACAACCAAACTAAATCAACCCAGGTATCCCTCCTGGGAGATGAGGTTATCGGGAAAAAGAGGCCTACATCGACAGGACGTCGACGGCCACACCATCAAGAGAGGTTTTGCACCTGGGTCATCAAAGACTCCAGGGTGCGTTCAATTACGCGACGAGATTGGGCATTCGTCGTTCCTGTGGTTCCAGTGGAGGCAACATGGGCAGAAGCGCCAGCAATTCGCACTTGAGGGGTCCTATCGGTTGGAGTGGTGTCGCCATCTATCGCGACATTCCCTTGAGTCTTGTTCCAACGCTTGGAAGAGGCATCCCAGTACATGGTCTTGCCATCAATGACGCGCTTGCCGTTCTCTTCCGACGAAGGGGGACGCCATTTGTTGGAGGTGCGAGAACGATCACCCGCTCCATTTTCACGAGCTTTCTTCTTGGCATTGTACTTCTGGCGGTTGGCTTCGATCAAGGCTTCATTTTTGGGCTTGGGACAATCCTTGATCGTATGCTCGCCATCGCAGTTCCAACAGACGGGCTCTCACTTGCGGCCACCAGAATCGGTCTTGGTACCACCAGCTGTGAAAGTCGAGGGACTTCCTCGTGTCTTGATGCCCGTCCAGTCGTTGGAACGGCACAATGAGAGGTACTCTTGTTCGGCTAGATCCAACAAGGCTTCAACAGAGGGGATCTCGAATTGAGCTTGGGTAGAGGGTGTAGATCGTGACAGAGCACCGGCGATTCGTGCTTGACTCTCAATTAGTTCAAAGACTTTGTTGAACTGATCCACAGAACTAGTCTGTAGAACTTTTAGAACAGTTTTAGAGAAGTCGTCGGGGACATTCGCAATAGCTTCCAATCGCTCGTGTGCGCCAAGGATAAGGCTCACAATTTTCGAGACGTTCTCACCGCGAACTTTAGAGATCTTAAGATTCTCAACAGTGTCTACTAGCGTCTTCGTAGCTTGTTCCGTGTGGGTAACAAGTAGTTTCATCATGATGACGAAAAGTAAGGGACCTCCTTGTTGCTCGGTCTTATACCGTTTATACCGTTCATAGACTTTCGTCCAAAGGGCATTTTTCATGCTTGCTTCAAGTTGCTTCGCCGTGAGCATCAAATTTTCACGATACCAGGACTTTCTTGGCCAAGTTGAGTACCACTCATTACTGGCAGCAACGTCTTCTTCAGAAAGCTCTCCATAGTACGTATATAAGTCTTTCGGAGGAGCGTCTGTCTTGAGGTCTGGTCCTGTACCATCGGGTGTAACAATCGTGAACACGTCGTGCATATCATAGATGATATGTTGACTCTTAAGACGGGAAACCATCAAGTTAAGATTATAACACTCTTCCAGCTGTTTCACGTCTGTGATATTGGCTGAGAGCAGATCGAATTTGGCAGGGGTCGAAGCGGCAGCCTTCGAGAACAGTTCTTGGCGCTTCTCTGCGCCCATTCCTTCACGGTCTTCTTTCTTGAACAGGGCTGTTTCCACATCTTGGGACGGAGTGGCACTGGTATTCACTTCAACCTCTTCTCCGTTTATAACGACCTTAGTACTCATTGTTTCAATACTACTTAAGCTTGATTCGTCAGAGGACCAGCCTGGAATTCTTGAAGAGTCAGAGTCTTCTTTGTTAGCAGCTGCTCCGAGTCTGAGGAAGTCAGCTATCGTTTCCATTCACTGGAAAATCGCAACGAAACCACCTGGTTCTTGCTTCTTCGATGCAACACTGGCTATCGAAACTGGTAGGTCTTGGACTTCAACGGCCGTTCAGACGGATTTCCTCAACGTCGAAAGCTTGAACTGGTCCACCGAAATCGTTATGGTCTTCTCGCAACAGGCTTTATTGCGTGATACTTGGGCTCATAACCTGAAAAGGGGATGAATTGGGAAAATTATGATAGAAGATTAACTAGTTCGTACGTTCCTAAAAGATATGCAAGTAGTGCGTCAGTCCAAGTGTGAGGCTGGTTGGGCAAGGTGACGTAGGACCTTGTGAGTCAGCTCTAGGCTAGTCTCCATTAGGTCGCACCCTTTTCACTGCTTAACCAAGAACAAGTCCAACACTACTACCATCGTTACACTACAAATCGACGTTATCTCCTTTGAAGCCTGCACAGCCGATCTCACTTGCTGCGCATACTTCTTTGGTTGCAGAAGCTGCGAATATGTCACCGTCCCATCCCGAGGGAAAACCAAGCTCCTAACCATAGGAGATTTCGTCTTCACCACCAAAGACAAACACATTACAATCTCGGCCGATCACCCCCAATTCCACAAACTTGCTCGCTTCGTCTCCATCACATTTGTGGAGCAGAAGAACAACCACAAAGCCGAGACTCGCACCCAAAGCCGTACCTCCGACCCCATCTTCGACCCAGTTCTCCTTTGGGGCCGAGTACTCCGTCGCATTCTCCACTACCGCCCCGATGCACCACCCACAACACCGGTGAATTGTTGGTTTGACCCCGAGCAACCCGACAAGAAACCACGTTTCATCCGACAAGAAGACGTTCACGACCTGCTCCGATCCAGTTGTCTGCGCGGCGGCGGCCAATCCGCATTCGGTTACAACCACATGGACATTGGCACCCACTCCATTCGTTCGGGGGCCGCCATGGCCTTGTTTCTTGCCGATTGCTCCGTCACCAAGATCATGATTCTTGGCCGATGGAGCTCCACTGCCTTCATGAAGTATATTCGTCCACAAGTCTTGGAGTGGACGACTGGAATGGCTCAGCTTATGCTGACCACCCAAGATTTCCGCCACATGGATCACACAACCGCTCAGTCAAGAACAGAATCACTCGAACGTCTTCGAAACCGTCTTGACAACCTTCTCGAGCCAGCTCTTCAAACGAATACAGAAACGGCGATGGAATCGCCCGAAGAGAACCTCTTCAACCACAATGGCCAGGGACCCATCAACCAGTTCCCCAACATATCATTCCTCGACTTCTAATAGAAGCCGATCCATAACATGTCAGTCAACCGATTAATGGACAATGGTATGGAGCCATTTTCGGTTCTGAGGCCTTCGGCAAAAGTGTGTGTCTGATTGTAGTTTCGTATCTTTTAGGAAACCCAACGGACAAAGTTTTGACTGACTTGCGATCTCTTGGACAGACTCGAAACGACACGTGCTCAGGATGTGTTCGTAGTGTCTCTTCGTTGTCTGTACTGATGTGGAGTGACGTGGCCGATGCTGGCCAGACTCCTGCGACCGACATCAGAGGTGCGACCGCTCCGCCTCCTCGTCGCGAGGCGAGCATCCGATTTCGTTCACCTCAGTTTTACGATTCGGATGACTCCTGATTCTGGATCGAAGGATCGTGAGAAGAGCTCACTCTTCTCGGGTTCAGCATCTTTGCAAGCAACGTTACGAGACGAGTACACAGGCAATCGCAAGATCCTAGTTAGCTAATTTAAAAATTTCCCCTACCCCGCCCGGAGCCATTTTCGGTTCTGAGGCCTTCGGCAAAACTGTGTGTCTGATTGTAGTTTCGTATCTTTTAGGAAACCCAACGGACAAAGTTTTGACTGACTTGCGATCTCTCGGACAGACTCGAAACGACACGTGCTCAGGATGTGTTCGTAGTGTCTCTTCGTAGAAGATAACTGCGGTAACAATATACAATATAAACAATACAACATGTACTCGACCACGAGTTCGCTGCGAAGTGCAAAGACTGACAAAATTACAAACATGAAACTCGACAATTTCGTTCCTTCGACCCAAAGGTGGGAGTGGGAGTGGGACGATTGCGGGACTGATGACTGATGACTGATGAATGACTACCGCTAAGGAATATTGGATGACTAGTCCCCAGCGAGGGTGGTTAAATTTTAAATTTGCCTACCGTCAAGATCCATCGATCAGTTTCAACGAAATTACTACCTCCGAAAAACCCTCGCTGGGGGCTATTTGCAATAATTGTGGTTACGCCCACCCCCTAGCGGGGGCGGCTAAGAGGGTTTAATTTCGTGTAGCCACCCCCATCTCTCTGGTGTCCGGTCTAGTCGGCAGGCATATCTCATTTTCACAACCACGATAACAACACAACAATCAAACTTTGTTGTTGCTGGTGACCTCCTATGGTCACCCCATCATGATCCGACCATCGTGTGATTCATATTAGTACCATGGTAGTGCATTGTGAGCGGCACAGTGCATGAGGGTCACTCTAGGCAAGGATGAAAATAGTGGCCCAGCATTATGGCACGACACGAGACCATGATGGCCCCAAAAACACATGGGAATAGAGGTCCTGCTGTCGATACACTCCGTTACTACTGTTATGTATATTGTGTACCATTAGGTGTCGAAACAATGAATGATAAGAGCCATACATCCCTCTGAGATGCTTCGTTCGAAATGGTGAGGCGTTGCTTCCGTATGACCGTGCCACGAGGCATGGTGCCTGTGAACCAGCTCCACAATAGACTCAACCTTCATATTTTGGCCATGCAGATGTATCCTACGCTATTGGTTAGAGGCCTATGACTCGCCCGACAGGTACCAAGTGTCAAAATAGGTGCACAACAACAGGTGCAACACCGAGGTCCGTGTTGTTATCGCGATGGATGGAATGAGATATGCCTGCCGACTAGAAACAGGTTATTTTTCTACCAGAGAGATAGGGGTGTTTCAACGAAATTACAACCTCAAAAACACCCCCGCTAGGGGGTGGGTTACGCCAGATTTTGCACTTCCGAAGAACCCTCGGTATAGGTGACCACCTATTAGTCGTATGTACGTCGTCCGCAAACTGTCCCCCCAATGGAGTTTTTTTCTCGATTAAAATCCAATTTTCCATAAAAAATCAGAAAGGACACGCCGGCATTTCCTTGTCACAACATTTCAATTCAGTTTGAGCGGCCCAGCGTGCATGACGGTTGCCGTTGGTGGTTGGTGCACGAATTCCGCATACACTCTATAAAAAAACAAACAAACCTCCATTACAGCGGCCATGTCCATGGCAATTCTTGCAATGGCATGATTTTTCAGCTTCCATGCTACCCAGGTAAGTAAAGAAAGACAGAGCTGCGATTGGGCTAAGGACAAGCATCTCAATAGTCCCTCCCTGTTGTTTTTGTTCGCATACACCCCTTGAGCCCCATTTTCTCGACTCGTTGCGACGTCTCACTTTTCACCAGTCCAATTTCGCTTGTAGTCTTGATGATTGATTCATTTGTAGCCCTTTTACTCTGATACTAGTCTAGGTGGAATTCCTGTTCTATATTTTATCATAGGGGTAAATATCAAGGTCAATGGTGGTGTCCTGCTCTACCAGGGATTCTCTTGTCTTTCTTCTTCTCCTTCTCCTCGTCTTCACCTTGAAGAAGATACAGCAAACACTATGAATTTGTCTCAGCGACCATTAGCCTAGAAAGAAAGTGGTGACATGATGTAGTTTGCCATCTACAACATGGATTACTACTCCTAAGAGTAAGAAGAAGAAACCAAACCGTCCCCTACCTAGTAGACAACTCGAACCATGGATGTGACATGCCCTACAATGAGAAAATGGGCGAAAACACTACCAATCAATCAATCCTAAGAAGAAACAGAAGGCACAAACAACAACTGAAGGAAAGACGCGCTCTGTCTACAGTCTACAATGATTCGTCCGCGGTTCATGTGCCATGGCCGATGGTCTTACCGGTACCGTGATAGGGCCCTTCAGTTTTTGCTCTCACGGTTTTTATGAGCAGTCGCTCGCGAGCGTCTGGAATTTGAATCGTGTTGAGCAGAGGACGCCCGCCAACCTTCAACTGTCACTTGCACGCCGGCCATTCTACATGACGATTTGCTTTTGGGAGATTTTATGGGGGAGAAGGACAGAGTTCTGTGCGGACGACGTACGTACGGTTTATAGGTGCCAATACAGAGCCTAGACTCGTAAGGTTAATAATTCTGAGATCAGGCAAAAGTGAAAGCCCTAGTTACTCAGTGAGTTGTCATTGGTATTTGAAATTTCTGTAGACTCAGTACTGAGCGCTACGTAGCCGCTGGAGCACCTCTACGACCACCATGGCCGACGACGGCGTAGAGGCCCGAGATTCTTCCACCAAAGACCAAGAGATGGATGAAGCAAGTTGCAACACAACTGATGTTGACAACAAGAAAGTCTACTACGAAGGCGAGGAGAAAGAATACGTCGTGAAGTTTATCTTTCGCCCCGACAAGAATGAAAACACCAAGGTAGCATCAACCCATTTCTCAGTTCTTCAAGTTATCCGCCAAGTATATCCAGAAATAACTATTTTCAACAACCACGGGAGAAAAGTAAAAGATCTAAACACTCTCAAGAATTACAACGATTATGCGAGGAATTACGAATTGCACTTCATGAAAGGCAATGACAAGAAACAACGAGATCCACTGTACCTCATCTTTCATCGCATTCACTCAAGAGTTCCGATTAGCCAGATACGACGCCACCATTCTGTCGAGCAAAGATTGAAAGAACACCACGGCAAAATGCTGGTTCATCACTGGAAAGAAGACGAGACACGTATTTCGAATATCGGGTTTTTCGTTGGAATCGATCCTGCCAATACCATGGAAAGCAAAGTGACGGAAAGACTCATCAAAGAGATCTATAAAGAAACCAAATGCCCAGAAAAGAAGATCCCGAAGTTCCGAATCCATTTCTCCTCGCCATTTACATATACCCTTCGCAAACGCTACCGATCAACAAAGGCATATGGCCTCCAATGCCGACAAGAAGATGCCAAAGAGATTCTACGGCTTCTAAATGAAACTTTCAAGAAGGATCCTAAATTCATGTTTCAC
The DNA here is from genome assembly GCA_946965045.2 of Epithemia pelagica. Lineage (NCBI taxonomy): Eukaryota > Bacillariophyta > Bacillariophyceae > Surirellales > Surirellaceae > Epithemia > Epithemia pelagica. The sequence continues at coordinate 1,075,103 of OX337238.1, read as the reverse complement.
CGTTTTAAACACGAAAGTGACGAAAGCAGGACCTACTATTTGGAATCAATTTATGCCCAGAACGACTTTCTCTCTGATCACAAAGTGATTCCGATAGAGGGTGTGAATGAAGACATTATGTTCTATCTCGAAGGAAAGATCTTCCAAATCGAAGGAGTTACAGAAATTGCGCGCCATAAGAAACTTGAGGAAAAAGGTCGTTGGAACATTCATACCACAGAGGCCTACTTTGATTCCGTTGCCAACAAGTTGGAAGAATTCATAGCGGATTGGGTACGAGAGATCATTAGCACCGAGAACAGGAGCCCGGGCAATCTGCCACAACCAGCAAGAGTCGCATTCAAGCACAAACGCCGAATCGCCGAAGACGACGATACAAATGAAGTCTCTTACGAGACATATTTGTCCTCATGCGCTTCCCTATACGCAAAAGAGAATATGTTAGACGATGATGACGAAGCAAACGATGCTCGAGGAAAGCCGCCTACTGGATCATCCGCAGCAACTCAAGCCTGGATCAGCCCTACAAACGTGAAGACTGTCAACATTCCAAAAGTTGTGGAAACCAGACGATCCTCCATTACACCAAGCCAATTGACTACAAACGACGATCGTGATAAGCGAGTGATGGCTGAAAACGCTCGCCTAGAAAAAGAAAATGCTGACCTCAGAGAACAACTGCGACGTGCGAAAGGACAAGAAACTAGCGAACAACAGCAAGCTGACAGCTCCAACACCCAAGGACAACCACCCACCAATATGTACAATACCCCTTCTTTTTAGGAACGCGACAGGCAATATCCTCCTCAAGAATATGCCCAACCCAGGTCTCAACATCCTCCTCAACCACAAGGACAGACTCCCATGTCTGATATTAAACGTATCATTTCTGCAGTAAACGCAGCAGCAGAAGCTCGGTTTCAAGCTCTCGAACAGCGCCTTATCCAGTCCTATCACCAGCAACAACCAACAACACCGTCCGCCGCCTCGACAGAAGGTTCTCAGGCCACGGAACAGACAAATGCCACTCGCGGTCCAGTGGACGTGAGTATGACGCTACATCCATCCAACCTGGATGTTAGCGGATACGACAGTGTTACCGATGAGCATCAATAGAGGAAACAACACTTACTTAGCAACAAACAACAACTATCTGCAAGTAGTGAATAGCTTAGAAAATTCACCAACAATACATCTACTCAATCAACCAGGAGCGACTGATACCAATCAAGGAACCAGTCCTGAACAAGCAACCGATTCCACACAAGCAACCGATTCCATACAAGCAACCGATTCCATACAAGCAACCGAGTCCATACAAGCAACCGATTCCATACAAGCAACCAATCCCACACAACCACATAATGACAGACACGTAATTAATTTATCAGAAAGAATTAACATCGCGCCACGAGAGACGACAGCACAACAACCAGATACAGACCAAGCCAGTAGCACAAGCCAAAATCAACATAACGGCTCACAAAACAGCAGTGACTCTACTAACCAAGAAGACGAAGACAACGACAACCCCATAGTGGCAGAAAACTTAGCAACAAATCCTTTCATCGGGGACGAAATCAAAGATGACGAAAAGGATGAAAATCATTTCAGAATTTACTTTGCTAACGCAAATGGATTCACATTGAGTGAAAATGGTGGAGATTATGCCGAGTTCTTATTGGAGATGCAAAAACTTCAAGCGGATACCTGGGGAGTAGCGGAAACAAATATTGACTCAACAAAATCTGCAGTCAAGAACATCATACATGACACCACCAGAAAACACTTTGAATTCTCTAAAACAACGATCGGGAGCAGCAATATACCAGCACGAAAACGGTACTACAAACCCGGCAGTACCCTTATGGGCTCACAGGGTAGCATCACAGCAAGAATTATTGATCAAGGCAGCGACTCACTTGGTCGTTGGTCATTCCAACTGATGAATTGCAAGAACAATAAGAAACTCTTGGTGGTAGCAGCATACCAAGTCTGTAAACAAGCAATCACCTACACTGATAATGACGGAAACACAACAGTCCGATCTTATACAGCCTCCGCTCAACAATCAAGCATGCTGCTAGTCCAAGGAAGACGAGAATCACCGCGAGAAGCATTCATAATGGACCTGGGAGAATTCATTCAACGATATCAAGACCAACAATGCGAGATCCTTTTGCTAGGAGACTTCAACGAGTCTATGTCAGACTCGGGTGAAGGAATGTCAGCACTCGGATCGCAATGTAATCTGGTAGACGTGATGCAACAACAAATAGGACATTCTGATTTCGGTACTCATGTTACAGGCAGCGAACGAATTGACTTTATTCTGGCAAGCGAAAGAGTTGCAGACGCAGTTCGATACGCATGCTACGAGCCCTTTAAATTTCGAGGAAGCGGAGATCACAGAGGTATGATACTCAATCTAGATACGCTTGCACTTTTTGGAAACAGAACACAAGCCTTAGCGCCAATGCCTTGCCGAGAATTCACCGCGAAGGACCCTATCGCCGTTCGACAATATATCGCCGCAAAGCACAGATATCTTCAAGAACACAACTTTGGAACAAGACTAGAAAGAGCAAAAACTCACTGGACACCACAAGTTCAAGAGCAATTGGATGCCGATTTTCAACGAGCTGGGACTTTTGGAGCAAAGCAATGCACACGAAAGCCCAGAAATATAGCATTCTCGTCCGAGCTGGCAACGCTACGTCGAAGAAAGAACATATTGCTCAAGACAATATCGTCTATCCGGCTAAAAAGGTCATTCGAAGAAGCAATTGCAAGGTACAAAAATCAAGACGAAGAGTTTGAAATACCAACGACCCTGGCCGAATGTCAAGCGCTGTGCCGACAGATTCAACAACAGATCCGCCAATCAACTAAAAATGCTGTCTTCCATCGTCAGAATGAACAACTTATCCAGTTACGGGACGCAGAGGCAAATGGTAACAAGAAAAAGGCCAAACTCATCAAGAATCTCATGGCGGCAGAAAGAACCAAGAATATGTTCAGGAAGATTCGCCAATGTCGAGGAGCGGAGAAAGCAGGAATCACTCGATTGGACGTACCAGCCGACCCTGACGACGTTAACTACAAATCCTGTGTTGATTGGATCAGTATTGACACGCCAGAAGAGATAGAAAGTCGTCTTCTTCAACGCAACCAAACCCATTTTGGTCAAGCAGATGGTCTCTTTCCAACTCGTCCACCATTTTCTGAATGGATCGATTGGGGAGCGTCGACTCATGTAGCAGACCTGATTCTCGAAGGGCAATGGAACACAGAGGAACTCGATTCAGTCTCGCAAGATGTACTCCGCCACATGCAGGCCCGAACAAACCTGGACGAAATCAAGGACAAAATCACAATCGAAGAGTGGACCGAAAAGATTCGAACATGGCCTGAAAAGACATCGACCTCACCGTCTGGCTTTCACCTGTCTCATAGCAAGGCACTGGTCAATCCAATCTCCATTGAAGATGACGATGATGCAACTGCTCAACTGGAACAACAACGACATCAACTTATTGAATGGCAAGTGGCAATGCTCAATCTAGCTATCAGCCATCGCTACAGCCTATCACGATGGAAACATATTGTCAACGTGATGATATTGAAGGAACCAAACAATCATCGGATTCATCGTCTAAGAGTTATACACCTGTATGAACAGGATTATAACCTGATCTTAGCAGTGAAATGGAGACAGATGATACGCAACGGTTCTAACAATCAACTTCTACATCCCCAACAGTTCGGTGGAGTTCCAGGAAAAGACGCTATCCTTCCAACCATGTTGGAAGAGTTCCAATATGAGATTAGCCGCGCGAGCAAACGGCCGCTAGTCCACCTCGACTACGATGCAACGGCGTGCTACGACAGAATCGTGATGTCGTTTGGCAGCCTAGCATCTCGATCCTATGGCCAGCACCGATCAGTGGTATTTATCAATGCTGCAACACTAGAAGACGCAAAATACTACCTCAAGACGCAACTTGGTGTATCAGAGAAGTTTTACAAACACTGCAAAATTTTCCCAATCTACGGTTCCGGACAGGGAGCAGGAAACTCTCCAGGAATATGGTGTGTAATCAGTTCGGTACTTTTTCATGCGTACGATGAAAAGGCTCATGGAGCGACATTTCGTTCTCCACAAGGAGAGATTGAGGCTCAAGTTTTTATGATAGGATTCGTGGATGACACCAGTGGGAGTACGAACGACTTCAACTTGCCCAAGCGTCAGTCACCAGAACATTACATCGCCAAGGCTACCAAGGACGCTCAAAGGTGGAATGATGTTTTACAAGTATCGGGTGGAGCTTTGGAAGATACCAAATGCTTGTATCACTTCCTCTACTTTGAATTTACAATTGATGGGCTACCGTACCTTTGCAATGGCCAGATTGGACCTCGTATCAGCATACAGTTTAACAACAACAATTCACCGCATCCGTTAAAGCAGCTCTCTGCTTATCAAAGCCATAAAACACTTGGTGTAATGAAATCACTGGCTTCAACCGACCAAAGTCTCTTCCATGCTCTAGCCAAGAAAAACAGTCACCATACCAGTGTCATGGCACGAAGCCCGTTTAATCGAACAGACGCCTGGGCGTATTATCATTCCGTCTACTTACCAAGCATCACCTACCCAATGCCATCATCATCCCTCTCTGACAAGCACTGTAAAGCCCTCCAACGACAATTCAAGAAGGCCCTGTTACCAAAATGCGGTTATAACAGGTGCACTCCAAATGCTATCGTATACGGTTCTCCTGATTATGGAGGTATTGGTCTTCGATCTTTAACTACCGAGCGTGGTATCTCCCAAGTATACATGTTCCTTGCTTGCTTACGGTCACAAGGTTTGCCGTCTGATCTTGCTCATATCACCGTGTCCTGGGGTCAATGGCTCGCAGGTACAAGTGTCTCTATTCTTGATGATGTAAAGACTCCACTTCCTCATCTCGCTCCTATGATGTGGCTTCCCTCTCTTCGATCCTTCTTAACTACTGTGGATTGCCGAATTGTACTTGCACAAGATTTCATCATACCCCTGCAAAGAGAGAATGATTCGTTTGTTATGGATCATGCATTGCAATTTACGACCAAACCATTGGATCTTCAACTACTCAATGCATGCCGATTGTATCCCGGTGTTACACTGGTTAGCGATATTACCACCTGCAATGGGCAATGCTTATCTTTATCACCTACTCTTGGTCTGCATCTACAACATTCTACTCTACGAGGACTAACAGCCTACCAAGATTATCCGAGCACCAAAGCATGGAACTTGTGGCGGAAATTTCTTTCAACCTTAACCACCGGCGATAATGACAGACGACTCAATAACCCTTTGGGCAAATGGCTAAAAACTGGCTACATAACGATACGGAAATGGAATTGTTATTTGTGCGAACAGTCATCTCGACTGTTTGTCCTCGATGGTGCTAACTACCGAATCTACCATGAAAACTTGTACCGCTGGTTCTCACCGACTGACCAATTTACTCTCATTGTCCCAGCAGCTGCTGTTCCAGTTACGACGACACCTGCTCCGTTCAACCAGAGGATTCTTCACAAGTATAGTCACCGTCTGGATCCTGTGCCACAGGAGGTCCCAAACACGTTTACTGCTCATGTGATGTCTTTGCCAAAGTGGGAACAAGATCTTCTTTCCGGATTTGTTCTCCGTTGCTCTCCTTCAAGTTTGTTCGAACAATTCACAAACGGACTTGTCTTGTGCAGCGATGGTTCCGCGGCTCTCTTTACCGGGAGCTTCGGTGCCGTATGTGTCTCCCATGAAAACCAATGCCTGTTTGAATTGGCCGGCCCAGCTCCCGGATTCAGGACTTCATCGTTTCGGGCAGAAAGCTACGGCTATCTGTCCTTGCTACGTTCCATTTACCACCTATGTCTTTTTCACAATCAGAATCTCCCCAACGATCTACACTTTTACACGGATTCATTGAGCATGATCGAAACCGTCAGACAACGATTGGACTGGCAAGTTGAATACCCTTACTCAACAATGGGACCCGACTGGGATTTGCAACAGTCAATAGTTTATACATTACGTCAGTTTCCCTCGATTCCTCCGCTCAGTCATGTCAAGGCACACCAAGATCGATATCACCCGTATGAGACACTGCCTCTTGAAGCTCAATTGAATGTCCAAGCTGACCATTTAGCTGGTGAATACCGTTACCCTACAACAATTTCTTCTCGGTTCAGCCCACTCATTACTGGCACTGTTGCTGCGTTGCATGGCCCGTCTGGGACCATTACATCCAACTACAGAAGCACTCTTCGCCGTCTTTCGAGCGATCCGGTAATTACAGAGTACCTGAAATCTAAACATCACTGGTCTTCTTCGGTCTTTGACTCAATTTGCTGGGACACACACGGTTCTGTGATGCGGGCAAACTTTCATCGCCGCCATTTTCTCACCAAATACGTCCACAACTGGCTACCAGTTGGTACTCTCAAACAACACTACGCCAACCATTATACGTGCATGTGCCCAAACTGTCCGAACATACAAGAAAATCGCTCCCACTTTCTTCGCTACCCGTCTAGACGAAACTGGACGGGTCCGTTGTTCGATGAGCTCAATGAATTTTGGACCGAGAACTCTTTCGACCCATGTCTTGTCACCATTCTTCGTGAAGCAATGCGCCTGTGGCTTGCTGACACTCCTATTGCGCTTCCGACTGTCCCTGCACCATATCAAGCCCTGATTACCCGCCAAACGCTTGTTGGATGGGATCAATTGTTCTTCGGTCGCTTTGTCAAGGACTGGATTAGTCTCCAAGACAAATTTGTCTCTGCTCATGAATTGAACCCTGTCAAGTTCTCTGGACATCGCTCTATTTGTGGCAGTATCAAAATTATATGGCAACACGTGCACAACCTCTGGACGCGCCGTAATCTGGATGTTCACGGTCGTAATGCTCCCACTCGTGAAGCCGCTGCTCTCAACCAAGCCCGTCGCGAAATTGTCGACTTGTATCTTCTGCGATCGTCTGTTCCTTCGACAGACCGTACCTTCTTTTATGATTCCACTGCAACTCATTTTCTCCACGAAACCACCTCCACTCAATTACATACCTGGCTCAACACATGGCGTCCCGTCATTCTTCATTATGCTGGACTAGCTTGAGTTCTTCTCAAGCTACCCTATTTAGTCCTCGCCTAGTTTTCTAGGCCCGGCGCGTCGGTCGGCGTCACCATGCGTGGTGCGTGCGGCAGCGTTAAAATAGATTTCCAGTTTTTTTTTTACGATTCGCTGCAACTTCCGGTAATGGACTCAAAACGTAGGTAATCCTTCTACTACTCAGAGTATCGTCACGATATAACATTTTTCATTATCACACAGTAATACCTCTTATATGATCATACTAGGTATAGATTATTTCAATATGAGGAAAACATCCAGAGTCAAGGATGTCGGAGGATTTGGTAGATGTCGGATGATGTCGGATGATGTCGGAGGATGTCGGATGATGTCGGATGATGTCGGATGTTTTTATCGCTAAAAGAATATGTACTCTCCAGCAGTTGGAATTCTTCATGAGAAATCACAAGGTTACAAGTCACTGATTGACGGTAGGCCCATCAACTGAACGAGCACCGCTGGATTTTGAGGCAAACCATGTTTGCGCGCGAGCCCGAAACGACATCAAACGACATCAAACGACATCAAACAACATCAAACGACATACAAACGACATACCTTTCGACATTCCCGTTTGTTCCATACTAGAGAATGGTAAATCATATTCTATGGTATCATAATACGTACTTTGTATAAATATCGATCCTTTGTTTCGGTTTCGTCCGTTGGGTATTGGGAGAGAATATGCGACTCACGTGTAGTTACCGGAAGTTGCTGCGAAATGCAAAGACTGCAAAGACTGCATATGAGGAATGAGGACGGTTTCTCTCTTCAACATGCAAATTGCCAACGAAGTAGTGAAGAAGCACTAACTACTAACTAGAGGTAAAAGGTCCGAGGTCCGAGGTCCTAGGTAGGTAGAAAGGACAAGGTCTGGAATCTGGAACCTGGAACGTCCCTGTCTAGTGTCTAGAGAGAATAAAAACAACATGATGTTGTATGTTGTGTATTGTGCAAGGACAAGGACGTGGCCGGTTGACCGGTGAAATGAAAAGGGACAACTTCGAACTTAGATATGTCACGTTTTGATCCCACAGTCCGCGAGCCGCGAGGCTGCCAATAACAAAGTTATGAAGAAATCGAGAAGCAGGAGCGAAAGATGTAATCCGGTCGACAACAAGTTGGTTCCACATCCAAAGGTGACATCCACTTGATCATTGTCCACCACGGGCGTTTGTCTTGTATTGGGAATTGGCTTCACGAGAGTGTGATAATCATCACTGTCGCGATGTGGTTCCAGGTCCGAGTTGTCAATGGTCTTGGGGATATCGGGTGTCACTTGATGGTGGGGGAAAGACCCATCATGATCATGCCTCCAATCGACGAGGTGGGATGCATTCGATTGGGTGCCGTCGGTGTCCGCAACAATGGCTGAATCAGCTGCGTCGGTGGAGTTTGGGGAACAGGGGCCGCTTGTGTATCGGTCGGGTCCGCACTCGACAATCAACGTGAGCGCCAAGCGCGGTGACTCATGGTCTTCCTGGTTTGAACGGCATCGTGTCCCCAAATTTGCTGTCGTCATGGTCGATAAGCAAAGGGGCATAGATGATTACTATAATTGTTTATGTATAAAATTGTCAGTACAGTATTTGTACTGTAATCCATGATTACTATAATTGTTTATGTATAAAATTTTCAGTACAGTATTTGTACTGTAATAGACTAGGCAGGTCGCTCGTGAAGCCAGCTATTAAGTACACGAGCGAACGAAAAAAATACAATGGACAGATGGGGCAAGGGGCAAGAGGCAGGACAACACTAGAAGAGGACCGTCTTTCTTCACCTGACGACTTGGGAAACTCGACAATTTTGTTCCTGCGATGAGTGGGACGATTGCGGGACTGATGACTGATGACTGATGAATGACTACCGCTAAGGAATATTCGATGACTCCCCAGATTGGGGGATTTTGAGGGTGTAAATTTGGATCCAGCGATCAGAGATGGGGGTGTTTCAACGAAGTTACTACCTCCGAAAAACCCTCGCTGGGGGATAATTCAAAAAATTGTGGCTACGCTGTTTAACGCCATTCGTAATCGAGTAGTAAATACACTACTCCGATAAATTCGAGTAGTAAATACACTACCCACGCTGGGGGATAATTCAAAAAATTGTGGCTACGCTGTTTAACGCCATTCGTAATCGAGTAGTAAATACACTACTCCGATAAATTCGAGTATTAAATACACTACTCCCATAATTTCAAGTCGTCCTATCTATGTCAATTTCAATTTGTTGGGTTTCTTATAGCTTGCTTCTGGTAGAACTTGAAATTCTGAACACATTGATATATGATAGTCTACACTAATTTTCACATGATCACCGTCGTTTTGGCCGTCAAAATTTCAGCAATTTTCATGATTTTTTGAATCCATCGACCATGGCCCAACTTTGAATGCTACGGACACAGTCAATAGCCAATAACAAATGCCAAGACCTTCCATTCTGGTGTAAAATAACATGAACTATAGGACTGTGCCTTTACATGTTATTTGCAAATGCCTCTGTCGAGCATTTGCCACTTCTCTCTCTCGGACCGTGTTTTTCCAGGTTCATCCCATTGACCCTTTTTCGACACATTGCATCTTTCCTTCGTCAACTTTGGCCACCACACACCATCTGTCTTGATCATATGGCTTTATTTCATCCATTCTCACCTGGCTTGGCCTCACTGGAAGATGATCCATGCCATTTTCATGGTCCGTCCTCATTGTCTCTCATGGTCCTCGCAGGTGGTCGCTCAAGTTAAAAAAGAGCGACTAAGATGACAAAAAATTCTCACTATCAATAAATTTGTACTCGAAGTTAAAACGGACTGTTTTCAAACCGTGTTAACGCCATTCGTAAGGAACGCGCTTTAAGGCCTTTCGAGCAGTGGATTTACTACTCGGATAAATTTTATGGGAGTAGTTAAAATGCTCGAATTTAATACTCCGGCCTTACTCGAATTTATCAGAGTAGTGTATTTACTACTCGATTACGAATGGCGTTAAGGCCGGAGCATTAAATTCGAGCATTTTAACTACTCCCATAAAATTTATCCGAGTAGTAAATCCACTGCTCGAAAGGCCTTAAAGCGCGTTCCTTACGAATGGCGTTAATGTTTAGCTCTCCAGATTTTGTACTTCAGAAGAATAGCCGTACGTCAAAGTTAGTTTCTCGTAGAAGGGCATCAGGAATCACAGCCATCCCGCTGTCTCTCATACGGACAAACGGAAAATCTTGCAATTATGGCAGACGGCACCCTCTTTCTGTTGTTAGCATCTTGCGTTGTTGCCGGTTGCTCTCAAACGGTCCGACAATAAGATGTCCGTTGTTTGTTTTTTCGTTTGCCGTTGTTGTGCTGCCAGGATGAAAAATGTTGAGCAAAATGTCCTGGAGATCTCGAAAAAAGATACACATGCTAGTGCTCATCAATCTTGCAATTATGGTAGACGGCGCCCTCTTTCTGTTGTTAGCATCTTGTTGTTGCCGGTTGCTCTCAAACGGTCCGACAATAAGATGTCCGTTGTTTGTTTTTTCGTTTGCCGTTGTTGTGCTGCCAGGATGAAAAATGTTGAGCAAAATGTCCTGGAGATCTCGACAAAAGATACACATGCTAGTGCTCATCAATCTTGCAATTATGGTAGACGGCGCCCTCTTTCTGTTGTTAGCATCTTGCGTTGTTGCCGGTTGCTCTCAAACGGTCCGACAATAAGATGTCCGTTGTTTGTTTTTTCGTTTGCCGTTGTTGTGCTGCCAGGATGAAAAATGTTGAGCAAAATGTCCTGGAGATCCCGACAAAAGATACACATGCTAGTGCTCATCCTCGAGCTCTTCGCATGGTTGCAATTTGGTTTCACAACAAAAGAAGGAGAAGCTGGTGCCTTTACCTCGTCGCCCGTAACTTCGTTGATCCCACCTATACGCAACCATGTTCCTCAAGAAATCAGCTTTTCTGTTTGTGATGTTCCTTTCTCTGATGAGTTGGGTTTCTCGGAGTCAAGCTCAGGTGCTGGTGTCTGCCGACCCCGAAGACGATTTGGATCTTGAACAAGTTCTGCGAATGCTGGACCAACATGGTGATGGTGATATGTCAATGCCAGGCAAGGGTAAAAAATCACACAAGCGTCGTGTCAATGCCCCCCACAAACGTTGAAAGGGAAGGAAAACGCGGGTCTCATAACGACAACGACATATAAGGAAGAGAACCACTTTTGTATTCAAGTTCCCGTCAATTTCTGGTCCTCCATGCAAATGTACCATTGACACAAAAGATCTTTCTCTGATATGTGATGCGTACGACTATTAACTATTATAAATTATGAGCAGTGAACATGTAACAGTCTCTCCAGTGTTGGTAGGTTCTCACACCATTGGTAGAAACGTCCACTTCCAATACTTTTGCACAGTGAAGAACATGTTAGAGGTAGTTGTGTTGATGGGCAACACTATCATCTGTTGCGTGTCCCACTTGGTCAAAAAGTGGCTTTCCCGCTGCGAAGAAGTTTTCATAAACAGACAGTGGAAAGTTCCGGCATCTCCTCTGTCCTGCTCACTCCTCGCCTCACTTCCTTTTACCTACTCAACTGGCATTGGTCACAAACACAAAGGAAGCATGGGTATGCATTTGCACGTATAGTACTGACTACGTACAATTTACTGATAGGGCAACTCCAACCCATAGGAGCAAAGCGGCCGCGGGAAATGCGAGACCACTCTTTCGAATCGACGCGCGCTCGGTAGCTGTCTGTTACCCAGCACACTCGTGCTGACCGTAGATTCATAACCCGAGTACAGTTACTGGCCCCCGAATACACGGGTTGGCACGCGGGGCGAACCTCCGCGAAATACCATTTGCCAAAATCCTCACATGCCACTGCAAGAACTCTAGCAAAGCTTTCACATGTCCACGGTTTCCGAGATCCAACAGCCAACTCGTAAACGACGAACAAGCGACATGTCTTCAGCTTATCCTTATCCAGGGAGGGAGGGTGGGAAAAAACTTAAACTCAGAGCAATACAACCTCAATAGATGCTGAACCTGCAGGGAAAAGCACCTTATCGACTAGATCAATCTGAAGACAGTGTGACCAAGACGATTGTCCAAAATCCGTGGTTCCAAACTCTTACAGAGATTTCTCATACGCACTTGGATCTTGTTCAATCGTCTGATTCTTCTCTTGTAGGTAAACGTCCGTGAGCTCGATGACTGACTTCGTCTGTTGTCGCCACCGGATTAGCTTGAGCACATATAGGCATCTCCTCTGTCCTGCTCACTCCTCGCCTCACTTCCTTTTACCTACTCAACTGGCATTGGTCACAAACACAAAGGAAGCATGGGTATGCATTTGCACGTATAGTACTGACTACGTACAATTTACTGATAGGGCAACTCCAACCCATAGGAGCAAAGCGGCCGCGGGAAATGCGAGACCACTCTTTCGAATCGACGCGCGCTCGGTAGCTGTCTGTTACCCAGCACACTCGTGCTGACCGTAGATTCATAACCCGAGTACAGTTACTGGCCCCCGAATACACGGGTTGGCACGCGGGGCGAACCTCCGCGAAATACCATTTGCCAAAATCCTCACATGCCACTGCAAGAACTCTAGCAAAGCTTTCACATGTCCACGGTTTCCGAGATCCAACAGCCAACTCGTAAACGACGAACAAGCGACATGTCGTCAGCTTATCCTTATCCCCCACCTTGCATCTTCTTTCGTATCAAATAACAAAGGCGTTCTGTCACCTCGCCTTTGAACAAATTATAACTCTTCTGAATACTGCAGCAACGTTCGAAGTGCTGCAACAACATCCGTGTAAACCTCCAACATTTCCGATTGAGCGAACCTGTTTCCAGCCTGTTCTTGTTTCCTCCATCGGTTGTTGAGATTCACAACATCTTTCGGAACACGTTGGTTCCTAGCTTGTGTGGTGGAACCATCGCCTCACACTGAACGAGGCTCCTGACTCCGACATGTCTGGTACTAGTGACGAATGAGCGATTTGCATCACATACAGGCCCTTGTGCCAAAGGATATCCAATTCCCTTATGCTTGCTGCCTGGTCGCTCCGGGGTCTCAACCTGATTAGCGGACCTTCTTCCACGCCTACCAATGAATACAGATTGAACAATCTCGTCATCCACACAGCATTCTTGATGCCTGACTTTGATTCGGCTGCCAACGGAATTTTGTGTCTTCTAAAGCCCGTTGTGTTCTTAAATCTGCCTTGCAGAGCCAACACCACATGAGGTTTCTTGGGGTGTTTCAGCCCGAAGCTCGTGTAAAATTTTGATTCGCCCAGTCTGATATGGCCTAGCTCTTCTCCTCGGAGTGCCGAAGAAAAGCCCAACATGAGTGCTGCTCCCATCACAACTGTCTCAAACTTTGAATGCGAGTATCCAACTGTCAATTCTTCTTCTCGAGCCCATTCCTTTTCATAGAAGCCTTGTAAAGCCAGCAACAACTCAATGGATACCGCGGCGTCTTGCAACTTGACGTCACCCATACGCTCGTGGCTGCCGATCATGAATTTCTTGAACCACAGTGAATTCGTAGGGCTGGTGGTAATGTGTGTCGACCTCTTTCCATCGGACAGAATGGCTCCCTCTGATCCCTTTGGAGTGGTGTGAATAAAGTTGCTGATTCCCGACCGGATCCCTCGCATAGTGTCCCACTGTATAGTCTTGGAGTTTCTTCCATGATCCATGGAACGTTGGAGAGAGATCATAGCAGGCACCATGCCATGCACATCTTCGTCCGGAAATGGACCTCTGGGAATATCAGGACAAGGATTCTCCACACGAAGGTCTTTGAGAATTTTCATGACCCGAATTACCTCTAACAGGTTACTCTTGACGGTACTTGATCGTCTCGCCCAAAAAGCGTCTAGGTTGGCTCGAGTGATACAAAGTTGCGCCCATTCGTCTTCCCTTGACTCGAAAACTGGATCTCTTTTGTATATGTTGCGAAAGTGGCACAGTGTGCATTGGAACGTGGTCATGAGATGGTCGCCCGCCCTCGCACACGTATACCATTGCTCCATGTCCTTTCGCTCCTTTTCAGTAGTCTCCCAACCTTCTGTTTCTTCTACCCAATCCCCATTCGCGTCCAATTCCATCTTTCGAGGCTGAAGGTCCCGAGGAAATGGATCAGGCTTGGCCGTTACCTCGTAGCAACGAGGGTGATACGCCGAACGACACGCCTTCCAATGACCACGCTCGTGCCCATAGTTGGCACAGATGATGCCCCGCGAATGGGACAGATTGCCTGTGCAACGTACGCACGTAATGGCTTTGGTCTCGAAAAAATGGTTCGAATTTAATTCGCCAAGGAGCTCTGTGGAGAAGAGGGAAAATAAACGCGAGAGTGAGAGGTTCGAACTCTGACTCGCGAGGCCACCACTCATCACCAAAAGGCAGCACACAGATGACGTCGGAAATTTTGAACAACATCTTCCTCCACTTCCCGCTCATTAAAGACGGAATCAACATGACATGCACATTCCATGGACGAATATGCCATGCCTCGCTCATCATATATATGGCGACGTCAGCCAAGCAAGGGGGAGGCTCCCAGATGAAGATTCCATCGGTGTCTTGAGGAGCCGTGAACCAGTCTTGCGGCTCCATTCGCAACGCCCGATTGAAACGGTCACCCATAATGCGTTTGAGTAGCGTTGATGTCCCTTGCGGCTGTCGTTCACTTGCCGACAAGTGTAATGGGACGTAATCAAGCATACTCTGGCCTCTCAACACTCCACTCGTTAGGTCTGATCGCGATAGACCGTCGCTGCCTTGAGCGATCATTCTTTTTCCCGCCACCCAAACCACATGAATGAATGCGTTGCCTTTCATGAGGATCTGATGAAGGCGGAACATCAGGTGCAGCACCTCGGGTGACTTTGCCGACCCTCGGTAAAACGCTGCTTCGGCGTGGACGTTATCAGTAAAAATAAAGATTTCCGTTTCTGCATTGATTCGTCCTTGGCGATCAAGATCTTCGATCTTCATGACGATATTCGCTAGTTCCCTGAAGTTAGATGAAGAGCCTAGCATCGCCGAAGCCTCCCACGCCCCAAAGTCTACCTCAATTTCATTGTCGCCGGGTGTCCAACCGGACATACCGAACCCTGCTCCAGAAGCATCGCCGAAATAGTACCTGGCTTTAGCGGTAGATTTGTTCGGACGCAGGAATCGTTCAGGAGGGTGTTTCGCCGCAGTAAGCGACTCCATCGCTTGCACATCGAAGGTCATTCGCTTGACCAAGCGCACTCGAGCCGGAGCGTCTTTATAACTACCACTGTATCGCGAGTTTGTTTCGTGGTGATTGACTTTCCAACCGTCTTCGTCCCGATCGGGTCGCCACACGTTGATGGTAGCGTAGACTCCGTTCAAATACAACAGTAAGGTTGGATACGCCCGTCCCACGTGATTGATAAACCCTGCAACTTCTTCGAGTACCTTTCGTTGCACGGTACCTCTTGGTGTTGCGGATTCTATCCCATCTATCTCTGATCGCAACCTGCTTATTTCTCGTTGCGTCTTTTCCCACTTCTCTTGGGTAACAGATATGAAAGGACGATCCGGAGCGGTGCCACATACTGCTCCAGCCCACGCTCCTGGTCGTTGTGTTTGCTCTCTTCTTTTCCGCGCCGCGTCCTGTACACCATAGAACGAGGCAGTTTTTGCAATAACTGAGTTTATCCTCCATGCGTCATTGGACGTTGGCCCAGTTCCTCGTAAGTCGTCCACGTAATCGTGGGCGTCCGCCGCTAGCGCCCCATTCTGTCTCCGTTTTGCGATCCAGGGTTCTCCTGGGCGATAATCCATAGTGCCCGGGAGGTTTGTCACTACCCGATACCATCTGAAAACATTTGATCGTCTTCTTCTATCGCCCAACATCAACCTTTTCAGACGTCGCGTTTGTTGCACCGTCGTAAACGGCGAAGGACTCTGTCCCATAGCGCATCTTGTCCACCCTTCAATCCACAATTCGCCGTTTTCTTTCCTCCCGTAGATTGGGGTGAAGTCCATGGCGCTAAACTCCTGTAATTCCGGATGAATCCAGAAGTTTAGAAACATCTCGCCGTAGTCATTGTCTACGCACCAATAGCCAGTGTCAAGCGTACGAACTAGAACCTCTGCATCTGGCAACGGGAACCAGGGGGCGTACAGACAGTCGTTGAGACCGCTCTTTGTTCCATCGTATACCATTTGTACGTCGTCTTCGCCCTTTGGAACGGCGAAGTAATTCATCGTCGCTTTCCAATCACCGTCCTCTCCGACGTATTTCTTGGCGCGCACGTCGTCGATCTTTTCAGCGATGCGCTTGATAGTGTTTTCGTCACCAAGCCCGCCTTGTCTGACGATTTGTTGTTTGGGCATACCTGTCCAGCAAGGTGGGACTCCAATTGCTAGATCACGCATATATTTGGGCGGCCATCGCCAAAAGAAGACACTGGATCCTGCTGGCCATGCCCAGAAGGTGGCCTCACAGGCATGTCGACATGCCTCTATACCTCGTTGCTTGATGAGCTTCCACCAGTTTGGTTCATCTATTTTCAATTGATGGTTGTTCTGTCGCCACCATGCCAGCCATGATCGGGTCACGTTGCGTCGCCACCTTGACAACATTGCTTGTCTTACGAGATTGAAGGCTCTGCGGTGATTCTCCGTCAAAGTCTCCTGGTCCAACAGGAACCGTATCCTGTCATCCCACAAATCCGTGGGAACCGCAGCTTTATCATGTTTTACCGCCTTCTCCGCTGCCGTGGTGGTATCCACCAATTTGGTGTAGCCGGACATGCGTTCCTCTTCCTCGATCGTTTCCTCATTGCCATAGCCATGCTCACTATGTTTCTGGCATTTCATCTGCGTCTGGCTATTGCCATGCTTGCCATGTTCCGTTTCTTGTGAGTCCCCTGACGTCTTGTCTGCTTTTTCCGTATCCAATGGCGTTTGAGTCAACCGGGCCCGTAAGCACATGCCTAAGCACGACACGACCTTTACAGGTTTAGTGCATGCTACGACGACGGCCTTGAGCGTAGTGTCATTCCAATTCTGCACCACGGATACTGGCAAGTCGATACAAGACGACAGCTCTCTAAGGGTAAGTGACCTTGAACTTGAACGTTCTGTCCGTACACCTTGGGTAGGACTAACCGCTTCTTACGGAAAACGGCCACATGATCCCACGGTAATAGGTCTTTTCCCGGGTCCAGTTGCTTCTCTCCCAGACTTTCCCTGGTCCGTTTTCCCGAGACTGTTCGGTCCACGAGATTGATCAAGAGGTTAGGCGCCCCCCGAATGAACCTATCATCAAACACATAGTTTGCGTGACTTGGTTTTCTCCCATGGCGACTCGTCTTGGCGAACCAATGTGATCGTCCCTCCCAATCTGTCACACCTCCGGTTTCCGAATGGGCTATGACTTGGGAATGGGACCACCAACCCTCGGGTAGTTTTCCTCTCATGCCTCTGTCGGACAAAACCAACTGAGTTCTGCCCAACCACAGCGGGTGAGAAGCCTTCGGGGGCCGACATGCTCCCTCAAACACCACCACATCGACTGAGTCGTCGTAATAGGGAACATAATCTTCGACGCCACAAGATGTGCTCGGGTCCATCCAAATGATCTTCGTTCCCGACGAGATTAGGTGTGAGCAACAGTTTTGCAGGTGCTTTGGAGTTACCAACCACTTAATTTCACAACCTGTCAGATTACCGGGCAAGAAAAGCCAACTTGATAAACCTGACGAAACAATGCCCAAAGAATAACTTGCCGATTCTATCGGGACTTTCCGCGCGATCCAAGCGGAGTATGATTCCAGTTTTTCTCGTTTGTCTCGTCCGAACTTGGGTTCTTTGCTTCTTTCTCTTTTTCGTCCGCCCGTAGAGTCTCGTGCTGTTTCGTTGGGTAGCGTTCTTCCAGTCTCGTTGATTCACGTAGCTGCTTCAGGAGTTTCTCCTTTTCCTTTTCCCTTCTTCGACGGGAGTCTCGATTGCATATTCTTGATTTGACTTTCTAAGGCGTCCAGTTTGCGTTTGGCTTGCCCAGCGTTGGTCACCGCTTTTTGAACGTCCTTTATAAGCGGGTCCACATCATCGTGAAAGCTTACCACATCAAGAAGGAAGTGGGTAAGCATTGGCCCGACTTTTGGATGATTTTTAAATTCATGATCGAGAAATTCTCTCTGTAAGCGGTTGGCTTGGAGAACTGCCCACAACAGATCATGTGCTCGATCAGGACTCGTGGCTTGTTTTATTGTGATTTCAATACAAACTCTGCGTGGTTGACTTATTACCTCAAACACGATTCTCACAATGTTTTGGACCAGATCCCAACGACGCACTTCGCTGAGATTTGTATCCGATCCATATTCTTCTACCTGATCTTTCATATAGATCAGAAGAGTATCCAGGAAATGTTTCGCGTCCGTCAACAGAGCATGTGCGATAGACTTTGCGTTTTGAGACATCTCGGAGGTGCGGATCTCTTTCAACACCGCTGCGTGTTTGTCGTTCAGCAGTTTTCGGATTTCACTAGCCGCTCCAGAGTCTCGCGCCCCGGATCCTTTGAATCGCTGATACGAATCCATTTTACATAATTTCCGTAGATTTGTGCGCGCTTGGTCCGGAGTTCCGGCCATGACAGTCGGTGCCATAAGCTGGAACGAGTACAGAGCCTTCTGGTCGCTTGGTCTTTCCATCGACGACCTGCTCCCCTTGTACTGGACCTCAATGTTGTCCGTGTAACTTTGGGAGACTGTGGTGGCCATCTCAATAAAAGACATCGCATCGACGAACTTTAGCACCTCTCCCGAGACGTTGTTCGAAATCACAAAGGCCTTTACTTGCGCAGGTGAGCTGAACTGAACTCCCTCTATTTCAACGGCCTGCATTTCAGATCTTGCTTCCAAGTCTGTAATGCGCAATTGTTGTGTTCGTTCCTGTTCCTCCATCTTGCTCAGAAGTCGCTTTATTTCCACTATCTCCTGGGGATCAATTCCGGCGCTTGCTAAGTTGGATGAACTTGCCGTCCTTTGTTGTAGCACCGAATGCAAGGTGTCGGTCAAATATCGAATATGGTTCTCTAGCTCGACGCGACCTCCTCCTTGGAAATACTCGTTTGCGTCGATGATTGTGTTTTCCACCTTCTTCAATTCCTGCCAAATCATTCTCTTGACTTCTTCGGGCAGGAGCTTGAGCATCTGGCGGTCCTTTTCGTACCCGTCCGATTTTCGCTTAGCCTCTTCAAGATCGGAGGAGAGCGAATGCATCTTCTGATGGAGATCCATCATTCCGATCCGCCATTCTTTCGACTCCTCTGAAACATCCTCTTGTTTCGTCTCTTTGTCTTGTAGCTCCGATACAGCTTGCCAAACAGACACCGTTTCAGCTCCAGACGGGGGAGCTCCCAGCAGACCGTTCATGACGTTCACTTTGTTGACCAAAATGTTCAACAGCCGGTTTTGCTCTAGCTGCCTTGCTCGTAAAGCCACGAGTTGATTAGATGATGCTTGAGTGGCTTGGCCCAGCACAACAGTGTTGTGAACCAAAGCTTCCTTTACGTTCGCCGACTCCGCGGACAAAGGTCGCAAATCAAGTGGCTCCATCGGCGGAGGGAGTTCCACATCTTCCAAACGTAGGCCCTTCGCTGGAGTGTGAGCGACGTGGACCGCCTTGTTCTTTAATGCCGACATAGTAGCGAAGCCCAATTCATCGTCTTCAGCGATGGACCATGAATCCGTTTCGGCTCCGTCCAATTCGCCAATGGCTTCCAAGGCCGCTCCGATATTTTTCTTGGTAGGTTCCAAATCCGATTGCATTTCGCTCTTGATCAACGAGAATAGCGATGTCCAGACTAAGACCGGCTGAATTTTGGCCGCCATCAGTTCTTCGACCTTAGACGAATCCAGCGCCGCCGCATCCAAGTACGGATCTTGGAAGGCTTGCAGAGGGGCATCTTCTTTCCCTTTCTGTGCTCTACTCATTGGAGCGTTGATGAAGAGCACTTTCCCGAGGCCCTTGTTCTTCAGGGTGTCGAGAAAGGTGGGTCCCCTTTTGTGATGGGACTTGGTTTTACAATAGATCTTGCGGAGCGTACAAAACTTTCCCGACGCACCAACAGCGCTGCCACACAAATCATGCTCACTCACATCGACGCAACGCACAGACACAAAATTGTTAGAGATTGGGTGCTCACCATGATGGATCTCCGACTTTGAAGGGAATCCCCCAGGGAACCGATCAGAACCAAAAGTTTCTGCAATCGAAGCGACTGCAGAAGGTTTTCGCCCAGCTTGCTTGGTGTCTTCATCCATCGGTGTTCCGGATTCGAGAGAATCTTTCTCAGAAATCCCACCACGCGACTTCAAGAACCAAGATTCGCTTTCCCGATCAGACTTAGCCCATGCAGAAGCAAGCCGCTCTTGAGAAGTAGGAGGCGGCCCGCCGCTGGAAGCGTCAGCATCTTCACGGCCACCAGTTAAGCCAGCGTACCATCCAACTTCCGACGCACGAGAACTCGAAGAGTTCACGCCCGCAGCAAAACTCCCCGCACGGTCACGGGAGAAGAAAAGCGGCGGGGAGGGGGGTGCAAATGCACCTCCCCCAGCCGATGCAAGAGATGCTTCCGTGCCACCACGATCCGAACCAGTCAAACCAGCCACATCACCACTCACTCCTTCGTTATCCCCCCCCCCCCCCGTGTCCGACAAAGCAGGTGCAAGACCCGACAACGTCGAAACAGGGACCCGCAAAGTAGTCGTTCCAACTCCCACACCGAGGCCCGACAGAGATGGCAACGTGGCCTCCGAAGGAGGACGCGAAGACGCAGCGGGAGGGCGAGGGCCCAGAGACACACGCTCGCGAGGAGCAGACGAAAAACGCGACGAGAAGCCAGACGACGACATGGGAGCTAGGTAAGGAACGACTACAAAAACTTTAACTCAGAGCAATACAACCTCAATAGATGCTGAACCTGCAGGGAAAAGCACCTTATCGACTAGATCAATCTGAAGACAGTGTGACCAAGACGATTGTCCAAAATCCGTGGTTCCAAACTCTTACAGAGATTTCTCATACGCACTTGGATCTTGTTCAATCGTCTGATTCTTCTCTTGTAGGTAAATGTCCGTGAGCTCGATGACTGACTTCGTCTGTTGTTGCCACCGGATTAGCTTGAGCACATATAGATTCCGGAGTATTCTTCTGTTCGGAACCCTCGGTATCAGTGTCCACTGCTTAGCTGTTTTTTGTCTGTGCCACCTTCATAGGTTCCCAAGTGGACACAGACAGGAAATTTCACTTTTCGTCTGTCCTTTTCACCAATATGATTCCTCGTGTTGGTGGAAATGCCGGCGTGCAAGTAGCCGTTGGCGGTTGGCAGTTGGCACCTTCCTGTGACCGTGACCACGATTCAAATTTGGAATCCTTTCATATTTCACGCGGTGTCAAAAACATCGATATTGACCATGAAGCGAGCTCTTTACGAATCCTTGTGACCTGAAGCAGTATTTTGGTTGGTTTTCTCTCTTGTTACTTGTTGTTTGTCTCTTAGCTTCTTTCATGCCCTGCATAGTTTTCTCACACGTTATCTCATTTATCTTTGTCCATGTTAAAGTTGATGGTTTGTTGTCCTTTGATTTCGTCGCAATGAAACGGAGGACAAGTCATTGTAGGCCATTTGCCACAACTTTTCCTTTGCTTTATTTGTAGTGCTGTTTGATTGTTGGTTGGTTGTCTTCATATCTTTGTAGCATGTTTTTTTACACTCATCATTGTGTTTCGCCCATCCATCATCCGTGTCGACCACAGAACCTTTCGTTGAGTGGTAGATCTAGATGACGACAACTGCAGCATCTTGTTGTCACTAGTCCTACTATAACTAGAGGAGTAGTCGTCATGGATCATAGAGTCTATCGGATATGCTGGAAGATGGCTTCTTACCTGCTTCAGAGTGTCATGGTTGTTGAAAACAAGGAAATAACACGCTGCAACGATCTTACAAAACCTATGAAAGATGAGAACTAAACTACAGATAAAAAACTCCTCCAAAATTCAAAGAAAAGAAGCTTTATGTTGTGGTTTCCAATTTTAAGCCGAGGCTCGAATGGAGAATAGGCATTCCATAGGCACAAAACTTTCGCTCTCAAAGAAGTGGAGAGAGACAGTTGGCGAATGGAGAATATCAGAAGAGAAAAACGAATACAAGAGTGAGGGAGAAGTTAGAATGACAGTACAAGAGCTGTTGTCATGGAAACATTTTGTGCGTTCAAACTTACCTCAATTGCATGAAAGGCGACAATTCATGCCATGCCATTGTGAACTGTCTGTGATGGCCTCTGTGTGAGGGTTGGTCTTATCTTTCGTGAACATTCACAAAGTTCACAAAAGTTCACAATTTTGCACATGTGGCCTGATGTGGCCGTGAAAAATTCGTGAATTCACAAAATCGGATTTGAAACGCTTGTTCACTTGTCACAAAAAGTTCACACAGTGTCTATTATGTCTAGGTGTAATCTTTTAGCCCCTACGCCTCTAGCCCCTCCGGAACCACCGGAACAACGAATCCAACTGCGACATCATCCACCATGGCGGAGCCTCCACAGCCAACCCCTGCACCTCATGAAGATGGTCCATCCAAGAAAAAACCAAAGCGTGTGGAGAAGCCCATGCCTGACTTTTTGAATGCGTTGGATACATCAACTCTAAATGACTTCCAGTTGTCCACAGAATTTAAGATGATTAAAAACCAGCTCGGAGAAGAGGAACTGGTCGAAGTTGCCTGTACTATCTCAAGAGACAACCAGACAGCCCACCTGGATAAGGACCTGTCAGTCCATCTATTGAGAAAGCTGGTGAGAAAGATTGGTATAACAAGGGGAAATCTCAACAAGACAGAATTGCGATACCACTTACTACGAACGAAACAAGAAATTGGTACGATCAACCGTCGCCTTGAATAAGTGCCGTCAACTCACTGTCGCATTATCAATGTAATCTTTCATCGTGATCACATTGATGATTTCATGACAATTAATGATGCCAGGCCAAGGACAGTACAAGAAACAGGGAACGGATCACATTTCCAACGATTTTGGAAGACTGTTACGGATGAAGTGAATGGATCGGAGTGTACTCCTATCAAACACAAGGACATCCCAGAGACAATGAAGGACAAGGAACCCTCCCCACAGATGCTATTCCCGGCCGAGAAAGACCAAGAAGACGACGCCAGCGATGTAGAGGTCGAGGTTGCAGTTCAACAAGATCCGTATGGCAAACTTGAAAAACGAGAAGATGACGAAAAGAATGAAGTGTACAACGACCATGTGGAAGATGCCATTTCTTCCGGAGTCAATCCCTCCATTAAAAATACGCTTTCTGTCACAGAAAAAGAAGTCGAATCGTTATTGAAAATATTGGTCAAAGTACGGAAGTTCATGGAAACCGCAATGACTGCAAGTGGCAGTCACGATAGCGACGCAATGCAGTACACAAAACAAGCGATCTCCAAGGCAGGCACTAGCCAAATTACAAAGTTCACGGCTTACTATTTTTATTCCAAAAGCAAAACAATCGCAAACTTTGGGGATACCTTCACTTCTGTCCTTCCTTCTTTTTTGGCCGTGGACAGTATCCCAATCTCTGCGAAATCAAACAAAAAGGGCCCATCACGAGCAACAACGCCAACATCCATTGGCACAACAAATTCAAACGACCATTTGGTCGAGGCTCTTGAAGGAGTGAAAGATGCCATGTTAGAAGACAACAAGAAACGTGATGAACGAATGGAACGAGCGCACACACTCAATGAGTTCCAGTCCTTGAGACAGATGGTCAAGGAAGAAGAAGACGAGGACATGAAGAATGGAATGAAAAAGAAGATTGCTGAACTTGCAAAGGTTCTAGGTTATTAGATTATGATTTGCTTATAGCTTCATGTATTATTATCCTCTTCGTTCCTTTTCTTGTTGGAAAGTGGTCGTACCAAGTTTCTGTCACGGATGCGTTCTGCCATTTGATGGCGAGTGGCAGAATGCCCTTTCGGTAGAGGCCTTCTTCTTGGAGTTCCATCCTCATTGTATAGCATGGGATTTCCACGTTCATCAGATGGCTGGGATGGTGCGTAGCTAATGTCACCTGCTTCTTGCACCTCCTGTACCATGTCCTCCACAGACGCACCCTGATCGAGTCGGAATTTTACCACGTAATTATGCAACCTTGCAATTGCCATCACAATGTTTGGAAGATTCCTCGTTACCTGTCTTGGCTGTTGCAAGAAACGCCACTTCATCTGCATAAGCCCAAATGCCATTTCGATGCGGATCCGGAGTTGCGATGCGAAGAAATTAAAATTATCGTATAGAGGCTCATCTCTATTAACACCATAAAATATCGGTGCTAGACGCTCTGTTGGGTGATAAGCCGCATCCCCAATAGCAACGTACCCATTGGGTAAATTGTCAATAAGACTTCCAAGGGTGCACTGCTCGATCGCAACTTTGTCATTCTGACTGCCAGGTCCAGCTAGCGCAAAATAAATGAACCGGGAGTTAAGATCACAGGCCGCTTGGATATTTATTCCAAATTTCTTGTAGTGCCCAGAATAGAACACGCGTTGGTTGCCTACCAGTTTCTTGCGAGGTTGCTCCACATGGAGAAGGTATCCATCTAGTACTGCAACGCAATTGACTATTGCGTCGTCGTACGATATGGATCTAAAGCCTAACGCGGCTGTAGCACATTCACTTTCGGACTTGGGAAATGCCATCTCAAATTTGCTATTCTGACAAATTTCATGGCAAACTTCGTGGATAATGTGGTATGCTGTTGACTTCCCACAGCCAAAGGTCCTTCGGATGTCGTGCATACTCCCACCCCCAAGGTACCGGAGCGTGATGTAGAGACGAATCTCACTGGCTATCACTCCACCTCGCTTAGCACCCATTCTTCTATTCTTATGAAGATCATCCTTGAGAATCTCGTGCAGTTTTTCAAAGGCCTTCAGGGGCATCCTCAAACACTTGATGAAGTCCTTCTCGTTATTTTTCATGTGGGCTTCCGAGAACGTCTTCCAGTCCACACGTTTGAGTGGAATCCTTGATCTGCGTCGCCTGGTTGATTTCTTGTTTTTCTTGAGTAACATTATGATTTCAGTAAGTCTAGCAATCTTTTCTACATTTTGGTGTTGAGACTCCATTTCCGTGGTTTCCATCTCCTCCAATTTTTCGTAATTAGACTTTGACGTCATGGGGTTGACTTTTGCTGTTTGATTGTTGGTCTCTTGGTGCACATGGATGAGGCATGTTTGTAGACGGGGGATGAAGACAGACGGGCGGGGGATGTGAAAAAAGTTCACACGTGAACTTCAGGATTGGACCCTCGATTTTCACGCCTAAAAACTGTGACATGCCGAAGCTGTTTTTGTGTGAACTTTGTGAATGTTCACACAAGATAAGACCAACCCTGATTTTATGGCGGATTTGGATGGCGCATTCTGCGAAGACCAACCAACCGTCATCCACGCAGGGCCGCTTGCTGGGCTTGCGTCTGCTTCATGAACTGTGAAAACTCCAGCTGGGTATGCGCGCCAATTTGCTTTTTAGCCATTTCCATTGAGTCAAAAAGGAAATTTCCTGTCTGTGTCCACTTGGGAACCTATGAAGGTGGCACAGACAAAAAACAGCTAAGCAGTGGACACTGATACCGAGGGTTCTCCCGGTCCCGATGAACGTTCAGTCGTGCTCGTCGCACCACACTTCATGGAGGTTGAATGACGGTTAAAATGTATAATTGAATGAATGTCCGACTTAACACGCCGTCAATACACGAGGCAGGCGTGATTTAATGTTCTCATCTGTGACAGCGTGACCTGATCAAGACCAAAGCCACGCATGCGGAGACTAAGTATTCTGCGTAAAACCTGTATGCAGGTACACTCTTTCTTTCTCGGGCATCTCCTCTTTGACAAAAATCGTCGCCTCCGCTCTTCAACCGCACAAAAATTCTAAACGATCCGCAGCAACAGAAACAATCCCACTTGGAGTGACAACCAACAACTTGCTCCTTGGTCTCGTCACCGCTCTCTGTGTTCATCAAGTCTTGCACTCGTACAAACAAGTACATGGACGTTTCGTCCGATCCAGCATCTACGAGCTCTGAAACCACTCAATAGGTTCTCGTTGGAATAAAATCGTCGTAATCGCCTTTGCCTGGTAGAAGAGACGACAAGCAAGATTTCCAAAATTTATTTTTTCTCGAATCTTGACGCTCGAACATTAGAAGTCGAGTGGTCGGCTAGAGGGAAACAAATTTCCAGTTGATTTGTTGTAAACCCATCAACACTGCAAGATAACTCAACACAAGACGTGACAACCACGATTGCAAAACTTCAATAGAGCCTTTACGACACCATGGAACGCTCGGCCCTCGAACACATTTCGTCTCCTTCGTCTTCCTTACGATCGTCGTCTCCTGTTGCGGCAGCCCTGTCCTCCCAGGCACGGGCCCACGCAACTGTCTCTCCCATTCCCACAACCATTGTCGCCACAACGTCTGTTTCCTCTTCCAACAACAACAACCAGGAGGAACCGGAGGATCCTCCCGTGTTGCTGGTGGACTCGGCCAAACCACCCAAACCCAAAACCAATCATTACAAAAATTTGTTGCGTCCCAAAAAACACAAACCCTGGCAACAAGATTCACCGTCGCGCAACAACTTGATTGCCACCCAAAGCAATCATCAGGAAGAATCATCCACCACTGGAGAACGAGAACCACCACGAGTGCCACCCAGCAGCACCGTGACGGCGACACCCACTGGTTCTACCAACACATTTGAGGAGGAGGAAGAAGAAATAGCAGTAGTTGTGCAAATGGACGGCCAAGACGACGAGGACAAAAACATGGACCAGGAAGAAACCAAGTTGAACCCTCCTGTCGTTCCTCTCTCGACTCCTCCAGCATCCACCACAGCAGAAGACGAGAATGTCCTTCCAGAGGAGAGAGAGAACGACGAAGAGAACGAGGAAATTAACAGCAACAAGAATGTCGACGTTAACGAACCAACGCAGGATGTGCAAGCCCAAGAGGAAAGTGAGAGTAGCAAAGATAACGACCCTGTCGTTCAGTGCGACTCTGTGCCCGAGACGTCAAATGCAGCCGATAGTGACGTGAACCAAACCGAGTCGCTGGATGCCTCAGTCGATGAATACAAGTCTGTTCGAGACGAAGCAGACGGCCACAAACTCTTGCATTCACAGAGCAACCACAACAACAAGGATATGACAGAAGCAACCGAAGAAGATGTCACCTTAACGGAGCATGTCTCCGATGAAGAAGAAAACCAACCGCATAGACCAGAGTCGACCCTTGTCTTGTCCAACGCAACGGTTATACAAGCGGAGGATGTCGCTGTGCCAACTGTGGTCAAGGAAGAAGAAGATGTCGCGTCAACGAATCCACAACCAGCAACAGTCGGCGAACCATCGACTTCGATAGAAGTCGACGAAGGTCAAGTTTCCACCGGTGCCGTGGATCAAAAGGATACCGATGCATCAGAGGAAGACGACGAAGAACAACAAGATGCGGAACCTGTGTTGGCGTCACAAGAACTTCCACAAGAAGATAAGCAACAATCGGAAGATAAACAGGAACAAGACGAACCTGAAACAAGTGCAGAATTACTAGAAGACACGGCGTCAACGAATGTAGTGGACAATGACAAACATGGCCCTTTGGACAATGGTCGCATTACCACCTTGTCACCTTCCGTCTTGTCAGCATTCGCCGAAACCGAAGAAGATGAGGAGGAATGGCCAGCGGCTCGAGTTGAAGCTCTTCAAAATATGATGCCTCCAGCGGTCGATCTATCTCGAATTGTGGAAGAAGAAGAACATGAACTGGACGAGACGATCGAGGTGGTGGAAGATGCGACTGGCGAACCGGTCAAACCAATTCAGGGACTCCTGGGATCCACAAACGAAACAACGAATGAAGATGAGGAGGAAGAAGAGGATAAAGCCCTTCTTCTCTCGACCACTGTGAACAACCACAACGAAAATACATCCATGGAGGATGGTTACAAGTCACCTGTCGAAGTGCAAACGCAACCTACATACACGACGCTTCCTACCTTTGAGAGCGAGTGTGATGGCGACAATGACGAACAAGAACAAAAGGAACCGGCAGATGATGCTGAAACAAAGAAGGATGAAAACGTTGCCGTTAGCTCCAGACCGCCCCTTGTTAACACTGTTGGTAACTTGGCGGCACAAGAACAAGATTCGGAGAGCCCCATGAGTGTCCAAAATTTACGTATGAAGTTCGAGAGAAAGTCCATGCCTATTTCGGTGCTTGAGGTCGCCGGTGGATCCATCACCCTCGACCCTTCCCTTGTTCCTCTCTCGGCGCGATCAGAACGATCCGAAGAAGATTCCTACGGAGAAATTAGCCGTAGTAATTCGTCTTCCCATTTCTTTGGTCGCCGATTTGGTACGGACGATTCCGTGTCCGAAATGAGTGGAGCTGGAGAGTACTTTGCGGGTGGCATGGAAGGGTTTTATCGTCAGCAACAATTCCAAAAATTCCAGGAACGTCAAAAGCTCAAAGAAACTTGGATTCGATATCATTGCGACAAGGAAGAAGACGTGGTCGTTTCTCTCTTGAAGCAACCGTCTGCACATGCCACAGTGTTTCAGGCATCCGAGGAAACCGGTGGGGGTGACACTGTCGCCCCGCAGAAAGGTTTGCCATCCGCATCGAACAGTACGGCACCTCACGTGCTGGTGGACTACAAGAACCACGATTACCGTGGATTCATCTTTTTGGTGCACAATGATCATGGTTTGGTCCTTCTTGAATGTTCGCGCAAGAAGAATAAGCCAATCCATTGGCAAGTGCCAGGAGGACATGTCGATGAACCAGAATTTATCGAAGCCGGTACGTGAATGGGTCGTTCTCTTCAGAATAACCTGTGATTGCTGTTAATAATGCGCCCATGTCGTGCTCACGATAAATTGTCTTGTTTCTTTTACCCTTTTGTATTCGTGATCGCCCATAGCCAAACTCAGCGAGGATCGCCAGACGCAATTGCTCTTGGCATGCAAAGCTGGTGCAGCACGAGAATTGTTCGAAGAGACCGGAATGGACTGTCGCTCCACATTGGATCGTTTGGAACCAGCACAACTCCGCTCGTTGGAACAAGTTGACGAAAAACAAGCTGTGAACGAACTGAAGAACCGTTTGTTCTTCTTTTTGCAAGTCACTGATCCTGATTTTCCTGAATGCATCGATGGCAGTGGAACGGCACCCCAGAGTCCGGAGGGATCTCATCTCAAGTTGAAATTGTCGAATGAACATTCAGGCTTCACATTTGTGTCTGAACCTGCACGCGCTGCCGAAATGCTCCGTCATCACAGTGGAGGAAAGTGCTCAGATGCCTTGTTGATGGCCATGAGTAGTGACAAGGAGCAAGTTGCTGCTACCATTTTGAAGCGCGATCAAGAAGGGAAAGTCGCAAACGACAAGATGAAGAACGGAACAACGGGTTCGAATGACGAACTGGTCGTAGAAAACGCTAAAAATGATGAAATCGACAACACTGGAAGTGCCAAAACTTTTGACGACCACGTTCACTTGAAGGACAAGCCCTATGATAACACCTTGGCAGAGGCCTTACAACACGACGCGGTGAAAGTACCGGGTGTGTACAACCACGACGGGGAAGATCTTTTGATCGGAAATGAGGGAAAGGAAACAGAAAAACAGGAAACAACCTTGGTCGAGAAAGAACCAAGTAGCAAAGATAATACCACCGAAAGTACGGAGGAGGGTCAGGGAAAATACATTGGAGTGGATGGGGAGAAAGACGACGCCAAGGTCGAAAGTAGGGACCTGAAGAAGGAAACAAGCACCGGAGTAGCGGAAAAGGAGAAAACAAAGGGAACCGAAAAGAACGGAAAGAAATCAAGAGCAAGCTCCCCAGCAAAGGAACAACGAGGAAGAGGAGGGAAGAAGCATGGAAGGAACAATAGAAATGGAAACAGCAAGAAGGATGCGCAATCCTTCAACACCGGAGAATCCCCAGAAGCCTACATTGACCCAAGTGAGATGGATTTGGACGTGCCGAGAGCCAGGAGAAGGATGGGCCTGCTGTGCTGCTTCGTGTTTCCGCTCCAACAGAAGCATCATCATTGATGATCTGGACATTTTGACACCAATACATTTTGCCAGAAAGTCTGTTTATCGAAAGCGGTACACCTAACTGTAGAAATAGGGAGACTTCATATTCATAATAGTTTCATATTAAGTGAGCCATCAAAGAAACTGGAGTCTGGTTGCTTGTTGTCCATTTTGTTTGCCGCTGTTGATGAGATGCTTGTCAACGCCGTTGAACTAAATACAAAATGTCTACCGAGGTAGATGTCATTCAACAGCACCACCCGATTATCTCATTGAGCCCGCAAGACGGTTACGTTCACCGCGTTCCATGAAATAGAACACCTTGGCGTACCCAGTCGGGTATACAGGCAAACACACAGCATTGGCGTCCGTCAGGTTTCTGGACGAGAGCAGAACGTCATCGAGGAGAATATTCAGACTACAATTCCACATTGCCCATAGCTTGAATACCTTCCACTACGGTAGTTCTGATGGTAGCCCACTGTTGGTCAAAATCATGGGGCATTTCAGGTCCTCTCATGTCGCTAATGGACTTGGCAGCCATGTTCAGTTGCGGATCATCACAAATCATGATATCTCCCTTCAAAGAATGGAGAGCACTCCATAGGGTTGGCCAAGGAATATCTTGGCTGGACCTGCCTTCCAAAAGCTTGTCTACTGAACTTACCACTTCCAGGAGACATTCCTTCAACCCGAACGAGCTTGATTGCTCAGAATCTTGAAACTGTTGCCTCGCTGGTCGTGCTGGTTGTTGCGTCCCGAAACGTCCTTCCCAAGCCTTTTCAATGGAATCCAATACGTCTTCTTTTCTGTTTGCTGTTTTGGGGAAGAAGCCATGGGTCCGTTGGGAGTAGAGTTCCAAATCAGCTGCAGAGTCATTAGCTGACCGTACCAGCACAAGGATACGATCTCGTTTGCTCGTTGGCATTTGGTCCAGAATGTGCGCCATCATTTTTGAGCCTGAACGAACAATACGAGCCTCAAATTCATCTACGTAATCCAAGTTGTCGTCAACAAGAATCAAACCTTTCGCTGACGGATCTTCGTCTAGAAATTGCGATATCAGGTCATACGTAGAATTCAGATCCTCAATGGTTTTCCCGATTACTCGTGTCTTGCTTTCGGGCACTCCAGCATTGGCAAAGATTCGCACTAGCTGCTTCCGCTGAATCCAGGAATCATCAATGCCCACCCCAAAGGTATTCAAAGGAAGACTAAAGGTTCTCGCATTAACATCTTTGTTCTTCATGACCGGACTGACAGGGCATTTCAATCGGAATACGGTCCGATCAATCTCAAAACTAATCGAACAAACGCCTTCCATGGTTTCGGCGCATCTCTGCATAATCCATGCTCCATCACCTGATGACAGAGAGTTCACTTCTTCGGGGATTTCTTTCATGCCTTTGTGAAGTCGAGTTCCGGCCTCAAACACTTTTCGACTAGCCCCTTCCCCCATCTCAAGCAATTTGATATGTCCCGGTCCAGGTTCATTAACAATTTCCAGGGTCAGTTGCTTATGCTCCACCTGATAATGAATATTTGTAGCAACCACGCCTCCCTTTTTGCCGTATTTGCTGGCATTGGAGACAGCGTTTCGGTGAATAAACTTCAGCAACTGAGTGTCAATCAAAAGTTTGGGAATATCTTCCGACGGTAGAGTGCACAGAGGTAAACGGGGTTCAATACCAATACCTGAACAGGACGACCTCAACGCTGTCACAAGATCAGTCGCCTTTGGATTTGGCTTGTAACATTGGTGAATAACATCCCTAGCCATAGCTGTACATTGCCAATAAAGGTAAGAGACAAACAAAAAACGACACCGGTTCCATCCTTTTCCTTGTCGAACCTACCTTCGGCCAGCACCGTATCCAGAATCTCGTGAAAAAGGCCATCCACTTGAGACACTTTGCCCACGACGGACGACACATTGGAAGCGAAATCATCGCCATTCGTCAAGTCGTCCAAAGCTCGTTGCAAGTCACCGCACAGTTCAATGCCCGACAACAACCCATTCTTGATTTCATGACGTGTAAATCGGTTGGCATTCTGGGCATCTTTTTGTCGGGCCATGGTTTCGGCATGGGCTCGTTTTTCGGCTTCCACCAATTTCTGCCGATCCGTAATGTCACACACAATAGCCACAAACGAACCTGGTACTTTTTGCGACACTTTGAGCTCACAGTGAATCGTTTCACCATTGGGTCGTTCAAACTCTTTGAGCAATACTACCGATTCGTCCTTTGAGTCCTTGTTCAAAACGCCCCAACAGGACTGAATCATTTCTGTCGCAAGTCGTATTTCCTCCGACTTTGGATCTATGGAATTGATGGTCAGTTTGTCAAGAGCAGCGGTTGACGAGAAATGACTTGACTCAATGTATCGAGCATCCATGACATGCAATGAATGTGTTTCACCTTCTTCTTTCCCTTTTGTCTTGAGCAAAACTCCCGGTGCTTTGGTGTTGCTCTTGGGTGGGGGCTGCGCAGGAGAGTCTGTTGTTGTTGTTGTTTGGTCCTTGGCCACAAATCCTTGAAAGGACGGTGACAAAAATGTGGAGGAAGTTTCTTCTCCCGCAACCGAAATCATGATCATATCCGTCGTGGAATCCCACAGCAGTTGCATGAGTCGACGCAATTCTCCTAGTTGCGCTCGTGCTCGGGCATCCGAATCAAAGACTTCATGGTGAATGGCCAAAATGACCTTGAGATAGACGCCCTTGGCAACCACGTCAAATATTGTGTCAATCACCATTTCCGAAGATCGATGTACCAATGGATGGGTGCTGGGAAGATAATAATGGAGAAACGAATGAATGTAGTACGTTGCAACCAAGAGTGTCCAAACCCACGCACAGTGCTTCAGCAAACGATACGAATAATACCGTCGATGATGCTGATCCATATCATCCATGAATACCCCCGTGCTTTGTGCCAGATACCGTTTGTGTTTGGCTTGTACGCGAGGAAAAATACTGACAAAGAGGCTAAAGGCAAACACTTGGACCAAGCACCAGACAGTCACGTTGGGACACAGCGCCAACAGAGCACCACCCAAGGTCCCAATCGTTTGTTTCACAGCATGTAGGATGGGCGCCTGGAACCCTCCGTTTGTCCGGTCGGCATCCAACACATCCGACATGAAGGTCATGAGTCCGACCATGGGCGTCCAACTGCACCATCGGATCAAAAAGACTCGTTGGTTCGTCACTGGATCGTCCAACACCAATGTCGGTGTCAAGGCCAGTTGAAGATTGGTGACAATCGTCATGACCATGACAATGACAGCGGCAAAAATAATGCCACTGGGACGAGAGGGTTTTTGACCCGTTTTAAGAACCAACACAAAGGGCATGTACAAGAGCGTCAAGGATGTCATCAAAATAACACTGGCAAACAAGGGCGCTTGACGCTCCCAGCCCTCCAGCACTTGCCAGTGTTGCTGGTCAAGAAAGCATGTGTAGACAATACCATTCAACAAGATCCATGTCAGAGCCGTGATAAGGGCGGCAATTACCAACGAGCGGTCCAGCTCGGAATAATCCAACATGACGACTGTGAGATGCTGTCGGCTTGATCTCTTTTTCGGAAATGCCAATAGAGAGAATGGTGACACCTTCCCTCTACAACGAAGAGATGATTGTTGATACCAAAAAAAGAGGAGAGATTGATCCCACAACCCACAACCCACAAACAAAAGAGCGCACAACAAAGATGGTTGATGGTTGCGCAGTGCGCTTGCGTGTCTTTGCAAGCCGTGGTCGTCAACGGTTTCGACCAATCGCATCGATCCATGGACCCAATAGAGAACCTGCGACACACGATGATGGTGTCTTCGTTGGATGCCGTCACTGCTGGACACCGGACACGTTACCCGTTACCATTCTAAGTTTCGGGGCGTCCCTTGATTTTCCCGGGGTGCCCATCTATATAAAGGGTAGCGACAGCCCCCCACACGGCTCCCCCAATCTACAGCCCTCCCCACGACTCCCCACTCCCCACGCACTCAACACTCAAACCAAAAAGATCCAGAACACACACCATGTTGAAATCAAGCCGCTCTTCGGCAAGTTCCAGTGACGATGATCTCACAACACCCTTGATTGGAGACTGGAGGAATTGGACAGCGGTAGAATTGGCCGAATATTTAAGAATCCAATATGGCATGGATGACTATTCCGAGGTCTTTGCCCACAATCACATTACGGGTCTTGTGGCACCCAATTTGAGGGAGGACAATTTAAAAGACATGGGGATTGCCATTTTGGGGGATCGGATTCGATTGTTACAAGCCTTGCAAACACTCCGGTTCTGTCAAGACATGCAACAGCACGAAGCGATTTTATGGCAAGGACAACAACAACAACAAGTCTTGCATGGTTCGTGTTGCCTCTATCGGGCGATGCTCTGCGGATGTTGTTCCAGCGAACCTGATTCGTACACACTTCGCAGTAACAGTTTGGAAATCAAGACAGTCCTTCCCAATCAATGTGGACCGGTTCTCTGTTGCACTGGTTGTCATTGTTGTTGTTGTTGTCGGTTGTGTGAACCAAGTTATGAAATTGATACGATTGAGTTGTGGCAAGTGGTGCAAGTGCATGTGCAAGGTGTCCCACCCAGTTGTTGCGCTGCCCTGTGTTGCTGCGCGCAAACCTACGAGCAAGTCCATGTGTACACACGAGAGAGTGAAACTTCCAGTACTTGTGGTGCGGGAGCCAGCGAACGGATTCTCGTCTTGCCACAAAACCATGGACAAGAAATTGCTCGGAGAATTGAATATCAAGTCGAACGTACGGTCCAACGAATGGAACGAGTATAACACATTAAATCGGATGGTCCGTTCACTGCATCAACTAGTCTGTTGTTGTAACTACAGCCCTGCGGTCAAGGATTCGCTCAAAGTTTGGTAACGCTCTCTGCACAAATCGACACTATTTCGATTCCTCTATATTCGAAAGTTGAGAGCACTCCATTGAAGAAATCATGGAAAACCCTGCTAGCTCATGTCATCTCGTTCCATCTCACGAAATGAAGGGTAGTCCCAATCATCGAGATAAATTGTCTGTGGATACCTAGTATATGCCATCTTTCTTATCTCACTTGTTGTAGGCTCTAGACACTGGCGGCGGCGGCCACTGTGTCTCTTTCTTCTTTGTTGTTTGGACGAACCAAAGGATGATATGGTTGTTGTTCCTGGTTTTGTTCCTCAGTTATTTGTGGCGCAAACATCCACATGTAGTTTCTGGAAAAGCGCTTTAGTCGAACCATCGCGCCGCACTCCAACAGTATTACCATCGCCACCAACAACACTACCACTGACGATTTCTTTACCGGTAGTTTGATTCGTCGCAGTGTTTGCTGTGTGCTAGGAGTACTACTTGGATTCAGTGCTTGGGACAAGCGCTGCTGCAGCTGGGAGGACTTGGAGGATGGTAGAGAAGACATGGTCCTGATATACAGAATCGCAGTGATGATGATGATGTCTGACAATATACTACTTTGTCTCTTGGTGCTCTTTCCATCATTTGCTGTTTCTATATATTGCAGTCTATCTGTGGATTTCTCATCGAGCCTGAAAATCACCGTCCGGAAAGGTCAAAAGTTTTATTTATTTCAATACCAATCCGCTTCTCCAGTCCTGTGGTAGCTGGTTGCTGGTTGGGGAAGACTCCGTGACATCTGATGAATAAGCCCTTAGAGTAGGTCATCGGGACCCTGCCAACATCGTAACGCTAAGGAGTATGTACTCGTATATGAGAGACTTTCGCAACTTGGATCGGTATTGATATCGAGCTCATGGATAGAATTGTGCTACATAAATTTCTACCCCAGTCGTATCCTTCAGTTCACGTCTATTTTACAAGTTGTTCGAGGCTTAATTGATGCCTTTCTTTCATGGAGTGACCTCCTTTTTCTACGGGAGGTGAGGCAGTAGATCATATCTCGTAGATCACAGCAGTAGCTAATGTAGCATTCTGAGCATGGGAATACCACAGCATGGTAAAAAAGTCACTAGAAGTAGCTATGGCGTTGGGACGGATGCCAGCTCTTGTTGGACATCAGATGGGATTCCCGTCGATCTCTGTGTGATGTACATGGTGCGATCTGGTGTAATGACATTTTCCGCATCAATATCACGCGGTCGTTCCGTCAATTGGCGGGGTCTCGTATTAGTATCCACCGTTTCCATTCCAATCCATTTGTCGGCCACAACTGTTGCGGCCAACTTCCCAGAGAGAATGGCTCCTTCCATGGAAGCCAAATACCTTTGCTTGCTAAAATCTCCAGCACAAACAAAATTGGAAATGGGAGAAGCTTGTGTCGGCCTGGCTTCTTCCATCCCAGGAACCGTGGTAAAGACTGATGTGGGCGTGCGAACCAAGGTAAACTTGGTCACCTTGGCAAACTGTGACGAAGATGATGATGACGGTGCTGACTGATCTGCTTGAATTTCTTGAGGAAACAAGCGTTCCAATTCTTGTAACGTAATATTAAGAATGGCATCGTCCGATTGTTGCATGTACGGTGCGGCGGGTGCCAACACCAATTCCAACATACTGGCGTTGCGGGACGCATAGTCGGCACAGGTTTCACTCATGTCGGCATAAACGCTTAACAAGGGCGATCGACTAAAAATCAAATTGTCCACTGTGGACAGTTTGCGATCAAACCACAAGTGAATATTCATGACGGGTACGCCACGCAAACTTTGCAAGTTGTCAAAGTACGGCATTGTGTTGCGCCACTCCTCCGGAATCAAGGTTTTCAGCGCATCCACCGGCATGGCATTGACATAAAAGTCACCAGAAATAACTTCATTACCGTCCAACAACAAGCCTGCAACAGAACGTTCCTCGTCGTTGTTCACGAGAATACGTTTTACAGGAGAATTGAGACGGACGACCCCACCACCTTTACCTTCAATGTAGTCTTGAAGTGGTTCACACAATCGTTCAGAAGGGCTTCCATCCAAGAAGGCGATCCGAGATCCTGAAGTTTCTTGCAAGAATCGATTCAACGCGATTAAAACACACTGCATACTCAAGCGCTCGGGACCAATGAATCCCAAGGCTTTGGACAAGGCCAAAAATATTTGATCGGATACTGACTGCGGAATCCCTCGTTCATCCAACCATTCTTGCACTGTAATACTTTCCTGTTCTTCAACGTAAGACTGTCCAAAGATATAGGCCGGGAGTAATCCAAATCCCAGCCGTAGTTTTTCTGGCCATGTGAGCATATCGGTACAAGTTAGAATTGCCCATGCCGCATTGAGTGGTGCGGGCAAGCCGGAGGGGAAATCAAAGACGGAAAATTCTCGTGTGGGTCTTCCTGGTTTCGCAAAATACATTTGGTGCGCCTTCCACTGTAGCCGATCGGAAATTTTCAAATCATCAAACAATTGCAAGGCATTGGGATAGGCACCAAAGAACACATGCAACCCTGTTTCTGACACATCCCCGTCTTTATCTCGCCACGCGGCAACTTTGCCACCAAGCACATTCCGGGCTTCCACGACAATGGGTACATGACCCGCATCCACCAAATGTTTGGCGGTACTTAAACCCGCCAAACCACCACCCATGACAATGACCTTTGCCGGACGCGACGACGGACGAGGTAGGCCCTTTAGATATTCCACCATTTGGGCCGATTCGATGTAGGAGGGAACATTGAACACATCAGGGGCCGAAACGACTAGACTTCGTGCTGTTGCGGATGGCCTGACGTTCCATTGCAAGGCGCCTGGATGTCTTTCACACGGGGCCGAATGATAGTGTCGATGTGAAGCGGTGGAAAGGACAAACGCCATTGCTCCCTGGGAAAAAGCTTCGCACATCATCAGCGACAACAGCATCAATTCGCTCGTCCATGAGGTTTTGCCTCCAAAATACTTTCCCATCGAAACCATCTTTTCAAATTCTCATACAATATCTTTCCTCTCCCTCCTTTTGGATTGAATATATGGAACAAGGCGAGAGAAAAGCGAAGCCTTTCTTTCATGTATTCACAACATGGTTATGATTCAGATCCCTTTCAACGTTCCACTCAGTAAAGAAAAGTACGTACGCGCAGTCTTCTCTGACGCGATCGGAATGAACTTGAGCGACCCACAAGCGTCTTCTAATCTGCATACGCGACCAAAACGGAACTCGAGTTTTCCTGTGAATCCCTAGGAACAGATCACGGCGATGAAGACTCATGAAGCTGCCTTTCCTTGTTGTTCCATCTACTGTACTTCGAAAACGATGCATGAGGTTGAGAATAGAGAGATAAGATCAGGAGAGGAACAATGAAAGTGGAGAACTGTTTGGTGTCTCCCATCATTATGTGGCTCAACATGCTTGTATGGTTCCGTCGGATTACACAAAGGGAGACTACGAGAAACCTGTGTGCGAAATCGCTTTCCCACTAAAGAACTCCATGTACACGACAAAGAATGAGATTATTAGATTATGAACTGCAGGGCCAATCAAAATGCCCAGACACAAAAATTCATAAGCCAACCTCATCGACGAGAACGTTATCAGTTGCAAGCCGCGATAAAGGAGTTGCAACGTGGGAAGTACGTATTCCATCCATAGACAGTCTCAATCAAATAAGTAAAGGATGCAAGTGTCACATTGTTTGGTTGTTTCGACCAGCCTTTGCTTAGTCAATATTGATTGTTCGAATAGAATAATCATCAACCTCGTCTGTAATAATACCAGTTGCACCAGCAAAGTCACCTGTTCCGCCAGTGATTACAAACTCGCCAGTCCACGTCTCGTCTTTAAACACACCCGAAAAGGACAATTGACCCTTGCAGCCATACAAATCCACAAGGGTACCTTCACAGTGCCACACATTGGCCTTATCAAGTCGTGTACAGGACTCAATACTGTTACCCACAACATACTTGTGACCCATATTGAAAACCTCTCCAACAAATGCCACTTGAACTCCAAGACCAGGAGGGGCATACGGGTTCTCTTCCGTGAGCTCCACAATGGTTCCATCAGGGAGAAGAACTGGGCCGTTCCATGCCTGCGACACGACAAATTCACTCTTGCGGCATCTCGGAAGATCATAGTCGGAAGATCCCTTACCCTTTCCTTTACCCTTGCCCTTGGATGGTTCCTCATATCCCTTTCCTTTACCCTCGCCCTTGGATGGTTCCTCATATCCCTTTCCTTTACCCTTGCCCTTGGATGGTTCTTCATATCCCTTTCCTTTGCCCTTGGCTGGTGGAGCAGCAGTAGGTTTCACAGTAGGCTTGTCGGTTGGCTTGGGAGTCGGTTTGGGGGTGGGCTTCGGCGTAGGCTTATCGGTCGGCTTGGGGGTTGGCTTAGGAGTCGGCTTGGGGGTGGGCTTAGGCGTAGGCTTAGGAGTCGGTTTGGGAGTCGGCTTTGGTGTTGGTTTGGGAGTCGGCTTGGGAGTGGGTTTGGGAGTGGGTTGGGGAGTGGGATTGGGAGTCGGCTTTGTTGTTGGTTTGGGTGTGGGCTCAACGCCCTTGCCTTTCGAGTAATAGGGTGCAGGTTCATATCCCTTGCCTTTTCCTTTGCCCTTCGAATACTCATCACCCTTTCCTTTGCCCTTGCCCTTTCCTTTTCCTTTCGAAGAATCATCTTCACCTTTGCCCTTGCCCTTGCCTTTTCCTTTCGAAGTATCATCTTCGCCTTTTTCCTTCTTGCCCATGCCTTTGCTCTTGGGAGAATCATCTTCACCTTTACCCTTGCCTTTTCCTTTTCCTTTGCCTTTAGAGTAGTCATCGTCACCACCTTTGCCTTTTCCTTTGCCCTTAGAGTAATCACTGTCACCCTCTCCTTTACCCTTGCCCTTTCCTTTCGATGGCTGATTGAAACATCGATTGGTCAGCTCGAGAACAACAACATATGACGGTCCATAAATCGATAACAGTAATGACTTACTTCTTCTTCCAAGGATCGAATCGTTCGGGATTCTGTCTGGACAGAAAGGGCCAAAATGGCCAGAATGATTGCGTACAAGACCTTCATAGTTACTGGGTTGTGTACTTGCTTGTTGGTTCTCGACCTTCGAAGATGAGATTGGATCTGATCCAAACCCAGAATTGTGAGACAAAATTGAGCTCCATCACCCCTCACAGAGGAACTTCGTCATCCCATTCCGTGATACGTCAACGGTGGGATGATACGGCCGGCTCTCTCACTTGTGTGTTCGGTCATCAGAAATCCGATTCTCAGAAGCACATGACATGTGTCATCCCGGGAACCTCTCGTTTGAACAACTTGAGCCATAATTTTTTGTTTCTCTGAATGATTTTGTGTGATCGAGCTTGCTAACGAGAACGCATGTTTTGTCGGTCCTTATTGAATAATGAATTTAAAGGTCACACGTGCTTTGGAATGCTTCGCTCGGCATGTATGATAGGCAGTCCTCTTACCGCGCTCTCATGCTTGGTGATTGGTGATGAGTTTTATTCGGGAATTTTATCCATATCTTGAATTGTTCCGAGTCCGATGTCCCCCACTGGCCCCAAAACAAGGAGCGAGGAGGCACAGCAGTTGGAGCCGAGCCGGGGGACATGACTTTCTCTCACTGGATAAGGCGATTCACCATGACAGTCAACAATGAAGAGGGAGAACAACGAGTCCTCCATCTTTGGTTTATGCTTTGTGCTCTCGTTGATTGTCTTGTTTGAATTCCGCAAGCCGCAGACCCCTTTTTAACCGAAACAAGAGAGGGCGTACGCGCAACGCGAGATAGCGGCGTTCTTTTAACGGAGATCGTGGAGTTTATTTCCGTTAGGCTCCGCTATTCCGCTATCCGGATAGCGAGGCCAATCAGAAAGCCCCAATACGTCAGCATAGCGGCGCTCGGGTGGAGATAGCCTAAGGTACCTTACGAAGGCTAAGTTCCCGGGGGATAGTCGGCATTCGGCATATAGCAGAGAATGCGAGCAATATTGGCGAAAAGAAAATGGGCTCCGTCCAGGTAAGAAGTAAAATTCCTAAAGAACTCGCCAATCCATTCACCAGTCGTCGCAATGTTCAGTCCATGTAGAATAAACGACGTCCAAATCGTGATGTGATTATAAACAACGAAACTATTATTTCTTGAGTACAAGTATTTATGGTCTGTCGATTGATTCTATACTCCGTGAGAACGGCAGTGGCTGCAGCAACAAACCGAGCCCTTGATGCGTCCCGAACGACCAAAATTTCCCCGGATCCCATCGGGCTGCCTGTGGCTGTAGAGGTGCCGAAACTGCCTGCTGAGCTTGTTGCTGCTCCTACTCGATCACATTATAAAGAAAATAAGTGGAGGATTTCGCCCGTTGCTCCACCGTGATCATCGTTGATGTTCTTGGTTGCTGTGTGGTGGGTCGTAGTATATGATAGTGTTGTTGAAGATGACGACACTCTTGGACCAGGGAATGCAGATACTCCTCATAAGGTACAAGGGAAGCAAAGAGCGGCATGATGACCAAAGGGTAGTTCGACAATCGGGGGTGGTGTAGGAGCCTGAAACTCATCAAATTCTTCTCAAAGAGTATTACATCCATCTGTTTCCGTCCCGTTGTGAACCTTCCAAACTCTTCCTTTGTACTCGTACAACACGTAGAGAAGGATGAACAAACGCGAAGGACGAGCCGGGTGAGTTGCCTTCGTCCAAAAGTGGGGAAATACCAATTACCTCAAGAACTTGATCATTCGCCTCCTACTACACAAACCAGTCTCGAACATAATGGCGGATCCTTCTCCACGTTTCAGGTGTTGCCATGGCACGCAACAACAAGGCAATGGCCTGTTTTTCATGCTTTTCATAGTGATCGTCGTAGTTCGAGATTCGAAATGGACGGTAGTTGGATTCATTCTTGATAACATTGGGCAATTGCAAAAATTCCAAAACACGCCTCGTGATATAGGGAAGGTCATGACCATAGTCTTCGTAGTAGAGCGTATAGGCAGGGACAGGCTTGGAAAACGGGTTGGGTCCCAGCGCTGGCAAGACACTGTGAAGGATATGATCATGCCACTTGACATACTTGACAAACTCTGCTCGACAAGGAATCAATCGAAACCAGCCTTTCACTTTCTTGCTATCAGCCGGTCGGTACTTGGAGGCAGGCCATTCCTTGGCAATCGTACTCCAAATATAGTCAAATTCTGCATCCAACGATGAACTCTTGTCTAAACGAGAGCAATACTGTCGGAAACCAGTCGCATTGATCGGAATCATCAACTTGTGATAATCGGTCAAGCCTTGTTTCTTTTTATTCCA
The DNA here is from genome assembly GCA_946965045.2 of Epithemia pelagica. Lineage (NCBI taxonomy): Eukaryota > Bacillariophyta > Bacillariophyceae > Surirellales > Surirellaceae > Epithemia > Epithemia pelagica. Next base: position 1,032,496 of record OX337238.1, on the reverse strand, counting down.
GTGTTTGGCTTCGAGGTGAAAGCGAGAAACGACATTGTGCAGAGGGTTGCGAATCAAGTGGACGGCACGCGCCACTCGTGTTTCATCGATGGTACCTTCTTGATTCTGTGCTTGTTCGGACGAATCGTCCGATTTTTGACGAAAGGTCGTTCGCTTACAGGCATCCAGAAATGTGGTGGCATTTTGAAGATAACTCGACGCAGTGCACTTGATGCATCGACCCCCGCAATGCGTCTTGGTCAGGATATAGTGATCCGGTAATGATCGAACGGTGGTGGAAAATCGAACATCGGACTCGAGGCCTTCCCAGAAAGGGCCTTGAGGATACTGTGGATATACGGGCAAGGGTTCTGGATAATGTTTGTTGGAGAACTCCATGCCGTAGTTGCTGGCAATGGAACGGTTCGATGCGGATTCGATCAACGCCAACGTATAGGATGTTCCTGAGTTGGGGAAGGATAAAAGCCACGCAATCTCTGGAAGTGGCTCATGTATGCCTGAGATACCCGTGTCTGTAGTGACTCGATCTACGTCGTTCAACGAGGATGAACCCGACGTGAGTCTTGTTAAGGTTGGCCACTGACAGCAAGAAACTATCAGAAACAACAACGCTACTGCCAAAAAGCTGAACATGAAGCGTTCTTTGGGCCGACTGGCTAGGGAATGGGTCTTTATTGGAAGGAAAGAAGTGACCACCATGGTTTGAATCATCTCGAATCTCGAGAATGTCGATCAATCCTGTGAAAACTCTCCTACGGCCCAAGTAGATGAGTTGGACTCAGGTGGCAAAAGAGATTATAAGGTTAAATCAGGGGTGGAATGGAATGGAGTGATCCCGTAGGAATCGTGTGTACGTTCCCCAAAATTGTGTAGCGCATACGTTGTGACCGTTGAGCATGCGAGGCGATATGTCCAATATTTTAACACTCCCTCTCGCGCACAATTGTAGTCGTCCATCCCATCACCATCTTTCGCAGTGGTGCCAAAACATTTTGTGCCAATGGTAATCACTCAGTTGTTCCGTGGTAGGAATAGCGTGGATCGTGATATCCCCTCGTTCCACGTAGCCCCTAAAGTGATGGAGTTTTACGTTCAGGTGCTTGGTTCGTGGTCGAAATTTATGGACCTTTGCCATCTCCAGCGCCCCACTGTTGTCCTCGAAGACCTTACAGTGTAGTTTGGCCCTGGTGTCGGCGATATCGATGCCATGTCCCTTCAGCTCCTTCAGTATCTCCATCAATGGGATGGCTTCTCTCAAAGCGTATGACAACCCCGTGTATTCGCTCTCCGTCGAGCTCAGGGCGATCTCTGTCTGTAACTGTGATTTCCACACGACGGGGCATCCCTTGTAGCGGATGATGTATCCGTGTCGCGACCGTGCCGTATCCGCATCGGTCTCGGGTTGCTTTGGGTCCCAGTTGCCTGCGAAATCGGCATCCACGTACACGTCCAATCCTGCGTCTTGGTCTGGTTGGAAGGTCATTCCTTTGTCTCTTGTTCCCAGCAGATACCGACCTAGCCATTTCACTGCGTCACCGTGTTCCTTGCGTGGGTTGGAACAAAATCGAGCACATTGGTGTGTTGCGTATGATATATCACTCCTCGATCCGGCTTCGAGGAAATTCATCATTCCGATGACCGATCGGTAATTGAAGTGGTTATCAAAAGGTGATGAATCATCGTGACGCTTGAGGATCCTGGATGATGCGGCTGGGGCGTCCTTGGGTTTTGCCTCCTTGCCGTCCAGTCTAAGGGCTGACAGGATCTTGTCAATCAGGTGTGGTTGGGTGAACAGTATTGTCCCATCTTGTTGCTGTTCGATGTTTACCCCCAGGAAGTCTTTTATGTCACCCTCCACCGTGATATTTAGCCCTGCGTCTTGTATCTCCTGTATGACTTGATCGATCTCCTCTTGATCTGGCCCTGCTATTATGGAGTCATCTGTATACAACACGTACACTGTGCTCCCTTTATAAAACACACACTCATCGATTTTGGACTTAGTGAATCCCACGTCCTCGACCAGTCGCTTCGAGAGGTACTGGTACCATACTCGACCCGCCTGTTTCTGCCCGTATAAGTTTGCATGGAGTTTGAATGCGTAGTCCTGCTTGTTCTTTCCGTCCGCGAGTTCGTACCCGCGAGGAATCTCCATATAGACCTCGCGTTCAACTGGTGCCTGCGGGTAAGCGAGTACGTAGTCGATTTGCGTGGTGTGCCATTTGTTTGCGGCGACCAAGGCAAGGATGAGCCTTATTGATGCCCATGAGGCAACGGGTGCATAGGTCTGGTCGTAATGGATTCCCTTTTCCATGCGCGACCCATCAAAGTTGAGTCGTGCTTTGTGTTTCTTTATTTCTCGGGTTTTGATGTCCCTTTTTCTCCTCATCTGCCATACCCCTGGGAAAATCTTTTCCCCTTTTGGGATTTGGCTTCGGTGGATGATTGAGAAGTTTCCATCCGTGAATTGTCTGTCCATTTCCTGTTGCATCCCGTTCATGAATTGCTCTGCGTCCGGTTCCTTCATCGCTTGATGGTGATACATAGTATCTGGATCCGATGCCGCTGCTTTGTATGCGAGCAATGATTCGTTGGGTGATGCTGGTGGATCATGTGGGAACATGGTCTCGAGACAAAACAATTCACCTTCTACAGCCTGCTCGCTTTATGTTGTGTTCGCGACTATTTCAGTCGTCATTATTTCAATCAGCCGCTGTACAGGTCTTATTGTCCTGCCGAACCGTGTCTTTTGTGATGGTGATGGTTCAGTGGGAGTGCTACCGCCCTGCTCCCTCTGTCCTCGCCGATCACTTGTTGTTCGTCTTCTCTGTTGTCGACTAGTCGAGCCCTCCCCCGTTGTGTTCGGCGTCCCGGTTGTCTCACTGGGGTCTTGGCCATCCTCAGTTGGGATCGTTGGCGGACTTTCGTTTCGTGGTTGCGCATTATCATTCTGTTGTTGGGTTGGTTCGCTGGCTGGAGTTTCAGTTGGATCCTGGATTCTCGCCCTTTTGTTGCCAGTTTTTGGTGGCGTTTGGCCTCCCTCTGGCTCCGGCGTTCGGTGTACATTTGCGCGCTCTGGTGTTGCGCTGAAATGTGTCTTGTACTGCCAGTGTGACTCCAGGAATCCTTGTCTTGGAGCGTCGAAGCTCTTGTCGAACTTGACGTGAAATTGCGGGCTAACATGTCCCGTGAATCGGTTCAGGACCGTTGCCACGTTCCTATTGTGGATTGGGGACTGTCCCAAGTAGATCCCCACTCTTGCCCTTTGCTTCCACTTATGGTAGGGCTTGTTTCCCTGGAGAGCTTCGTCCAGGACATACACTGGACAACCGAACGGCTTCCAGTGCTTTCGATTCACGTTCACCGGTGTATTGCTAAATAGCTGTAGCGGTGAGCGCTTGCTTGGTTGTTGCATGTTTGGTGCAGCATTTAGGCAGTCGTTTGCGTGTCTTATGGCGTAGGGCCATAGGTTCGCGGTTATTGCATTCTTCCATCGCCTGTTGGCGTGGATCAACATGGTTCTGGCCATGTCTTGCAACTCTCTGATCCGCCTTTCGGCCTTGCCGTTGGTGTGATGAGCTCCCACACGGCAAAAGTCAGTGGTTGGTTTTGTCGATTGCATGCGTCGACCCACGCCTTGGCCTTGAAGATGCCATTGTCGGCGTGGTATGCAGCTATCTTTACTCCTCTAGCCATAGCGTACCGTTCGAAGGCTAGTTTTCCTTCTAGCGTCTCTTCGGCGCCTGATGACTTTTGGAGGTAGACAAATCCCAGTCCCGTCGCTTGGTCGACATAGACTGTAGTGTACTTATACCGCTTCTTCGTTAGAAAACCGGTCATTTGTGCGATCAGTCCTGGAGTTGGTGACTCCATTTGATCTACTGACACTACCTCTCCTGGTTTGCTCGGTGGTCGCTCCGCCTCTCGGTCGCGTCCGTTTCGCGATCTCCATGGGCGCTTGGTCGCTTTTCCATACTGACACGCAGAGCAGACTGGCACCTTGCATTTTGAGAGTCGTGATGGAAGGGTTCCGTCCCTTGCCATTCTTTGAAGTTTCGTGAACGGTAAGTGTCCGAAGTCGTAATGACATTGGAGCAACTCTGCGGTTGGTGTTGGGAGCCTTTCTTCCTCATCTATGATGATGTTTGGAGCTGGCTCGTCCAATGTGGTGGCCTGTTTACCGTTTATGTCGAACTCACGTGGTTTGTTGTTGTCGTTTTGTTCGTCCTCCATTGGCCAATCACTTGGATCCTGTTGCTCCTGTGTTGATTCACCGTTATCGTCATCGGATGCCTCCTCGTCGTCGGACACTACGGTTGCATCGACTCGGAGTTCATCGATGGTGATTGGATCCCGGTCGTCATCCTTGGTTCCGGTGTTGGTTTCCCTGCAGTATCGGTGATACGATTCGTATCCCCCTGACAGGGCGAATGTTGCGACATTGGTATGTTCGCTGTCGATGGGAACAGTCTTCCTGTTCTCCCTCTTGTTCCAAAACAGGGTGACGTGCTGGGCAGTTGTTGTTGTACCTGCTCCACCTCGTTTGTCTTGGTTCTTTCGCGTTTGGGCCCAGTGCTGTGGGCTCAGCAGCCTGACGTATCCTTCGGGTACGTAATACGATCGTGGGATTGTCATCCTGTGGGGGATTCCCTGGTCGTCGTCCCAGTCCCATTGGAGGGTACCTTGCCAAACATTGTATGTTCTGGCCCCTCCGAATCCCTTGATTGCTCGTTTGCATTCTGTCAGTTCTCCTGGGAAATCTTCCCTCCTGTGACTGATGCATCCTGAGCATCGATTGTCGATGCCAACCAAGCGTGAGTCAGTGTCGAAGGTTCCGACCTGTCGTGCTCCGTTGGACATTCCTGCTGACATGGCGATGACGGCTGCAAGGACTCTGAAACTCACTTTGTGCCTTCGTCTTGTGTTGAGTTGGTGCTGGATGCTGCGCATTCGTCCGTTCCGGTTCGACTTGATTCGGGCGTGCAATCTGCCAGCTACTCTCTCTATACCTTTGTTGGTGGCGTGGAGAGCCCGCGATAACCAATCTTGTGGGTCCTGTTCCTCTTCGGGATCGTCGTCCACGATATACGTGACGAGTTCCGTCATTATCAGGATCCCCATTACTGCTTGGTATGCGATACCAACAATCAACCAGTCTATGGCGTGCCTAAGGAAGAAAGTGGTGAACATATATACCATCATGGTTAGTATGCTTATCTTCCACTTTCCCCAGGTCCGTCAGGTACTGTATTCCGAGTCCTCCGCGTCCGAGTGGTTCTTGTCTTCCTCATCGGACATGATCGCCTCGTTGGCAACCGCCAACTTGATTGCGTCTTGTTTGCGTTTCTTTCCCGAGAAGTTGGACGACTTGTTTCGCCCACTTCCTTCTTCCTTTTTCTTACTTGCGGATGGATTCGCTTCTCGCTTCTTGGTCCGGCATTCGGACGGTTGATGGGTCCTCCACCCGCCGCCACAGTTGCCTCCTGTGTTTGGACCACACCACCACCACTTTGCGTTGTTCCATACTCGGAATCGGCGCTCGGCCCCTTCCTTTGGTGGTACGTTGTTTCGGAGCCAGTTTGGCTTGGGTGGTTTGCTTGCCGATCCTCCTTCTTGTTTTGCTTGGCGTTTCCCATCGGGATTGTCCTTGTTCTTGGTCCTCTTTTGTTGCTTCTTCAGTGATTCAACTTGAGTTTGCAAGGCAAGCACTTCCCTCTGTTGCTCCGTCGGTTGTTCCCATTCGTTTCGGGTGAGCCTGGTCTTGTAAAAGTTGACGGCACGAAGCATAAGGGTTGGTGCGTTGACTTCTGCTGACCCGTCTTCATGGCCGTTCTCGATGCCTTGTAAGTACACTTTAAATTTGTCATCTTCCACGGCCTTGTATCCTTTGAATAGGTTAACCACGAGGTCGCTTGTTGTGTGGCCTCGTGCTTTCAATCCGTCGACTTGACTTTGGACGTAGGCATTGAATGCGACTAGGTCGCTGCCGTTTGTTCGGATGTATTCATCCAGATTAGTCAGGTTGAGTCTGATTGTTGAAACTGTCGCGTTCGAGTCAAGATAACTCTCGCGGACAATTATTTTGAACAAACAGGCTCCAGCGTCCATGCCGTCCACCGTATACTGTGAACGCCATATCTGGATTCGCTGTGCTCCCTTCGCCGTTAGGGAGTTCATCAACAGGTCAAACAGAATCTTCGAGTTCTGGCTGATCCTGCTTTCGTTGTTGAGGATCTCTCGCTCCCACTTTCTGATGTCTTCCAAGTGGGCCCGTCCGTAGTCCTTGATGATGTTGATAGCACCGTCTGCTACTGGATTCTTGGGGTCTTTGGGTAGCATCGCATTCCCATGGGTTGCAGGTGAATCGAGCATTCCCAAATCCTTGGCGCGATTCAACAACAGTGTGATGAACAGTTGGAACTTGCTCGGTTCCACATCGAACTTGTCTTCACTGCTTGAGAACAGCGAGCGCGTCGCGTTCTCGTAGTACTTGCGACCTTCCTTTTGATGGAAGTCGAGTGTCTGATCCGTTCGTGCTTGCAATGGAGTGCGGATGAACGGATTTCCTCCTGGTGGAACTGCACCTCCAGGAGCTCCCATGGCTGCGACTGCGCGGTCGATCGCCATCACGATTCGTTGTGTGGCGCTACCTAGCGCGTCGACAAGGTCTTGATTCATCACTTGACGTGCCTCGAGGTAATCGTCTTCCTCTTCCTCCTCTTCTTGCTCGTTGGGGTTTCCTTGATTGCCCGCAACTGCTTCTTCTTCGTCTTCCGGCGCTCCGACGCCGCGTCGTGGATCTTCGCCGCGAGTACGACGTGCCATTGTAGTGCTTGCGAAGGTTCGAAGGCGATTGATCGAGACTGTCGAGTGAACTGCACTTTAGCGCAGAGGAAGCGTGTGAAAACTCTCCTACGGCCCAAGTAGATGAGTTGGACTCAGGTGGCAAAAGAGATTATAAGGTTAAATCAGGGGTGGAATGGAATGGAGTGATCCCGTAGGAATCGTGTGTACGTTCCCCAAAATTGTGTAGCGCATACGTTGTGACCGTTGAGCACGCGAGGCGATATGTCCAATATTTTAACACAATCCACGAAATGAGCCAAGATGAAAAGGGACCCGGAGTAAAGAGTGACCTCGGCCTGCGAGAAAGACGCGCGGGCCCAGCCATCACTCCCTATATATTTGCGCGGCTTCTTTTTGGTGCGAGATGTGAAACAATAAACAATCCCTGGCGCTTGCGCGTGTACGCGCGCAGCGAACTTCCGAGCTTTCTTTGGGGGCTGTCACTACTACCACCCCCTTTTATAGTGAAAACTGGATCGGGATTGTGCAACGCCCCCAAATCCCTCCAAGATTACGTCGCTTTGAGATTGTCAACCAACAAGTCAGACCGAGACCGATGTCCAGAATCATGGACCACGAGACGATGGAGACATTATCGAGAGCTATGGAAGTGTTGTCTCTGGAACGGCGCATCAAGTTGTCGGAGGAGATACGTCTCCTGGCAGAGCAAGCCATGACGGAAGAACAGCAGCAAAAACAAGAATCGCAATTTGAGATTGAAGCAACGTTGGAAGCAACGTTGGTGAAACAAGATGATGAAGAACCAAATCATCTCCAAACAGATCAAATGATCCTGAATTCTTCAAAAGATGACAACAAAAGACTTCGACTGATTGAACCCTCCAATAGGGACTCTGACGGCTTCCAGGGCACCCTTTCGGATTCGTCCACTTCCGTTCTTTGTTTCATGGATTTGCCTCACGAAGTGCTCATTCGAATTATTTCCATGCTTCCTGACCTGTCGGATTTTTTGCGACTACGTTGTGTTTGCAGAGCTTTTGCCTACGGTAGTACAACCACCAAAATATCGTCATCACGTGCATATCAGATACTGCTACTCGCACAAGTTTGGTAGAATGCGCCTTGGCCGAACGCCAACGCCTTCTTGGGATACCTCGTTGCGGTCGGTCCTTCTTGGTTCCCAATCTCTCAGTCCAATGGATAGCTGATCTACGACCGCTGGAACAATCTGGATTTCTTGTTCCTGGTACGTACGCCTTGTACAACTTTGTCCGCGATGGACGACAACTCTTTTCGTATGTTGCACACGGGAGCATCACATTGTGGCCGAATGGAACGTGTACCGGATATGCCTTTGAACAAGAACACGAAGGACCGCAGCAAGGACACAACAATGACGATATCGACGAAGAGGAGGAGGAAGAACAAGGCCAAGAGGGCGAGGAACAAGATGAACGAGCGAGCCGACAGCAGGCACAGGAAGCGCAGATCGCGGCAGCGTTTCGTCGCACAGTACATAGTACCATTCGCAATGGAACTTGGTCTTTACAAAGCATGCAATTTGAATATGTCTATGGACGGCATCCCTATCAATACGATGTTCAGTTGGTTTCAGTGGTAGAAACTTGTCGACGAGAAATAAAACTGATGAACGTACCGCAACAGTTACCGGTGCTTCCGACCGCGCATCTCGTGGGGACATGGGGGAGCATCTCCAGTCATTCCAATCCTTTTACTGAACATGGAACTGTGGATCAAATGCTCTTGATGGGTGCTGGACTACGTTTGTCGAGGAACGTTTTGTGGTAGTTTGCATCGATCAACAGATTTAGTTCATGGAATATAAACAGTCCTTTATTATTTGCTTAGGTTTGCAGTTGTCACTGTCGCTCTTGATTCCTCGAAAAGGCGCATAAATCCAGGGCCAAGCAAAGTGCCCTTACACAAGATTCCATGACCCAGAAACCAACAGTCAGCACCGACCAACGACAGAATCCACTTCATACATTGGAATTCGCAAATGGGTTGATAATCAAAAGAACAGGATACAATTGTCACATTGACCTGGTCAAAGATGTGCTTATTCAATCGTGATTGTTCGAATAGAATACAACTCAACCTCGTCTGTAATAATACCAGTTGCACCAGCAAAGTCACCTGTTCCGCCAGTGATTACAAACTCGCCAGTCCACGTCTCGTCTTTAAACACACCCGAAAACGACAATTGACCCTTGCAGCCATACAAATCCACAAGGGTACCTTCACAGTGCCACACATTGGCCTTATCAAGTCGTGTACAGGACTCAATACTGTTACCAACAACATACTTGTGACCCATATTAAAAACCTCTCCAACAAATGCCACTTGAACTCCAAGACCAGGAGGAGCAAACGGGTTCTCTTCCGTGAGCTCTACAATGGTTCCATCAGGGAGAAGAACAGGGCCGTTCCATTCCTGCGACACGACAAATTCACTCTTGCGGCATCTCGGAAGATCATAGTCGGAAGATCCCTTACCCTTTCCTTTACCCTTGCCCTTGGATGGTTCCTCATATCCCTTTCCTTTACCCTCGCCCTTGGATGGTTCCTCATATCCCTTTCCTTTACCCTTGCCCTTGGATGGTTCTTCATATCCCTTTCCTTTGCCCTTGGCTGGTGGAGCAGCAGTAGGTTTCACAGTAGGCTTATCGGTTGGCTTGGGAGTCGGTTTGGGGGTGGGCTTCGGCGTAGGCTTATCGGTCGGCTTGGGGGTTGGCTTGGGAGTCGGCTTCGGCGTAGGCTTTGGTGTAGGCTTGGGAGTCGGTTTGGGAGTCGGCTTTGGTGTTGGTTTGGGAGTCGCCTTTGGTGTTGGCTTTGGTGTTGGTTTGGGAGTCGGCTTGGGTGTGGGCTCAACACCCTTACCTTTCGAGTAATAGGGTGCAGGTTCATATCCCTTACCTTTTCCTTTGCCCTTCGAATACTCCTCACCCTTTCCTTTGCCCTTGCCCTTTCCTTTTCCTTTCGAATAATCATCTTCACCTTTGCCCTTGCCCTTGCCTTTTCCTTTCGAAGTATCATCTTCGCCTTTTTCCTTCTTGCCCATGCCTTTGCTCTTGGGAGAATCATCTTCACCTTTACCCTTGCCTTTTCCTTTTCCTTTGCCTTTAGAGTAGTCATCGTCACCACCTTTGCCTTTTCCTTTTCCTTTGCCCTTGGAGTAATCGCTGTCACCCTCTCCTTTACCCTTGCCCTTTCCTTTCGAAGGCTGATTAAAACATTGATTCGTCAGCTCAAGTACAACAACATATCACGGATCACAAAAAGATAACATAGTAATGACTTACTTCTTCTTCCAAGGATCGAATCGGTTGGGATTCTGTCTGGACAGAAAGGGCCAACATGGCCAGAATGATTGCGTACAAGACCTTCATAGTTACTGGGTTGTGTACTTGCTTGTTGGTTCTCGACCTTCGAAGACGAGATTGGATCTGATCCAAACTCAGAATTATGAGACCAAGATGAGTTTGCTCACTGATGATCTCATCATCCCTCTCCTATGAATCCAGTGGCGGGATAATGTTCTGCTTCCGTGTTTGTTGTCCGAGAAGTGCCTATTCCCATGAGCACTCCGACGTGAAGCCAAGTTTCAAATTGGATCCGACCTGACGACGTTCTTGAATTTTCTTGTGCGTTTAAAGGAATGGTCGCCATGCTCGGGGTCGACCTTCTCTCTGATAGAGATGATACACGTGCTGGGCATTGCCCATCTCGGAACAAATCCATTGGATAATGAATGCCGCCCTTTTCTGTCTCGGACTGCAGCATGGCCGGATTGGCAGCACATCCATTCAATCGTATGTCAAAATGTCACGTATCTCCCCCATTGCTCCCCCAAAACGCACGCACAGATGCATTCGGACTGCTCGTTGTCGTCTCCATTTTTCTGTGCTCTGTTGATCGTTTAGAATGATCAAGGGTCCAAGCCCTACTCCATTCGGTTCTTCTCCGCGTGTCGAAAAGAACTCTCCTCCAACTAAACAAGAATAAAGAGGATGTTATGTTTTCGAAGCCACGAGATATCTTCAACTTCCATATTCGTGATTCGGAATGTTCCTTGGCAGGAATGAACTGTCGACAACCACAAACTGGAAGAAGCACAAGCCTAAAGGCATATGCATGGTCAAATGGTCCTAGGAAGCTCATGGCATGTCGAATTGACAAACAAAGCACAGCATGTTCAGGCTCGGTGAACTTCACAAATAGAAAAAAGACAAGGGAGCAAAGTGCAAAGATATTTCATGACAGGATTCCGCTTCTCCATTCGTACGCATTATGATTCTACTTCGTACATCTTGCAAAACGTTTTTCTTTGTTTGTTTCGAACAACCTCGTGTTGATTCTCGTCCTGTCATGGACAGATCCTTGTATTAGGCGAAGCGCTATTGTCACGGCTTTCCTTGGAGGAAATGCTTTGTAAAATCATAATTGTCGGAGCCTGTTCCTTTCAGTAGGGTCATGTTCGGTTGCTTCCTCCATCGCCTAGCCTTGCACCGTGATGACATTGGAGGACATGGCTCCATGATTTATAAGTCTGATTTATCGAAGGAGTCTTTGTTGCTCGTGTCATTGGATGGTGGTCTCGTGCAAGAGTCAGAGTGACGTTGATGTTGCCAAGTCCGATTATGGTTCAAATCTCCATAGTTTACGTCAAGTTGAATTGAAGGTTTCGGTAACACCTCGACGAAACGTTTTTCGTGGCATCTTTGACGGCACTGACAAGACATTGATGTGGATCAACGCAGGCCGTGGCTTTCACGAGATCTGCTGGCTGCTTACAGATTCGGGTCCGCGTATCTGGAGAGGAGCTGGAACGTACCAATCAGGGTTCCCGATGTCGTCTACACAATCATCCATTGAGGATATAAGACAAATAATTGAATTGCTAAATACTAAAGAATCGCGATGATTTGAATGGAATGCATTGGTGACACACGAGGACATCGTCAATCGTAACGAGCAGAAAATTAAAAAAGTGGACAGGTCCAAATCAAATGGACAAAAGCACTCGCTCCATGGCGCAGAGCCTCACACAAGACCCACAACGGATTGTTCAAGAAAACAAACATGATTACAACCAGCGACATTGTGTTGTTGTATGGTCTGTCACATTTTATCCTGCCAAGGGTGTCGTTAGAGGACAGACTTGGTGTGTGATATCGGCAATCGAGGAACATTTTCGAGCAATGGCCGAGAGCAACCCGGACCGTCTTCGTGTACGACCCGCATGCTGTTTGAAAAGGGGTCCACTTTCTTCTTCGTCACACGTGAGGCAATCATTGAGAGGACAGAACGGTGGTGCACCATTGTTGGGTTTGTCTCGCAAATCGTTGAGGGCGCAGGTCAAGGTGCATTCACGACCAGTATTGCGGGCATTATCCGTCCGTATATCGGCACAGGGCTCGGAAAATCCCAAATCCATAAAACACTTGACACCTTCGTCGTAACTGGCCAAGGCACGTGCCCCGCACCGTGTTCCGAAAGTGGTCAAGTCAATGTACTCCAAATACACGGCCAAATCAAACGTCGTACTACAGGCACCGCATTCTCCCAAATGAGTGACAAAGGCTCCGGCCTCTTCGGCCACCGTTCGACTGGCGTAACTTTGCAACTTGTAAGTCGTACAGTTGACGTCATCGTCATAATGCAAGCCACAAACTGCGTCGTCTCCTAGGGCATTATTCGGAGGATCGTATTCGCACGGACTGTCCACATAGGGGTCGCAATTCAGCAAGGGGAACGCATTGGTGGCTTCTTGTTCACGCAGGGCTTGCAAAAAGTCCTTGGAATAATTGCTGATCGGAGCCGGAGACGGACAGGTGGGTACATCACCGTCCAAAATACAGTGACAATCACCACAGGATGCGACTGGTTGTGGATCATCGTCTCCTTCGTCAATCACAAACCAGACCAAAATAACAATACCCGCAATTAAACCCAAGCAAAGACAACACACAATCAACCGACAAAAGGTGCGTGGTGCCTTTCCCACGAGAGAGCGATCTTGAGAGGTTGCGTCTCCAGCCGCACCATCCGCTTGAAGTTTCTTGCTGCTCTGCCTGCTACTGGCTCGAAGACTTTTGGACGACGACGCCGACACGGCTTGTTTCGTTGCTTCCTTCTTTGTCGAACTCACTTCTAAACCAGTCTCAACCATGGTCAATTCATGTTCTATCGGATCACTCGCATCCGCTTTGGAAGCCTTCTTTTTGCCAACCATGTTTCAATCTCCTCCTTTGCTGCTGAGTTCGAAACACTGTCGACCGCTTCCGACCTCACCGACGTGTATGTGTATGGAAATATGACCGCGTCGTCTGTTGCCTTCTCCTGCAATGGAATACAGCCGTTTGGTTTTGTTGTGTTTTTCTTTATTTTAGTGGTCTATGATGTGCAGGTGTTGCTAAGCGGCTGTACCGCAAAGCAGGTGGGGCTGGTGTTCTGCCGGGAAGAATTGTGCTAAAGAGAATGGCGTGTGTAGTGGCATCTGTGGGGCGAAGCCTCGTTGTTCCAATCTGGCGCGCTGAGTTTTTAGGATCCGGCTTTTGAATTCTTGTGCGCGTATTGCTGATATCTGTCTGTTGAGGTGTGTCGCCAGAGAAGAGACAATGGCATGAGAGAGGGATGCTTTGGCAAAGTATCCGATCGAGTTTATGTGTGCTTCCGGGAATGAAAAACCTGGAGTACGAGAAGTGGCTTTGGACGCGATATTCTGCGGTAGTTCTTGGAGTTGTTCGTAAAGGGCATAGGCTGCTGGGTGGGGTTTGCTTCGGGTCGGAGATTTTCCGAAATGGGCATCTTGCCATTCCGGTGGGACGGCTGAGGAGAATTGGTGTGGCAGATCGTCGCTGTGGAAGAGGAAGGATTGGGCAAAGGATCCCAAAGAGCCAAGATGGTCGATGGTGATTGGCAGGAGGTAAACTCCGTTGCGGAAGAGGTGCTTGGCTGTGTCGTCGTCACGGCAGTATTTCGATCTAGCGGATTCCTGATGCGGCCTCGAAGCAGCGGAGGCAAGGGCAAGAGGGTCGGCCGGGGCAGGAATGGGCGATCGGGCTGGTGGCGGGGGAATGGTGATATCGAGTGCGATATAATGAAAAGGGTCGTTTTTGTGTGGTTGCTGCAAGAGCAGACCCACGTCCGCAGGACGGATGTTTCGCGAATGTTGTGGAGCCAGACCAGGAGGCTCAACGTGCACATCTCTAAAGTCCGCCACCAAGCCTGCTCGTGGGGCGAGGTGTTGGAGGATGTCAAAGAGGGAATCACGCAGTGTGTTGGAGAGGGCAGTCTTGGACGCTGCAGCACACGAGAACAGATGGTCCCCTTCTGGGTCAATTGGTGGGCCTGCGTTGCATATGCACTTTTGGCACAGAGAGTCGGGCAGGATTGGGAGTCTGAGTTTTCGTTTGACTGCCGTGGAGAAAGTTTCGTTGTCCAGTCGGAAGGCTTCAGCTGTCCTGGGCAGGTGGAATGCCAGACTGGTGAGAGGTGAAAGGGCGGATGGGAGCGAGGGACGTAGATGGGCGGGGGAGGAGTCGATCAGCTGTGGGATGGTGTGTTCCACGATGGTATGATGCAACAATCCACGGTGGGTGGTTCTATCAAAGCGACGTGGGTCGGTCATGTTGTCGCCGGCTAGTTCTTTTGCGTACAGGGCCAAAGAACGTCGGAACGTTGTCAGCCAGGGGATCTCGCTGTGTTTCCAGTCGTTCCAGAAGGTTTTGTGTGGTCCGGGGACCGGTGTGTCTGTGGATGCCGCGAGTTGGAGTGTACGGGCGGTTTGGGTGATGAGTCTTGGTCGAGCAGCGGAGGAGGCATTGTGGTAGCCAAGTCCGCCGAGGCGGTTGGGGACGGACGCGATCAGAGTAGCCGTTTCCGTGATCTGGTCGTGAGGGACGGAGGTCAGTTGTGCGAGGAACTTTTTGACGAGTTTGTGGGTGGATTGGGTCACTGGGCTGTCCCAAACCGTGGTTGTGGCTTGGGGGTCGGGGTGGGCCAGGACCAAGTCGACTGGGAGTAGGTGGAGGACGGAGGAAACGAGTGAGTAGCGAAAAAGGTGGCTTCTGGTTTGTAGGTCAGGAAGGTTCTCTAACATGTTGATTTTTGCCGCCATTGATTCAAGACGAAGTGCAATGAAGTGTCTGGCGAAGGCGGCGGATCCAATTGGTTGGCCAAGGAATCTGGTGCCGCCGGTGATTTCGTGTTGGTCTGGATTGGAGGGGTTGAGGAAACGGAGCGCGGTGATGAGGCTCTGCTTTTTGTTGTTGGAGAGAGAGGTTGCCGGGGATGTGCCGGTGGTGGTGGTGAGGATGTACGTTTTCTGTTTGTTTAGTTCCACTCCGAGCGGTTTCCCTAACTCCTCGAAACGTCGTAGGAACCAAGGGAGGTCCTCGTGTGGGAGGCTGATGGACGTATCGTCCATAATCGACGCGGTGTGCGCTTGTCCACCCTTACCGTCGTCGTGAAGGTCTCCTGCTTGTTGGCGGGCCAGGGCTCTTGCCCATTGTTCGGTGTTGATTTGGGTGGTGAGAGCCAGAAGGACTAGACACGAGAAGAGCGGGCTTAGCGGGCATCCTTGCGGGAATCCTTCTGTTTGCATGAACTTGTCGGCTGTTTGTTGTTCGTTGAAGTACCAAGAGGGGGTGGCCGTTTGTGTAAGTAGGTCGAAGAGTGGGACGAGCGTCGAGGTTGCTTTGTGTTGCAGCAGGATCTTACGCGCCTCTGTCCTCGACGTGTTGTTGAACATATTTCTGAGGTCAAGGAGTAGGAGGGCACGGGTGGGTGTCGTTGGTTGGATTATATTGCTTTGGACGGCGACCATCGTTGTGTGGGCCACAAAATCAATGCCGCCAGGGACTTGTATTCCGTACTGTCCCCCTTTGACGAATAGGGGCTGGACTGCATCTGATACATGGACGAGTGCTATTTTGGCGGCCAGGCGTCTCAGTGCGGTTCCGATGCCGATGGGTCGGAGGCGTTCTGGCCGGGCTGGATCTTTGTGTAGGGCCAAAAAATAGTTGCTGCCCAAGATTGCGTGGATTGGTGGTGGGAGTTGTGCTGTAACAATCAACTGGAAGAGCTCTTGTAGGCTCTGGAAGTATGGCCTTGTTGCGTTCGGTGCTTTGGTCGTTCGGTGAAGTGCCATGGAGGTGAGAGCGTCTGTGCACGACGCAAATGGGCCCGAGGCTGTGCCGGGTTTCATCTGACGGATTGCCAATTCGAACAATCTGCTCTCGAGGTGGAGGTATTGGTCTGGGGACGGAGGGTGTTGGAGGTGTCCCTTTTGTCTCGTTGTCGGTGGTGGGTCTCGTCTTGGGGGGAAAAGTTCTTTTCGGATGGTTTCCACCCGTGGTGGCGTTAGAGTTGCTGTTGGCATGTGTGTTGTGAGTCTCGTGAAGGCGGTTGAATAGTTTCCTGCGTCTGCCGCTCTCTGTGCCGCCGCGACTCGGGAAGGAGGGGGGGGGGGGGGCGTGTTGGTGTTCTTGTCCCTGGTTTGGTGTTGGTTGTTGTCCTGGCTGTCGGTTTGCTGGGGGCTGCCAGATGGCATCGTAGAGTTCTTGGATTTTGCCTTCTTTGAACAATTGGTGGCATGCTCGTATTGCTTCTGAAGGTCGTTTGTGTTCGGTGGCGGCTGGAGGTGCCAAAAAGAGGGGTTCCATCAGAAGCAGGAGCTTCCAGAAGGGGCTGGAGTCTGTTTGTGCTGCGCTTGGTCTTGTGTCTCTCTTCGTGTCGTTTCGGAGCGGAGGTGTTGCTTCGAGGATCCAACGTACGACGTTGTGATATGCCACGAAGTATTCTTTGCGTAGTGGGTGTTTGAGCTTGTGCCAAATCGTTCTTCGGAAGGGAGGGGGTGTAATCTCCAGGTGGTGGAGAAAATCGATGGCGGCCTTCCAATTGTGTGCCGTCTGGTTGTCTGCGTGCCTGTAAGTATTTAATACTATCTGTAAATTGGTTGTTGTTCTAGTATGCTTATTCTCTTGATGGTTTCTCAGGTGGCCGGGAGTTGTGAAGATCGTTGTGGGCTTGTTGCATTGGAGACACGCGTGGAAGCCGTGCCGTTTGCAGTATGTTTCGTCGATGTGGTCCGACAGGGGAGTGTCGTTGTGGGCTTGGATTAGGTGTTGTTTCAGTTGGAGGATGGTTTCTTTTTTGTTTTGTTTCTGTGTTGGTGGATTGGTCGGTTTCCAGCTGCAGTTTGGCACTGGGCAGCATCGGATGGGGTGTGTTGTGTTGCTCATTCGGCCCTTTGGCCCATATTGTCATGCGGGTCCACATGGCCGGGGCGGGGGCCGGCGACGGGGGAATTTGAGGGCCGTTTCTGCTGGACAAGCCTCTCCGCAAATTCCCAGGCGTCTTGCGCATCTGTTTCCGTGGTGAAGGAGGTGATGGTGCCGATGTATTTCTCCAGGGCTGGGAGTTGGGAGCTGTTGTTTTGTTGAACGAATGCGGTGATTTGTTGAATCTCGCTCATCGTGTTCTGTGAGGGGTTGTTGTGGGAAGTGTCGTTTGGTTGAAGTAAGGCTCTGGAGCGTTCCGAATCCGACATGTTGTCCCACTCGTCTAATTCTTCTTCCTCCATTTCCACGTCATTTGGGTTCCCGTCGTGGTAGCGGTCTGTTTCTTCGTTGTAATCGTTCTCTGGGTGTTCGCCTAAGACGGAGTATCGATTGATCGAGGACAGAGTGGAGAAGGTGTTTCGGCTGTCCGTTTGGATGTCCAATCCTTTGTGGTGATGTGTTTCTGCTTGTCGGGCGACCGTCTCTGCGACTGCGGTCCAGTTGTATCGGTCGTCGTATGGATCGCTATCGTTGTCTGTTGGGGCCTCTTGTTCCTGGTTTCCGTTTGTGTCGTCGGAAGGGGCGGCCCTTTTTCGTGGTGGTTGTGTTGTCGGTGTGGTCGATCGTGCTCTTGTTGTTGGGGTCGTTGTGGTGTCCGAGTTGTTTTCGTTTGTTTCTTGGTTGCGCTGAGTAATTCGACGGGTGAGGTCGAGGAGTCTTGCCGTGTGGGTGGTGGGTTGGCCCGCCTGCTCGTTGTTGTTTTGTTGGCTAGCCGGTGCCGCCGCCGCCGCCGCCATTGTGGAACGGAGGATGTTCGATGGGAAGCCGGGGTAGTTTCGGATTGTCGTCGAGTTGATGTGGTGTGTGTCCGGTGTACGGAGCAGGTGTAGGTGGAATGCTACCTTCACCACTCGTCGTCGTACCTTTCCCAAAACGCTACCCACACTACATAAGCCCTAAAAATTACTGTACTTGGATTTTTATTTTAGTGTATAAAATTAGAATAGCCCAAAATGAAAAAGTAGTACACCCAGGAAAGTAGTACACCCAGAAAAGTAGTACACCCAGGAAATCCACAGGGAGAGAATACGGGAAAGAGCACAAAGCGAACAAGAGGTGCACCAACGGAAAAAAGAAGAGCACAACAAACAAACACCACACGAATCAAGCAGCAAGCACCAGCAACAGCAACGGAAACACAGAGACCAAAAAACAATAATCAAAATGTAGGCAATAATTGAAACGCGACACAGACGAGTTTTCACACGACACGGAAAATTCAGTAGCAAAGAGATGCACCACGAAATTTCATGCCAAGACAGAATTACAAAAATCGTGAACGTGTGAGAAACTGGTACGTAACGTGGAGTGGAACGCGGAACAAGTGTCATCATCTAATTCTCACGTACCTTTCGAGACGTCAAGCTAGAGACCACCACCCAAATGGTCATGCAAAGAGCAATAGCGACTTCAATCTGTCAAAAAGAGTGAATAAAGGGGTAAGAACAATGATACAGCAATCAACAAGAATGCAACAACAACAGCAAACGTACCGAATACTATGGTACTTCAATAGTGGTAGCCGTATCCATGGCTACCGCCATGGTAACGCGAACCACGATGATGGTGATGATGATGATGATCTGGAGGTGGTGGAGTGTATCCACCACCACGGTGGTGGAGTGTATCCACCACCACGGTGGTGGATGTGGTCACGGTAGTACGGTGGGGGTGGTGGCGATGGAGTGTACGGGCGGTGGTGGTATCCTCGGGAAGAATGGTGGTGGGAATGATGATGAGGATGATATGGCGGCGAGTCGGATGGTGGTGGAGGTGGGGAGTACCAGTTGTTGCGATGATAAGCAACACGATGGTGCTCCTCCACACGACAATCAACCCCGCGGTCTCGACTACCGTCATTGCGATGATATCCACCGTGATGATTCTGAGAGAGATTGTGGTGGCTGGTGTGGAGTTCCGTCGGAACAAGGGCCGTTGACGATGGCACATTTGTGGGTGGTGGTGGCAGTTCCGTGGTCGCAATGGTTGGTGGTGGTGGAGGTGGTTGCGACGTTGATGTGGTCGCAATGGCTGGTGGAGCTGCAGCGGATACCGTTGGTTCCGTGGTCGCAATGGTTGGTGGTGGTGGTGGTGGTGGCTGTTGCTCAGTCGTTGCTGTTGGGTGTGGATGCGTGGCCGTAACAGTAGATGGCAGTGGAGGTTGTTTCATGGCTGTTACGGTGGTTGTTGTTGGTGCTTGGACTGTTGCACTGTTTGGAGGTGGTGCATGTTGGTCCATTGTTGACGTAGCTGGTGGTGGTTGCACGGCCACCGTGGTTGTTGTTGTTGTTGGTGGTGGTGGTACAACGACTGGTGGTGGCGGTTGTGGCGCTTCATGCTCGACTGGAGGTGGTGGAGGAGGCTTTGAAGAAGCCACTGGAGTGGACGAAGGTGATGAAACAGGGAATGGCAGTGAGAACATATAAAGCAACAATCAAACAAAACAAAACAATCTACGCACCAACGATGGTAGAGGGCGGAGAAGTTTTCTTTTTCTTTTGACATCGGGAAAGAACTTCAAGCATGCCATCCGATGAAGATGACGATGATGATGAGTCCGCGATCGACTTACTCTTCTTCTTCTTCTTCTTGCGTTTTTTCTTGGATTTGGTGTCTGTGGTCAAGAGAAGACGGAATGAGATCGATGCAACCAAGAAAACAACAAAGCAACAATCAACTTACCATGGGTTTGCGACTTGGACGACTTGGATGGTTTGTCGTCCAAGAGACGAAGGATTCGCGCCAATGAATCCTCGTCTTCGATGGACGAATCGTCGTTCTGTTTCTTGGCAGCCTTGAGCTGCTGCAACGCCTTGCGACGGCGAATCTTCTTCTTGGCCTTTTTCATAAAGGCCTCAATGTCGGTGGAGGACGACGACGAGGACGAGGGGGATGAAGCGGTTTTTGACTCTTTCTTCTTGGATCCCTTCTCATCTAAACATAATAGCAGAGTAGTTAGTAACAAAGTAGAAAGAGTGATTCATGCAATGAGTGTACGTACCATTCTTCGTGTTTTCTTTGTCGGCCTCGTCGCTCTTTTCGGGTGGACGGTACCAGTTGGCCGTGACGGTCCGAACATGATTTTCTTTCGAGACGTCCTGGTACAGTACGTTGACCTCACTTGACTTGTGACGGGCGAAGGAGTTCGACGACTTCTGTGGTACTCCACAGTTGGCAACGTTCGAGATTCCGGTGCGTCGGCCGGTCCGGAACGTCACCTTCTCGGCGTTGTCAAACTTGCAACGAATGGCAAGTTGACGGGCATTCCTCAACGGCCAGTTCACGCCCAATCTACCCGCACACTTGAAGCCAGATCCATCCGCGTCATTCTGTGAAGTCTCGGGGACGAGCTCAGTCCAACCGAGGTGCTTCGCACCATCCTTGCGGGCCTTGAGGTGTTTCGCGGGTATCTGCTCTAGAAACAGCAGACCCTGCCATCCTGGCGGGTGCGCCACTTTCATGATGTGCAAGAGGATCTTGTACGTCGCAAACTTATCATCTGGGTTGTCGAAGATCATGTGCGACGAGTCTTGTGTATCGTTGGCGACTCGATCAAAGGCGAGATTGTTCGTCGCGAGGTGCGACGATTTCTCAAGCACAGATTCTTTGAGAATAATCGCGGGAAGCCCAGCCAACATTCCGTATGATTTGTCAAGACACGCCTTGAAAATTAAATCGGATACTTTAAGTAGTCTTATCTGGAGACAACATGCAACAACCAAACTGTTAGACAACAGCAGCAACAACAACGGCGACAATCAACAAATACAACAACAACAAACAACAACTTACTTCTGGGCCGCGGAGACCGAAGTCTCGGGAAGTCTTGTAGACTCCCATGCTCAAAGCCGTGGAATACTCGCCGTCTTCGAACGGCCGAAGCTCCGGCTCGCATGTCCGCATCTTTTCTTCGTCGTCGAATGCCGTTGGTGCACGATTGGGTAGGCGGCCAAATTCGGGTCGGACGAGGGCTGCCTTGTTCCAAATGTCGGCAAGGTAGGCATGGTAATTGCCAAGCCCATGTTTGAGATCACTTTGAGCGATCACGATCCCGTGTGTTTTAAGAAGAGCGAAGAGATGGTTCAGCATCTTCATTGTTGTGTTGGGCTGGAAGAAAAACTTGGGGTCCTCCACCGAATCCGTTTCCATATTGAAACCCCGCATTCGATGGTTCACGACAAAAACCATTACGCAACTATTCAACAATGTCAATTTCGATGGAGTCTTCACTCCGCGGAGAGCAAGAAAGAGGAGTGGCGTTGGTGTATCTCCACCCGACAGTTCATCGATATCTTCGACGATTTCAAGAAGAAAGTGCATCTCGTGATGCTTTTGAAGACACTCCAAAAATTTGTTGACGGAAGCGGCCTTTTCTTTGTCGTATGACGCCTTGCATCCAGTGAGGTCACGGATGGTGAAGGTGTTGTTGCCGTATATGGTTGGAGACAGACGACAATATTGACTCCAGGCGGCCAACGAACGTGCACGAGAAGAGTTCATGGTGGGCGGGTTGAAGGTGACCTCACCAATCCGCATGGAGCCCTTTTCGGCATCCCATGTCAGATGCTTCCGTTTGACCAAAGCTTGGGATACAAGCTTGGTATCCACTTTGCATGATTCTACAACCGTTGCGGCGTTGAGAAGGGCGTCGTTGGCGCCATTGGGAAGATCGAGACCTTCGATCTGGTGACGACGGGAAGAAGGATCAGGCCTCGCAACATTGCTGAAGGGAAAAAGGAAACATGGTGGTTAGAATGAGACAGATAAGAATAGAAACAGAACATACTGTCACTTACTTTGATTGCTCTGTAGCTTGGATGTTGTCTTGTTGTTGTGGTTGTCGACGAGGATTTCGGGAAGGAGGAAGGTTCACTTCCGTTAATGGCGGACGATTGGCACGGTTGTTGGGTGGGCGGCCGGGATTTCGGTACGGGTTCACGTTATTGGTTGAGTTTGTGGCGTCCACATTGTTTCTTGCGGCCGCCCGCTCCATTTGGCGGCGAGATTGTCGAATCGCCATGGTCAGGCTGTGAAACGACGATGAAAAAACGATGCACAATGAAAAATGAGGGTGAGGAAAGTGAAGACGGTGACACTTGCGAGAAAGTGCGGATACGTAGGTTACACGTAGGAATCAGTAGGAAACAGAACAGCGACTCGACCATGCGCGCGCGCACGGCAGGTGGTTTGAAATTTTGGGAAGACGTCTGGAACGAAAACACACGACAATGGTGGGAAACGCGGCGAAAACTTACCGTCTCTGTAGGATTTCCATGACCCAAGGGTCGGAACTACAGGCGCTGAAGTCGTCGGATGAGCCAGTGCAGTCGTAGTAGAGTTCCGAGCGGCGAAAGAGATTGCCATCCCATTCGTCTGTTGCATTGTCCTTGGTGACAAAAACGAGAGTTTCGCCCGAAGAGTCTGATTAGCAACTAGACGACGAAGACGAACTACAAAGATCTATTACATCAGGAGGGGTGCAAAGGTCTATGACTCCACAATCAACCTGTTTGGAAGCATGAGCAACTCCAACAGAAGGAGGAGGAGTCACCATGGTCGGTTGTCTTCCTTTTCTCATCATGTTGTTGCATTGTTGTTGCACAAAATGTGTCGTCTGTGAGAGATTATCGTGGGAATGTCCGTTGGGGGGTGGGGGATCTAAGTAATATATAGACATTACCTATGTATTCCTGTGTCACGCCTATGTAAACAACACGACTTGTCGTATGTACCTATTTGATAGACGCGAGCCATCGGATTTGTTGCGCAAGCACGACAGTATGATGCTTATTGAGAAACGCGAGCAATCGGATGAGGTGCGCAAGCACGCAAGCAAGATACCTAACTAACACTGTGCCGGCGCGAATGTAAAAAGCTAAATAGGCCAACTATTACTAAGTATCGATAGAGATAAGCGATCACTTAGGAAGACCGAAAATTACCTAGGGTGCGCCGGCACGACTCCTCGTGACAAAGGAAGCTAACATACTTTAATAGCCCCGGGGGACTCCTCGTCGCAGGGTGCTCCTCGTGGCTTAACTCCTCGTCGGGCAATAGCTTCTCGTCGTGGACTGCCCCCTCGATCCGCTTACGCGGATCTCACAGGGGCAGTCCACTCCTCGTCGCTATTGCCCTTCTC
Organism: Epithemia pelagica; assembly: GCA_946965045.2. Taxonomy (NCBI): domain Eukaryota; phylum Bacillariophyta; class Bacillariophyceae; order Surirellales; family Surirellaceae; genus Epithemia; species Epithemia pelagica. Next base: position 1,009,183 of record OX337238.1, on the reverse strand, counting down.
GGAGTTAAGCCACTCCTCACACCCTAGCTTCTCCTCGTCCCAACCTGGCTATTAAAGTAGATTTACTACCGGTTCGGGTTGGTGGTGGCAAAACTCCGGAAAGACTGCCTGATAGTTCGGCATGGACGGGAGGTCGTCCCAGTCACTCAAGGAAGCTAGCTCGTTGAGCGGGTGGAGGCGGATCCTGACGCTTGCCCCGAAGTATTGATCGAGATCTTTTAATGCTTCGAGAGTGGTCGTTCTGGTTTGTTGGTTCTTGGGGATGGGCAGTACCTGGATTGCGTTTCCGCGCCAACGAATTTCATTTTCTGTGGCGGCTTGGTGGAAAGCATTGTATGCTCTCAAGAAGAGTTCGAAGTTGTGTCGTGAGGACGCTGAGAAGTACACGACGGGTACTTGGCCTCGCTGTTTGTTTCGTAGGTCGCCGCTGAATGTGCCGTTGCGGCAACCGAAATGGCAGCTGAAATCGTCGAAGAGTTGGAATTGGCCTGGAAGGTAGCCAATGAGGTGGTCGTGCAAGGTGCTTGCGATGTCCATGTAACCTCTGCGGTGTTTGATCGCCGCCGCTGGTATGCCGGCAATGATGCCTTGGGTTGTGGCCGTGCGGTTGTTGCAGGCCGGGATGTAAATGTCAAGATCCTTGAACCGTGGGTTGGAAGTTGGGTTGGATTGTTACGCTCCGTGACGGAGGACCCATTGGTCCCCGTGTTCGTCGTGTCGGAAGTCGTCTTGGTGGTGCTTGTGCCACATTTGTGTGGCAAAGCGGATGGCCTGTTCTTTGTAGTTGTCTGTGTCGAACGCGTCGTTGGCTGGCGCGGGTCGGATGGTCATGTGGAAGGACCAGCTGTGTCCCTTCTGTCCGCGGTTGTTGTTGCCTTTGCGGGCTGGTTGGTTCGTTTCGAGGAACTCCACACGGTGGACCTCGAGGAACATGGGGTCCTCTCGCGATTCGTGGTGCTTGAATACAGAGTTGAAAAGTTGTTTGAGTGCAGTTTCTGTGATGCGGGGGAGTGATGCTTCTTCTTGGTGGTTGGCCTTGTGGCGAACCACGAGGTTGAGGTGGACCGAGCACGGGGGATCTTTGTTTGTGGTTCCCGAGAGAAGTGGTTTGGTGGTTGGCGATTTGTACGGATTCCGAATGGGAGGCGGAAGGGGTGTGGTCGTGGACGGTGTCGCGTTTGTTGTGTCGTCGACGTCTTGCTCGTTGTCTTGATCGGTGGCGGTGTCTCCTTCGTGGGGATTCTCTGGGGTGTTGGTGACGGGTTGGCAGTATCCGGAGATGAGGTTTGTCGTGCCCTTGTGGCGAGGGGGGGTGTCGTGTTTGGTGCCTGGCGGTTGATGTCGTCTTGGGTGTTTGCTGTGGTGTCGTTGTCCGTTCCTGGGGTCGTGTGTCCTTGGATCTGATGTTGAGTCGTGTTGTGGTTGTTGGAGTGTGCAGTTCCTGGTGTTTCGATGTCTCGGGTGTTTTCGTCGGTGGGAGAGGACGTGTTGATGTGTTTGTCGTGGTGGCTTGTTTCTTTGTTTTTCTGGTTTTTCTGATGGATGTTTTTGTAGTTATTTTTGATTTGGTGCAGGTCAGGGGTGATGGCGTTGGTGTAGGTGGGTTCTCGGCGCGGGGTGGACGTGGTACCGCGGCGGGCGGCTGTAGTGGGCTGGTGGTCGTTGTCTAGATCCTTGTTGGCTTCGGCTTTCTTGGAGCGGGTAATGATTCCGGCCTGGGGACGTTCCCTGGGGGCTGGTTTCTTCTTGGCTGGAGCGAGTTTGGAGTAAGCTTGCATGGTGGCTTGGCTAGTGGCGGCTGCTGAAGTAGGCTTGTTCTGGAGGCTTCCCAATGACGAGTCAAACTGTTTCGGCATTGTGAGTGTGGTTTGTCGATTTTGGGGTGGTGTTTCCTCTGTGTTCTGGCGATAGTTTTTGTCGACGTGTGTTTTTTCTACTTCTGCTGCTTGTCGACGTGGCGTCTTGACTGAGTGCCGGGTGTCCGTTTGTGTGGCCACGTTCTTCATGATGCGACGTGTCTTCGGTGCTGGGGTGGCAGGGAGGATAGTGACTGGACGGAGTGGGTGTTGTTGTATGGCTGGTTGATGTTGGTTTTTTTGGGCGGACTTGGTTGGCCGAGGGACGGGTGGCTGCCGCGGTGTGTGCCGAGGGTCCTCTTGGGGCTGGGTTTTGGCGATACGGTTGATGCACGGTGTGGTGCTGTGGAGGAGTCGACCATGGTGCTTTTCTTTGTCTCTGTCGTTGGTTTGTGTGCGAAATCTTAGACCGGAAAGTTTTTCCATGACGATGAGATCGTTCGCCTTGCGTGTCGGTCGTTGGTCGTCCCAAATCGGCGGGGGTGCTCGGATATGGGCTGGCCGGTGAGTGCGCGCCGTGTGACGGTGTGGATTCAGGTTTACCGGAATAGTCCACGGCGGGTCCGCGCCGCTTTCCACCATTGTGGAGGGCCTAGGGAGGGTGGGCGCGGTAGGGATGGCTTACTAAGAGCGTCGGCCGGCGGTTGTCTTGGTCAATCTCTCTTTTCGGTTGTTTCGGTTTGGCCTTTCTGTGTTGTGGATTTGTTTCGTGTTTTCATTCCACAATCATCGGAGTCGGGACTTATTTTTCTCATTCCACATCTCCCTCACAAGAATGGAGAATGGAGCGACGTGGCAGAACTTTGGGCAGGGCCGGCGTTGAACTGCCTTTGCTCGCGCGCAGATAGATGCAGCAGGTTGATCCGGAATCCAGTCACAATCGCACTATTTTAGTTTGTAAGTTTACTCCTCTCCTCATGAAAAAGTCTATCTCCCCTTAGACATGGACGACAATTTGCAAAATCTAAGGTACGCAATGCTGTGTTCATCAAATGAAGTGCTATCATTATATCTGGTAGGAAATGATTACTGAACTCTGATCAAGCATTTCTTCGTCCCAACAAGCACAATCAAACTCGAGTCTATCTACAAAAAACATCACCTGAGGACCATGGACAATTCGTTCGCATGGCCAAGGCCAGACACAAACGTCCCAAGTCACATAGAGGTCCACACAAACCTTTCGAATGCAATCAAGGAGCTTATGCGTCTTCCATCTCGACTTCCTTCTCGTTGAGGCCCATTTCACGGTTGATTTGACGCAAAGCATTCTTCTCCTTGCGCAAAGCAGATTCGAAAATGGCGGCTTCGTCGTCGTTAGAGGCAACATCAATTTGGTGCTCCAAAATGGCAATGTTCTCCTTGATGCGGTCCCGGCGTTGGGTGGGAGTAGTGCCGGTGGACGCATATGGCAAGTCATGGTTGGCAGGGAAAGCACCGCCGCCCAAATGACCAACTTCAGAAGTGTGCGCAGGCTTGTCACCATGTTCCATAGCAGCACGTTCTTCGGCAGTACCAACGTACACTTCATCACGTTGGAATCCAGCAACCTTGCGGTGGATAGAAGCCAAAACCCAGGCACCAGTACAGATACCAGTCGCCTCCAAAAACAAACAGATGCGGAGCAAGATGTAGGTAATGGGAGTGGACAAGAAAGCAACAGGGAAGGCAGAAGCAACCAATTGCCAGGCGATAGAGGCAACAATCGTCGTAATCAAGGCTCCCAACAAACCAGTGTTGAAGAATTCTTGAGCACCGTCAGACACTCCCAAAACATTCGATTCACCATCTTCGACATCCATGGAGGTCACACGGGCAATCACAAAGAAACAAGACACGACGCACAATTGACGACCAACCATGAATCCTGGCAAGTTGTGGCCTTCTCCTTGGAACAACAAGTTGCATGTACGGGACGCCCATACAGACGAGTTACGTTCTTCATCCGTCAACTTGGCAACAGCGAAAAAGGCAATTTGCATACCCTCAAGCATACCAACAACGGCCATCAACAAGAAGAACAAAACAACGGCAACAACTTCAGGTACACCGTCCCACATCGTAGTCTTGCCATCGAACAAAGCGGCAAAAGTAGCAACAAAGGCAAACGTCAAAATACCAACCGACAAAAGAACACGGCCCCAGAACAAAATGTTCATGAAAGCATCACGGGGTTCTTCGTTAGACTCGATGGGCTTGCCGGCCAATCCAGCAACAATCATCTGAATCAAGTAAGAAGCGTGCAACAATCCAGAAGCTTCAATGGCCATGGCAACCTTCACAGTGAACCAGTTACCCCAGTCATTGATAAAGTCAAGCATACAATGCGAAGCATTCACTTGAGTGTTCAATTGACCAATCATACAAGTCATGAGGATCATCGCCAAACCGGACTTGAGGAAAGCGTTGGCAAGAGGATCGGGAAGGTTCAACACAGAAGCGTCTTCAATAGGGGCACCAGACTTGTTAATGACGAAAACCAAAGCCAACACCATGAATTGACGGCCCATGAGGTAACGGTCCAAGTTGTCTCCCTTGTGTCCGTGGTCGCAGATGCGGAAAGAGATGGGGTGACTTTCACGGTAGAGTTCACGGTCAATGGGAGGAAGACCAACCATGGAGGCTTGGCCACCTTCGACCAAAGACAACCACAACAAAGCAACCCAGATCAAAACAAAGGCCAAAGCCGGGTGAACATCTTCAGAAAGACTGGTCTGTTCGTCAAAGATCAAAGCCATCACAACAATGATGGAGAAGATCAACAAGGCGATCGAGTAGATCGCCTTGACCAAATAGCATCCGTTCACTGCAGGTTCGTCACTCATGGTCGAAGTTTTTTAGTATTTCGACGGCTTCGGAATTTGTTCTGTGGCTGGCGAGGTTTCGATGTTCCAGAACCTAAAATTGTGAGGATGGGGTGGATCGAAAACAGGTAGCAATATCTCCTTTCGCAGAACTGGTTGGCGAATCTAAATTTTTGTTAAGATCCAACGATCAGCTTTCCATGACTCCTCCCTATGTAATCGATATTGGAAGACACTTATCGTAAACTCTGCTTAGGTCTAAATGAAACGGATTCCAAGATTGGTCATGCGCGATTGTCGGACTTCTTGCTTCCTCTTTCCCGCGTAACCGTTGTTTAGACGTTAACATAGTTGCGCAATGGTCCGTTTTGGTACTTGTTGCGTCATACAATACGGTGATGGAATCTGGATTCCTTGGAAAGAAGTCGCAGAACCTACACAGACAGTTGTGTCTGTCTATGCGTCAGTTTTGGGATGTCAGTCATTCTACTTGTTTCTATGCCGTGCGAAAGATGTCAGAGAGAAAGAGGCAGGTAGCAGAAATGGCAAAAGCGTCTCTCTCTCTTGTTCGAGAGGGGAAGGGTTTCGTACCATGGTATAAGGCCTAGAGAGAGGTGCAGCGCAACTAACTTGTACTGTTTTATCCGTTTCTGGGAAGCATGAATTAAGAAAGTAGAAGACTTGTCCACCTCACGCACAAATCACAGCCAGTATCTGGTCAACAGTCAATCCAGTGCAACATATCACAACTTCATGACTTGACCTGGCAAGACCACCAGCAAAGACATCCTCAATGTCTTAGATCCTGACGGTTTAGTAAAACATGCTAGAGCCCTCAAGCTAGAAGTCAGTTAGGTCTTCAGTCTTAAAAGGTCTATTCCTTCTACTGCATCTGTACCTGCGTAGTCAGAAACAAAGAACATGGAATCCTTCATCAATATATCGTAAGCAAAGCATCGTGTATCGAAATGCCATAAAACATGAAGAGAAGACAAATGTAACTGGTAACTAACTGACAAAGAAATTGTTAAGAACGCACATACTATTTCGTGGTTCTAAATAAGATAAACGGAGCAGAACAAAAACGGGAGATGTAACGTTTAGGCATCTTCCATCTCGACTTCCTTCTCGTTGAGGCCCATTTCACGGTTGATTTGACGCAAAGCATTCTTCTCCTTGCGCAAAGCAGATTCGAAAATGGCGGCTTCGTCGTCGTTAGAGGCAACATCAATTTGGTGCTCCAAAATGGCAATGTTCTCCTTGATGCGGTCCCGGCGTTGGGTGGGAGTAGTGCCGGTGGACGCATATGGCAAGTCATGGTTGGCAGGGAAAGCACCGCCGCCCAAATGACCAACTTCAGAAGTGTGCGCAGGCTTGTCACCATGTTCCATAGCAGCACGTTCTTCGGCAGTACCAACGTACACTTCATCACGTTGGAATCCAGCAACCTTGCGGTGGATAGAAGCCAAAACCCAGGCACCAGTACAGATACCAGTCGCCTCCAAAAACAAACAGATGCGGAGCAAGATGTAGGTAATGGGAGTGGACAAGAAAGCAACAGGGAAGGCAGAAGCAACCAATTGCCAGGCGATAGAGGCAACAATCGTCGTAATCAAGGCTCCCAACAAACCAGTGTTGAAGAATTCTTGAGCACCGTCAGACACTCCCAAAACATTCGATTCACCATCTTCGACATCCATGGAGGTCACACGGGCAATCACAAAGAAACAAGACACGACGCACAATTGACGACCAACCATGAATCCTGGCAAGTTGTGGCCTTCTCCTTGGAACAACAAGTTGCATGTACGGGACGCCCATACAGACGAGTTACGTTCTTCATCCGTCAACTTGGCAACAGCGAAAAAGGCAATTTGCATACCCTCAAGCATACCAACAACGGCCATCAACAAGAAGAACAAAACAACGGCAACAACTTCAGGTACACCGTCCCACATCGTAGTCTTGCCATCGAACAAAGCGGCAAAAGTAGCAACAAAGGCAAACGTCAAAATACCAACCGACAAAAGAACACGGCCCCAGAACAAAATGTTCATGAAAGCATCACGGGGTTCTTCGTTAGACTCGATGGGCTTGCCGGCCAATCCAGCAACAATCATCTGAATCAAGTAAGAAGCGTGCAACAATCCAGAAGCTTCAATGGCCATGGCAACCTTCACAGTGAACCAGTTACCCCAGTCATTGATAAAGTCAAGCATACAATGCGAAGCATTCACTTGAGTGTTCAATTGACCAATCATACAAGTCATGAGGATCATCGCCAAACCGGACTTGAGGAAAGCGTTGGCAAGAGGATCGGGAAGGTTCAACACAGAAGCGTCTTCAATAGGGGCACCAGACTTGTTAATGACGAAAACCAAAGCCAACACCATGAATTGACGGCCCATGAGGTAACGGTCCAAGTTGTCTCCCTTGTGTCCGTGGTCGCAGATGCGGAAAGAGATGGGGTGACTTTCACGGTAGAGTTCACGGTCAATGGGAGGAAGACCAACCATGGAGGCTTGGCCACCTTCGACCAAAGACAACCACAACAAAGCAACCCAGATCAAAACAAAGGCCAAAGCCGGATGAACATCTTCAGAAAGACTGGTCTGTTCGTCAAAGATCAAAGCCATCACAACAATGATGGAGAAGATCAACAAGGCGATCGAGTAGATCGCCTTGACCAAATAGCATCCGTTCACTGCAGGTTCGTCACTCATGGTAAATGTGTTTAGTTTTTGGTTTATCGAAGCTGAACCAAAAGAAAAGTGAGCCTTTGTTGTGTGTGTGTGTTGTGTGTCTTTGCGATTTTGATGTCCTTTCGATATTTTGGCGGCTGCATGTGAAGTCAAGTTGGCGAGTCGTTTCGCCAGGTTCTTTTGTCGAAATGAAAATTAGATAGGCGGAACGCACGCTTGGCTATAAATGGTAACGGCTGTTTTAACTTCCCGCTAAACATAGCTATTTGGGATTATTGCTTCCCTTATTTGGCATGATGCCACGGAGCATGTCATTGTTTCGTGACTGAAAGGATCGCACACTAGGGTTTTTTAGCTTTTGTGGGTTTGCGCGCACCATATCAGCGCGCATGTCGATCGTGGTATCCATCTCAAACTTCGTTCGGTACACTTGCATCCGTTCCTTTCTTTCAAAAATCAAAAAGACAGAACCGACAACACGGATGCCAAGATCCGAGAAGCGCCAACATCGACCACCCTCCACCAGATGACTGCCCGCAACCCGCAATCCACAATACACCTGTATTGGTGTATAGGTGTGACAGTAAGTCCCGTATCCATGGATCCATGGCGACTTTGTTCTAAAGCTGTTTTTCTGTTCCCTCTTCTTGTTTTCCGTAGTTCCAGTAACGCATTTCTGGTTTTGCTGTTTGCTGATGGGTGTTTATGAATCATCAGTGTGTCTGTCTCTCCAATGTCTTCGCTCCCTCGCATTCGCATGCAGTTTGTGCCCATTCTGTTGGCAAGCGCTCTTTTGCTCCTCTTGTCACCTACTCTTACTTCTTCTAGAGGTAGTTTCTAGTTTAACAGCCATTCTGAACAACCTGTCGAACCTCTGGTCTCATCCATCGTACGAGTTTTTGAACCATGAAACAATAGATAGATTACTTATGTGCTGCTAGAAGAATGAAAGAATAAGCATTATCAACCGACCGACAACTTGCAGCAGGGAAAGCCAGTTCTCCTTGGAGATGTTAGCTTGAAAGTAGTATCTAGGCATGAGTATGCCACCAGGTCGTGAATAGAGACCAATACACTCAATTTACTCCCACAAACACATCGCTCCTTTGTCAAGTGTTCGCTTTGATTATGGGTCCCCATTCTCCAAAGTCAATGATCTTTTTTCCGGTGGTCGCTTTATGGACCATGAATTGTCTGTTCGAGTCACCATCATCCACATACTTTTCTTTGATAACCGACTATATAGTAACCACGTCGATGATATTCGGTGCCGCACCACCCTCAGAAGCATGTTCTTGTTGAGAAACTGAGGCTGCCAACTGTGCAGCCAACTCAGTAGCTTGTAAGGGATTATGAACCACTGGGGCGCTTACCGTGATATTACTCGAGGTTGATGCACCTACAGTGCCTGATGTGGGTTGAGGAAAGGATTGTGACGAGGCATCTGTTGTCAAGGAAGTCGACTTTGGCACGTCCCTTGAGGTTTCGACTGACTTTGGTGCAGACTCTGAATTGCCCGGTTGGTCCAATCCGTTGTCCATAGTAGAATTCTGGGGTTTTGAAGGGTGCAACAGGCGTCCCGTCTTTGCTGTGGTGGTAGGTAAAGGATTGTGTACCAGTCCTACCGAAACAGTCAAAGCTGTGGTGGTTTTGGCCAACGCTGCGCTGTTGGTACTCTGTGCTGCTTCTTGAGAGGACCTTCGAAAGGATTCGGCTGCCGCGACCGCAGCTTCGACCGCCGCCGCGTCCATCATGGTCAAGGCAGCCACCGATTCGTCCGCATTGGTTGTAGCGGCCGCTGCCGCAGCGGCCTGTTGCCATGCCGAAGGCAGTGTTGTGGCTGCAGCGGCGGTTGTTCCCCCGGGAACCGCTGGTGCCGCGAACGGAAGATTGGAGCTTGCGCCCGCAGTCTTTGAGGGTTCGCCTACGCCCTGTTGTGGTGGTGAAGTTCCTGCAGTGGCAGTACTGTCCATCCCGTGCGAGTTTCTACCATTCTTACTCCCATCAATGGCCAATGGAGCAGACTTGGCGGTGGAATTTTGGTACTTGGCCACCAACCGCTTATTTTCTCGTCGATAACGCATGCGCCTCCAAATATTCTTACGCAACAGCCAATCGTGCCCCTCTTGTCCTTTGGTATATCGTTGATTGTAGACAAATTCCATACCATTTTCCAATTCACTCCAAGCTCGATAGCTCCGAGTTGCCTCCACAGCCGGAACATCCATTTCGTCACGAGCATGCTCATCGTTCATGGATTCGTTCGCTCCGTCGTGTTCTCCATCCAATGCCGACAAATTGGTCAGACCAGATGGTGCTCCAGGAGTAGCCACGACACCCACGGGTGCACCATCATCCACAACTAATAAGTTTGTCACATGCTCAGAGACTTGCATGGCTTCTCTGGTTTCTGTTGGATCCACAGGAGCCACGGCAACCGCGGCCGCGGTGGCAGCCTTGGAGATGGCATCGTCCAAGGGCATGACGACCACTGCTTCCCCATTGGTTGTGGTTGTCGTTGTGGCCGTTGTTCGAAGAGTCGAGGATGCAGCCGCCGCAGCTGCCAAGGCCACAATCGATTTCTGGTCCTCCTCGGTCACTACTTGGGCTCCAAGCGGGGCATGTGACGACGAAGGCTGAGCAGGAAGCACTAATGGGGTCTGCGCATCGGGTGTCGCAACGGTCGAAGCTGCAGAAATACTCGTCCCCACCGTGTTGCCATTGGCCACATCATGCCCAGTTGCTGCCGTGGACAGGGCAGTGGTGTTGGTTGGCGTGTTGGCCTGTACGGTTGGTGTTCCTTCCAGCTCTTGTGGTGGTGGTGGATGTTGTTCTTGGACCATTTTACGGGCTCGTTTCAAGGTTTCATGATCGCGGATATTGTTTCGTCTTGCAATCATGATGCGCCGCATCAATCGTTCATCGTCTTCTCCGTGACCTTTGATAAATTCACGACAAGCATAGCGCAATTTTTGACCAAACCGCAATTGCCGCCATTTCATGTAGGTTGGACTTTGCTTGATGACGGCTTCGTCAAAATCTTTGGGACGAGGTCCCATGCGTGGACCGGGCATTTTCGGAGATCTGGCAATCGCTTGCTTCGGCTCAAATCAATTCAGACAGTTGCTTCTTCGAAACCAAGTCCCAAACGGAATGGAACGATCTTAGGAGGGTAAACCGACCGATCCAAAACGGAATGAAATGATCTTAAGAAGGTAGACCGACCGATACTATAATTCGTCGAGGAGCAGACAACACAAACATGAGGAATCCATGGCACCAAAAGCGGCGATTCCAGAAATGAACAACATCTAGTCTTCTCATCCATTTCACTGGTCCTCATCAAAAGAATTCGAAAAAGCAGGGAGACACTCTACCGCATAAAAATCTGAACTTACCAATCAATCACAGGTTATGATGTTCTGAACAGGTAATGTTGCGGTCATGGGTCAGCAGCAGCGCACACTACTTCGTTCGATGTTTCGATGAGGATGAGGATGAGGTGGTGGTTGCAGGGCGACGGGCGCCTCTCATGGGCCCCCTGGGCGCCGGGCAGGTGACGTTTCCACTCGCAGATGCATTCGCATGCGCGCACACGGATTCCGGGTCCCCAAAAAAAGCAATGGCGGGAATTGGGAGTTGGGAGGCAAAATGGACAGAAGAATCGAACTTCACGACGAACTACCTACCAGTTTACAAATCGGAGATGAGAGGACACATCAGACTATGTAGGAATCAACGTATGAGTACATGTGGGATCTCCACGACGAGGATGGTTTTGGACTCCGTTGCACAGTCCAGTTCGTATGGAGTTCAGAACGAGGGGCCGTATGAATGGTAACGTGTGGGACCCACAACGAAGATGGACTTCAACCCTTCCAGCAAATGGCATTCGATCGTGATTCGCATCAAAAGTTGAAATCTCAACGAAACTTTCCTTGACACACTGTCTCTCCAAATTGACAAAAGGCCATGCAAGAAGAAGCGAGATTGTCCAAGCTTGTCTTTCTTGACACTGACAAGGATGAAGAACCACAATGGAAGTTCGACTCGGTGCCGTCGCTTTTGGGTGGATGGCGCTCTTATCATGCATCGGTTGTTGTAAAGAACAAGGAAACCGATCAACAGATAGTTGTTGTCATTGGAGGATCTAAATCAAGCGGTCAAACAAATTCGGTTTTGTCGATGAATTTGGGAAAGGACAAGAAACAGTGGAAAGAAGCACCAAACCTGAATCAAAAACGAAGTGGACATGCTGCAGTCGTTTGTAATGGCTTTGTCTATGTGTTGGGAGGATACGATGGAAGTTCACGTTTGGATTCAATCGAACGAATTTATGTTGATGATTTGCTGGAAACAACGTGTACGACCAACAAGAAACAATGGACAACATTGAACTGTCGTTTGTCTACTACAAGAAATGAATGTGCCGCTGCTGTGGTACACGATCGATTTATTGTGGTCGCCGGTGGATACAATGGAAGATCCTTGTCATCGACTGAAATCGTTGATACGGTAGTGAAAACTCAACACACTGTCATTGCCGGACCGTCCATGAAAGTCGCTCGACATTCCTGTTCAATGGCTGTTGTTGATCGTCGCATCTTTGTCATTGGTGGATGCAATGGAAGTCCATTAAACTCTGTTGAATATTTGGATTTTAACGAAGATTCTCTAGAGAAAAATGAGACTGCAGGTTTCAACTTTCCTTCGTCATCGGAATGGACGATTCACAAGGATCTTGTTCTTTCTGTCCCGCGGCGCCAATATGCTGTGTTCCAAGTGGGGTCTTGTGTCATTGTGTCTGGTGGTCTGAGTCTTAGCCGTCATAGTTTGAAGTCCGTAGAAATATTGGATACGGAGCGCAATGTTAATTGGAACCTACCTGATATGACGACTGCACGGAACGGTCCAAGCATGGTGTCCGTGCCGGACGGAATTGTTGTCACTGGTGGACACGAGTTGGATTCCAGTGAGACGCTTCCATTGATTGACATGAAGGAGCACATCAAGGTACGACGTTTGTGGCAGTGTGGTTTGGTTTGGAATTGCTACATATTGGACAAATTGGCTTGGTGCATTGTCGTGTTGTCTCTTACCATGATATTGGGATTGTCTTTTCTGCAGAGCATGTATTCATGTCGTGCCGAGCTGGATGCAAAGATACAAACACTCACCTGTGCGATTGAACGTGGGCATAAAGAACGTCGCAATGTCAATGCACTGGAAGAGGCCATCGAGGCAAAATCATTGCTTCCTCTTATGGAATGGCTTCGTGATCACGACGAAAAGTTCCGCTCTGTGCAAGAGCTTGAAGAAAGCATTGACCAACTTGATGGAGAGTTGCAGGAGATTGACGTTCTCGAGGGATGCCTTCCCATTGCTCGGAAGATTGAAGCATTAGAAGAGTTTGTTGCCAAGAATAAGAAAGTCAAATATGAAAGGAATCATGCTGGTCAGAATTCAGAGGATGAATCGGAATCTGGTTGGGTGATGGAAAACGAAACACTGTCAGTGTCTGGCCACGCAACGGTGGAGCTCTCTGGTGATTTCGAAGCCCCTCAAGACCAAATATTCAAACTGGAAGATATGATTGTTGAACAAAGGATCATGACGGACCAACTTTCTGGTCGTGTTCGTTTGCTTGAGAATACGGTGCTCGGGAAGAACGAGACTTAGTTCCATTTCGTGATCATCTTTTTATGAGCAATTACCATCTACTTATCCTAAGTGTAACGTCTCATATGAAGTCCCGTCACTGGCCTAGCTACAGTAACAAGTCCATTGTCAGGATGCCTGATCGTAAATCCAAGTTCATCCTCCTGCCACAGACAAAACATCCATCCTTAGTCCATACATACATAACTCCATTTGTTACACATCCACCACCAGTCCAGCACCAGCCACAGGTATCTTTCTGCACCCTTTCAACTTCCTTTCAATCCATGGAAACCCCCAGATCTTTTCTAGAGCTACTCCTAGGAGTATGGGAAATGGGAATAAGCATAGCACTCCTCTAGGAGCTCAACGGCTATGGGTAGCACTCGATAGACTCCTGGTCGGACGACGAGCAGACGATCACGAAACAGCGTTGTGAGTTGTGACGACAATGGCAGAAACGGCGCAAGACGCAATCCATGCAAGACCTTGCTTCAGTTCTTGTCTTCTAGAGTGACCGGCAACTTGTGCTGTCTACTGGATTGCTCTCTCTCTTTCGGTTCCTCTCCCGTCGTTTCGTTCGGGTGAGTGTGAATTGGTTTGCTATTGAAAATTGAAAATGTTTTTACCACCATCCCTGCAACCGCAATCCTCGCAGCCACAGCCTCGCAAACAACTTCGTCGAAGTCGTGATTCGTCGGGAGGTGGAAGCAACAGTAACAATAGCAACAACAGTTCGAGCAGCAACAACAACAACAACCCGCAACAACAACAACAACAAGTTTCTCCTTCTTCGTATTCGGGCCATGAGTGGTACGACTATCAAGGAAATGCCTCCATAGCCTATCAAGTGTTGTATCCAGAGTATGACAAGGGGAATCATTCCAGCAGTCCTTCCGCAGCATCAGCAGCAGCAAGTTCCAAGCCAACGCCCACGCAAACCAACGACAGCACATCCAAACGTCCCAGCAACAGCAAGACCCCTACCATGGCACATCGATACAATCAAGTTTTGCTGCAACGCTTGGTTCGGAATCCTTCCGCCAAATCGGCCACTTCTCCTTCGCACGAGTCACCGTCCTCCTACAAGGATTGGTTGGTGGAATTGGATGCCGTGACCACTGCCGAAACTGCTACTCCTACGACCACCAACCAATCCCCGGCCGTACTATTGTCTCCTCGCAAACGACAACGCAACGAATGGATCCTCTTGTACAATCGTGCCTTGATTTTGTGGGCCCACGGACAATGGGAAAGCAGTGCCACCGTCTGTGGCACAGTCTTGCATCCTCTCCTCCTCTCCGTGGCTCAAAAATCCAACGATTCGAGTAGTAGCTCGACACGTCGTGCAGCGGTACCGTCAACAGCAACAACAACCACTACTTCTCCTTCCTTGCCCTTGGACTTGGCCAAGGTGGCGGCACGACTGGCTTTTGTATGGTTGGAAACCATGTTGGCAACCCATTGCATGACGAGCACCATTACGATCAACAACGTCACAAGGACCACTGCGGCACATGATTTGTTGCAATGGTTGGAAGGCTTGGCCTTGTGGAAACAAGATGACGAATTCAAATTTTTGGTATCTCTGTACAAGGGACGTGTGGATTTGGCCGCAGCGGCGCAAACTTCCATGGGAGATGCCAATGGTCCTCGTACGGCGTCCACGACGACGACGGCAGGTCATGATGAGGAAGTACGGTTGCGATCGGCACGCAAGGAATTGAAAACAGCCATGGAAATTTTTCAGCACAAGTTGCGAGTCATGGGCAGTCACCCGCCAATGTCTTCTCACACGACGAATTCCACAACGGCGACGGAAACCACTACCACAATGGCAGCAAGTCAACAGCACGACAATGTTTCGGTCAACTCGTCAGTGGATGGTTCCTCCAAGGACAACAACAATCACAAATCCAATTCGTCCTTGGATGTCGTCGACAACAACACGGCTTCTACTGGAGATTCCTCCTCGCATTTAACGCAGGAATCCACCAATAATAGAGGAACAATGAACAGTGGCAGCAAACACACGAATGGTCCTCTCCTCTCATGGCCGCTGTTGCAAAAACTGCATCAATCGGCCTTGAATCTCAAGGCCAATTTGGAACAACTCAAGGGCAATGTTAAGAAATCCCTCATTTTGTGCCACGAGGCACACTTGGATACTACCACCACGACTTCTGTGGTTGCCACTGGCAAAACAAGCAACAACAACAACAACAACGGCAAGGACGATTATTATCAGGACATTCATGCCAATAATTTGGCCTTGATTTATCAGACTCATCATAAACAATACTTGGCCTGGCATGTCTTGGCCAAGACCATTTTCGTCCGACCCAAGTTGCAGCAACAGCAAACTCCTTCTCACGTCTTGTTTGGCTCCGATGGAACTGCGGCGCCGGTCCAAACCTTGTCCACCATTTGGAATGCTGCTCTTTGTGCCATGCAAGCCCGCAAATTTGAAGCCTCCTATCAGTGTTTTGCCATTTGCCTCCGGCAAGAACAAAAACAGCAGACTCAAGGTGACAACAACAATACCATGAGTACGTTGGGCCATGGTCGGACGCTGCTCCTGTGGTTGCGATTGGCCGAAGCGTGTTTGGGCATTTACCATCAACAACAACAGCAGCAACAAACATCCATGGGAGATGCGACGGATCCCTACAATGCAAGGGCCATTCGTGTCGAAGGGTAGGTATTATTCCAGGCATTCTCAGCGATGGTATCCTGCGAAAGTGTGTCTCACCCTTGTCTGTTCGTATGTATGTATGGTTTTGTTGGTCCTCTACTTTGGGAACAGAGAGCCTCGAGGGTTGGTGATTGGTCCGTCGTTGGACGGTGAAATCTCCATCGACGTTCCGGCTGAGGACAAGGCGTTGCCCGAGTTGGCCAGTGCCCAAGATTTGGAGTGGTTTTCGCGACACCCATTGAAACGAGCCCGCTGGGCCTTGGAACACCTTGTGGATGGGTCATTGTTCCCTGAGAAGAAGGATGTCGATGCTGCCATGTCGGAGAATGTCCAAGAAGCAGCTCGCTTATCCTTGGCTTATCTATGCCTGCTGAACCGAGAATACGACCGCGCCTTGGATCTTGCCCAATCTATTCTCCCAAACGGTGAATCTCCTCCGAGGAGTGACAGTCAAACTTTGTCGTCGTCTCCTTCTACGTCTTCGACCACAAATAATTTGGGAGAAAGTCTCCGTTCGCGTCGGTATGCCACAGCGCGTATGTACGCAGCAGAAGCGGCCTGTTGTTTGGGGGATGCTCCACAAGCCATGAAGTATTTGGTCCACAACAACAACAACAACAACGTCCAGTCTCAGGTCATGCCATCGGAAAACAATGGCAACAATAATGCCTGGTTGGATCGATTGGCGTCCGATCTGGCGGGTGTGACGATTGAAACAGCGGCGGTGTCCCGGTTGGGCAAACGGCGTTTGGCGCGGGCTCAGACCTTGGTACGAGCAACCACCAGTGTTGTAACTGCGACCTTGGGAGGGCCTCAGAATATGACAGTGGCTAAACAGTTGGCCATGTCGGCCCAAGCCATGGAGGATGCCTTGACCGTTAGTGGTGCCGTGGCGGCGACACCTACAACTACCGGTATCGGCAATTCCTCTGGAGGAGGAGGAGTGTTTCCATCGCAAAATACAACTGCAGCAACTACCACTGTTGGGAATCACTTCTCCGTTGTTGCGGAAGATCCGTGGGCGAATCGGTCCGTGTCTCGTCGGGCACTCTTGTACTGTAATCTGCGTGCAGGCAATAGTTCTGCGGCACTCTCCTTGTTGCAGTCGTTGCGACGGTAAAGAATGTGCACGTCCGAGTCCTCCTCATGCAAAGATTCACGTCGAACTAATACCCAGTTCGGGTTAGAATCCATCTTGTGCTATACTTAGATTATTAGTCAAAGTGAATCCAAAAAACAAGAAAAAAGAAACGATCCACCAAACCTTAAGTTAAGATACTACATACATTGCTATAAGAACAGAAATTTCGAGTCTTTTTACTCATTGGTGGGTTGAGAAGATGCAATAGGAGGCTGCTTTCGTTGCTGCCGTTGCCTGTGTCGTTGCAAGATCATGCGTGTTTTGCGGCGGACGCCAGTTCGAAATCTCTCCTTGGCACTCGACCGAACCTGATCTTGACGTTTGCTTTCCATCTGAAATTGCCTGAGACGTTCAGAAGCAAACAAGGAAAAGTTTTGTTGATGTAATTGAGATGAGAGCGGGGTTGTCTTTTCTTCGCCTTCACGTCCTTGTTTTTGTTCGTACTCTGTATGTGTGTCGTTTTGGCCCTCTTGTGGCAATTGGAACAAATCTCGTTGCAGTTTCTTCATCCGCTCCATCATTCGGGCCGCCAACTGTTCTCGAGCATGTTTCTTTCTCTGCAATCGACGAATCACATTCGTACGAGCATAGTGGTACGACAACGCTCGAAAAATAATCTCGGCGGCAGCAGCCTCCACGTCCGACTGGAATTTTTTGATTTGACCTTCTCTGCGATGCTCAATCTTACGGGACAAGATCCGACGAAAGCGTAAACAAGCAAATGCACGAGTAATAACGAGGGCCGAAGACTGTTCCAAGTGCTGTTGCTTTCGTTGAGCAATTTTGCCGTCGAGGATGCGTTGAGATCGAACATGGACAAACACGCGAGTGATTACAGAGGCGGCAGCCTGTCTCTTTCGTCTTTCACGTTCCGCAATTCTTCGCTCAAGCACCCGACGAAATCGATGCTGAGCAAAGGCTCTAGTAATGATCCGCGCAGAGGCACGTTGTTTGGGGTTTGCTCGAGTCCATTTGCGCTCCAAGACGTGCTGAAATAACTTTGAAGTACAAGTCCCCTCCACCATCATCTCAGAAGCTCGATGCTGTCTCCGTTGCTCCCGACGAATGGCAATTCTCCGTTCCACTGTTTTTCGAAAGTGGATTGTAGAGAGGAAACGCAGGATAACTCGTCCGGATGTATGCTCTTTCTGTTCGCGTTGTTGTCTGCGAGGGGCCGTCTTGCGGTCAAGGTAACTCAAGAAGTAAAAGTGCCTCATGGCCCGAGACAGAATCACGGCCGCTTCTTTGCGTCGTTGTTCTTCTCGCTGCTTGCGATCCTTGATTTTGCGATCAAACCGTTTGTGGAAGGACATGTGACACACCGCGCGAGTGATAACAATTGCCGCCTCGTGGCGTGCACGTTCTCGACGTTGCTTGGAGAATTCAATCTTTCGTTCCATTGATCGAAGGAAAAAGAAACGAGAAAATGCACGCTGGATCATGATTGCCGCTGCGTTTTCTCTGTCTTGTTGTTGACGCTTGGCAATCTTACGACTCATCGCATGTTTTGAAATGGTCCTCGTCACAACCCGAGCCGCATCGTCAAGTACTTCTTGTCGTTGGATCTTATGTTCCATCAAAAGAGGTTTGAGAGCACGCACGAAGTAGAAGCGATAAAAGGCGCGAGTGATGACAAAGGAAGCCCTGCGTTCTTGCACACGGCGCTGCAACACATTTTGCGCGTGATTGTGGACAAATGCTCGATAGATGGTTTTGGCCGCCGCCCCACGGCGTCGATACCGTCCCAGGCGAACTCTGCGATTCAAGATTTGTCGTGACCGTTGCTGTCGCCAGGCTCGAGCTATGAGGGCCGCAGCAGTCTGGCGTTTCATGTTCTGGCGATGGTGGTAATATCGCATGACTCGTTGAATCACCAGCGCCGCAAAATATCTCTGTTGCGCCATCCATTGATGGAATGCCAGCTGTTGTTTTCTGGCTCGATTCATGACGTGGAAACGGCACATGACACGGAAAATAACCCGCGCTGCCCAGCGTTGTTGAATGTACATCAAAGCTTGGCGTGTTCTTCGGTCTCGGCTATCCAACCACGCTTGAGCAATCAACGATGCCGCCCAATCTTGTTGTTGTTCCTCAAAGGCCCCGACAGCCCGTTGTCGTTCGTTCCAAAAGGCCATTTGTCGCGCCCGTACCGTGTGTCTGTAATAGCGCAACACGTTTCTTCCAATGATATCCGCGGCGTGGTACCTCCGCTCCATGGTCGTCATGGTCCAGGTGTGTTGATGGCGATGTTGTTCCAGGGCTTGTCGTGAGGCAATGGCCGCAATCCGTTTTAGTCGCTCACAATGAATTTGTCGTTGCCGTTGAATGTGGCGATACTTGCGGTACTGCTTTTGAATGCATCGTGCGCTGGACCGCTGTCGTTGGTACTTGGTTTGGGCCAAATACCGACGAATTTGCGGTTGTACCAAACTTACGAGACGGGGAGCCGCCTTGGGATCCTCTCGCATCCGTGCCATCAAGGCCTCGTGTTGTTTCTTGAGACGTTCTCGTTCTTGTCGGCGTTTTCGCAATTCGGCGGCATTGGCTTCATCGACCAGTGGGTTGGTCGGTGTGACTTGCAAGACTTGATTCATTTGTTCAAAAATTTTGGGGTTGGGCGGTGTCTGCGGAGGGGGCAACCGTCGTTTGGGCACCGTGCAGTGAATCGTGGCTCGTGTGGGTGCGTCTTCTCCTTCCATTGAGGCAAACGACAAGAGTTGTTGGTGTTGGTGTTGCTGATCTGGATGGGATGGTCGATGGGCCCACAAGTTTCCTCGTTTGCCCAATCGACGGGCCGCCATGGAGGTGGGACTGGAAAATGCCAAGGTGGCTTCCTTTTCCAAATCACGTGGAGGAGGAGGTGGACGTACTTGTGGTGGTGTTTGGTACTGTTGGCGCATGGCTCGTTGCGAAAGAGATGACTGTGGTTGTTGTTGTTGGGTTGCACTGTCACTCCCCCGTTTCCGCTTGCGTTTGCTGTCTCCCGTGAGAATGGAGGATTCTTCGAGCTGGTCGTCGTCGTCTTGGTCGTCATTTCCGGAACGACCAAACAAGCGTTTGGAGATGATTGCCGACAAGGGATTGTACAGGGGTGGTTCACTGACCCTTTCCAAAGGGTCCAAATCTTGTCGTTGTTGGTTAGTTGACGAGGATCGTGGGGGTGACATGGTCGAGTACATGACCGAGGTGGGGGAGCAAAAGGTTGGCGTACACATTCCTCCGGTCGCTTGTTGTTGTTGTTTCTTGGCCGCCGCCGCTGCTGCCATGTAGGAGGACGGGGATGCCGCCGCAGAGGGTGGCGAGTCGGGAGCTGGTTCGCGAATGCCATGGCTGGTTTCATCACCCTGGTTTTCCTCCTGCAACAGTGGCGGTCCCCCGGTACGACCCGGTTTCGATTTCGTACTGCCTTGCGGCGGCGGCAACAAGAGCCGTTGTTGAAGGGCCTGTTTTTGATTGTGATAGGCTTCGTAAAAGGCTTGAACATTGTCAAAATCTTCTCCCAATTCCAAAATATCTTCAAAGGCATCTTCGTCATTGTCGTACTCGAGCGTCTGCGAATCACCCCCTGCCATGGCACGGGAATAGTCTTGTACCTCCTCTGGATGATGGCCGACGGAAAAACTAAATTGCTGTTTCAGGACACCGGCATCCAAGGTCCATTCTTGAAAATACGAGGAACACGACGACGACAAGCGTGGTTTTCCTTTGCGTGTCAATACTGTATTGGTAGGAGGAACCGCCTTGGTGGTGGTGCTTGGAGGGGTTCCACTTGTCGTTGTTCTTGTTGTTGTCGTCTTGGGAGAGACCGATTTCACCACCGATACGGTGGGCCGAGACGTGCGGTCCTCGGTATCCTGTTGTTGTTGTTGTTTGTGGGGATAGGCAATGGTGGTGGGCAAGGGTGGTTTCTTTTTATTATTGGCGTCGGTGGTTGCCTGATGAGATTGTCCTGGTCGTCGTCGTCGGTGCCGTGGTACTTGGGGTTGTTGTTTGGATGGCTTGGTTGGTTTTTTGGAGGACGATGGTGTTTTGGTCACTGCTGCTCCTACAGGAAATGTCGTCGTTGTTGTCTTCTCGGTCGTGGCAGGGGCAGTGGCCGAGGAGGAAGGAGGAGAATTCCACCCCGACCACATGCTCATCATCCATCCTCCTGTTGCTTCGGCACTCGTACTAGTACTAGTCGTAGTGGTTGCTGGTTCGGGTCTTGTTGTCGTCGTTGTTGTGGTTGTGGCAGAAGGAGGAGCTCCTTCTTTTTTCCGGGCGGCAGGAGGGGGCGGCGTGGCGACACTGCTTGTGGTGGTGGTGGTACCTCCACTGGGAGATTGCATCAGACTGCTCCTTGGTCTTCTTTTGGAACGACCCTGGGAAGGAGTCGTTTTGCGGACCACCCGGCCGGTTCCTCCTCCTCCCGTGTGGTTGTGGCTGCGACTGGGAGGACGACTTGACAAGGTCGAGCCAGACGATGACTGGGAAGAAGAGGAGGAGGAAGAAGAAGAAGAAGAAGAAGAGGAGGAAGACGAGGACGATGCGGATGACAAGGAGGAGGATCCTGAAGGGCGACTTTGGATTTGATGAGGACGACGACGATGGGAGCGTCGTGGTTCGGGCATGATGAGCGGCAGGTGTGGTTGTGGTGGTTCCAACGCCCCAACAACAACCAACAACAAGACCGATTCAATTTCAGTGTCGAGATGGGAACAACAAGCTTTTGGGAACGGCTGCCAAAATCTGCCACACCCACAACGATTCACACAGTGTATCTGTTATAGATGTATGTATGTATGGGTCGATCGATGATGTTGTAGTGCGGATAGATTGTCTCTTCGATGCCACCATTCAGACAACCAAAAAGCTCGTTGCTGTTTGGATGGATGGATGGATGGATTCCCAAAGTGCTCTTGGATGATATTCTTCACAAAGTGCCTCTTTGATTCATCCGCAGCGGCAGGAATACCACCACCCCTCGACAAGCTGTTGAATGAGTGATGTTGTGGATGATTTGTTGTTGTTTGGATGTTTTGTTCTCTCTCTCTCCTCGCTCTCTTGTTTCACTCGTCTTCTCTCGCTCTTTCTCTGTACCAAAATTTTTTGTGTCTCGGGTGGTGTGGTTGCCAAGAGTGAGCGTTTACCGCGCTATGGATTGTCGTTGGATTGTGGTGTACTGTCGTACACTTTTGGGTCGGGTAGGCGAGGCGCGGATTCGGAGGGCCGTACTGGTTTCCTCAGAGTGACACGCGCCACACAACCACAACGTGCGCACGCCGTTCGCCGTTGTCGCGAGGTTCCGTTCACACGTGTGACACTTTTTTGCGAGTCGTTGGGGGGCAGCCTTCTAAGTAGGTTTCGGCTTGGCGACATCCTGCGAGTGATTTGTTAGAGGCATTTGGGGGGAGCAGCGAGATATGCATACTTAGATGGTTCTTGTACAGCAAACTACAAAGATACTTAGAAATATTTGGCACATATAGAAGTCAAATAGAATGACCCAGGCTGGATGGCGATTATTTAAGTATAGCGATGGGAGCTAAGAGTTATCTACACGAGAGATCCGTTGAAACACTTATGCCCTTCCCCAATCGATCCGTTGGTCTCCTCCGCCGCTTTCATCAAATAACAAATCCATTTCGGCTGGGTGATTCTGTGTTGATAGGATGCTCCTCCTCTGCTGTCATCTCTCGTATGGTTTGGTTGGTGTGAATGCGCAGAAACAATCATCATCAACAACAACAACATTGGACAAGGTCAAGGTCGTAAAGTTGTGGTGTGGTGGAAAGGACCGGCGTGTTTCCATCTCGGAGAGAGCGAGAGCACATCGTAGGTGGTAGTCGACCGTCTAGGAACCAAACCCAATCCACACAATTGCAAGAGTGAGTAGGTGGTCGTGTCAGTCACTATGGATCGTCGAGAACTGTCGTCTCCGGGTGGACACGAGACGACAACAAGGCCCTCGTTATTGTCCATTTGTCGCACCAATCGCAAAGCTCCGCGTCGCTTGCTCGAACGAAATCAACAACAACAACAACTGCAACAACTTGGTGCCGCTGGTAGTGCTACTGCTCCCAATCGTAGAAGTGGCAATGCGACAAACGGAATGTTGACCACAGCGGCCTTGTTGCGCCTGACATCGGTTCCCGTGGATGAAGCCGCCATTCGTCGACAAGTGTTGCAAGAAATGCATCAGGAACTGGAACAGGAACAACGAGAGGATGCCGTGGAAGCACAAGACAATGACGAAGAATCTCTGGAAGACGACAACAACAACGAACGACGAGAACCCGTAAGCGAGCCACGGTCCGAGCAACTGCAAGGAATCGAATCCTCCCGAGAAAGTGTCGAATCGGCCGTGGTGCCAACCAGCAAAACAGAGACTGTACCAGCTCCTATTCTTCCTTTGCCGGCTCGACGCATGAAACTCATGAGTCCCAGTCTGTTGAAAAAGAACCGAAAACACACAACAACGACATCTCCTCCTCCACCACTCCTTCAACCGTTGGACTTGCACAAGATACTGCAGTATCCAGGCAGTAGTATTGGCTCGGAGGATCTACCATACGACAACAAGAACAACAACAAGAACAAGACTGGGTCACGCCCACCACCACAACCACAGCAACAAGACAAGGAGAAAGAACGACCCGAGTCCGCCACCCTGCCGGACGAAGCTGTGCCGTTGGATCCAGAAACGACACCTGTCCAACCGGAGGAGGATGCACAACCACAAGCAGAAGAAACCACCAACACCCGAGAGTCGTCATCACCGGAAACCACTTCGACCAGCACGACTCTGGTATGGCACCATACCCAACCACAACAAGCCGAACAGGAGCCACCACCACCCTCCTGGGAGCTCTTGACACCGGATCAGTTGCTGGCCACGCCGTCTCCGACCACCACCACCAACAGCAACAACAACGAGTACCAACCACCCGGGGGAACCCAACCGAAGCACACTTTGACGAGTACCACCACTCCGTCCATTCCATCACGTTCCTCGTACCACCAGCAACAACAACCACAAGAACCAGTGAGCAGCAGCAGTCGTCCGGCTGTAGAGAATGAGACGTGGAGCCAAAGAAATCACCACCAACACCAACACCAACAACCGGGACAAGCCAGTGTCATGGCAACTCTGCTGAGTTTGATTCGAAACCATAGTCCGGATACCACCACGTCGTCGTCCTCCTCCTCCTCGGAAGCAGAAGAAAGAATCTCCCACAGTACCCTCAGCAGCAGTGCGGTAAACGAGGATGATAATGAGTCCCCACAACAACAACAACAACAACAACAACAACAACAACAACAACAACCACATCACGACCCATGCTTCTGGACCTATTCTCAAAGTGAAAGCTCGAGCTCCACAAGCGAAGAAGACGAAGAAGAGGAAGCAGCTATTCCAGACACCATTCTGACCAGAACTCTGGTCCATTCGGCCCCCACGCCACCCGTTCCTGGAGCCGTGCTTGGTTTGGACGACTCTACAAATCATCAGATGCTTAGTATTGGTCCGCAGCAGCAACAAGACATGATGCAACTTCAGAGTTTATTGGTTCATTCCCCCATTGCGACTGCTACAGTTCTCATCAACCTGGCAGTGGCCATGCGTCGTCAAATGCGCTTCTCACAAGTCTTGTATGACATTTTGAAACATGAGTCCAACAGTATTCTGTTTCAAAGCAACAGGTCCATGGTTGCAAGACGACGACCAGAACTTGCAGGGGAAGCAACCGCAACAACAACAGGCACTCATGCTTCCAAGACCCCTCCCCTCCTGCTGTTGGACATGCCGGAGGAAGGAGGTCGTTCGGAAGGCCCGGCCTATTGGAGTGAACGTGGAGCAGCAAAAGCACAAAAGAAGGGCACTCGTTCCATGAAACAAAACGACGAACCCCAAGTGGAGGAACGCAAACGTACCGTGGCCCGCAAAGAAGACAATGAAGAAGATTTGAGTTTACTGGATCTGCGCATTCGGGACAAGGAACACCTCTTTGACCATGGTCTGATAGTAAAGAGCACAAGCAAGGATCGAGCCTCTAATTCAAGTCCAATTACCATTAAAGATGGTCCGCATGATCAGGAAATAAAGACAAGCTCCATTGCAACTCTGGCACAAAACAGCAACAGTATGTTCCTGGAAGATCGACCTGTCAAGCAATTGGCGGACGCGTCGTCTCAAGAGCATTTCAAAGAGATACAGCGTGACTGGAGCGCTTTCAATGAATACCGCCTGGACGACTTTTGTGGTAATGACAATACTCAGGATTGCATGAATGAGCTGGCACGTTATAGTTGCATGTCGTTTGGAGATGATGATCATGACGGTGAACCAGCGACACGCGGAACTGCCATTTCCACCAAAGATCATCACCGTATCACATCGCATGGAAAGGAGCTCGAGAGTGAATCTCAGAGCGAAACAACAACATGTGATGTAACAGAGAATGACTTGAAGCTGGGATCTCAGACGGACTTGGATCACCCCACTACAGAACTGCTCTATGTTGAATATTCAACTTCTAGCGACAGGTCCTCGGATTCATCGACGAAACAGTTACAGTTGGCATCTCATTTTGAGGATTACATCCAACAAAATCAGAAAGATATCATGCTGGGAGTTCAAGGTGCAAGATGGCCATTCAAGTGGACGCAAGCAGAAGAACAAGTGATCAAAATCTTTCTCAAGATTGCGCGGTCCATGTCCGTGCTTCGCCTCGGTGACGGAGGAGCTGCTACCATGAACACTCTAGAGAGGAATATCACATCCACAAAGAACAACAATGCCGGTGCAGAGGAAGGCGTTGTAGAAGACGAAGCGATGCGAGATCAACGTCGTGACGTTGAACGCACACAGCGAATGGTAATCTTGCGGAAACGGAACTGTTTGGATGAATTGCTTGATAAGAAGCAGCCAAAACGAGCACCCAGTAAAAAGAAGGAAAACAAACAGAAGAAAGATAAGAGCCGCGTTCGGAGTAGTGATCATCAGCGGGTCAACGTACATGAAGTCTACGTTGGTCAGGTCTACAGTTTGTCCTATGACGAAGAGGATTTAGACGAAGAAAGCACGTCGCAAGACGAGAGAATGAATGAGGAAGATAAATGGGACATGGGTAGACTCTCAAATGCTATGAGTATGGATGCTGGATGGGATGGTCTTTATTTCTTCAGTGCCATTGCACATGAGATCGGTATTGAAGTTGGCTTGGTAGGAGGGATTGGTGGACCAACGGAACCGCGTTTCTTTGGCGACGATGAAGAGGATGAGGATGACGACGAAGACGGAGTGGACAAGGAAATTGGAGATCTGGACCACGCTAACAATTCCCAGACGGACGATGACGACCACATATATTCGGAAACGGATGAACATACGGATTCCCATTGGGAAACGGATGGTATTTCGCACTCCGACACGGATGGACATTCTCATTCAGGAACTGAGGACGAACATGACGATGACGACTATAGTCTACGCAATACTTCGCACGAGCTTGATGATGGTTCTGATGCGGATGATGAAGAAGACAATCCAATTGACTCTATGAGATGGCACCACCGGGATCAGCACCGTCACCGCCTCGTGGACGACTCGTATGACGAGACGGACGACGAAGCAGATGGCGATGAATCGGCGTTTTCTTCTCCATTGAGCTTTAGCAGCCGCAGCAGCAGCGGTATTCTCTCGAAATCAGATGAGCGCGCGCTAGATGCCATGATGGAAGACGATGACGGCGATGATTCTGTAGACTCCCACGACGATTACGATGACGATGATGACAGTGCTTTTGAACCTCTGCTTGTTGACGACGGAGACATTTCGTTTTCGTCATATTCCACAGATTCGAGCAACAGTTCAGACCCAACAATGGGAGGCATTGTTCCAGCTGCGTCTCTTGGTTCACGTTCTGCCCCGTCTCCGTTTGGACCACTACACTACAAAAGACGTTTCGACTAAATTTTAAGTAATTCATGAAATGGAATCAGATGAATTTATGCGTAGCAGATCAATTGTGGTCTCCACAAGTGTCAGAGTAGGTTCGGCCTTTTCTGCACATCGAAGTTTCGCTGACACAAAGATGCGCAGTGAACACGTCTGAGGAAGATTGGATCCAAGCAAGACCGATGTTGTCGCGGACGTACTTCCAAAACAGCTTCAGAATACCGACTAGCCGAATTTTGCAGTCTTATTCTCACCGTCGTTGGAATATAACACTCAAATTGTTGGCGGGCATGGCGATGGTTTGGATTAATTCCAGTTCGTTTTGCTTGGCCAAGGCAACGACATCTTCGAGATTTCGAAGGCCGAAACCAGGATCTTTTGCTCGGAGAAACTCATCAAATTTTCTAGGTCGAGAGAATACCGAGAATGGAAGAATCTGTGAGGATTATTGGTTGGTCCAAACGAATGCCACCCCCGACCATCGGTTCGCGACAGAAACATTGCCAAGTCAAATCCTGCGTACTTACAAGTTGGACGGTGCTGTGGGAGTTTCCTTGACGTGGTAGGGCCCATAGAGATAGAGGATCCCACCTGGTACAAG
This sequence comes from Epithemia pelagica, assembly GCA_946965045.2. Classification (NCBI taxonomy): domain Eukaryota; phylum Bacillariophyta; class Bacillariophyceae; order Surirellales; family Surirellaceae; genus Epithemia; species Epithemia pelagica. Next base: position 981,786 of record OX337238.1, on the reverse strand, counting down.
TGCTTCTCGAGCCAATACCATGAGGCCTTGTGTGGCCGACCAGGGAGAGATGTGAACCATGTTAATGTTGACAATCAAATTCCAGGACCCGGCCAAGACCTTGGTTCGGGTGTCCTCTTCTTGAATCCCTTCCGATGACAAGGTCAAACTGAATGGTGTGGGGGAGACGCATTGACGCAAGAGACGCATGGCTTGCTCCTGTTGCACTGTGGTTCCATCATCACCACTGTTTGAGAATGGAACCAACTCATCTTCCATGTAGGCTTCTTGCGATTCTCTGGAGGACTGCTCCGGATCTGTCGACTGCCACAAGAACATTCCATCTTGGTCATCCTCATTACTGCTTTTAGTTTCCTCGATGGATTGTTGTTTTTGATGTTGGAGATATTCAAACAAGCGACTTGAAAAGTAGACAGTGTGGACTCCCGATCCAGCGGCGACTTCTAATATCCTTAACAATGGCTTCTTCTCATCATTCAATGCACTGTTAGTGGAAGGATCAGAAATCGAAGAGGATGGAGGCAGGAGTTTCGGGAGAACACAATCCTGTAAGATCTTCCAGATGGGTTCCTTGTTGCGCTCGGCAGAGGGAGAATGATGTTTCTTCATCCACATTGCGCTGTCGTTGTTGCTGTATAGTTTTACTCCTTCAGAATCAAGGTGACGAAGTTGCTCTTGCAACGACAAGGCTGTCCGTGGTTGATGCACGAGAAACGCCAAGGAAGAGGAGAAGGACGACAATGAGGCCTTGCGCGAGGATTGGATGTGCTTCCGATGACCGTCGAAACGACCGGTAGCTGTGACCTCAAATATGATGCAGGAACTTAGGAAAACCACAACCAAAAGCTGAACAATGGGGACCACGGAGGAATGTTTAGGGACCGCCAACCTCGACATACGGAATAAGGCCATTCGCTCTCTCGTGTTTTGTGTGTTGTACGGTCGTCATTGTCATTGGGACACTGAAAAATTGTTGCCCGCCGCCGGCAAGACGTTTTTGCTTCCGCGTGGACTAGGATAAGGCCTGTTGGAGTGGTAGCCAGCATAGCTCTTTGTCTATTTTCGTACTCCTACTAGTATGGTGGAAGATGACACATCTCAAGCCCGATCATAACCATCTCAACGTTCATCATCCCCTCCACTTGAGTACTAGCTGAAGGTGGAGGAACGCTTTCTCCACGCTTGCATGGAAGATTCCCTGACACACATTGATGGTTCAAGAAGAACCAGTGTTGTGGTCCTTGGTTCCTAAGTTGACGCACACAATGAAGATAGAAGAGTTCGAAAATAATTCTTGTTTGCTAATAATAATAATACACAGAGTTTGTACCTTCACTTCACCACACAAACACGTTATAAAAAAGAGATGGTAATATAAAGGGAGCGTGATTCATTCGGACTCTCTTCTTCAACCATCAAAATCCAGTCCATCATTGTTGATATGGAAATGTGCGAATCTTTACGGGGTCTCACCTGCCAACACGGAATTGATACTTCCCGTGACTAAAGTGTCCACTTCAAAAGACTTGTTGTCGTCCTGGTTCTTTTGTTCAGTTTTTGCCACAACAGTCGGAGGGCTGCGTCCACCTGTGGGTCTCGCCGCTCGTGGTTTCGATGCGGCTATCTTTTTGCTTTTCTTTGACCTTGATTTTCCATTCTTGAGCCAAACCTTCTTGCCCCTGTTTGCAAAGCCAAGCAATTCGTCGAAGCACTTTTGTTTCCTCAATCGAATCAACCTGTGCTCCAGCTCGACCAACTTTTGGTCGGTCGAGTTTTGTTGTTTGATGGGACTGATGGGACTGATGGGACCACCAACGACATGATCAGTTTCCACGCTTACAGGAGATGGCCGGTTTTCGATAACAACATGTTTCTTCTCTTGTTCATTGTTGTCACTGCCAGCTTTCTCTTCGCACAAGATCGACTTGGATTCCTCGATCGGAATGTCGCAATGATCTTCCATCTTGTTGGCACAACAGTTAAACATTGTGAAACTACGGGAATCACTCGGGATCGCGGTGAACGCATCTGATTCTTGCAATGTGACTGCATTCGATTCTTGTCCATCACCCGAGGAAGTACCACTTTCGAGAACATCATCATCATGATCCCCATCGAGCTGGTCATCCTGCTCACTTCCGGTCTTGGTTGACTCCTTGGACGTGACCTGTGGAGTTTCGGTGGCGGGCTCCGCTTTCGTTGTGGAAGATTCCGTTGCAACTGTTGGTTGTGCTTGTTTTTCTTGCTCATGGTAGTCAAGTTGCTGGAATATCGCATTTGCAAGAGCTGCACTGCTGCTAAATCGCTCCGCATCCTCGTTTTCGTCAGATTGCAGAGAATTTGTGTTTTGGCGCATGTTTTCGCCCATGTTGGATCCGCCATCTTCAAACACAATCTCTTTTTGAAGAGCTTCTCTACTGCTGAATCTGTCGAGACACACATCCTCATCCTCCTCTTGCTCTTTTCCAGCCTTTTCATTTCCTGCGGAATCGTTCTTATCGATTGACTGAGTGGCGTGGCTGATGGCCACTTCTATCGACTCTTGTCCAGCTTCTGTAGAGTCGTCGTGTTTAATGGCAACCGGAACTGAGAGGTCTTCGTACGCAGGCTTTGTTTCTGGGACATCAAATGGCTTCTCACAGAGAGATTCTTCTTTGTCCATTTCGACGGGAGCATCAGGCATTTTGTCCTCAGGTTCCTTGGGTTCGTCAGTTTGTTTAGACATTTCATGCTGTTCTCCATCGTCTTTCACCAGAGACTGAGTCTGTTCGGTTTGAGTTGGGGCAGGAACCTCACTTTCTCCCACCACGCCCGAGGCTACCTCGTCAATTAGGGATCGTGGGGCATCAGCGACAACATCTTGTGTTCCCCAGCAAGAAAAGAAATTAAACGTACGAGGAGTTGTTGCAACAGGCACCACAACAGATTCTGATTTGGTGTCATCGACGGCAACGACGTCTTCATCTTTGGTCACCGGATCGTCTGAGTCCTTAACCACTGCTTCGCTATCCTTTCCTGTGGCATCCTCGTTTTCCTCCTCCTTTGTCAGCGTCAGGGCTTCTGATTGTTTGTTCTCCTGTCCAGATGATGATTGATCGACCTGGGTCTTCTCGGCATTTTCCGGCTGTAGTGGTTCCTGGACCTTCAATGATCCATCCTTCTTCTCAGTTGTCGATTCCACTTTGGCTTCCTTGGGAGACAGAGTTTCCTCGATTCTCCATACCTTAGTCGTCGACTTGGCTGGTTCGTCCTCAACTCTCCACGGTAGTACCTTGTTGACAACTGATGGAGCTGGTTCGTCCTCAACTCTCCATGGCAGAACCTTGTCCTCAACTCTCCAAGGCAGTACATTGTTGGTGGTAGATGGAGTTGGTTCGTCCTCAACTCTCCACACCTTGGTGATGGGTGCAGTTGTAACTCCACTTGCCACAGTGTCCGGTTTTCCATTGGTTTCGTTCGATAAATCGATGTCTTCTTTCTCTCCTGAAGTCAGGTCTTTTGATTTTGTTTCATCGAAAGGAAACTCTTCTCGACTCGCCGGTTTCACGATTTTATCCTCAGACTCGAGCGCTTTCTTTTCTTCCGATTGGTCCAGCTGATTTTTTGCTTCCATGTTACTTTCCTCTGTGGGTGATTCGACCTCCTTAGTTTCTGTTTCCTCAGCTGGTTGATCAGGTTTGATGGCAGCGTCAGACGATTCGACCTCCTTAGGTTCTGTCTCCTTCACAGGTGGTTCAGTCTTGATAGCATCGGCGTTCTCATCGATAGCTTCTTCCGCCGAGGCGACTTGATCAAGAAGACTCTCGCCGTTTCCGGCGAGAGTTTCTTTCATGTCAAACGATTTTGATTCGTCGAAAGGAACCTCGTCTTGTCCTCCCATTTTCGCACAGCAGGGGAAAAAAGTGAAGCTGTGGGAGTTGGAAGGAACGACATCTTGTTCTGCATCAACAGCTGAGTTGCCCGCTTCAGCCCCTTCATTGTCTTGTTCTTTTTCGGCAACATCAGGTTCAGCGGTGGCTGCATCACCTGCGATGTTGGTCGTGGTGACATCGGCTTCTTTCACGACTTGTTCGCCGTCAAGAATTACACTATCTACAGCTGTCTCTTCTTTCTTCTGAGCGACTCCTTCATCTGCCTCATCGGAGTCGTCACCGGTCTTCTCATCGACTTGGTCAACCTTGGTCTCGTTCTTGTCTTCGCTAACAACAGTCTGCTTTTCTTCTTGCTCAGAGTCGTCACCGGTGTTCTCATCGACTTGGTCAACCTTGATCTCGTTCTTGTCTTCGCTAGCAGCCGGCTTTTCTTCTTGCTCAGAGTCGTCACCAGTGTTCTCATCGACTTGGTCAACCATGATCTCGTTCTTGTCTTCGCTAGCAGCCGGCTTTTCTTCTTGCTCAGAGTCGTCACCAGTGTTCTCATCGACTTGGTCAACCTTGATCTCGTTCTCGTCTTCGCTAGCAGCCGGCTTTTCTTCTTGCTCAGAGTCGTCACCAGTGTTCTCATCGACTTGGTCAACCTTGATCTCGTTCTTGTCTTCGCTAGCAGCCGGCTTCTCTTCTTGCTCCGACTGTCCTGCTTCCTCAGAGTCGTCGCCGGCTTTCTCAGCGCCTTGGTCAACCTCTTTCTTGTCTTCACTAGGAGTGTGCTTTTCTTCTTCTTGCTCAGGCTGTCCCGGGCCAACATCAATGGACGACTCGCAGAGTGTCTGGTATCTTGGGTCTTCATCGGTGCTGGCTTCTTGTTCAGGCACGACACACATGGATTCTTCTTTCTGTTCTCCTTCGGCTGTATCGGCCTCGGGCTTATCATCTTCTGCAATTGCCTTATCCAGTTTTTGATCAGTATCCACGGGTGGCTCATCTTTTGTCTGATCAGGTATCTTTTCGTCCTTTTGCTTGTCTCCCTCTTCTTCGTGAGACTGTGACAAGAGGGGCTTGAATGATTCGATACCTTTATCGAACAGAGATGCGTCAAGGGATTTATCAGTGCTTGCAGGGTCGCAAAACGCCACTCGGAAAAAGTCCAACACCGAAGAAGTGACGGCACAATCCCCCTTCGAGGGATCGACTTCGGGGTTCGCCAAAATTCCGGAGGTGATGGGAAAGTCCTTGATCTCAGCACTGGCGGTGCTCAGCACTCTAGATATGTCATCCTGTGCTTCCTTTGCCTTTTGCTTACGAATCTCCTCAGCTTCCAGCTCCTTTTCCATGCGGAACTGTTCGATTTCAAGCTCTGTTTTCCTTCTGAATTCTTCAGCTTCACGTTCTTTTTGTTTACGGAACTCTTCTGCTTCCTTTTCCTTCTGAATTCGGAGCAGTGCTGCTTCTTTTTCTTTTTGGTTTCGCAATTCTTCAGCTCGTTCTTCAATTTCCTCGCGAATAGCTTCGCGGATTTCTTCTTCCTCCTCTCGTTGTTTCTGAACAAGCAGTTCGATTCGTTTCTTACTGGCTGCCAGACGCGAATGACGTCCCGCCGACTTGCGCATGTGCTCTGTTCGGTACTGGGTCACCAGTTTCTTTAAACCGAAACGGAACCGCCACGATCGCTGAATCACCGGGGCAGCCCGACGCATACGGTTGTATTTCGACTCGGCGTGGTGACGACGCCAGGCACATTGAATCGCAGCGGCATAAATGTCCACAAAACGAGGACCGCGTGGCGTCGGTGATGATCGGAATCCGACATAGGGTTCTTCCGTGAAGCTGTTCGCTCCGAGAGAATGTTTCTTGGTGAGAGGAGCATTGCAGCCCCAAACGATGCAACCGTTCTCGGCTTCGTCGTGGGTAGGCGCACCGCGAGGATCGCTCTCGAGATGTTCCCACCAGTACTCTACCTTATCTTCAGGCTCATCATCTTCATCGAAGGACCTTTGCTTCCATGAGCCAAGTCTTCTTGCCGCCATCGCGGTAGGACTTTTAAACGCCGAATGAGCTTCTCCAGAAAGCGTTTTGGGAACATCATTGTCGTCCTGGTGAGTCGATTCGTTGTCCCAGTTCAAAAGACCAGTAATGGTCACATATGATGCGGTAGTCTTCTTTGTGGGTGTCGTGAAGTTAGTCGCAACCGTGCGACGGCCGACCGATGACCGTCCGGTTGCGTACGAACGGCCGGTGGCAATGGACGTGGAAGATGACAAGGTTGGATTGATTTTGCGCTTTGACTCCTTACCTTTGTCATCAGGTGAACGGCGTACTTGAATCGAGGTCCCAGTTGAGATCTGTTGCATGATTTCTGCGTTCTTCTCCTTGTCCGTTGTTTTGTTGCTGGGAGAGAGAAACAAAAGGTCGCCCTCTGAGGGGAGAGGCTTGATATCTTCCATTTCTTCCTCATCTTTCTCTGGTTCCTCACCACTTTTCTGTTCTTGCAACAACGTAGACCAATACCGCAATTCAGCCATGCACTGTTCTTTCAAGCTACGAACTCCGTCTTCGACCACCGCCGCGGCTACATCCGTCGCTGATGGCGACGTCTCCACCACCGGGGCAGGTTCCTCTACAGGTTCCTCCGCAGGTTCGGGGTCTGCTTCCGTCTGTTCCGCCAACGTAGGAGTGTCATCGGCCGCAGCGGTAACCGTTGGCTCTTCGGTCATCGCCGATGTTTCTGTTAAAGGTGCTTCGCCGCTTACGGGAGGTGGAGGTGTTTCCAATGCGGTTTCGGGTGTTGGTGCAGTCGTATCCTCGATTGCTTTCTCATTGACCGATGCGGTTGGGGTTTCTTCTTCTGTGGGCGTCGTTCCCTTTTCAGAAGAGGATTCTGGGCTAGCAACCGTCGTCGGAGAAGTCGGTTCCGTCGTCATGGTTTCGGGTTCCGACACCACGGATGAAGCCTGAGGCGCCATTGCAGCTTCCACTTCGGCTACCGCCGTCTCCATGTTGTTTTGTCCCCCAAACGAAACTCACTAGGGAAGCGTACAAACGACTCACACGCCAAAAATTTCTGTTGCTTTGATTTGCTTGTGTTTGGACAAAAATACAGCGTGAAAGCAATAGCAATAGCACAAACTATACTTCTATGCACTCGTTGTTGGATCTTTCGGTGAGATGGAGAAAGTGTCTGGAAGCGATTGGGACGATCGACAATGAGCACAGGTTTTGCCACCGGTGGAAGTACGAGGACTGCCCGAAACAGTACGGATCCAACGTAAAATATGAGAGATATTGAGCGGCGCTACACGATCGTGATACCTCTAATTATTCTACCAAAAATCTTTCCATTCATTGCGCGCGCCGGCTCTAAGTCTATCGAACCAACAGCCTCTGGCGAAATAACCCTCGATCACATACTGAATATTTTGTAGTAGTACGATCACCAAACTCGCCAACGCATACCCATCCCATTAACTTAAGCGTGACAAACGTTGGTGCTCGAACGGTCCTCCTCACAAACCCATGTGAACAAACAATACTTCTGATCGGCTGTCATTGAATAGACAAGATTCAATACGATAAATCTATCTTGTCTTTCGATGCCAATGGAACTCAGATCGCTCGATATTACTATTCTCTCACAAGCTGTACACAAGAATCACAATCACACGCATGTTTATCGGTGATGGTTCGCATAGATAGGAAGACCTCGTATGAATTTTGGTCGTTGTCCCGAAACCTGCACCTCAACCACCCGCCAAACAAGACCCGTGTTGCTGTGCCTGTCCATGTGGAATTGCTCGACACAAGATCGCGAGGTGGCGAGAACAAGGTGGCGCGCGTGACGAACGTACCAAATCTTTTTATAGGACTCCTGGAGTAACTTTTTGGAAAAACACAGCTTTCATGCTCGCAGAAGGCAAGTCCAGTGGAACAACGGATCAAAGGGCCCCAGAGATCTGGACGGGAAAGGTAACCTGCTAGAAATCTTTGCAAGAACAAAATTTTGGTGCGTGTCGTCGTCGGACACATTACGTCGGTGACTCACCATCTGAAACATCCATTTATGAAAAAATGAGGTCAGCATTCCCGAGATTCTGGGTTGACTTCCAGATCGCACAACAAGGTGGAGAGCGTAGATCTTCTCTGCGTTTCTGTTGTTTGGTGTTACCGACGAGTGGATGAGGTCTTTTTTACGATAGGGTTTGTGCCTATGCTCTGTGGACGCATTGCTGTGGCCGTGGAGACGACCAATTCGAATCATATTCTCCTTCCCCCCTCGTCCTGGATGACGACCAATACTACTCCCATTCGGCCATACGCTTCACTCCTGATTTGTTGCTATTGCTACGGTTGCTTCCACCTCCCGACGAATCACGACTTCGACGAAATTGTTTGCGAGGCTGTGGTCGCCATGATTGTGGTTGCAGTGGGAGCAATCCAGTGGACAACAAACTTTGCTGATCACTCTAGAAGAAGAACTGAAGCAAGGTCATGCTTGGATTGCGTGTTGCGTCGTTTTTGCCGTTGTGTCGTCAACGCTGTTTCGTGATCGTCTGCTCGTCGTCGTGTGTGGTGATCTCATAAGAGTAATAGGAGTGCTATGCTTATTCCCATACTCCTCTAGAGGAGTAGTTCTAGAATAGATCTGAATTTGGGATTTGGCCATGGATTGAAAGGGTGCAGAAAGATGCACAACAGGTCAGCTCTCCAACCACAGTCAATGGAGACATCTGTCATACTGGTTCCATTCTCCGTTCGCTTGTCCATCCACCGACCCCGTGACTCGTCGACCCAATTCATCTATAGAAATGGTTCATACTCCTGAATGGAACCAAAGTGATTGTGCTTACCATTAGGATGTGCAACAAATGGAGGGATTGACGGATGGTTTGTCTGTAGAGGCGGAAGGATGAACTTGGATTTACGATCAGGCATCCTGGCAATGGACTTGTCAATGTATTAGAGATGCCAGTGACGGGAAAAGGGGTACCTTCTTCATGTAAGACATTACTAAGGATAAGTAAGTGGTAATTGGTCATAAAAGGATAATCACGGAATGGAACTAAGTCTCGTTTTTTCTGAGCACCGGATTCTCAAGCAAACGAACACAATCAGAAAGATGGACTATCATGCTCTTGAGTTCAACAATCATATCTTCCAGCATGAAAATTCCGTCTTCGGGGGCATCGTAGCAACAAGAGATTTCAGGCAGGGTTGCGGCCAGACACTGGCAGTGTTCCGTTTCCTGTCACCAAACCAGATTCCGATTCATCCTCTGAATTCTGACCAGCGTGGTTCCTTTCATATTTCACTTTCTTATTCTTGGCAACAAACTCTTCTAATGCTTCAATCTTCCGAGCAATTGGAAGGCATCCCTCGAGAATGTCAATCTCATGCAACTCTCCATCAAGTTGGTCAATATTTTCTTCAAGCTCTTGCACAGAGCGGAACTTTTCGTCGTGATCACGAAGCCATTCCATAAGAGGAAGCAAGGATTTTGCCTCGATGGCCTCTTCCAGGGCATGGACATTGCGACGTTCGTTATGCCCACGTTCAATCGCACGGATGAGTGTTTGTATCTTTGTATCCAGCTCGGCACGACATGAATACATGCTCTGTAGACAAGACAATCCCAAAATCATGGTAAGCGACAACACGACATGTCCACAACAAATTTGCTCGCAGTACCTCGCAGTAATACACAAAACCATAGTGCCACAGACGGCGTACCTTGATGTGTTCCTTCATGTCAATCAATGGGAGCATTTCGCAGGAATCCACATTTTGCCCACCAATGACAACAATTCCGTTCGGCATGGACACCATGCTTGGACCGTTCCGTGCGGTAGTCATATCAGGTAGGTTGAACACAACATTGCGCTCCGTATCCAATACTTCTACGGACTTCACCCTATTTGGGCTAAGACCACCAGCCACAATTAAACAAGACCCAACTGTAACAATAGCATGTTGGCGCCGCGGGACAGAAAGAACAAGATCCTTGTGAGTCGTCCATTCCGTTGACGAAGGAAATATGAAACCGGCAGGTTCATTATTCTCGTGAGAAGCTTCGTTGAATTCCAAATATTCAACAGAGTCTACTTCTTCGGATTTTCCCTTGCGTCCACCAACGACAAAGATGCGACGGTCAACGACAGCCATTGAACAGGAATGTCGAGCGACCTTCATGGACGGTCCAGCAATGACAGTGTGTTGAGTTTTCACTACCGTATCAATGATATTAATTGACGACAAGAAGGAACTTGCATTGGATCCACCGGCGACCACAATAAATCGATCGTGTACCACAGCAGCGGCACATCCGGCCCTTTTAGTCGACAAACGGCAGTTCAATGTCGTCCACTGTTTCTTGTTGTTGGTCGTACACGTTGTTTCCAACAAATCATCAACATCAATGCGTTCTATTGAATCCAAATGTGAACTGCCATCGTATCCTCCCAACACGTAAGCAGCGCCATTGCAAACGACTGCAGCCTGTCCATGTCGTTTTATATTCAGGTTTGGTCCTTCTTTGCATTCCTTCTTGTCCTTACCCAAATTCGTCAACAAAACCGAATCGGTTTCACCACTTGATTTATATCCCCCAATGACAACAACTATCTGCTGTTCGTTTTCCTTGTCCTTCACAACAACCGTTGCATGAAACCAACGCCCTCCACCCAAAAGAGGCGGCAACGAGTCTGACTTCCATTGTGGTTCTTCATTGTTGTCAGTGTCAAGGAAGACAAGCTTGGGCAATTTCACTTCTTTTTGCATGGTCATTTGCTACTTTGGTGCAATACAAAAAGTGTGTCGAAGAGAGTCGTGTTGAAATCTCAGCTTTTGATGTGAAACACAGCCAGATGGCAATGGAGGCGACAAAATCTTGGCTCATCTCTGCACGAACCATTCGTTGACCCGTAGATGATTTCCATCTTCCATCTCCGTTGTGGCTTTCACATGTACATAATCCTTCTTTGATGGGTCAACGCATCGTGTCTGTTGTTTAGTTTGTTGGTACTCGCTCTTGATGTCAAGACTTGGTCATTCCAAAAAGAGATCACACACTCATCAAGAATAAGAAGAATCGCTCTCACTCTTAGTGGCGGGAAACATCATGATCGCGCGCGCAAAACAGATGTGCTGCGAGTGATCATATGCCGTGGCCGGCGTTGGAAGCCTCCGCCTTTGCTTGACCGCCCGCGGTCCGTTTGCCCACAGGAACCACATGTGATATAACAGTGCGTGTGACAATTGACAATTGACAATGGCGTACCCCACGAAGCATTGAATTTGGGACACGCTTGTCATGTTGTTTTCTATGGTCGCTGCTCAATGGAATCAAGGGGTCGCGTTGATTGACAAAAATTTGAAATGAGAACTGCGATGTCGACGGGACGGACTGTTTGGTCGAAGCCTGTAACCGTTGCTGATTACCTTCATTGGTCTATATTCTGGAAAGAACGGTACCACAACCACAGGCAGAGCAACCTTGACCACCAGGCAACTGTGCAACGATGACGCCGCCGACGACGACCACCACCGCCATAGTACCACCACTACTCCTTGTTCTCCCTCTCTCGATTGCAAAAGCACTGCAATCTTTGTGGAGTGACGAGGAATGGTTTCTTGTATCCGCAGGATTGATTTGCATTACATCCACCACAGAAGAAAGACTCATCCATCCGCACGAGCCACTTTTTGGTGGCGGCATCGATTCGAGTATTTCCACTGTGGTCAACCACATTAACCACAGACCACACAACAAGGATTGCAACCACCGTCGTTGTCTGTGCTTCCTTGGAGTGGGGTTCCAACGACTTGCTTGAATGTGTCACAGTTTGTGGCTCGTGTGGCCCCTATTCTTAACAAGAGTCTTGCTGATGGGAACTCTGACCAGCAGATAACCATTCGTCCATTCCTCCCCAAGACAAGAACCACCATAACAACTACAACTGTCAGAACAACTACAGCTGTCATAATTCCTTTGCACGGTGGTCCATGGTTTTGCTGGTAGCAGTAGGGCCGATACCAATTTTGCTTCATCTCCGCCTCTTGGATTCCAATATTCATTCAACGGTGATCAAAATCTTCATGTCCGTCAAACTCCACAGAGAACGAGGAAAGATTGTCTACTACAAGTAGAGACTGCAACTATTCCCTGAAGCTTGTTCATACTCTCTAAGAAAAGCCTTACGTCTACTGTTAGTTTTAAGTGTATCGAAAATAGTGGACCATCTTCACGCTATCATCATTTCAGATGCTTTTGTGTCTGTTGGGCACCGCGCGTCTGTTTGGGTTTCCCCATGGACTTGATCTTCGCAGTAGTCGAACATAGGTCGTCGCTAACGGCCAAGACTTGTTCGCACAAGGTGCTCAGGCACGCGCTGAAGCGAGAAAATCGCTTGAGGGTGGCCGAAAAGTCTTGCGGGGGTATCCAGACATGAGAAAGGCCATGACGACTACACCGTGGCTTCAAGACACGGTCATGGCGTCGGTTGAAAAGCATCAGACGTCTGTGATATCCTCCTTGGTGACCACTTTCACCGCGGATACTATCGTCTTGCACGATATGTTTGCTTGGTTGGGTAGAGTCTTTTGTCGTTGTGGGCCTTTGGTGCTCTTCCTTGTCTTTGTGGTTCTCACTGCTCTGGGCATTGAAAAGCCATCTTTTGCTTTCATTTCGCTTGGTGTCATTTTTGCTGTCGTCTGAAACCGAAAAGGAGTCACTTAAAACCGTCTCAACTATCACACTTGGTGTTTTCTCTTGTTTTTCATTTTGCATATCAAGACCAGCCTTTTCGTTTTCTTGTGGTTCTTTTGTCCATTCGTCATTGTGATTTTTGTGACATCGACTAGCAGTAGAGACTTCCTCATTCAAAACTTCAATCAGTTTTGTCAGTTCCATGCCATCGGTGGACAACGAACCCAGCGGTTGATTCTGAGGAGCAATCGAAGACTCTTCTTGTTCACCAGGAGCGTCATTGGTACCTGTAACATCGCTTGATTGCATGCGGATATCAGTGACACTCTCCTTGTCATCTCCAGAGGGTTGCTGACGTTTCTTTATATAATCAAGTAGCTTCTTGTGTGCTGACGACTCACCACTCTTCATGTCGTCATTTGCGATGCATTTATTGTCCTCCGCCAGAGCTTCCTTCAATTGAGATGAATGCTCTTGGACGCTTGCACACTTTCCATCCGTTTTCTCCCAGCTCGCACTGACACTGACGTCGAGAAGTCGTTCGTCTTTGTGCAAGTTCAAGCTTTCGTCACGTGGCGTGTTTGCGTCCTTCAAGTCGGTGCTCTCCATGGGTGGTGATGGAATTTTGTATTTCTCCATTATTTCTTTTATACCTTCCCAATCTGAACTGTATTTGTTGTCAATCGACTTTTCGTCCATTTCGTCACTTGGAATGGGATCGTTGCTCGCGGATTTCTTCATCATTAACTGATCAGTCGCTTGATGCTCTTCGCCCGTTGAACTCTCCCCACACATCCTAGTCACCTCATCGGCGGCGGAGCCCTCTTTGCTGGTACTGGTGTGGGTATTGGTGTTGGTGTTGTGGAATGCTGGTATAGTTATTTCTGCGGGTGGCTCTGTGATGTCGGTTGCACTTTCAGGAAGCTGCTTCAATTCGGGAGGCAAACCCAGTTGGAGAATGAAGTCTGATGCATAATTGAATCCCAAGAGTCCACACTTATCAAAGTCACCCAGTTCCTTTGCAACATCAGACAAAACATCATGCTCGGCCAGAGTGTTTTCTTGAGACCAGTCTAACCCTGTCGGAATCGAACCATTATCTTCACCTTGCAAACGCTTCTCTCTATATATGTTTGAACTTTCACCAGTTGTGGATGAAAGCTTTGACGAAGTCTGCGCCAGTCTCCGATTCGGTCTGGGTGGAAAGCTTTCTTCGCTGATTTCGCCGTTCTCTGTTTTCTTTTCTGCGCCATCGCTGCAAGTACTACTACGTCCAGAAGCAGACGGCTTCTTTTGCGAGGATCGGAGATTGAGCCTCCTCTGGTTGACATTGCCCGTAACGTCAGAGTCTGACTGTGGCTTTCGTTCACCCTGTATCAGACCGGAAATAATTTGACCTGCGGCAGTCAATAGGTTCGTTTCAGTCTTATCATTGACCGACGTGTCCTCTTCGTCACTTCCTTCCTCTACCACGGCTTCCAGTTGGTGGGACAAAGGCTCCATTTGATCATCGTCTTGTAGTGAATGGACCATTTGCATTAGCTCGGATAAAGCGCATTCTGTCTCTTTTTGACGACCTTGTTCCTCTTCTACCTGCTCCATCTGCAACTCATTCACCAAACGCAGAAGTTCTGACAAGTCTGATTCCGTTTCGGATTGACGGTTTTTCTCCTCGTCCATGAGCTTTCTGAGACGTTCTTCATTTGAGTTTCTCGAAGGGCTTTTCGGTAGCGGTAACTTGCACTTTCTCGTATTTGTTGAGGTATGTGTGGTAGTGGTGGTTATTGTCGAAGTCGTGACATCGGTAGTTGTTTGTTTGATGGCATAGAATGACGCGGCGGAACTGATTGTCTCTTTCGTGAGGTCGACCGGCGGGGTAAATGCATTTTTGGTTTGTTTCAGGGGCTTGGAGCTTATGGTAGAAGTAGTAGAGCTGCAATCTCTTCGTTGTGCCCACAATCTGTCGTTGTCCTCCTTTCGCTTCAGGCTTCCTCTGATACTGGCGTTTGCTTGTTCCGCTAGAGACCAATAGTCATCGCTACTTCTCAAGCTGTCACTTGTAGCTGAATTTTCTGCTTCCTTTTGTGCTGAGCTGCAGGGCTTCGTAGAGTTGATATTTGGAAGGGACAGGGAAGGATTGGCCTTCCCTTGCGGGTTGTTTGCCTCGGAAGGTGTTCTCTCTGCTTCAGGAGATTGAGGAGAACGACTCGGCAGCGCTGGAGACTGTGTATTTGTTATCTCAAGCTCCGTAATGAACTTGATGGAATTTTTGTCGAAAGGAAATGAGTGGCGATCCACGTAGACAGAGGACTCTTGCGACTCGGAGATTTCATTTGAGCTGGAATCCGGAAGGCTTTGTTGTTGTTTATGTTGATGAACCTCTTCAAAAGATGATGAACTACACGAATCGAAAGCTCCTCTGCGCGTCTTTTTGTTTTTGTTATCGACAGGAGCCATGTTGCCGTCGTTCAAGTTATTGTACGCAACGTCTTGCCTTCTTGACTGGGTTTGCATTTTGTTGACCCAGTTGTTGTGGACACGACAATCGTTTCGATCATAGTAGGAGTCATCCTCTTTAGGTATTGGAACAACGGAAGCTTCCGTACTATCGGCAACTGAACTCTCGAGTTGAGGCAACGAGCTATCCATGCTTCTCTGTGAGAGACTGGCCATCATCTTGGTGATCGATGACGTCTGGTGGTGGTCCATAGTTGCCGTTCTTTCTTAGAACCACCACCTCTTGCGTGTTTAGTTTTCGAGCAAGGGAAAAGGGGACAATGGTACTTTATCATCCCAACAACATAATGTAAACATCTAATCTGTACTCCTTCGCGGCCTGCAAACCGGTTGGAATTCTCAATAAGAATCTCAAAGATACGAGCCACTCCAAGAGAAACAGGGATGAATTGTAGCTTTCAGCCGATTGTTGCTTGAGTATAAGTCTGAGATGGTCGATTTCATATGTGTGCCCAGCGAGAAAAGGACGTTGTACGGTTGCATGTATCCCTCATTTGGGGCGACCCAAAATAAGTAATCAAGTGAGCATTCGCCAAGTTTATTCACAGCGATGAGTCGACGCGCGTGACATTAATTAGACCTTAAAATTCGGGATATTTTGGTCTTGTATCATAAGTGATTCGATAAGCATGCATGCTCGCAGAAACAAGACTGACTGTAATACTACGTGTCTATCCTTCACAGAGTGTCACCGATACAAAAAATCAGAGCTGTCTCATTTTTTGCTGCGGGCATTGCGCACGGCAAATTTGATCTTGAGGTCGAGGACTCGATCGAGGACCCTTGAGGTCGAGAGACTCCCATCAGTGGATGCATCATTCCGAAACCGTAGCTCAACTGAGCAATCCGCAAAGATCGCAGAGTCATTAATTGAGCATTGAGCAGCCATGATGCTTTCGACAGGAGACTTTTCACCGGATTCCCGGGCTCACAGAAACATCAAACTGGGAGAGCTACACTCATCTGTTTCGATTCATTTCATCGTTCAGCACCACCATTAAGCCCATATCCCCTTTTGCTCTCGATACCTTTGCTGGTGCACCAACATTTCGTTTCGCTCTGTTACCGCACGAGCCTCCTAGTTGTAGCAGCTGCTACCACTAAAAACGACATCTCATCCGCTGGGCGCTCATCTATCCATTGTCTTGGTTGATACCAGTTGTGGTGGACACCAGTGAGAGTGTCAATGTCGTGGAATGGAGAACTGTGGATTTGTACTCCTCTAGCTGATAGCTGTGCATACAATCTCCTGCGACCGCGGTCGCGATCACGACCACGACCACTCTATCGCGCGCTCCATAGTTAGTACCAAGTCGTTAACGTCTAGGCAACGTCCGGTCGTCCGTGAATTCCATTCAACGCACAAACAACACGTGCTTTGTCAACAGGTGTGCTGCGTTACGGTGCGCGGTCAGCGCGCACTTCACGGTACATAGAAGCGTTGATGTCTGCCACGACAAATTTTGATCTTATCCAACCGTCGTGTGCATCCAACGGAAGCCGGTGGATTTCCTCACATTTTGATAAAGTTCCCTTCCGTTTGATACCGACCGCTCGTCCAAATAAAGAAGAGAAGGGGTCAAGGAAGTCAAAGGTTTCCGTCGTCTCTTATCATTCATTGAAGCAACCCCCTTTCCACACACACAAATAAAAAGCATCATCAAGTTTTGACAACAACAACAACATGACAAACGCTCGCAAACCATCATCTGCTGGCGAGGACGAGGGCATGCGTTGTCCTTGGTCGGAAGGGGTGATATTGGTACTTCGGGATGACGAGGAGGACGACGAGGCCACTGGGACGGATCAGCAACACGGTCATGCCACAACAACGACCATGTTCGGAACTAGTTTGTCATCCGACGGTTCGTTTTGTTTACAAAGTCCAACGCTTGTGGTGACGGATGAAAATGGTGATCAAGACGAAATTGTGCATCCAGCCTTTTGGGATGAAGTCATGGAGACGTTTCAATCCATGTTGATTGTCAACGCCATGAATGATATCGTTCAGCAGCAGCAGCAACAACAACAACATCACCAACACATTTCCCGAAGCCCCACGAAATTGGGCGCGGGAGACGAGCGACCCGTGGAGGACGAGTCACTGCTGTCACTTCCTGCACCGCCATCGTACTCGTCATCCACCACCTCGCACCGCGACAATGGAACAAACCCTGCCTTCTCGTCGTGGGACTCAACATCGTACGAACGTCGCGGAACCGTAAGACCACGGACTCGACAAGTGACTCGGATTCCCTACGATGAGATGGAACTGGTTCGCAATCCTGCCTTTGATATGGACGATACGGTGGAATTCTCGTCGGAAAGTGTCCTTTCCTTTGCCCAGCAGCAGCAACAACACACCCGTCATCCGCAACCGTTGGATAGTGGAGATAGTAGCCTCGTCATGCTTCCAGGCCTGACACGAACCGAGTCGGTGCAACGATATCTGGAAAATGTGCAACTGACAGCACCAACATCTCTTTCAACGTGGCCATCGTCCGAAGATGATGACGACGACGAAGAAGAAGAAGAAGAAGATCAAGAAACAGACAATGGCAATAGCGAGGAGGTGGCTGACCCAGAGAACAATTCCATTGTGTCGGTCCCTAGTACAGACCGACCAGAGCCATCCGGTTACCTCCACCCGGCAACGTCCTCGCTGTCGCCCTCTCCGACTCCTCCTTCCTTGTGGAGTGGGCGGCTCACCACATACAACGATTCGCCACCCGATGCACCACAAGTACAATCCTGTTCCAGTTTTTCACCCCACTCCACTCGGTACTACCCTCCGACCAGCACAGAACACAGTGGTGACGACACGGCCTCGCACCACCACTCCCGTTATGGAGATATCCGACAAACCCTATCCTGTCCTCAATAACTATCGCCTTGACAGGACGTATTCATTCAAATAGTACAAAGCGAGACGAATCCCACAGAAACCCAAGTGCTCCAAATGTGTTTGTCATTGCCTTGTCTCTACAGCGTCCCGTCCCTAAAACATCTGCACTCTTTCCGACCGTGTACACTTTCTGGGGTTGCCAGTCCTGACATTAAAACCTATAAACTAGATCATTCTTTCTCCTAGTAGACGTTTATTCTAGCTGAGACCTTGGTATGTTCTCTTGACAGTGCCAAAGAGCAGACTGTTTCCTTGCTCGGTCGTCCAGGAAGCGGCTGTCGGAGAAACAAGAGTTGATGGATGGATGGATTAGTTGGGACGACCCGTTCCAACGGCACACCCAACGAATGCCGAAGGGGGTTGTCCACGAGCCAGACCGACGTGTCAACACGGCAAACCTACCTTCCTAGGAAGGTTCTTGTGACCATGTGACAGTGGATCGTTTCAACGGATCCAGTACTCCATTGGCCGGTGAGAGGAGTGCGCGGAGCCGACGCATCATCTCGTCCGATGTGAGTGTGTTCCACTCGCGGGAACATGATGCGAATGGGTGCGCCATCATGACGAAGACAAAAAAAAGTGATAGTCTATTTCAGCTGCCGTGGCAGTCCCGCAGGACATACTCGACCGACTGCCCTGGCGCCATTTCGACGCGGGGGAACAGCCCTCTGGTGACGGGGGCCACACACAGACGACCATTTTTCCGGACCCTGTACAAGTGGTCCTTCCAACCCAACAAAGCACGATCGTGGGGAATCGAACCCTGGACCCTCGCAGGAGAGACCAGAATCCGGCCACAGACCGCTGAGCGTCGTACCGCTCGACCAAGACGGCTGGTATCATGACGAAGACAAAGGTAGGTGTACGTTGGTCCCGTTGGCTTTTTAGTCGCGTTTATAACGCTGTTACTGAATGGCCCTCGTCTCTTCGCGCCGGCGTTCTAGCCTTTCTCTACGCTCAAGATTTTTGTAGTCGCATTTATATCGATTATTTTGAGTTGGAATGACCCAGACGGATCTTATTTTAAGGCGACCTGATTTAAGCGCTAGGAAGTACTCCGACCTTTTGTCTGCACCAAATCGAACAGGAATTTCTGAGATTGATGGAGACCAGCTGTGGTTGCGGACGGTTCATGCTTGTCAACCAAAAGCCGCACTTGAAGTGAAGGAATCGTAGGAATCCAACATTGCAAATTGCAGTAGTGTTTATAGTAAAAGGGTGGAAGCGCCCCGAAGTACAAGAGACGCATCAGGCAACTACCTAGACCTTTGATTCTGAAAGCAACAATCGGAGACAGTTTGTTCTGTGTGCGTGTTGATAGTGTTTCTGTGGCTCAAAGACGGAAGCATCATGAGTCAGTCTTCTTGTACCGGACAAGCGAGCAGGAGCTGGTTCCGTCTAGTGGGACCCTGGCTGTTACTAATGGTATCTGGAACAATGGCGGTGGTGGGCGAATCCGCTGATCGCAATACTTGGATTACGTATTACGATCATGTCGGTGGTTTGGGTCCTTTGCACTGGCCGCACTTGGTCTTGAATCCAAACAGCGAGAATACTCCCAAAGAGGACCACAAGGAAAAGGACGATACGTCGTGGTGGTGGTGGAAGGAGAATCAGTGTGGTGGAACGCAAGGATGGAGTGGCTATGGACAGTCTCCCATTTCCATTACCCCTTCTGAATGTGATACGGACATGTCGTCCTATGACTATGAATTAGGGACTTGTCACTGGAATGATTTGGAATTTCGTGTCACAAATTATGGTACGTTTGACAGAAAACAGAGCAATTTTTGTGTGGAGCCGTCTCTGACAATTCGGTTGTCTTGTTTGCTTGCCTTTTCTGTTGGTTTTCGGCAATCTCAAACGGATCTGGTTCGTTCTCTTCTCTTTATTCTATAGGCGTCCACGTTCATCGCAAACCAAAGGCCACGTGTCATATGGGCCGAATGACTGTCCCTCCCCATGGTGATTCAAGTCAAGATTCGCAAGAGCACGACCCTTCCTCTCCCTCAATCTGGTGGGAAGCTGTGGAATTGCACGTTCAATCCTATTCCGAACATGCCTTGGAAGGACAGGGGATTGGAAAGTCGGGATTTTTCCCAGCCGAATTGCAAGTGTTGCATCGACGGGTTTCGGACCGTTCGAATGTGACGGACGATTCCAGCTCGCCGCCCGCGGATGCCCCCTACGTCATGTGGGCCATGATGATTACCGCGGATACGACATCTACAAACAAGAAGAAGGACCATGTCCAATTTGAATGGTTTTTGCGAGGATGGGAAGCCGAGGCTACCAAGGAACAAGAACAAGTGGCTCAGCATTGTAGCGGTCCCTCTCCCTCTACCATGTCGCAACGCCAATGTGCTCCCCTCGATGCACCGTATCCCTACCCCGTACACCAACTCGTATTTCCGGATGTGACCAACAAGCATGTCATGGCTGCGACCGAAACTGATTCGGAGGAATTGCGCAATTGTTGGATGCCTGATGTTTATGCACTGCCTCCCGTGCACAATTTTGGTGTGTACACGTACAAGGGTAGTTTCACTTCCCCGCCATGTACGGAGCGAGTTCATTGGACGGTTGTGGATCAACCCATGGTGGTTTCCTCAGAGCAATTGGCGCGTTTGGAATATCTTATTCTGTGTGCCGCACAGCATACTGTTTTGGAGAACGAAGTCGACAATGCAACTACAAGCACATGCGGTCGTGTCACTGTGGCATCCCCTCAAACCGGCAGTACCTCTCGACCACCTCAACCACTCGAAGGACGTGCGGTTCTTCATCGGTGTCATGAAGGACCACAGGTGACGAAACCAGATGTTGGAGTTGTTCCGTACAACACGAACAATTCCACGACAGCGTCCAACCATGGCCATCGCCGCGCGGTTTCAAAATCCATGGCCTTCTCGTCTTATCATCCTCATCCAACTCCAGCTCCTGTCTGGGAGGACTCTCGTGGCTATTGGGTCGGCACCATGGACTTTTGGGATAGTGAGGGTCATCCTGCTGAACCTCACTTTTCCTCGTCTCACGTACAACCAGGATGGGCCGTTCCTTATCCACGGCAAGACGTGACGGTCTTGTGGAATCGAACCTTCTTTCATCATTACTTTATGGATACGTGGTATCGTGTGTATCGGCCTATTGACGCGAGTCAGTCCTCGTTTTGTACTGCACCCTTGCCCCATCACGCATCCAATACTATCCCGGATGCAGCATCGTGTGGCATTCATGGATGGACTGATGTTGGTGACACCGTCGGCCTTTCCGTATCGTGGAAAAAGACAAGCACAAAGTCGACCAAAAATACACCACAAGACCAATCGGTCCAGCTGCTTTTCCTCCATGGCATGTTTGATCTCTCCCAAACTTGGAGCAACAACGTGTTCGCAGGGCAGCGATGCGCAACGCAACGGCGACCAACGGGAACCATTGTGCCACAAGACGAACACACCCTCGCCATGGTCGTGACGAACAAACCACAACAACCCTCACCACATGGTCACCACAAGAAGAAAAAGAGTCACGGGAATGATGGCGCCACAGTCAACACTGCATGGTGGGAATGGACGCATGTCGAGTCATACAATGCCACTTCAGGAACCATGACGGCACGGGGAGAATACCATATTCGGAACGCTCCCTTTCCCCCCTATTCCCAACAGTCCCTGGTAGAAAGCTATACTCTCACGGCACATGCCGTTACGGAAGAAGAATTTATCGCCCACTTGAAACAAGTGCAACAAGACAATCAGGTTCTGAACCCTGTGACCATGGGACCCGAGTGCACACCAGAGTCGCCCTGTGCCACCACGACATGGCCATCTACCAACTCAAAAGAACCGCGGATTCGCCCTGGTTGGAAGGTTGTTTTGGTCCTGGGAGGCTTGACGATTGTCGCTGTTGCTGTTCTTTGGATCCAACACGACCTGAAGGAACTCCAGAAACGTTCGTCGTCCTTGGGTTCCAGCCATCGCCGGAATCACAGTTGTCGAAGTAACAGTAGCAGTCGGAGTCATTCCAGTTCGGTATTTCACGATGACCACAGCGAGTGGCCTTTGCTGGATCCAGTCGTTTTGGGTAAGGTATTTGCCCGATTGGACAAGGAAGGTCAGGGCCGTGTATCACGAGACCAATTGTGGCAATATGTGACACGATGTAATATGATGACGGAACCCACCTTTGATCGATTGTGGAATGTGGTGGCGACTGACCAAAGAGAACCCATGGGAATCACATTGGATCAGTTTTTGGCGTTCATGACCTTGTATGCACGACCGCGCTTGGTCTTGGTTCCTTCCCATATACCAAAACATCGTCCACGACGAGGACTCTATGCCTGGTCTTCCTTGTCGTCCGCGGGGTCATCTCCCTCTCGGTGTAATAATGGGATGCTTTTGACCGTCCAAACTCCCAATGTCAATCAAGGATTGTTGCGTTCCCCTCATACGTCATCCTCGTCGTCGTCCGCCGCCGCCGCCGCCGCGGGAATCTGGAGTGCCGAAGAACACGAACGACTCATGATGGCGGACCCTTCCTGGAACACGACGACGACGACGACGACGACGAACCTACCGAATAATAATCATGCCTTGAGTGAAGCCGATCGACGATGGAACCAATTCCGACCTCCCCCCGCAACGGCTGGAGGATCCGGGACCATGGTCTAATCATATATCAGGCGGCGCAGGCAGAGAACACCAACACACTCCATCCTTGCTATGCATTTATTCATTTATATATATATTTCTCTTAAACTATAATTTGGAACACAATTGATTCGTCAAGCGTTCTTCCCCGAGACGAGGGTGGAGGAGATAGAGTAGGAGTGAGTTTCACGTCAACCGAGACATAGTGGTTCTAGCCTTTTAAAATGCTCCCAAATTTTATATTAAAAAATTAAATGATCCAAAATAGCCTGATTATTTCTCTTTTTCTTCGAGTCACAACAATTCGTCGCGAGAAAGTCGAAACACGCCCGAGCTTTTGTTCGAAAAGGTTCCTGACGTTGAGACAAGCATCAGCATCATCGTCGTCGGTCCTGTAATAGCCACACCCAGAAACGACCAGACAGATCGCTCCAAGAGAGCATGTTCTGTTCCAAGCACGAAATCCGACATCGCGCTTCCCTTTGTCGGTCTTGATCGAGACCCACACTGATACCAACTGAAAAGTGAAAGCAACCGTAGAATTGGAAGCCACATAACCCACACTGAAGATGTGTTCGACCAAGGAAATGGTACCAGCCGATGAAGGCAGTGGTGACGTCCCCACCAAGAATAATGGCAATCACAAGGAAGGAGAAGCAACAACCAAGAAACTGCGACACGAGACATGGCCCGAAGACCGTACCGATATTTCGTGGCCATATCGTCTCTTTTCCAATTGGACCTATTCGTATTTGTCACCTCTCTTGTCCAAGGGTGTGTTGCAACACAAGGATGGAACTCGGCTCGAACAAGAAGATTTGTTTCCTGTCCCTCATTGCATGAAATCCAAATACTTGGCGCAACAATTCCGGTACGTCTCGGCATGCGATGGTGCAAGGAGAACGAGTCCAACCATATAAAGACTCACACACGGTCCAACCGTCTCTCGTCTGGACTGACTTTTGTTCGTTTACGTTCAACGCAGCGATATTTATCACAGTGATCAGGCCAAAGAACGCGTTTTGTATACCTTGTGGCCCATGATTCGACATTTCTATGTTCCGGCCGGCCTCTGGCAACTCATCACAGTCTTGTGTCAATCCACCAATCCCTTATTGGTTCGACGACTCTTGCAAGTGTTGGAAGACCATCCGTCGGAACGCGTTGTGTCGGAGGGATTGCCCCTGGCGGTGGGGATTTTCCTCGTCTTGTCCCTCAATGCCATTGCCAATCATCGACATCGTCATTTGGCCATGAAAAGTGGTGTCTTGATGCGCAATACCCTTGTCAATGTCATTTACCAACACGTCTTGCATTTGACACCACGGGGGCGCACCGGATTGACCTCGGGGGAAACCTCAACACTGGTGGCAGTCGATACCCAAAAAATATTTGAAGCAGCTCAAGAAGGGCATTTGATATGGTCCTTGCCACTCTCGGTTTCCTTGGTGACACTCTTTTTGATTCTCGTCATGGGCCCCGTCACCTTGGTGGGCATTGCCGTCTTGGTGGCCTTTTTGCCATTGGCCTCCATGGTGACGGCCAAAATGCTGCAGATTCGACAATTGCGTGTCAAACGGACGGACGATCGGGTCGGTTTGACCAACAGCATGTTGCAAGGCATCAAGGTGGCCAAACTCAACAATTACGAAGACCAATTTTACGACAAGGTCTCTCACTATCGACAGGCCGAACTCGTCTTGTTGCGCAAGGAAATGGCGGTTTGGGCCTCCACCCTGACCATTACCGTCATTTCACCCCTTTTGGCGACCGTGGCCACCTTTGCCGTCTACACCCTCACCAGTGAAGATCATATCTTGACCGCCAGCAAAACCTTTTCGGTTCTTCTCTTGTTTTCGGCCCTTCGGTTTCCCATTAATTATGCGGCCCGGTTCTTGGGTAAGGCCGCGCAAGCCTTGTCGGCCTTGGATCGGGTGGCGGCCTACCTTGGAAGAGAAACGGATTACAATCGAGACGAACAGCAGGAGGAACAACAAAGAGAGGCAGAGGCAAAAGAACCGGGCTCCAAGGGCGTCGCCAACACTGGTAGTAACTCCCAAAACAACAACAACCAACCCAATGACAACGACAATATGACAGGGGAACTATCTTCCAAGGAACCGGCATTGACATTGGAAAAGGCAGGCTTTCGACAAGGGTCTGTGCTTGACGAGGTGGCATCGAATACCAAGGACGGTACCGTAACCACATCCACCGCTGCAGCCAACACGTTTTCGGTGGATGAATTCAATTTCTCATTGCACAAAGGTGAAGTGTTGGCCGTCTGTGGCCCCGTGGCGAGTGGCAAGACTACTCTTGTGTCGGGGATTATCAAAGAAGTGGCACCCCTGTCGGACCAAACGAGGGTCCAATTTCAGGGAACCATTGCCTATGTACCACAAACACCCTTTATTCTCAATACCACCTTTCGTGAAAATATCTTGTTTGGTCTCGACTTTGATCAAGATCGATACGAACGAGTCCTCGATGCCTGTTGTCTCCGATCCGATGTCGAACAATTGGGAGCCGCCCAGGATCTGACCCAAATTGGAGAACGAGGAGTGACTCTGTCGGGAGGTGAGTATGCATGTACAGGTGCAACCAGCTGATACGGTTGTGATCTCACGCCTGCAATGTCACTGTGCTACTACTAACTATACTCTGTGTAGGTCAAAAGCAACGCGTGTCCTTGGCGCGAGCCGCCTATTCATGTCCCGATGTCGTGTTGTGCGACGATCCCTTGTCGGCCTTGGATGCCACAACGTCAAAATTAGTGTTTGATCGATTGATTCGTGGAAAACAGGCGCTTTTTGCCAACAGCGCTGTGGTGCTGGTAACTCATTCGTCGCACTTTTTGAACATGGTGGACCGAATTCTCGTGATTGTGGATGGCAAAAACAAATTCTTGGGGTCCTGGAGTGAACTGGGTCAGTTTGAACCGGAGGAGGACGACCTGAAAACCAAAATTGCTGTAGACCACATGAGAGCATCGGTTCAAGAGGATACCGAAATGGAGGGACAAGATGGACTCCCCAGTCAAGGGGGCAACGACGAAAAGAGAGGAGGGTCGAAACGAATGCACGAGATCATGACGGTAGAGCAACGCGAATATGGACTTTCCAATCTGAAAACCTGGTTGTTATGGTTCAAATATGCCGGTGGTGCCTATTTTTTGTCCATTATCCTTGTGTGTCTCATTTTGGATCGTTTTCTTTACGTCGCCGTCGAGTATTGGATTGCTCGATGGACGAGCGGTGCTGAAGAACCGGTTGATGTTTTTGGTAAAACCTATGCACCCCAAACGGATGGGTTCTCGGCGCAATATGAATACCTCAAAGTGCTTTCGGTCCTGATTGTTCTGTCAGTGATTGCCACAAACTTGAGATCAAGCTGGGCTGTCACCGGAGGATCTCGAGCTGCCAAAAAAGTCTTTTCGGCGATGTTGGTAGGTCTACATATGCGAAAGGATTCGTGGTGATTGCGTGTGATATCTGACATTTGTTCTTGTTGTTTTAGGAAAGTGTGTTGAAGGCTCCTTTATCGTATTTTGAAACAACGCCCATGGGGCGGGTCCTCAATCGTTTTACATATGACATTGAAGTCGTGGATATTGTTTTAACAGAAGCCATGTCGATTTTGCTTATTGCGCTAAGCTGGTTTTTCGCAGGGATTATAGTGATGAGCTCCATTCTTCCATGGATGCTGCTCTGTTTGTTTCCAGTCACGACCATCTACCTTATGATTCTTTTGCACTATCGAAGATCCGGCGTCGATCTTCAACGTTTGGATGCAATGTCACGGTCACCGGTACAAGCAATGGTCACGGAGGGTACGTCGAATGAGTTCTTTGCGTGCTTATTGTTGTGACCAATTCCTCACTTCTTTCGCAGTGTTGGATGGTGCTGCATCCATAAGAGTCTTCAACAGGGAACAGACCTTCTTGGACCGGTTTCGCGAGGCCGCAGATACCAACAGTGCCGCACTGTTAAACTATGTCACTGCTCAAAGATGGTTGGGAGTGCGCATCGAAAGCTTGGGTGCCACGGTGGTTCTGGTTTCAACTACTCTGGTGGTCTGTTTGAACGATGTTCTTCGCATTGAACCAGGGTTGGTTGGGCTCCTCATTATTTGGTCGTCCAACTTTACCGTCTCCTTGGGTTTTCTGATTGATTTCTTTGGAGAAGCCGAATCCGCCATTACGGCAATTGAACGTGTGGACGCCATGACTGAAATTCCCGCCGAAAAAGCAATGAAAACCGAAGAACGCTTCCTTCCTGCCCCAGAGTGGCCGGAACATGGACAAATTGTCTTTGAGAATGTTTGTCTCAGATATCGTGAAGGTTTACCTCTTGCGTTAAACAATCTCACGTTCTCCGTACCTGCTGGAAAGTCCTGTGGAGTCGTTGGAAGGACAGGCGCAGGCAAAAGTTCTTTGACGGTAAGGCACATTCGACGCTCGCTAGAGCTTGGTTGATACGTTCGACTAACGATTATTTCATCTCATCGTTACGACGCGCAGGTTGCTATTTTCCGCTTAGTTGAGATTGAGTCAGGTCGTATTCTTCTCGATGGAACAGATCTTGGGCAACTGGGTCTTTCGGATGTTCGAGGACGCACAAATGGCATGGCTATTATTCCACAAGATCCTTTCCTTACAGGGACGATTCTAAGGGAATGCATCGACCCATTTGGACAAAGCAGTGATGAAGATGTACTGGAGGCATTGAGAGCAGTACGAATGGCCCAGCCGTCCGACTCTTCTGAAATTCTTCAAATGACGGTCGAAGAAGGAGGATCCAACTTTAGTGTCGGTGAACGTCAGTTGTTGAATCTTGCACGAGCCCTTCTCAGCAAGCCGAAGGTTTTGGTACTTGACGAAGCTACAGCAAGTGTAGATGGTACGTAACGACACGGTTGGGTTGGGTTGTGAGGTTTTGTCACCGTACACATTGCTCACATTCGGGATCTTTTCCTTGCACCAAACAGGAGAAACCGATGCGTTCATCCAACACATGCTGAGAACACGTTTTCAAAACACAACGCTGCTCACAATTGCACACCGACTACATACAATCATGGATTATGACTTGGTCCTTGTAATGGCCGATGGACATGCGGCTGAAATTGGAAGGCCTGCAGATCTGTTGCAGGCAGAAGGAATGTTTGCTGACCTTGTTGATGCGACTGGGCCGGAAAGTGCTAGAGCACTCCGGGATTTGGTCCAACAAGCAGAGTCTCCAACCGTTGAAGATGGAAAGGACAAGTTTGTATAGTGTGGACTTCGAGAGTTGATAACGAAGTATAACCATGTAAATACGCTACTTTCCTTAGTACTGAAAAGAAAATAGATTTCTGTCAATGGCATCATGTTGGAACACGAGACAATATTTTTCTGGCAGTTAAAGAATAGATTTATGTAAGAATAGGTCATGAACGTAGTCGTGTCGTCCACACACCATTGGAACAGTACAAACACAATTCGTCTCAAGTCTTTGTTCACTCTCGACGACGGTGGGCCCAATATGTTCATTACAAAACTCCCAAGGGTGGTTCTTCGGAATGACTATTCCATGCGGACGATTGCGAAAGGAACAAAACCGAATCCATTTCCTCCAACAAGCGTCTGGCCCGGAAGCGAGACATGGCACGCACAATCACCTTGGCAGCGTTCGATCTCCGTTCTTCCTCATGGCGTTGCTGATCACGGTACCTACGTATGGTGTTCACAATCACCCTGGCAGCATCACCCCGTCTCGTCTGCTCCTCATCTTGTTCGTCTTCAGGATGCTCCTGTGCCTGATCGCTAGATGGAAGGACGACATCTAACGCTGTATCTGAAACAGCATTCGTGGGTGTGGGTGGGATTGGGAGAGTTGCCGACGTTGTTGCATCCTCGTGTTCCTTACTGGCACTGTTCGCAAGCGCGGCGGCTTTGTTCCGTTCGGATCGAAAGGTGCGTTGTAGGATGCGAGCGGCTGCCATGCGCGTTTTGATGCGATGTCGCATTCGATGCCACCACAATTGAATACTCCGGGCAGCCAAATCTTGTTGTTGCTGCGGAGAGGGAGACAATTGTCGTTCTTGTACTTGAGGTGATGGCACAACCATGGCCACAGCAGCGGCCGCCCCGTCCGTCGGGTCGTCCTTGGGTGGTGCATACGTTTGAGGTTCATAGGGATGTTGTTGGTAGTGCTGTTGTTGTTGTTGAATGGTGGCCAATTCCCATATGCTGAGATCACTTTCACACGGTGACACCGTGTTGGTGGTTGTCGCCGAATACTCAAAGGCAATCGACGCGGAATTATCCTCGGATGGAAAGCGATCGGTGAACAACATGGTTTGTGGATCCGCCTCGTCTGGTTCCTCTTCTTCTTCGTCGTCGCTGTCCTCGTCGTCCTCGCTGGCTTGTTGCTGCAATGTTTGCCAGGCTTTTTGCAAGTAATGGGGATCCTCGTCATCCTCAGTATGTTCTACCTTCACATTGTCCTCATCCTCATCCTCTTCGTCCTCATCATCATCGTCCCTTTCCATTTCTTTGCTCCATGAATGAAAGGTTTCTTGGAGGGAAAGCTGTCGATGAGGTTCCGTTCCAATATTTTCCAATTCTTGTGCCAATTGATCCATTTTGCTGTCGTGGTGACGAGAGGGCTGCCACACAGTGTTGTTGCCATTATCCACTACCGAGGAGGAGGAGGAGGCCTGGGATGTCGGTGTCCCTTGTAGACTGGGTGGAACCGCATCCGCAAGGTCCTTACTACTACTGCGACTGATCCTGTTGGGGGAGAGAGTTGCCTCTGTTTCCGGGACAGGCTCGTTCGTTTCCTGGTCTACCAATGGAATGTCACGAGTGACTTTTGGTTGTTGCTGTGCTTCCAACAAATCTCCGGGCAGTTGGTGCTGCCTCCAATCACACCAGGCTGGATCGAGCAACGAGTCACTGAGGGGAACCACACTTGTCGTCGTTGTGGTAGTAGTAGTGGTGTCGACCGCACCCGTCTCCTTTGCCGGCTCGGCATGGGTCCCCAAATCGACCGAACCGTGGACCAAGCCAGACGGCGTGGTTTCCGGTTCCATGGAGGAAGAATCCACACGATTGTTCTTATCGTCGTCCTTGTCTTGCGTTTCTGGCACAGGATCCTGCTCCATGGTCGTGCTCTTGTCACTCGGCACGGTTCCGGCAGTAGCAGCATCGACCTGAGGGTCCATGCTCCCCGTGACGGACAGGACGGGATCCTCTTCGAGTTCATCGTAGGGCATAATGGTGGGTGCTTCTTGATGATGGTCCTCGAGTTCATCGTAGGGCAACACGGTAGGAATAGGAGTAGGAGAAGTTGCAGAAGTAATCGTTGGACCTTGTGGTGGCTGTACGGGTTCGACCTTGTTGTTGTCTTTCAAAGACTCCTCACCGCTTGCTGGTGCTTCTTCTAGAGTCGGGCGTTGGAGTGCATCGGGTTCAGAGGAGGATGGAACCGGTTCCGTGGTCGTGATGGTCGGGTCCACAACGACTGGAGAGGGTTCCGTGGAGGGTGACAATTGGGGGGTGGTGGTGGTGGGGACGACGGCCTCTTCCTCCTCCTCTGGCACACTCTCCTCCTCCTCCTCCTTCTTTTGGGTGTGGTCCGTGTTGGTGGCAGCAACAACATCAGCAACAGCAGCATGGGGGTTGGGAGCATTCGAGGAGGGCGGCGAAGATGTGGATGATGATGATGATGGGTAGTCCTGCGGTGGAACCATGGCAGTGGTAAAGGCTGTCAAGACGGCATTCTTGGTCAATTGAGTCGTAGTCGTAGTAGTTGTATTGACAGTGACGGGGGGTTCCACCAACAAGTCATTCCAAAATTCCATATCGGAACAAGAGGCCAGGATGGAATCCGTCTTCTTGTGGTTGTGGTGGTTGCTTGCCGAAGAAGGAGGTCCCTGGCGGGGTTCACCCTCGGATTGCTGTGGTGCGGCTGCATCCTTGTGGGGATGCGCCATCAATTCGGGACGAGTTGTTGTGGTTGTGGTATCGCTACCACACAACAACATCAAGTGCGAAGGATCGTACCACGACTCCATCCGGCCCTCAGTATTATCGGAATGACAAGAGGTGGACAAGCGTTCCGTTTGATTCCAAATCGTGGTCCACAATTCTGTCATGGCGGCCGAGGCATCTTCACGGGCACTGGTATGAGAATGACAGAGAAATTCATCCATGACCTGGTTGGAGGCTGGTGTAGACCAATAAAAGGAAGGTGATGAGGAAAACATGGAAGACGTCGTCTTGTGCTGTGGTTTGGTGGTGGAGGCCGTCAGGGGCTCCTTGAGGACAGACGCCGGAGAGGTGGTTGTGGTTGGGACACGAGTCGTTGCAGTGGTGGTCATGATGATGATGATGAATGCTGATGTACTAGTAGGGAGCGTAATTGGTGGAAGAGTGGGACAGGGGTACTCTCAATGTGATGGATGTGCACCCTCTCTTGTGTTTGATATTCCCAAACAAAGGCCCAAATCCAAATCCCTGCGATGAATGTTGATGCCACTGGAACAACAACAACAACAACAACAACAAGATTTACACACAGTCTGATGAGTTTGAAAAAAGATTTTGTCCTCCTCCACTTGTAGCCTACATCTACATTAGGGAGACGACAACAACAGCCACGGAGGTGCAAACGAAAAATATGAGAAGGAATAAAAGAATTAGATGTAAGTACGTCAATTTGTTAGAGAAGATAGCCCAAGCAAGACGTTACCCGCTGTCTGGTGGCTCCTAACAAAATGCTCGCCAGAGGTCATTTAGGGCGAGGGATGGTCTAAGTAACTTTTTCAAGATCCGCTTGGCGCGCCACGAATGCCTCCACAAGATTCGGTGAAGCACGTGCGAGAACAGCAATCCACGACTCGGTATACAATCTCTCAGTCGCATGGCGGGAGATTGAATCCAACGAACCTACTCCGTATTCGAGTACTTAGGAAGAGCGGCTGGCGTTCGGATCCTCTCAATTTTTGCCATCACAATGGGGGGAATTGGTCGATTTTGGGGGACCCGGGTCACTCTTCGAGTCACAAAACACACCCACGATCGTGATTGTGGCATTGTGGGGTCGTCTCTCGTGGATCGTCGAATCTGCGAACAACAAGAGAACAACCAGTCACCATGGCACGACGCATGACCACCTTTTCGGCGCTGGTCTCATCGGCCGTGCGAGGCACTACTGCTTCTGCACCAACACCAGCATTGAGTAGTAGTCATTCCTCCACAGCGGCCACCAACCACCCAACGATTCGGACAATGGCACAACCATCATCGTCATCCTCCGTTTCGCGTCATGCTTTTCGACGCGCCAAATCTCCGCAACAACGACCACTAGTGGAAAGAATCTGTCAAAGTTGGTGGATCCATGTCTTGATCTGTCTGACAGCCTTTTGTCTCGTCCTCGTGTACGGTTTGTACGCGTGGAGAGTCGTGTTGGCCGGAACCACCACGACAACGACCCTTCGACACCACCAACAACAAGATGCGTGGACCGCCTCGGTGCCTCGACCACCATTGTCTCCACGTTCACCGCCACTTCCACCACAACAACAACAACAAGCAGCATCCACCACCCATGCCACGATTGACAGTTGTCAATTTCGACGGTATCCGCCCCATCGATATTATGACGTGCAACAAGACTTGGCCACGGCGCCCGACTTTTTGACACGGGTTCCCTACCTCTATGGCCAATGGCCCCAACTCGTGCCCACCCATTCGACGCACAAACTCTGTGTCCATCAAACCGAATGGCGTGCCAACACGACAACCACAAGAACCACATGGCCCTTTGCCGATGGCACCAATCCTTCCCTAGTCTCCGTGGAGCGCTATCAACACGACGTGGCACCCCACCATCAATTGCCCCTCGACCAACCCAACCACCACAACCACAACAACCAGAAGAATGCAAAGAATCGAATCCAATGGATTGCCACCGTGTGCATGACCAATTCGCAATGTTTGTGGAAGGATTCTCCCGCTCAAATCCAAGAGTTTCAGTGGAATCCCAATCAAACCAAACCGGATACCGTACGCACCCTCCTCTTGTTGTTGACCGACACTTTTCAAACCGTGGCGCAAGCCACCATTTACCTCCATCTCGATGCTCCCACCTATGGCAAACCGGGGGGCAAACGCTTTTTGCGGCCACAAACACAAGGTGGCCTGTATCATTTACCCTCCTTGGACGATGCTCGATTGTTTGTCCACGACAGTCAATTGTGGATCTCGTACCGCGAAGGCAAATTGTTTGGATACGATGCCCAAGTCTTGAATCCACTTCATTTGGAATGGACAACGACAATAACAACGACAAGGACCTTGCGCGCCACGATTCGAGCGTCGGAAACCACCTCCTTTTGTTGTGGACGCAACATGGCACTCCTCACAACGTCTCCGACTACAACAAGAAGAACAAGTGACAATCAAGAGCCGTTGCAAGCGGTCACGTGGGTGGATCCCATGACGGTGGAGACAGTCGATACCACACCCCATCAACAACAACAACAACAACAACAACAATCTCCAAACGTTCCTCGTCGCTTGTCCAACGCTCTACCAAATGACAAGAACAAGAAAAAGAAGAAAAAGGCGGCAACGGAGAAATCTCATGTCCATGGAACCAATGCCTTTATGGTATATTTACCGGACCGGAACGAATACTTGGGTGTGGCTCATTTTCATCGTCCTCCCGATCGCGAGGCGAATCCCTATGCCCGCTTTGGCCATCATTATACCCATGCCTTTTACACCATTTCGGCCACACCGCCCCATCGTCTCGCAACTCTCTCGCCGGAATTTGTCGTGCCCTCGGTGTGGCACCCCACCAATGCCGAAGTGATTCAATTTGCATCGGGATTGGAATACCATGCCGCACAACAAGAATTGGTATTGGCCTATGGAATCAATGATTGCGAAGCGGCCGTGACACGCCTCGACTATCGTACGGTGGTGGACCAGTGGTTGCGACCCGTCCCACAACCACCAGACGGCCCACAAGCAGAAGAAGAAGAAGATGCATCTGTGCCACAAGTTGTGGATTTTATGAAACCCTTGCAACGCTCCGTGTGACGCAGTGTGCCACCACTCGGCGTGTTGGTTGGGAAGCGACACTTTCTCGCAGTATATGTGTCAACGGTCGTATGCAGGCGGTTGGGTCTCTTGTGTCTGTCGACCAGGATTGGATCTTGCGCGCGCAAGTGTCGTAGTGAATGGAGGATGGCGGATCCTTGGCCTTGCTGAGGCAGTGACGTTGTGGGACCGACGTGTACGGGCGTACATTTGTGCGCCACACAAGGGCATTCTTGTCGGCAACGAGTTTGTGGTAGCGGTTCCAGAGTCGTCTGTTTACAAGGATCTCTAATACTAATGGATTCCCACGACGTTGTGGCGCAATGACTGGTGTACAGGTGGAATGATGACAATGGTAGCGTATAGTATGAGAGTGGATGTGCGATCCGGCATTGAGTTTCATTGAATCGCGAGACCAAGAAAGGGTTTAGAGCCAGAGGACCTTTTCCATCTCGGTTCGAGTTTGGTTCTTCTACAGCAGATTGAACAAGCGGATTTCTAGCAGTGTACTATAAGTATGGATATAGACGCTACGAATAAATGGTAATCGTCCATAAAAGATACATTACGAAATGGAACTCATTCTCCTTTAGAGAACCGGATTCTCAAGTCGATCAACGGGTTCCGTGAGCATCATGCTCTTGAATTCCATCCTCATATTCTACTTTGACAAATCCATCTTTGGGACCATCGTAGCCACCAGCGATGAATCCATCTTTGGGACCTTCGTAACTACCAGAGATGAATCCATCTTTGGGACCATAGTAAATACCAGAGATGAATCCATCTTTGGGACCATCGTAACTACCAGAGATGAATCCATCTTTGGGACCATCGTAACTACCAGAGATGAATCCATCTTTGGGACCATAGTAAATACCAGAGATGAATCCATCTTTGGGACCATCGTAACTACCAGAGATGAATCCATCTTTGGGACCATCGCAACCACCAGAGAGCTCAACCGTTGCGTGGCCAGACACTGAAAGTGTTTCATTTTCTATCACCCAGCCAGATTCCGATTCATCCTCTGAATTCTGTCCAGCATGGTTCCTTTCATCTTCCAACTTCTTATTCTTGGCAACAAGCTTTTCCAATGCTTCAATCTTCCGAGCAATTGGAAGATATCCCTCTAGAACGTCAATCTCCTGCAGTTCTCCTTCCAGTTGGTTAATATTTTCTTCAAGCTCTTGCACAGAGCGGAACTTTTCGTCGTGATCACGAAGCCATTCCATAAGAGGTAGCAAGGATTTCGCCTCGATGGCCTCTTCCAGTGCACTGACATTGCGACGCTCTTTATGCCCACGTTCAATCGCACGAATGAGTTTTTGTATCTTTGTATCTAGCTCGGCACGACATGAATACATGCTCTGTATTCAAGATAAGACACAATCACCGTGAGACAGTAGAAGACCAATCGACAGTTTGTTCACATCCCTGTAAACAGATCAAATCACACTGCAGCAAAAGTCCTAACCTTACCTTGATCTGTTTCTTCTTGTCAATCAATTCAAATGTCTCACAAGATTCCAAACTGTACCCACCAAGGTGAACAAGGTCTTTCAACTTTTGGATCGCAACTGGAATACGCGCCTTGAAACCGTTCGTCTCCTTCAAAACCTTTTGGAGTTGGTCAATTACCTCCTTCAGTTTATGCACGGACCGGAACTTGTCGTCGAGGTCACGCAAGGACTGCATCAGTGGAAGGACCGACTCTGCCTCAATAGCTTCTTTCAAAACCTGCTCATTATCGGACTCCGGATGAGAAGGTACAATCGTACAGTTGAGTTTTTCTATGTTTTTACACATGTTCTGTAGAAAAGACAACAATCAACGTCATCGTAAGAGGCGGCACGACAATGCACCAAACCAATTTGTCCAGGACCATGCAATTCCAAAATAAATCGCACCACAACAGACGTCGTACCTTGATGTGATCCTGCAGGTCAATCAATGGAAGCATCTCATTGGAATCCAACTTGTGTCCACCAATGACAACAATTCCGTCCGGCATGGACACCATGCTTGGACCGTTCCGTGCGGTAGTCATATCAGGTAGGTTGAACACAACATTGCGCTCCGTATCCAATACTTCTACGGACTTCAAATTTTTTTGGCTAAGACCACCAGCCACAATTAAACAAGACCCAACTGTAACAATAGCATGTCGGAACCGCTGGACAGAAAGAACAAGATTCTTGTGAATCATCCATTCCGTTGACGAAGGAAATGTGAAACCGGCAGGCTCATTATTCTCTTTAGAGGCTGCGTCGAATTCCAAATATTCAACAGAGTTTAATGGACTTCCATTCTCACCACCAACGACAAAGATGCGACGGTCAACAACAGCCATTGCACAGGAATGTCGAGCGACCTTCATGGAAGGTCCGGCAATGACAATGGGTTGATTTTGCGAAGCGGTGTCAATGATATCAATTGACGACAAGTCGTCGCTTCCATTGTATCCACCGGCGACCACAATAAATCGATCATGTACCACAGCAGCAGCACATCCATTTCTTGCAGTGGACAAGCAACAGTTCAATGTTGTCCATTGTTTCTTGTTGTTAGTCGTACACGTTGTTTCCAACAAATCATCAACATCAATTCGTTCGATTGAATCCAAACGTGAACTTCCACTGTGTCCTCCAAAAACATAGACAAAGCCATTACAAACGACTGCAGCATGTCCACTTCGTTTTTGATTCAGGTTTGGTGCTTCTTTCCACTGTTTCTTGTCTTTTTCCACATTCATCAACAAAACCGAATTTGTTTGACGACTTGATTTTTCTCCGCCAATGACAACAACTATCTGTTGATCGGTTTGCTTGTCCTTCACAACAACTGATGCATGAAAACAACGCCATCCACCCAAAAGAGGCGGCAACGAGTCAGACTTCCATTGTGGCTCTTCATCCTTGTCAGTGTCAAGAAAGACAAGCTTCGACAGTTCCACTTGTTTTTGCATGGTCCTTTGATAATTTGGTGGAACACAAAAAAGTGTGTGCTCTCCACAGTTGGTTGATGCGAAACACGCCGTGGCCTGTCCAGCGGAGTCGAAATCCATCTCCGCCGTGGATACCACACGTTATCATCCGTTGTCGATCACATACTGTCATAAAATGTCCAATGTTCCATGAGTGAAGCGCTCCTCCATCGTGTCGATGATTCTCGTCCCAATGCGATTTGTGGATTTGTGGATTTGTGGACAAAAGTGATTTGTGATGATAGAGCGAAAGGCGAAACGAACGTGGACCCAGTGCGCGCGGGCGGGAGTCGATCTGCGAGTGGATACGTCACCTGCCTGGCGACCGGAAGCGCCACTTAGAGTCGCCCGGCGCCCTGGAGAACGAGAGGCGCCAAAATGAGATGGAAGTCATGCCGTGAAATGGAAACAATAGGAGTATAGGAGTAATAGGCTTTCGAGTCTTCGTGTTGTTGTCTGATCCTTTACAAAATTGCCTTGATCGTTGCACCAAGTCCATCCTATTTGGGAGACAAAACAAAATAGTCGTGATTCGTGATTCTACACGAGTCCCATCGTTTGGTTCGGCTCGACAGAGTCCACAACCCGAAAAGAGCCCGTCATTCCTGCGTCGAATGCCAGACATGACAGCCACACTTGTCAGTTCTGGCTGTCTTTGACGTGTTCATGTTGCTGCTTGCTACTTTGGTTGCTTGTCCAACTGTTTCAAGCTACTCGGGTCCAGGAATTGCGCTCGACGGTATCGCAATAGCACATATTCCAGAGTCAAAAACGTGACATAAATACACGACAAAACCTTGAGGGCTCGGTCCGTGTTGGAAAAGGGCCAAAAGCCCGATTGGGCCGACAAAAAGTTTCCATCAAACACCACACAGGAAGCAAAGCTCAAACAGGCATCCTGTTCCCCAATTCGACCATTGTGTTCAAATTGGGAAGTCACAATGGCCGAAAAGCCCCAAAAGGCAAAGGACAAACCAAACAACCATTTCGCACTTTCAGGAGCTTGATCGGGAGTGCTCATGAAGCCACCAAATACAACAAATAAAAAGATACAAATCAGATAGACCCTCATGAAAATGGTGTAATTCCCATTACAGGCCAGAATCAAACTTCGACCAAAGGTCATAATCACGACGAGAAACAAAACACCAAACAAGGTCTGATTGGGAAAGGAGGCCCAATCCCATCCCAAAATGGCATAGACCAAAGCCAGGGAACTCACAGTCGCAATGAGAGGCATGGACAGGGAAAAGGCCACAGAGGCAATTTGGAAGGACGACACAAAGATTCGACGATCGTCCAATTCCCAACGATGCGTCCGCCACATGTCCCAGCTCAAATGCAAATGATGCTGAAAAAGGAGAATGGGGACAAGGAACATGACAACACATCCCATATAGATATTGACGGGCGCGTCTGCATCAAAGCCCAAGGAAAAGGCCAAAATGGAAAAACACACAGGCAAGGTGACAAGATCGGCATAGTTGAATCCATAATTGAGTCGAAACCGACGTCCCAATGGCATAACTTGGGCCAGAGGATGACGCTTCTCGTGTTCCGTGGGAATAGCCATCGTCGATGTCCCCTTTGATGTTTCGTCGTCACCAAGCGCCGTGGCACCGCTCCATTGTTCTCGAGACTGAATGAGATGTAACTCCATGGTTTGGGATACAATGCCATCTTTCACGACACCATGGACAAACTCAGAAAGTCTTCTTGTACGGTATTTATCCATGGCCAACGCAGATTGGACTACCTCTGTGTATTCATCAAAGACCACTTCGCCTTGCATCATTACAACAATCTTGTTTAGATACCCTAGAATAGCATCCGAGGGTTGATGTAAGGTGACCAAGATGGTGCAATCTCGCCGTTTACCAACAATATGCAATAACTCCATGAGTTGCTCGCATGCGACACTGTCCAAACCAGAAAGAGGCTACAGCGAAACAATGAGATGATGTGGTTCCGAGTTTATCACAGTAAAAAGTACAAAAACAACGTACCTCATCCAGAAGCATGACGGAGGGATTTGTCAACAATGCTGCTGCTACCGCCAACACACGGCGCTGTCCTCCGCTACACATGGTAATTTTATTTGTTTCAAATGGTTCATGATTCGTCTGGCAGGAATCTATCGTCGTCATCGATTCCACTCCATTCTGCTTTGTTGAGGTGTCACGTTGTGACGATGGTAAAACACTGGTTTCGGAAAACTGTGCTGTAGGTTCTGTGGCACCCGAAACTGTCCGAAGAATCCTCCGTTTCAGTTCCATTGGAGGCATTGCATCCCCACATTCAGCGTCCATTCCATCGCCCTGATCCTTTTCCGCTGTCACATTTGATGACGCTTGCGCCGCAGAAATTGTCGACGACAAAGTTTCATCATTCTCTTGTTGTCGGAGGATGCCATGATCATCCTTATCTACGATACTCCACGAATCGCTCTTTTTGGTCCGAAAGAAGGGACGAACAAAGTTTTGAACCTCCGCGAGCTACGTTTGGTTCGCACCGTAAATGGCGGCGCATGTTTCCAAATACAAGGCCGGTGTCAAATTGTCCAAGGCCACCAAGTCATGCTGTCGCAGATATGTCGTTCCGTCAATGTTGATTTTAATATCGCAATCGGGGTCCAGGACAATGCCAGGACTTGATTGTCCGCTAATAGCACCAAGCTGGACCAAAGCAATGTAGCAACGACAACACACATGAGTCACCCACAGAAACTGGAATGGTCGTCTACTAGTCCGCTTCTCAGCAGAACACTTACCACCGTGGACTTTCCCGATCCTGATCTTCCAACAATCCCATTGACCGTCCCTGGTTTCAAATCGAGTTTCACTTTATCCAAGATGGTTCTCCCAGACGACTTGAGCCTGACAGTCAAGTCTGTCATTCTCACACCTGGTAAATGTTCTACAGTGGGTGTCTCTTTGGCGTAACAACTGGATGTCATTTGCTTTGTCCTGCTTCGGACCACCTTTGCCGAAGATGCCAAAGGCCGTAATAGTTTGGAAACTAGAATGCCTCCCCAGGTCGTCCGAAGCAAGATACCCAACAGCACAATGAATCCCAAATATCAAAACCATATCGCTCTCAAGGAAAAATTGACTTCATGATAAGTATTCTCGAGTTCCAAGAGAGGTTGACAGGCATGTGGTTGGTTATCAGTGACACAATTGGGACCTGCACAGTCATCCATCAATAGTCCTACAGATTCGTTGTCGGGAAGCAGTGCGGAGACGCCATTCGAAGATACAAAGCGACCAACAGTGTCCTTTACCGATGTACCATTCACTGAGGCATAGTTCCAGGTGTTGATATCCAACCACAAGGTCACGCCCAAATCACCGATTTTGCCAGTCATGCCGACACCCGTGTCTCGACAAACTTCCATGTTATGGTACTGTTTGTGTTCCTCGTCATCATATTGTATATCACCTGATGAGGTATATTGCTGACATTCGAGATGTTCAAGCTCCAATGATGGCAGAATGAAACTATGAGTCAAACATGATGGCATAACCCAGGCCAACTTAGGCCATTCTTGTGAGCTGTCTTGTGAGCTATTGGTTGCGGTTGGGTAGACTGTTGTGGAAGAAGGAGAATAGCGAGTACCCAAAAGGTCCCAGTACATGGTTTCTTGTGTTGCTCGAATTCGAGACCCGGTAATTTCCCCAACCGCACTGTATTGCTCTGCCTGTGCACTTATCGCACTAATACCCTTGTTTCGGTAGGTATCCAAAGACACGAGGATTGCTACTGCATTATAGGTGGAATCGAGCAAGAGAAAGGATTCGTCCGGAACAGCAATTGGCTGTGATGTTGGTGGTGGTGAAGGGGGGAGGAAGCTTCCATGGCGAGCAAGACAGTGTGTGGACAAGCAACATGGGAGGGACGTCAACGACTCGTGCATGGAAAAAGCGGCCGTGTCGCAAAGGGGGTGTCGATCGGTGTCCACAATCAATCCAACCTCATCAGTCAGGGAGGCAACGTCATGGTCGTCGCTGAGTAAGGACGAATCGACCATGATTTTTAGTTCTCGTGCACCAAGAGTCGCGGCCACTTGTCAAATGGCATTCAAATGATTCAACACTCCGAGACTTCCTGCATCGGAAATGCCCGCCACTACCAACTGTCCCATTTCTGGTTCTTCGTCTTGTTGTGAAACAGAGAGCCATTCTTCGTGTTGTTTGACAAAGTAATCCAGGACACCTTGAAAGTAGGCATCGCCATCTCGGAGAATGCCATTGACGCGAACACCTGATCCCAGATAAAAGTCTTGTGAGCAGTAATAGGTGGCAAGTTTGATATGCTGGTCGAGGGTTGGATTGATTTGCGGATCATTGGACAAAATGGCGTCGCCGCGAATTTGTGTGGGAACATGGTTAGACGAAACTGAATGTGGCTTGTTTGTTAGAGTGTCTTTGCATTAATCTTGTGTGATACAGGCGCCGGAACCAAGGAAAACAAGGAGATAGTTTCTTTCATACGTTTGCTTTGACGTTGTTTCCGTTTTAGTAGCAGAAGGCAAAACCGAGTGTTCCCGTGGTGAATCGCCTCTGAACCAATCCCCGTCTTGGTAAACGCCGACTGGTGTTCCATCGCCACACTGGGCTACACCAGGTAACAAACTCCAATCCAAAGCCATTAGAAAAAGAACCAAGGAGTATGAAATATGTGAGGGACCTTGATCGTCTTTCTCGTCTGTGACCAATCTTCAATCTTGTGAACCTCGCATTCGTAACATACACAGGTAGCAAACTTTTGTAATCATAATACTCCTATATATATTTCGAATAACGCAAAAATACAACTGCAGTAGTATTCTTCTTGACTGGGTCTCGAATCGCGTAGTATTATAGTGGATGCAGGAGTATGCATCAGTCCAGTCAGTCCCATCAGGAGTATGTCTTCGTACTTCATAGTGTGCCTCTAGCTTATAGTTGCGAGAGTATGCCGTACAACTAAAAGTTGCCCTCTCAGTTGCGCAAACCCATACCAAAAATACAACTCTGCACTATGAAAGTAAGTGTACTTCATGACTGAAATACAACTTTTCTCACATTTTTCATTTCACGTACTGCATGGTTAAGCTAGATAATAAAATCACAACCTCGCCATGACGCTCCGCTTTGGATACCACCGTTCATCAGACGAGGACACTGATAGAGGTCGAAGCTTTGTGCGTGTCGCAAAATGTATGCAATATACACGATTTTTAAGTTTCGTGGGGAAAATCGAAGGATTGGTAGAGATGAAGTCGTTCATCTGAGATGCTACGTGGCTTTTCTTCAATGTTGACTGTGCTGCTCCGTTTTTGCTCCTTCTTGTCCATTACACTTTCTCACGCCCTGATACTGCTTCCTATTCTCCTTCAGCAGTATTAAAAGCGATATGAAGTGGTGGATGTGGTGGGAGAAGTGCAGCTTAAGATAGCTTACCACTCCAAAACAGCTTGGTTTGGCACGTTAGCACACAACAATCAACGATTAAAAGACAAAACAGAGGCCTTCTTTTCGCAAGTATGGAGCAACAGTAAGCACAAAAGCAGTAGTGACATACATTGTGTTATATGTGCTTTCTAGTAGCTATATCTAATTCATTCTCTATTTTAAGAAGGGACCTGCACGAGATTTTTTCCACATCGACATACAACAACACACCCAACACCAACCACAACAACAACATGTTGTCTTCCATGTTGTCATTCACGCCTATAACGGCTGACCAAACAAGAACCTTCCAAGCATGGCCCATTGTCGCCATTTGTGGAGTCTCTTGCGTTTGCCAATAAGCATGGCCACGACGACAAGTACCACCACCACGAATACAACTCCATCCAACAGCTCCTCAATTATTTTTCAACAAGATGCCACTCTATTGGATGCCAGTCATTGTCCCACTTGTGGTGCATCCTGGAATGGGCCTCTTCCCTCGGTGGCACCGGGCTCCCTCCAGTTGGGATGCTCCTGGTGGTGGTAGTGCTTGAGTTGGTCCTCGTACAATGATACGCCTTGTTTAGAGCTAGAATTGTTTTGATTGTCGCAAGGCAGTGTCATAGAACCAGCATTTCTTGTTTTGTGTGTGTATGGTCCACTGCGCTAATAGGATGTCTTTTCGTTGGGTCTATTCTTCTTTGCCACTAGCCAGGTCTATTCTAGCCAAGTTTGTCGTCCCATTCTTGTTTGATTGCTGTTTGAATCACACTCAATGATAATCCCACGTTGTAAGTTCATTTCTTACGGCCATCTGCAAATGCCAGCCATATTCCTCTAGGAGTACTTAGACGTGTTGGAGGTTGGACCACATAGGAAAAGAAAGATAGGTAGCAAAGGTATC
The DNA here is from genome assembly GCA_946965045.2 of Epithemia pelagica. Classification (NCBI taxonomy): domain Eukaryota; phylum Bacillariophyta; class Bacillariophyceae; order Surirellales; family Surirellaceae; genus Epithemia; species Epithemia pelagica. The sequence goes on along the minus strand of OX337238.1, from coordinate 938,719 downwards.
GTCTTGTGGATGCCAACCTACTATGAGGTCTAAAGTATGGTAGGAATGTACCAGGAGCTACGTAGTTTTACTCACCGTTGTATTTTGTTCGGATACTACGAGAGTATGTTGTTTTCGAAGAGTTGCCTCACTGAAAAATCGTCCAAATCAAAGAAGTAGTAAGAAGTGGCTACTTAGGCTGTTCTCCGAAACGAAAACTGAAAGAGCGACTGGCGAGGGGCTTTAGATGAGCTCGCCAACGCCAATAGCCTCCATATATAAGCCCACTATATTTAAAAAAGTTGATTCGAGACTACTTAAGAAAGAGAGATAAGATTTTAGTTAAGCCTGAGATTTTAGAGCTTCCGAGTTCCGAGTACGTGTTAAACTCCACGATCCATCACGATCGCATCGAATTTCTTCGCTTTCTCGGATTTGCTATTGGAGATGGAGAATGGAGATGGTGCAAAGCTGGGTTAAGGCAAAGGGACGCATCTATCGTTTTTGGCTCTTCCTTCCTTTGACTTACGGCAGGGAAAGGGAAGTCACGAGGAGAAGAAAATATCCTCCCATCTCCTATCAACAACAAGACGGGCATTATTGTCTGGATTCCACACGACCGAACGGCCAAGTAGAGGCACCCCAAGTACCTCAAAGATAATGATCAAACCACTCCATCAAGTTACGTGGGCTTCGAGTTTACGTTTTCATACTCTCGGAAAAGATAGTTGACTCTGTTTCCGAGTTGCAGTTCTTCGCTTATCCAGTTTTTGGACACTGCTCGGATCGAGAAATTGCGCACGGCAATATCGTAGCAACATATACTCTGATACCAAAAAGACCACATACAACGACGACAAGACATTCAAGGCACGACGCGTGTTGGAAAAGGGCCAAAATCCAGACTGTGCGGCCAAAAAATTGCCATCCGACACCACACAAGAGGCAAAGCTCATGCAGGGCTCCTCACCAATTTGACCATTGTGTTCGAATTGCGATGTTAAAATGCCCGAAAAGGCCCAAAATGCAAAAGAAAGCCCAAAGAGCCACCGCAAACTCTCCGGAGCTTGATTTGGTGTACTCACGAGTCCACCAAATACCACAAAGAGGAAAATACACAACAAGTAGATCCTCATGAAAGTAGTATAGTTCCCATTGCGGAGTAAAATCAAGGTGCGACCGAACTTGATAATGACAATCAAAAAGACCAAACCGAAGAGAGCCTGATTGGGATACGAGGCCCAATCCCAGCCCAATATGCTGTACACCATGGCTAGAGAGCCGGCAATGGCGAGGAGTGGCATAGCAAGGGAAAAGGCAACAGATGCGATTTGGAAAGAGGCAATGGAGATTCGGCGATCATCTAGTTCCCATCGATGCGTCCGCCAAATGTCCCAGCTGAGATGCAGATGGTGCTGAAACAATACAATGGGAATGAAGAACATGACCATGCATCCCATAAAGATAGTTGTGGGCGCATCAGGATCAAAGTTGAGGGAAAAGGCCAAAATGGAAAAACAGACAGGCAAGGCGACCAAATCGGCGTAATTGAAGCCATAGTTGAGTCGAAGTCTCCGCCCCAAGGCCATGACTTGAGCGAGTGGGTGTCGCTTGTCTTTTAGCGGAGTCATGCACTCACGAGGAAGGGCCAAGGAATGTGTTGAAGCCTCCCGTTCCTCTCTACAATGGGCAATGCAGTCATCTATAGATCTTGATACCTTTCCGTACTTCACAACTCGGTGGATCAATTCTGAGGACCCCAACCGATTGTTTCCATTGATTGCGAGAGCATTTTGTATCACTTCCATGTTCTCATCCAGTACGACTTTACCCTGTTTCAGCACCACTACTTCGTGGAGGTACCCAAGAATCGTATCAGATGGTTGATGAAGAGTCACCAAGATTGTTCTTTCCTGCTCATTTGCTACCATTTGCAGCAATTCCATCAGCTGCTCACACGCGACACTGTCCAAACCGGAAAGGGGCTGTAGTCAAAGAAGGATTGAGAGGAGATTGCGACGACAATGTGTCAAGGAACACAATGGACTTACCTCATCGAGCAATAAAACTGACGGGTCCGTCAAGAGTGCTGCAGCCACAGCTAAGACGCGCCTTTGCCCTCCACTGCAATTTATTATTTTGCTGTTCTCAAATGGTCCATGGGTAGGCATTGTACTTTTCTTTTGATCCTTATTTCCCCCAGTCAAAGTCGAGGCACGTACCCCACTAGAAAGGCCAGCAGCCTCTGTTGGATCCTCATCAAAGAACAAGCTCTTTTCAAACGTTAGAGATGATGATCCTTGTTCCTCTTCGTCCTTCATCTTCACTGACTGAGGACCATTCGGACTATGGCGGGTCGATGGATCACGGGGGACGCTGAACTCAGTCGTTTCGGTTCCGTCATAGTCCTCCTCGTCTTCGATGTCTGCCTCCTCCCTGGGAAAGAATGGCTGAACAAACCGTTGAACTTGCTCCAACTGTGCCGGATCCGCACCGTATAGTGCGGAGCATGTTTCAAGGTATAGTGATGGTGTCAAATTCTCCATGGTCACAAGATCGTGCTGACGGAGGTACGTGGTTCCATCAATGTTCAGTTTGATATCACTTTCGGAATCAAGTTCAACACCGGTACTTGTTTGCCCACTGATGGCCCCCAACTGTGTTACGTGAAATGAAAAGAAACAAAAAGACAAGGAAAGCACAGCGAACGTCGTGAAGTAAGGGGAATGGAACCGACATCGTCATTTTCATACTCTTGGCGGAAAGGGACATACCAATGTCGATTTTCCAGAACCAGATCGTCCCAAGAGCCCGTTCACACTTCCTGGTTTGAGATCGATGGTAACATTCTTGACAAGCGTTCGACCGGTTGACTTGAGCTTAACGGACAAATTAGCCATTCGAACCCCCGTCACGACAGACTTTTTATCTTTCGGCTGACCCAGAAACACTGCTTGGATAAACCGCGATGCCGTGGTAGACCAGGAACCAAGCAGTCTGGACACGAAGGAACCTTCCCAGTTGGTCTGAAGTAAAATGCCCAGAAGCACTATTAACCCAATATATATGAACCAGATTATTCTCAGTGCTTGGTTGACTTCATGGTACGTGTTCTCCAGTTCCAAAAGGGACTGACAGGCATGCTGTATATTGTCCACAACGCAGTTGGGACCGGCACAATCGTCTAGCAACACACCCACAGTTTCACCACTGTCGCCACCTAGGATTGAGGGAACGCCACCTCCGGAAATAAATGTTTCAATAGTGTCCTTGATGGACGTTCCATTCACAGACGCACGTTCCCAAGTATCAATGTCGAACCACAGTGTCATGCCTAGGTCTCCCACAGTACCCGTTCGACCGGCACCACTTTCTCGACAAACCTCTCGCAGGTGCTCGGAGTGACCTACTCCGTCCAGCATTTTGTCATTTCCGTAATCCATACAACTCAGATGTTGGAGTTCCAATGAGGGGAATATGAACCCATGAATCAGACAGGAAGGCATTTCCCAAGCCAATTGCGGTAGAACATCCGGCTGGACAGTTTCCGTTGTCATGCTTCGAAAAGAGGAAGAAGAAGCACACGAATCTGGATTGCCCAAGAGATCCCATAAAACAGTTTCTTCCGTCGCTCGAATGCGAGATCCCGCAATCTCCCCTACCGCACTGTATCGTTCCAGATGATCGCTGATGCTTGCACCACTGGTAGACCTGTATTCTTTCATTGCTTCCAAAAGAGCTATGGCATCGTGTGTCGAATCTAACAAAAGAAACGATTCTTCCACTGTCTGTTCTTGAGGTGATGCAGGAAGAAAGATGCCCTGTCGACTCAGACAATGCGTCGATGCACAACATGGAAGTGATGTCAAGTCTTTGTGCATGAAATTCCAAGTCTGATTACAGAGGGGGTGAATGGCGTAGTCCAAGAAATGGGGATTCCGAGGCAAGGAGTACTGGTCGCTGATCAATGAAGAATCGGCAATGACCTTGAGCTCTTGAGCCCCTACCGTTGCTGCCACTTGACGAATCTGGTCCAAATGATTTAATACCCCAATGCCACCGGCCGACTGACCAACAACAACTAGTTGCGCGACAGTCGATGGTTCAGATTGTACTTGAAGTTGTCGAACAAAATAGTCAAGTACTCCTTGAAAATGCCGTTCTCCGTCACGTATAAGTCCACTTTCCATAACGCCAGATCCGAGATATAGATCTTGAGAACAGTAATACGTTGCAATTTTGCCGAACTGGTACATGGAAGGGTTGATGCTCAGATCGTTCGATAGGATGGTTTGCCCAGTAATTCGGTTTGGAGCGTAGTTGGACGACAGTCGGAATGGATCACTTTTCCATACTTCATTGCATTCTTCTTCGGTGCTGCAGGCACCGCCACCAAGAAAAACAAGCAGATAGCTGTGTGGCGATGGCCGATTCCTCTCTTCCAAAATTGACCAATCCTGATACAGACTCGCTGTAGTTCCATCCCCACATTGAGCGATTCCATCAAGTGAAATCCATTCCAGAGATCCCATCTCCCATGGAGGTATTTCGTAATTCCCTCGGTACCGAAGCCTCGATGTGAGATGTGAATGTGATCTTGCTTCGTTTTGTTTTCGTAGCGTGATTGGTGATGACGCAAATATTGGATGGGCTATACTAATCTGGTGGAATGGGCAATAATATAAGGTTGGGTTCTTCAATTTGATGTGTGTATATCTTCTACACTATAATAAAAACCATACAGGCACGGGATTACGGATTACGACACGGAACACGGAACATGGAATGAAAAACTCCGCGGTCGGGACAATTTTCATTTGTTCTGTCTGCGTCTCTTACGCGACTCCTCAGTTTCGAATAGAGGCTACCAGTTCTACGAATCCGAATCCGATCCACGAGTACCTCAACCTGCAGTTGGAGTAGCTCACAATATAATCTTGTTTGAGCTACCGACGAAGATGAACAAAGGAGAAAGAGACGCGGGCGACGCACCAATATCAAACCCAACTATCCACAAGCGCTAGGACGTTTCCCATGTGTGTAATGGTTGCAAACCCGTTCCCTACGTAAAAAGCCCCGAATATGGAGTACTAGTACGAATCATCAACGAAAATTGTGCCAGTACGGCCTCCTGGGTACAAGAAAACGACGGCAACAATCTATATAGCGAACAGAAGCCGCAAGAGCCTCCTGGAAAGCCTTTTGCAACATTTTGATTCTACTTGAGTTGGCATGAACTATTCGAACGATTGGTATGATCTTGATTGGTCAAAATGTAAGGCAACCACTCCATAACACAACCGCACGGAGGACATGTGTAACGCATGTGTGGCGTTCATTTTCTCATTTGCTTTCGTCACGAATTGTGGCTGTCGCTCGTCAAGGAGGTCCAGGGTATAAATTGGGGAAGATTATTTGATATACATGTGTTTGCATTCGATACCGCGTCCGTTGGACACCATCTCCAACAGTCGACGAAAACACCATGTGTTCTTGTCCATCAAAGAGAGTGTCTCACAAGAATCAACTTGTAATCCGCTAATCATGGCAATGCCATTCGAAAATGCCACTTCAGTGCAGCCAAACCGTTCCTGTTGGAACAGTGGCAGGTTCCACACATGCTGCTTACGAGATGTATCCATGACTTGAACAGAGGCTTGCGCGTTGGCGGAAGTAACCAACAGACAGGATCCCAGAGCTACAACGGCATGCTGGTCCATCTGTGGGTCCGAAAGCTTGAGATCCATGTGAGTTGTCCAAGCACACGAGGAGGGAAAGACTTGTCCTACTGCTACTGCAGTCTCTGTGGTCTCCAAAGGATCCTGAAACTCCGAAACCTCCACCGAGGTGAGCTCATCCGAAAGCATATCGGGGCCTCCAACAACATAGATGCAATGACCAACGACAGCACTTGCAAAATATCCACGAGCAATCGTCATGGATGGTCCGGAAATGACTGTATGGTTGTTGTTTCGTGTGGCCGTATCGATCATATCGACGGACGACACAAAGCTTCCATCGTGTTCATCCATATTGTGTCCACCCATGACTACAATGTATCGATCGTGAACAGCAACTGCTGAACATCCATTTCGTATAGTAGACAATCGACAATTCAACGTCGTCCAATGCCCTGAAGTAGTAGTGTTGTTGTTCGTCGATAACGTTGTTTGCAACAAGTCTTGAACATCCATCCGTTCGATGCTGTCCAAGCCTGAAAAATCCATTGTTTCCTCCCATGACGTACACTCCTCGGTTGCACACCACAGCTGCAGGAGAGCCTCTGTTGCTGTTCATGGTTGGTCCTGCGCGCCACTGTTTGTGTTCGTCTGACAAATTCAATACCAGAACAGAATTCATAGGGCCTTGACTTGGATTATGTCCTCCCAGGAGAACGACCGTCTGTGCCTCGTGGCTGTGGTCCTTGAGTTAAGGAGGATCTACCACAACCGACGCATGTCCACAACGCCATCCACCCAATAGAGAAGGCCAGTCATTAATCTTCCATCCTGCTGGTACCTGGCTGTTGTTGTTGCCACTGTCGGAAAAGACAAGGCCTGACTGAGATGCTTGCACTTGCAATGTCATTGCCTGTTTCGTATGGTCTCCCGCTCCAGCACAGACTTTTGTGATGGATGAATGACTCCAAAGATGGCCGTGTCTATGTCTCTGGGTATCTTTTAGTCGCACTATCGACTCCCTAGGAGCTGCTAGGAGTCCAAATGTATGAGGATTACTCCAAGATCGCAATAAGACTATATAGGAGTAATAGGAATGGAGCAGCCGATCCCAAATGCTCAAAAATCATCATCTCACGCACCATGGCCACGGACAACAAGCACCCAACTAGCCGGAAGAGGAATTCCACTAGTTCTTCTTCGTGGCCGGTTCTCATGTACATTCCCAATCTAATGGGATATGCTCGCACTGTGTTGGCACTGGTGGCTCTGGTCATTTCTTCGCCGAGCGATACCCACAATGCCAAGGAGTAGCAGCAGCAGCAGCTAGTATTGGCCCTGATCGATTGGGCCGAACTTCAACGGTAAACACTTGAACGTTAATCTTAATCACTTCGCTCTTCCTCCTTAGGAATCAGGCCACGTCTTCCAATCAAGGGAGCATGGTCTATCAGCTTATCCTTCCCAACCCAGAGCAAATTTGGATGAGGAGTTGTTGCATCGTCGACGATGGCGCGGTTGGTGACCCATAGGAAGATCCAAGGACGCCCGCTCCACTTGCCTGGTCCCGATAAATAGGTCTCCAATTTCGTGACTGTTTCATTCATTTCAGAAACTTTTACCTGTGCATCTGACTCCAATTTGCTATGCTTGTACTGGACGAAGAGAGTCGTAGTTTCATCCACTGTTGCAGCGGCTGCACTTGAAGCAGCGGCTGCAGCCAAGGTTCCTTCATCACGAAGCTTCAAATTGACATAAGCATCAATGATCGGTGTACCATCCAGGGCCTGGTGCATGTGGTCCAAGTCTTTCGTGTCAACTCCGTGCACCTTTGACCTTGCATTTGCTCTTCGAATGCATTGCTCTTTATCCTTGATGATATCTAATGCATCGAACGAATCTTGCGGAGTGAACACCTTCTTAAGACTCTGATGGTTGGAGGGCGAAACGCCAACGAGAACATTTGAAAGTGTCACCGTGTGACCTTTGCGAGTCCAGAACTGCTCTTTTGTTTCAGCAATGGCATGAAGCACCGCTGCTAGGTAGCAGATATGCGCAGATTCGAATCGTTGCCATGTCCAAGCATCCATTTTGGATACGGCACAACATAACGTCGGAATATCGCATGGGACACTTACATTCTCGTACGATGCGTACGACGCCATCACAGCTGCTGGAATTCTGATTTCTATGGACTTTTCCGTTGTGCTTTCAACGACATTGACACTGCCGCTGTCGGAAGCATCTTGTACTGTCCATGCATCACGCTTCCTTTTGTTTCCCGAGGTTTGGGCATCCCCACCGAGTAATTCCGACGACAACATGAGTGGGGGGCGCGCAAATCCAACCAACACTGATATTGCTACCTGTTCGGGGTTTGGTTTCTTAAGGTATCGCTTGACAGCATCGTGGATTGAACTGACGTAGTTTTCTGGCTTCCAAACATTTGGATTACACCCCAATCTTCCCAGTTCCACAACCCAACCGGGCAACCCGCCTGTATCAGCCAATGCTACCTTGAACAGTGGCGAATTGACTGTAGTTGCTTTGTCAGGCAATTCGATATTTAGATTTCTCGCTTTAACACGCGCAATCTGTGAATCGATGCTGTCAGATGCAAGTTCACGGCACATCTGGGGATTGAGCACAGGAAGCTTCAACGGAAAGAGTTGGTACATAGAGTTGCGTTTTGGTGAGACGTCTCCAAAGGACGTTCCGGACAACACAACAACGAGTGTCAGGTGTCGGTTTGCGACTTGAGTGGTGGCAATAGCAACCAACTCATCGACCATTTTGACAATTCTTTGTCGACCTTGTTCGATGAAGACCTTGTTCTCGTCGCCATCCCCGCCACTTGACTGTTTTAAATATTCTGCACACTGGCTAGCGTATTGACCGTGCTCATCAATATGCACAACAATAGGCCGTCGACGTTCATCTCCCTCTCCTGCTATCATACTGATGACGTCGGCAGTGCTTACAGCCTTGAGAGCCGTTGCCGCAAAATAGCCCTTCACAATTCGAGCACCGAGCGCTTCGCTTGGAGTAACGTGAGGATCAAAACTTTCGTCAAACCCGTGGCCGTTCCCCAGATTCACAGGCACGTAGAGGGCATTACTTGAAGGTGCAATATCAGTTACACTTTTGAAGACTTCTTGTCCAGTCCGTGTCTTTCCCGAGCGGACATGACCCGAAGCAATGAGAACATTGTATTGACCATGATCGAATACACCAACACCACGGATTTCACAAATTGTCTCCTCGCGACCGCGCAAGGCCATGGAGTCGAAATAAAAGCCTCCTTGCTCCATCTGGCGCAGTTCATCTTCCCCCCATTTCGGTACTGACATTGTGTGCGCCATTGTAGATGAATGTCTTCTTGCTGACAGAAGCAAAGTCTTGATGACGGTACGATGTCGATTATGTTGAGACCTGTTGCTGTTGTGACAGGTCCGGGTCGATGCGGATGGACGGACAGACGGCTATGCCGACCGGCGGGAGAGCTATGAGCACGATCAACGTGGATCCCGAGCTACCAACCACCAATGTCAAGGTCATGTTGATTTCATTGCTTTGTTTTGTCCTATTTCCTGCAGTGTGATTCAATGGTCCTTTCTCTTTTGTCTTTTGCCATCCGTCCAGAATCGAATGTTTGCTTTTTCTGTGGGGAATGGGAAATCTCGTCGATGAAAAGTCAACGGATACCGGATAACGGTTTCTCGTATGTGTAACGTCTCTGGTCTCTGAACAACTATTGTATAACGTCTGTGAACTTTTGTTAGGCGGACTACTTGTACGAGTAAGCACAAGCTATACGAGACGAGTACAATGGGCTTAATGAATAAACACACGCTCGCGCACGAGCCATCATGAAAGGCTTAAATTTAAAAGCAAAAATTTGTATTGTAGAGACTTACTCCGCCTCTTTCTTCACTCGGTCGCCGTTCGGAGATCGAACTTCGAACTTCGAACCACCCAACACCAAAGACCAAAGTCCAAAGACGCGTGGGCGAGGGAGGGATACCCCCAAACAGGGGTGAGTCAGTCACGCGTGATTGGATGTCGGAAAAGATAAGGCCTGACTGAGATGCTTGCACTTGCAATTTGCAATGTCATTGTCCGGTTCGTATGGTCTCATGGATGAATGAGTCCAAATGGCTCTTCTCCCCCTCCCTTCTTTTTCAGAAGTCTTTTTGGGGGTATCTTTAGTCGCACTATTCGTTGATAGAGAGAATTGCCCCTTATTGGAGCTGTACTAATTTTCTCACCAGGCGAACCCAAATGTCAGATCAGAACAATCATCTCCTTCTCACGCACCATGGCCATGGCCACGACGGAAAACAAGCACCCAACTATAAGCCGGAAGAGGAATTCGAACTCTTCTTCTTGGCCGGTTCTCTTGTACATTCCCAATGTCATGGGTTATGCTCGCATTGTGTTGGCACTCGTGGCTCTTGTCATTTCTTCTTGGAGCGATCATCACACTGCCAAGGAGCAGCAGAAGCAGCAGCTCGTATTGGCCCTGATTCTTTGGGCCGTCTCGTCCAGTTTGGATTTGTTCGATGGGATCGTGGCACGACGATGGAACCAAACCTCTCGTGTGGGCGCACTCTTGGATGTTGTGGCGGACAATTTGTGGCGATCCACAGTATGGCTGGCGGCCGCCCTGCGAGGATACACTCGTCGTTCCACCACCAGCACAGTGCAGCTTCTACCACCAGTCCTGGTGGCCCTCGGGGCTGTCCTCATTCCCACGGTGGAATGGATGACGACAGTAGCCCATCAACTCGAGGCGGCCTCGACTCAAACACATTGGAAAGATCGACGACCAGACAAGGAAAAGGAGGAATCCAAACCGTTGCAACCACCACCACCAAGAAGCAAGGAAGAACTGGAGGATCCGGTCTGGGTCCAGGCATTTTTTGCGCACGGATTTAAAAATCCAAGGGGAATGCTGGGCATTTATGGCTTGTTTGCCTGTCCTTTCTTATTGTTGTCTGGTTGTCTCAATGAGCAGGATTCAACGGGAGAAGGAATGCCATTGTACCATATATGGCTTATGCTTTTGGGGTTGGCCCTCATTGGTCGTTTTCTCGTGGCTCTTCCGGTGGAATTATGGTTTTGTTACAAGTTACTCCACCGGCTCTTGCTACAGGATGAAAACGACCGAAAACTAGATTAAGCGACCAACACTCACAGAAGAAAAATCGTTTTGCCAACAGAAAGAGGATACAGAAACAACACACAGTCTTGGTTGGACTTGATCGTCAACCATGATATGTCTGGGACCGCGTGGCTGTTTCTCCAGTCCTCGCGCTCTTGGACAATCGTTGCATCCACTGAACGAACGAGGAACTCTCCCCCACCATCATCATGCTTCCACAACTCAAATTTATGTGCTTGGACAGATGGACAAAAAGGATGCGCAAGGAAGAACCCAGGAAACCTAGGCATTCTATGTCCAGTGATTCTGACCAACGACATAAGACTGTTGAACATTTGGTTCGAAACCTACAGTGCCGTAACCTTGTTCATAGTGTTTTAACCCCAGAAACGATTACTTCATAGAAAAAAGTGTTATTACAGTTCTCGACAGTTGGACAATGGGCGAGTTTGCGAACATATATCCGTGTCATTCTCCTACAAAGTTGGTTTTGGAATTGTATTCGTTGGTCCTTGGGTTGGCCCCTCCTCGTGTTTCCTCATTTGATTGGTTTTGGTCCACAACTGGGACCAGGCCACCACAATGTGTCGATTGGAATCCATGGTGGGTTGTCGTCCATGTGACATGCTTAAATTGTCCAATAACAACAAATCTCCCGGCTGCCATTGTGGATACAGCATGTGTTGGTGAATGGCCTGACGAATGGCGGACAAGTCAGTCCACGAAAATTCGTGACCGTCACCGTACGTCACATGCAGGGCCCAGGAATGTTGCAACACGCCATACTTGACGAAACAAAACAAACATGTCCCAACCAGATGCCAAAGCAATTCATGTTGTTGCGTTCTCCACCAGGTCCTCCACAATTCCATGAAAAAGCTGGTCCAATGAAAGACTTGAAGGTGATTAAAGTATACTGGCTCGTTGGTTTCGGCATGTCGTTGAAAGGCATCCGAGAAGGTGGTGACGACCAGAGCATTGCCCAGCCACGAATGATGATAAATCCCCTTATCTTGCCAGCACAGTTGATCTACCTTTTCCCTCGAGTCGGTTCCAAACAAGGAGGGCCAAGACGTGTTTTGGTGAATATCGTACCGTTTCAACCATTGTTGCCACCACCACCGACAGTGTTGTTGGTAAGGATGAATACGCGTGTATCGAATGCCCTTGGTTTGTAATTTGTCACGCAAGGATACTGGCAATGCTTGATAGACCTTGCGAAAATCAGCCAAGGATGTTTCGCCACCACCACCACCACGTCCATGACCTTGGTTGGTGGGTGCTTGCACACATCCGAAAAAGACCATTCGAGGAACTTGTGGCATATGACTCACTTCCAGATGTTGGGGAATAGGAAAGTAGGTGGGAATGTCGGCGGCTGAAAAGAAATAGTCGCACTGGGGTTGCAGAGTACGGGGAGAGGTTCCTTGATAGTCTCGATGGAGACCGTCGTTGCTGTCTTTTCCAAAAAAGCTCACAAGAACCGCTTCCATATCGGCAGCACTCATTAAGTCAAACCCCCGAAAGAGCAAGGCACCATGATGCAACAATTGCTCCTTGACCAGGGGACGATATGTGTGGAACCATGAAATCAAACCCTGTTGGGAGGCACGGGAGGGCGACGGTGGAGACACCACGGGAAAATAGGGGGGTTGTTCTGGTTGTTTCAAGCAAGACCAGGGTGTACACGAATCTTTCGTGAAACCTGTGACCACCATGGACTCTGACATGTCCAACCCGTTCGACACGAACGCATCATCCGTTCTCGACATCCCCATGGTCGCCGTCCTTTCTGTGGCATCAGCAAAAATCGTGTCTTCTTTTTTGAAATTCGACATCGGCGAAGGATAAGGGCTGGGGATACCGATCCATGTACATCTAAGTAGGCTCAGTACAAAAGCTACGTAGAGTACATAAAATCAGATAGTACACGTCACGCCGGAAATGGTCGGAATTTCAAAAAAAAAGCAAAAACGCTCGACAATGATGGCGAGATCCGGTGACGCCGTATGCATTCACCCATGCATCGCATAAACATCCAACCACCGTAAGTTCTTTGCCTTTACCTTTGAAATTGTTGTCTGAAATTACAGAAGATTTGCCAAGTTGGCTGAAAAGGTACGCTCATTTTTCTGCAGTGATGAAATCGAACGACCGCCCTAACTCACTCATTTTTCAATGCTGACTCGACCGAATTGAAAGCATAGTCGCTCTAGTAGTAAATAATCTTATTGTCAAAGCGGTCGAGTCAAGCTCTATTATTGAGGAAGTTATGGCCATGGGGGTGATGGCTTCCACCATTGTCGAGCGATGGCTTCCAATTTGCATTGTTTCTCGTGGCAGCAAGTTTTCGATTTGAGACCATCCGCCCCACTTGTTACACCGATGAAAATAGTACTACGTAGCTTAATGTACTGAGCCTACTTAGATGTACATGGATCGGTATCCCCAGCCCTGACGAATATTATTTTTTAATATTGCCATTCCCATTTACAATTCTGACAACAGCGAATCGTGCACTATTGACTATTGCCCAATATGCGCTCTTCGGGCTCGGCATCCACACCCGTTGAGTGAGAGAGCCATGCTCTCAAATTCAAAAAAGCACACAAGCATTTAGAACTTGTGGTCGTCCCCTTCTGCAGGTTCGATGGAGAGCAGTGTCGACCGATCCAACATGCAATTCCATCCGATCTAACATCTAACACCAATATGAGCATGTGCCTGACATGCATGTGGTTGCATGCATTAGCCGAGTAGGATAAGACGTACGGTTGTATGACCCAATCCATATTGACTCCCCTTGCCATTGGTGTGTAGCAGTAGACTAACATCATACAATATGATTGGCCATGGACAAGTAGAATTTCTAGGGTCATCTTTTCTGTCTATGGTGTCAAGCAATGATTTGGTGATTTGCTTCTAGTAGACGGTAATCAACTCCATGATGGGATGGCGCTTTTGTCGCCCCCCGCTAGCATGATACTCCTAAGATTCGCAAACCCGTATACCCTATTTCAGTCTTGTGTGTGTCACGGACACTGAACTGGACACTCCCCGGCGTATCTTCTAAATGTGAGAGCGAGACAGACGGCAGATGTCGAGCACGGCGAGACGTCGAATCCCGGAACGCAGGTCGACCCGTCACACGTGCACCAGCCGGCCATATTCTGGTCACAGACACGGGATAAGTTGATGATTCTTCCAGACAACGAATGATTCTCACAACCCACCCTCGCATAAACTCGAGACAAAAAGATAAAAGATACCCCTTGAGCAATACAAACAAAACCATGTCAACGAAGACACGCCAAACCCGAAGCAACCGGCTCATTCCAACCGATGAAAACACGCCGATCGATGCCAACAAACAAGTCGAAACCAATATTACCGGAAACGAAAAGTCTGTTCTGAGCGATAAGGAAGAAAATGAAACTGTCATTTCCATGACAGAGACTGAGGATACACCAGAGGCCAACATCCCCGAGGAGAATGTCGAAGACGATCCCGACGCCGTCGTGAGTGAGGAACTCGACGAGGAGGCGCAGCAGGCCTACCTTGAACAAATGTTCGAAGAGCAGACTGCTTCGAAGATCAAGAGCCTCGGCAGGAAAACCCTTGGCCTTGATAAGAAGGTTCTCAAGGCGAAGCTTAAGCCTCACCAGGTGGATGGCATCCGTTGGCTTGTCAACCAAGAAAAGTCAACACGTCCTAATCCGTTCTTCAAGACCATGACATACAAGAGCGGTACAACAAGCTACCGTTGCTCCCTTACCGGGCTGCATCAAAAGGAAGCTCCAAAGCCCATCCAGGGAGCACTCCTTGCTGACGGTACGTGCGCAGAAACTTTAAATGAACAGAGACACTGAAGTGCTTTCTCGTATCTCACAATCTGTCATTTCTTTGATTGCAGATATGGGTCTGGGGAAAACCCTCCAGACGCTTGGACTTATTCTACTGAATAAGCCAGAGGCCGGTAGTGCGGGAAAGGCTACACTTATTGTGAGCCCAGTCTCTGCTATGGCGAATTGGGCTCAACAAGCCAATCAACATGTGAAGAAAGGGCACCTAAATGTGTGCCTTTATCAAGGTAAGAATACATAGTCTCGCTCACTACCTTGATTCACACAAAACCTAATGCGTGTTTATCTTTCCCCAGGTCCTAAGCGTAATAAGCTGGTGCCAGATATTATCAACGGAGAGTACGATATCGTTGTTACATCCTATGAGACTCTACGGGCCGACTTTTCGGCTACAAACAAGGACGATGAAAAACAAACTGTTTCGGCCCAATCGTTGTTCTGTGCCCAATACCATCGAATTGTGATTGATGAAGCACATTTGATCCGGAGTCCATCCTCCAAGTTTTTCAAGGCCGTGTCAGCCGTCAAGGCCTCCAACAAAGTCGCGTTAACTGGAACGCCCTTTGTCAACAAACCTGAGGATCTTTGGGCCCTCATGTCATTTTTGGGTGTCGAGCCTCTTCAAAGCCGCCTTGTCTTTGAGGAACAAATCACGAATAAGATTAAACAAGGTCGTCCTTGTGGCTTGGCACGCATTCGTGCTGCCATGAGTCATCTTTCGCTTCGACGTACCAAAAAAACAATAGATCTTGGCTTGGAACCCAAGACAACCAAATTCATCAAGATTCCGTTTTCACCTGGTCCACACAACGAAATTCACAGCAACATATATGAGACAGCCCGAAAGGCCCTCACTGCTATCCTTAAAGACGGCAACAACGACTCACGCAAGGATGCCATCAAAGTCATGTTCTTCCTTAACATTCGTATCCGTCAAGCTTGCTGTTCCGGCGAACTCTTCCCGGTAGAGTTTCGTGAGCAGGTGGAAGATCTTGCAGACCAGTTTGATGAAGCTGGAACATTGACCGCTGAACAGGGCTGGGATGTACTGAGCAAACTTCAGAGTATTTCAAAGGAATCTATGACCAAGAAGAGTACCGCCAAATCTGGAAATGCCATCGATGATGTTGCAGCCAAGCTTGGAGGAATCAGCTTGTCTGGAGACAAAAAGAAGAAGCCTTTAAAGAAAGCTAGTGGCAAGGTGTTGGATCTTCCGCCGTCACCCAAAGTCGAAGCTCTTCTTAGATTCATTGAAATGGAAATGAAGCCAGATGAAAAAGGCGTCATCTTTAGTAACTTCACCAGCTTTTTGGACCTGATTGAACCAACTCTCAAAGAACACGGGATCACGTTTACTCGTTTGGATGGATCAATGAGTGCCGAGAAACGGCTTGAGGCCATGAGTCAATTTGATGATGACGATGGACCCCGCATGATCCTTTGTTCCATGAAAGCTGCTGGCCTGGGTATCAGTCTGACACGAGGAAACTTTGCCTTTATGATGGACCCTTGGTGGAATCAAGCGTCGGAAGATCAGGCTGCTGATCGTGTGCACCGTTTGGGGCAGACGCGGCCAGTCAGTGTCTTTCGATTCGTCATGAAGGATTCCATTGAAGAGCGATTGGTGTCCATCCAGTCACGAAAGGCTGCCCTTGGGAAAGGATCCATGGAAAAGTTGTCGGCCAAGGAGGAAAAGCGAGCGCAACTCACTGCCATGGAAGATTTGTTTGATGTCAATATTGGTGGCGATCGGTTTTGGGATGAGTTTGCGGATTCGGACGACGAATTCATTGTTGGCAACTACAACGACTAACTATCTTTTGCCAATCGAGCTTCCTGAACCGGATCCGTACATAGCACGGAGAACCATGGATTGGACAAACCCAGAGATCTAAATAATTTTCAGTTTAGCTCGTATAACAAATTTCAAATTTCCTTCTCCCACCTTTTTGTATGGTCCATGTGCATAGAATCGAGCGACACATTCGTGACTACATGGATGAGTTTCCTGCTATTGGCCGGGTAAAGAGAGAACACCTTCTGCATTCACCACGAGCCTTCCGTGGTCGGTGCATGTCGTCTCCTGAGGTACAGTGTCGTTTTCCTCTTGTGTTCGGTTGCGCATCATTGGACTCGTGCCATGGCGGTGGCTGGCAGTCCTACCGAGACACCGCCAAGACTGGGAGGTCTACCTATAGAGACTGTCAAGTGTGGTATCTTACACACCACAACACAAGCGGATACGAGTCTTTCTCAATCCAACTACCATATGAATCAGCGGATACTCTACCCCTAGTAGGAAGAGAAAGTAGTAGTGAAACTTTTTATAGGATAGTTGTCAAACGGTTAGGAACGAACTGTGTGTGTGGGACCGAGCAACAATTAATAGAAATGGATGATAGTATGTATAACACAAGAAGAAGAAAAAGGGAAACAACCATGAAGAAAAAAGACAAGAAGAATCAGCCAGCCCACGGCTGTGCGTTCGCGACTTTCCCGGCAAACGCATCAACTCAAGGGACTACTGACGGCTCGTTGCAGGGCATGGGGTGTACTCGAACCAGACAGATGGCGGTGTTGTTGTTCGGGAATGGTGGACAATAGGACAATGGGATTCGTACTTGTGGGAGTAGTAGGATTCGTGGTGTGGGCCATGACCATGGGTGGACTGGTGGTTGTCGTCGCGTTGTGGCTGGGATCGGCGAGGAGATTGGATGTGTCACGTCCCACAACCAACCATGAAGACGAAGAGGAGGATGAGGGATGGTAGTGCCGCGCAGTGGAGGGCACTTCTGCATGGTCTCGTTGGTATGGATGGTGATGATGATAATAGGCTTCTTCGTCGTCATCCTGGTCCTCGTCTTGATGATCGTCGTCGTCTGGTGTGGCCAACAACCAATTTTGCAAAGGAGCATCCCACCGACTAGTCGTAGTATTGGTCGTACCAAACCAAGACGACCATGAGAAGGAAGGATGCGTATACGAATCGTAATACTGGTACTCATCGGCGTCGTGTCCATAATGCGTCCAGAGAGCATAGGCCACCAACGCTACCAACAAGACCATGGACCACCCCGTCCAGGAATTCGAACGATTCTTGTTCTTGTGGATCTTGTGGTTCTTGTCTTGAGAAGGAGCAATGGATTCGGGGCAAGTCATGCCATTGGATTCCACACACTGCATGATATGGGGACAGTCGAGACAGGCTTGACATACATGGGGCAACCGTCCTGCTGTTCCTCCATTCTTATGAGACGAATGTTGTTGCAATACGTGGCACAAGTGTTGCAACAAATTGTGCGGTGTGACTTGGGATCCATACAAGGAGTGAAACTCTTGGTGGTGAGGAGGATGGTAATGGGAGGCATTCTTTTGATGGTGGTCGTCCTCCTTGTCGTCTTGCGAAGGCGTATTCTTGGAAGTGTCCTTGTTGCGATTCTTGTCTTGTGGTGGTAATTTGTTCGTCGAGTCTTCCTCCTCTACTGTTGGTTCTGGTTCTTGTGATGGAATGGGAATTTGGACCGTGGGTACGACAGAAATGCCCCCTCGTTGTTGTGCCTGATGTAAGGCATGTTCCAACAAGGGACTAGGCACATCCTTTTCATCGGCTTCGTCCAACGCATTGTCGTCATACAAACAAGTATCAATGGCCGTTCCATTCAACCCAACTGTTTCGTACACGTGTTGAATGCAGGCTTCATTACCAAATTTGTCGGTCGAATCGGGAGTGGGATAACACGTACGAGTAAATTCTGTCACATAGGCAAACCACGTGCTGTACGGAAACGACCACGATGTAGTAGCATGGTTGCGATGATGAGAATGATAATCTTGTTGTTGTTGTTGTTGTTGTTGCTCTCGCTCATGTTGTTCTTGCAACACCTTCCAAATACACAACCGTCGCAGCGATTCTTTCACGACATCTTGTCCCGATAGGCCTTCGTTCAAATTGCCATCGGGATCGGCGGCACAATACCGACCATAATGCGTACACAAATTGTGACAGGGGCGACCATGATGATGAGTGTGAGTATCGTTGTGGTTCTTGTTGTCATCGTCAGTATCATCCTCCGACGGATAGAGATCATCGTCGTCATCGTGATGAAATATTTCAGGCGTAACATGACATCCGGCTTGACGACCATTGCGAATCCAAAACTGGGGCACCAAGGCTGCTCCATCTGGTGCCAAGACGGTGGCAATCGTTTCCAGTTGCGACCAAAACTCCAAGGTTTCCGATAACATCAAGGAAGAGTTGTTGTCCTTTTGGTGGAAGGACGATAACGAGGGGCTTGTGTGGGTGCTACTAGCAAACCAAGTGGGTTGCATCCAAACCGTGTACCGCAACCAAGTGGGCTCCATTGGATTCTTCTTGTTGTTCTCGTTGTTGTTGGAGAGGGTGCGGTGTGTGGTGGTACGCCGTACAAATGGGGTTCGCATCGTCCTTGTCATTGCCTTTTTCTGGTTCGGAGTTGTCATTGGTGGTACCATGGAGTTCGAAGCAGCAGTCACCATGGTAGCAGTAGTCCCGATCATCACCATGAGGAGAAGCAACCAATGGATCCTCGTCGTTCTGGGCTGCAGGCGAAAGGTAAGGAGCTTGACGAGATTCATCATCATCATTAGTATCATCAGCAGAACTTGGCTGGACTTGACTTGATCGGATGCAAGGAGTTTGGAAGGAAAGGGGACTGGTTCGTTCTTCTGGTGTATGGTTCGAAATGTGGTGAAGGGAACTGTTGCAAAAAAATGAGAGAGAGTCAGAGTCGATCCACTTGATAGAGGCGAAACAAGAATCATCCTTCCCCCACAAACGCAAACACGTTGGGCATTCAAGAATGATACGATCGATTGCGAGAACTGTGAATGTATTACACAGACAGTCACAGTTCATCATCTTATTGTTGTTTCGTTCGTAGTGGATTGATCCAAAGTCATGAGTAGAGTTGTGGATAAGCCCTCAGACTTAGAGTGCTGAAGTGGCTTCGTAGTAGCGTGTGTGTTTGTGCAACCAACGAGAGAGAGTGGCGCTTGTGGTAGATTCGTAGTGTGGAGTATTGCGCATTCGATGGTGATCCCTCGTGTCTGCGTTGGTTTTCACACACACACACACATGATTCCAGAGAGATTAGGAATGAGGGTTTGTTCGGACGTGCGAGAATGTGTAGACGCTTCTTCCACACACACAATGGGCCATATGTACGGACGCCAATTGCAACAGTCGTGCATGTGCATGTGTGTGTTTCAGGATTTGGTTCGCCTCGTTGTTGTTTCACACGATCGTGGTGATGTGGAGCCTCCTTATTTCGTGCTCATGCTCTCAAGAGCGAAATCGAATGGCGGTTCCTCCGCCTCCTCTAGCGTTAATTGTCGTGGTCTTTGCTTTTGTGATGGGGGTCAGATTGCAGCTAGATTATTGGTTGGGAAGATGTCTTGGGGGAGCTCATTCCCATATAGGACATGTCGCAGGTGATCAATCATTGGACAATCTGCGAGGAAGGGGCACATGGGAGTCTTCCCGTTCGCCAGGCAGGGGACGTATCCACTCGCAGATCAATCTACGCTTGCGCGCACTGTCTGTCCACATGTCCAGGTTCCACCAATCGCATTGTTGGTCGAGCGACGACGAGAATCGACACGATGGAGGAGCGCTTCACGATGGAGAAGAAAAGAGGACATGTTATGACAGTATGTGATTGACAACGGATGATAACGTGTGGGATCCACGACGGAGATGGATTTCGACTCCGCTGGGCAGGCCACGGCGAGTTTCGCATCAACAAACTGTGGAGAGCGCTTACTTTTTTGTGTTGCACCAAGTGATCAAAGGACCATGCAAAACGAAGTGAAATTGTCCAAGCTTGTCTTTCTTGACACTGACAAGGATGAAGAACCACAATGGAAGTCCGACTCGTTGCCGCCACTTTTGGGTGGATGGCGCTACAACCATGCATCAGTTGTTGTGAAGGACAAGGAAACTGATCAACAGACAGTTGTTGTCATTGGCGGACTGAAATCAGGTACTAACACAGCTTCGGTATTGTTGATGTCTTTGGAAAAGGACAAGAAGAATTGGCAAGAAGCACCAAACCTGAATCAAGAACGAAGTGGACATGCTGCAGTCGTTTGTAATGGCTCTGTGTATGTGTTGGGAGGATATTCTAATGGTTACCTGAATTCAATCGAAAGGATTGCTGTCGATGATTTGTTGGAAACAACGTGTACGACCAACAACAAGAAACTATGGACGACATTGAACTGTCGCTTGTCTACTCCAAGAAATGGATGTGCCGCTGCTGTGGTACATGATCGATTTATTGTGGTTGCCGCTGGATACAATGGAAGTAACTTGTCGTCGACTGACATCATTGATACGGTAGTAAAAACTCAACACACTGTCATTGCCGGACCGTCCATGAAGTTCGCTCGACGATTCTGTGCAATGGCTGTCGTTGACCGTCGCATCTTTGTCGTTGGTGGATCCGATGGAAGTTCTTTCTTGAACTCTGTTGAATATTTGGAATTCAACGAAGCTTCTCGAGAGAATAATGAGACTGCCGGTTTCATTTTTCCTTCGTCATCGGAATGGACGGTTCACAAGGATCTTGTTCTTTCTGTCGCGCGTTACCTACATGCTATTGTTAGAGTTGGGCCTTGTTTGATTGTGGCTGGCGGTGAAATTTTGAAGTCCGTAGAAGTATTGGATACGGAGCGCAATGTCGTGTTCAACCTACCCGATATGACTGCCAAACGGAACGCTCCAAGCATGGTGTCCATGTCGGACGGAATTGTTGTTATTGGTGGACACAAGTTGGATTCCAGTGAGACGCTTCCATTGATTGACATGAAGGACAACATCAAGGATAACATCAAGGTACGATGTCTGTTGTAGTATGGCTTGGTTTGTAACTGCAAGGTCCTGGACAATTTTGGATATACAATAGCATTGTCCTGCTGTTCTTATATTGGTTTTGATTGCTGGCTTTTTCTACAGAACATGTATTCGTGTCGTGCCGAGCTGGATAAAAACATTGAAAAGCTCAGTCGTACGATTGAATGTGCGCGTAGAGAACGTCGCAATGTCAATGCACTGGAAGAGGCCATCGAGGCTGAATCCTCGCTGCCTCTTATGGAATGGCTTCGTGATCACGACGAAAAGTTCCGCTCTGTGCAAGAGCTTGAAGAGAACATTGACCAACTTGATGGAGAGTTGCAGGAGATTGAAGTTCTAGCGGGATGTCTTCCAATTGCTCGGAAGATTGAAGCGTTGGAAAAGCTTGTGGCCCAGAATAAGATGCCCGAAAATGAAAGGAACCATGATGATGGACACAATACAAATGATGAATCAGAATCTAGTTGGGTGTCAGGAAACGAAACGCTGGGTGTGTCTGGCCGCGGCACTGTTGAGCTCTCTGATGATTGCGATGGTTCTGAAGACCGAATCCTCAAACTGGAAGATATGATTGTTGAACTAAAGAGCCTGATGATCAAAACTTCTCGACGCGTTAACCGGCTTGACAATCTAGTGCTCTCACAGAACGAGAACTAGTGATGCATCTTCTTATGAACCATTACACAAATTACGTAGTCTTAGCAACGTTTGATGTCAACCTTGGATATTGTTAGCAATCGACCTCTTCGTATGCTTTAATGAAAATCAATGCCTGATCGCACAAACAATCTACTATTGTCATCCAACCTGTACACCAGCCGCTTGCGCCACAACGCCGTAGGAATACTTTTGGTTCCTTGTGAACATACGACACTGTGCGCGCAACTACAAACATATCGGTGACACAAGGACGCTCGTAGTGCATAAGCAGGTCTCATGAGGCCAATTCCACAATCCTCCATTCACAAACACAAGAGACCAAACAGCCATACGGCAGACAGTTTGACAAATGCGAGAGGCCCGAGTCCAGTGTCGCTTTCCAAAAACGCAGAGAGAGGCACACTGCTTCACACTGAGAGTCGCCACAACATGCGGTACGGATGCTTGTTCTTGTTGGCCATCCAGTTGTGGAGACAATGGAACCGGTCGCAACCACTGGTCCACGACCGTACGATAGTCAATGCGTGTCACGGCCGCTTTGCAATCATTGATTCCATAGGCCGTTACCACTTCTTGTTATGCGGCCGCGACTGTTGGTGCTCAAGAACTCAAAATTATGGTCGATTCGTCCTTACTCAGCGACAATGATGACGGTGCCTCCCTGACTGATCAGGATGGATTGATTGTGGACACCGATCGACACCCCCTTTGTGACACGGCCGCTTTTTCCATGCACGAGTCGTTAACGTCCCTCCCATGTTGCTTGTCCACACACTGTCTTGCTCGTCATGAAAGGTTCCTCCCGCCTTTACCACCACCAACATAACAGCCCATTGCTTTTCCCGAGGAATCATTTCTCTTGCTCGATTCCACCCATAATGCAGTGGCAATCCTGGTCTCTTTGGATACCTACCAAAACAAGGGTATTAGTGCGAGAAGTGCACAGGCAGAGCAATACAGTGCCGTGGGCGAAATGACCGGGTGTCGAATTCGAGCAAAACAAGAAACCATGTACTGGGACCTTTTCGGTACTCGCTATTCTCCTTCTTCCACAACTCTCTACCCAACCGCAACCAATAGCTCACAAGAAAGCTCACAAGGATTGCCCAAATTGGTCTGGGTGATGCCATCATGCTTGAATCATAGTTTCATTCTGCCATCATGGAGATTCCACATCTCGAATGTCAGCAATATACCTCATCAGGTGAAAATCGGTGATTTGGGCGTAACCTTGTGGTGGATATCAACACCTGGAACTACGCCTCAGTCAATGGTACATCGATAAAGGACATTGTTGGTCGCTTTGTATCTGCGAATGGCGTCTCCGCACTGCTTCCCCACAACGAATCAGCGGGATTATTGATGGATGACTGTGCAGGTCCCAATTGTGTCGTCGGCAACCAACCACATGCCTGTCGACCCCTCTTGGAACTCGAAAATACCTATCATGAAGTCAATCTTGCTTTGAGAGCGATATGGTTTGGATATATGGGATTCATTGTGCTGTTAGGTATCTTGCTTCGAACACAACCTGGGGAGGCATTCTCGTTTCCAAACTATTGCGGCCTTTGGTATCTTCCGCCAAAGTGGTCCAAAGGAAGACAAAGCAAATGACATCCTCTTGTTTCACCAAAGAGGCACCCCCCTGTAGAACATTTACCCGGTGTGAGACTGACAGACTTGACTGTCAGGCTCAAGTCGTCTGGGAGAACCATCCTGGACAAGGTGAAACTCGATTTGAAACCAGGGACGGTCAATGGGATTGTTGGAAGATTAGGATCGAGAAAGTCCACGTTGATAAGTGTTCTGCTGTGAACCAGATTACTAGACGACCATTCCAGTTTCTGTGGGTGACTCATGTGTTGTCGTTGCTACGTTGCTTTGGTCCAGCTTGGTGCTATTAGCGGACAATCCAGTCCTGGCATTGTCTTGGACCCCGATTGCGATATTAAATTCAACATTGACGGAACGACATATCTGCGACAGCATGACTTGATGGCCTTGGACAATTTGACACTGGCCTTGCATTTGGAAACATGCGCCGCCATTTACGGTGCGAACCAAGTACAACTGACAGAAGTGCAAAACTTTGTTCGTCCCTTCTTTCGAACCAAAAAGAGCGATTAGGGGAGTATCGTACATAGGGATGATCATGGCATCCTCCGACGACAAGAGAATGATGAAACTGTGTCGTCGACTATTTATGCGGCGCAAGCGTCATCAAATGTGACAGCGGAAAAGGATCGCGGCGATGGATTGAACGCTGAATGTGAGGATGCAATGCCTCCAATGGGACTGAAACGGAGGAATCTTTGGACAGTTTCGGGTGCCACTGAACCTACAGCGCACTTTTCGGCAACCAAGGTCAGTACACGGCTGTGCTTTCGCGAGTTTCCCGGCAAACGCAGTCTCTTAACTCAACTCAAGGGACTACTGACGGCTCGTTGCAAGGCATGGGGTGTACTCGAACCAGACAGATGGTGTTGTTGTTGCTCGGGAATGGTGGACAATAGGACAATGGGATTCGTACTTGTGGGAGTAGGAGTCGTGGTGCTGTGGGCCATGACCATGGGTGGACTGGTGGTTGTCGTCGTGTTGTGGTTGGGTTCGGCCAAGAGATTGGATGTGTCACGTCCGACAACGAACCACGAAGACGACGAGGATAACGGATGATAGTGCCGCGCAGTGGAAGGCACTTCTGTATGGTCTCGTTGGTATGGATGATGGTGATGATAATAGGCTTCTTCGTCGTCATCCTGGTCCTCGCCTTGATTGTCGTCGTCATCTGGTGCGGCCAAGAACCAACGTTGCAAGGGAGTAGTATTGGTCGTGCCAAACCAAGACGACAAGGAGGAGGACGGACGCGTATAGGAATCGTAATAGTGGTACTCATCCGTGTCGTGTCCGTAATGCGTCCAGAGAGCATAGGCCACCACCGCTACCAACAAGACCATGGACCACCCCGTCCAGGAATTCGAACGGTTGTTCTGGTTGTTCTTGTGGTTCTTGTCGTTATCTGGAGAAGGAGCAATGGATTCGGGGCAGGTCATGCCATTGGACTCCACACACTGCATCATGTGGGGACAGTCGAGACAGGCGTGACATACATGGGGAAACCGTCCTGCTGCTCCTCCATTCTTGTGAGACGAATGTTGTTGCAATCCATGGCACAAGTGTTGCAACAAATTGTGCGGTGTCACTTGGGATCCATACAAGGAATGAAACTCTTGGTGGTGAGGAGGATGGTAGTGGGAGGCATTCTTCTGATGGTGGTCGTCCTCCTTGTTGTCTTGCGATGGCGTGTTCTTGGAAGCGTCCTTGTTGCGATTCTTCTCTTGTGCTGGTGAGTTTTTCTTTGAGTCCTCCTCCTTCTCTACTGTTGGTTCTGTTTCTTGTGATGGAATGGGAATTTGGACCGTTGGTACAACGGAAATACCACCTCGTTGTTGCGCCACATGGAGGGCATGTTCCAACAAGGGACTGGGCATGTCCTTTTCATCGGCTTCGTCCAAGGCATTGTCCTCATACAAACAAGTATCCATGGCCGTTCCATTCAAACCAACTGTTTCGTACACGTGTTGAATGCAGGCTTCATTGCCAAACGTGTCGGTCGAATCGGGAGTGGGATAACACGTACGCGTAAATTCCGTCACATAGGCAAACCAGGTACTGTACGGAAATGACCACTATGTAGTAGCATGGTTGCGATGATGAGAATGATAATCTTGTTGTTGTTGTTGTTGCTCTCGCTCATGTTGTTCTTGCAAAACCTTCCATATGCACAAGCGTCGCAGCGATTCTTTCACGACATCTTGTCCCGACAAGCCCTCGTTCAAATTGCCATCGGGATCAGCCGCACAATATCGACCGTAATGCGTACACAAATTGTGACAGGGGCGACCATGATGATGAGTGTGAGCATCGTTGTGGTTCTTGTCGCCGTCATCGTCAGTATCATCCTCCGACGGATAGAGATCATCGTCGTCATCGTGATGAAATATTTCAGGCGTCACATGACATCCGGCTTGACGACCATTGCGAATCCAAAACTGGGGCACCAAGGCTGCTCCATCTGGTGCCAAGACGGTGGCAATCGTTTCCAATTGCGACCAAAACTCCAAGGTTTCCGATAACATCAAGGAAGAGTTGTAATCCTTTTGGTGGAAGGACAATAACGAGGGGCTTGTGTGGGTGCTGCTGGCAAACCAAGTGGGTTGCATCCAAACCGTGTACCGCAACCAAGTGGGTACCATTGGATTCTTCTTCTCATTATTGTTGGAGAGAGTGCGGTGTGTGGTGGTGCGCCGTACAAATGGGGTTCGCATCGTCCTTGTCATTGCCGCCTTCTGGTTCGGAGTTGTCATTGGTGGTACAATCGAGTTCGAAGCAGCAGTCACCATGGTAGCAGTAGTCCCGATCATCACCACTAGGAGAAGCAACCAATGGATCCTCGTTCTTGGCTGCAAGCCAAAGGAAACGAGCTTGACGAGATTCATCATCATCATTAGTATCATCAGCAGAACTTGGCTGGACTTGACTTGATCGGATGCAAGGAGTTTGGAAGGAAAGGGGACTGGTTCGTTCTTCTGGTGTATAGGTCGAAATGTGGTGGAGGGAGTTACGGTTGCAAAAAAATGAGAGTCAGAGTTGATCCAAGTTGATCGAGGCGAAACAAGAATCATCCTTCCCCCACAAACGCAAACACGTTGGGCATTCAAGAATGATACGATCGATTGTGAGAACTGTGAATGTATTACACAGACAGTCACAGTTCATCATCTTATTGTTGTTTCGTTCGTAGTGGATTGATCCAAAGTCACGAGTAGAGTTGTGGATGCGTACAGCGTGTGTTATTGCGCATTGCGCGAGAGTGGCGCTTGCGGTGGATACGTAGTGTGGAGTGGCGCATTCGATGGCGATCCCTCGTGTCTCTTGGAACTCACCCACACACATCCATGATTGGAGAAAAAAGAAAGAGTGGGAAAATGGGGGTGGCGGTGGATCCTTTTAAGAGACCGTGCGAGAATGTGTACACGTTTCTTCCACACACACACAATGTGGTTCCGATGGGCACGGTCGCAGTCGTCTGTACGTTCAGGATTTGGTTCGCCTCGTGGTTGTTTCACACGATCGTGGTGAGATGTGGAGCCTCCTCATCTCATTCATCAGATGCTCGAGCGAAATCGAATGGCAATGGGTTGCGGTTCCTCCGCCTCCTATCGTTGTCGTGGTCTTCGCTTTTGTGATGTGGGTCGTCTTGACAGATTGCAGCTAGATTATTGGTTGGGAAGATGTCTTGGGGGAATTCATTCCCATATAGGACATGTCGTAGGTGGACTTATGTCATCGATCATGGGACAAAGGACAAGGGACATTACTTCGGCGTCCAGCAGTCCGAGTACAATGTAAGTACGAGTATGTCTGGGGCGCATGGGAGTCTCTCCGTTCGCCAGGCAGGGGTGGTATCCACTCGCAGATCAATCTGCGCTTGCGCGCACTGTCTGTCCACACGTCAACATGAATCGCATTGGTCGAGCGACGACGAGAATCGAAGCGCTATTACCTATATTATTACGCCACACGATGGAACAAAAACTCCATGAGAGACGACATTTTATGACAGCATGTGATTGACCGTGTGGGATCCACCACGATGATGAATTTGGCCTCCGCTCCATAGGCCACGGCGTGTAAGGTGCACGCCGATTGATCCATAAGAGAGAGCCATGTGGCATCTAAAACGGAGAACCATTGAGATCAACTGTTCAAAGAAGCTCAACGCGACGATGCACCATGCCGGCTTAGTGTTTCACATGAAAAGCTGAGTGGAGCAAAATGTTGTCGCCTCCGAACTGGTACATCAAAAGCTCAGATTTCAACACGACTTTCTTCACCACACTTTTTTGTGTTGCACCAAATTATCAAAGGACCATGCAAAACGAAGTGAAATCGTCCAAGCTTGTCTTTCTTGACACTGACAAGGATGAAGAACCACAATGGAAGACCGACTCGGTGCCGCCTCTTTTGGGTGGATGGCGTTCTTATCATGCATCAGTTGCTGTCAAGGACAAGGAAACCGATCAACAGACAGTTGTTGTCATTGGAGGATATAAATCAGGCGATATCACAAATTCAGTTTTGTTGATGAATTTGGGAAAAGACGAGAAACAGTGGAACGAAGCACCATACCTGAATCAAAAACGACGTGGACATGCTGCCGTCGTTTGTAATGGCTTTGTCTATGTGTTGGGAGGATTTTGTAATGGTTGTGGTTACCTGAATTCAATTGAACGGATTGCTGTCGATGATTTGTTGGAAACAACGTGTACTACCAACAACAAGAAACAGTGGACGACATTGAACTGTCGCTTGTCTACTCCAAGAAATGGATGTGCCGCTGTTGTGGTACATGATCGATTTATTGTGGTCGCCGGTGGATACAATGGAAGTTACTTGTCATCGACTGACATCATTGATACGGTAGTGAAAACCCAACACACTGTCATTGCCGGACCGTCCATGAAGGTCGCTCGACGATTCTGTGCAATGGCTGTTGTTGACCGTCGCATCTTTGTCGTCGGTGGACACAACGGAAGTTCCGAAGTAAACTCTGTTGAATATTTGGAATTCAACGAAGCTTCTCGAGAGAATAATGAGACTGCCGGTTTTATTTTTCCTTCGTCATCGGAATGGACGGTTCACAACTATCTTGTTCTTTCTGTCGCGCGTCACCTACATGCTGTTGTTACAGTTGGATTTTGTTTGATTGTGGCTGGAGGCAAGTCCGCAGAAGTATTGGATACGAAGCGCAATGTTGTGTTCAACCTACCCGATATGACCACCGGACGGTGCGCCCCAAGCATGGTGTCCATGTCGGACGGAATTGCTGTCATTGGTGGGCAAAACTTGGATTCCAGTGAGGCGCTTCCATTGATTGACCTGAAGGATCACATCAAGGTACGGCGTCTGTTGTAGTATGGCTTGGTTTGTAAATGCAAGGTCCTGGACAAGTTGGGTTTTGGCATTGTCCTGCTTGTCTTACATTGGCTTTGATTGTTGCCTTTTTCTACAGAACTTGTATTCGTGTCGGGCCGAGCTGGATACAAACATTGAAAAGCTAAGCCGTGCGATTGAACATGCAAATCTGGATTCCGATAATGAGCAGGTTTTGAAAGACGCTATTGAGGCAGAATCCGTACTTCCACTGATGCAGTCCTTGCGTGACCGCGACGACAAGTTCCGGTCTGTACATGAACTGAAGGAGGGAATTGACCAACTCCAAAAGGTTTTGAAGGAGATGAATGGTTTCAAGGCGCGTCTGCCAGTTGCTAAGAAGATCCAGAAATTGAAAGATCTTGTTGCCCTTGGTGGATACGATTTGGAATCCTGTGAGACTTTTGAACTGAGTGACAAGAAGAAACAGATCAAGGTAGGACTTTTGCTGCAGTGTGATTTGAATAAAACGGCGATCGGTATCTCACGGTGATTGTGTTCTATCTTGAATACAGAACAAGTATTCATGTCGTGCCGAGCTGGACAAAAAGATACAAAAACTCCATTGTGTAATTGAACGTGCGCATAAAGAACGTCGCAATGTCACTGCAGTTAAAGAGGCCATCGAGGCGCAATCCTTGCTTCCTCTTATGGAATGGCTTCGTGATCACGACGAAAAGTTCCGCTCTGTGCAAGAGCTTGCAGAAAATAATAGCCAACTGGAAGGAGAGTTGCAGGAGATTGACATTCTAGATGGATATCTTCCAATTGCTCGGAAGATTGAAGCGTTGGAAAAGCTTGTTGCCCAGAACAAGATGGCGGAAGATGAAAGGAACCATGATGATGGCCACAATGCAGAGGATGAATCAGAATCTGGTTGGGTGACAGGAAACGAAACGCTGCCCGTGTCTGACCGCGGCACTGTTGAGCTCTCTGATGATTGCGATGGTCCCGAAGACCGAATCCTCAAACTGGAAGATATGATTGTTGAACTAAAGAGCATAATTGCTGAACAAAGGAGTATGATGGACCAACTTTCTGTTCGTCTTCGTCTGCTTGAGAATCCGGTGCACGGGGAGAACGAGACTTAGTCCTATTTCGTGATCATCCTTTTATGAACAACTACCATTTATTTATCCTTAGTAACGTCTTGCATAGAGAGGTACCCGTTTCCCGTCACTGGCATCGCTACATTGACAAGTGAATTAGCAGGCAGCAGATGGCCGGTCCTAGTTTGTTGGTCTGAAAGGGCGAAAGTCCACCCGACTACAATTGCACAACTAATCATCATTCAGATCATTATCATTAAAATGATAGCCACCCACTTTGTTGACATCCATGAATGTGAATCCTTTCTTGAGATGGAGTGGGTCGACGAAGCACGGGGTCGGTGGATGGACGAACGAGAGCGGAGGATGGAACCTGTATGACAGATCTTTCCATTGATTGTGGTTGAAGGGTT
This sequence comes from Epithemia pelagica, assembly GCA_946965045.2. NCBI lineage: Eukaryota > Bacillariophyta > Bacillariophyceae > Surirellales > Surirellaceae > Epithemia > Epithemia pelagica. The sequence goes on along the minus strand of OX337238.1, from coordinate 908,028 downwards.
TACTCCTTGTTTCCATTGATTGTGGTTGGAGTGCTGACCTATTGTATATATCGTTTTGCACCACTTCAACTTCCTCTCAATCCATGGCCCAATCGCAAACCAAAATCTTTTCTAGAACTAGGAGTTTGGGACTAAGTATGCCCCTATGGGAAAAGCAAAGGAGTAGCTCAACCTCCGAATAGATCCACGGCACTCATGAAGAGGATAGACTCTTTTTGGGCGTTCAGACGATCAAGAAACAGTGTCGACGACAATGGCAGAAACGACGCAAGGCGCAATTTCCAAGCAAGACCTTGCTTCAGCGTTCTTCTTCTAGAGTGACCAGCAAAATTGTGTTGTCTCCTGAATTGTAATCTCTCTCGGTTCCTCTTCTCTTGTTTCATCCGGGTGAGTGTGCATTGGTTTGCTATTGAAAATGGGAAAATGTGTTTACCACCATCACTGCAACCGCAATCATAGCAACAACAGTTCGAGCAACAGCAACAACAATAACAACCCACAACAACAGCAAGTTTCCCCTTCTGGTACGAATATCAAGGAAATATGCCCTCGTACCCTTTCAATTTTTGTATCCAGAGGACGACAAGGGAATCATTCCAACAGTCCTTCGGCGGTATCAGTGGCAAGTACTAAACCAACGACTATAGCACATCGATACAATCAAGTGTTGCTGCAACGTATGGTTCGGAATCCAACCACAAAATTGGCCACTTCTCCTTCGAACGAGTCGCCGTCCTCCTACCCCTTCGAACGAGTCGCCGTCCTCCTACCAAGGATTGGTTGGTGGAATTGGACCATCGATCCGAGTAGTAGATCGATACGTCTTGCAGTGTCATCGTCAACCACTACACCAACAACAACCATTACGGCTCCTACCTTGCCCTTGGACTTGGTCCAGGTGGCGGCACGATTGGGTTTTGTATGGTTGGAATCCATGTGGGCGACCCATTGCATGACGAGTACTATTACGACCAACAATGTCACAAGGACCACTTCGGCACATGATTTGTTGCAATGGTTGGAAGGCTTGGCCCTGTGGAAACAAGATGACGAGTTAATATTGTAGGTTCCTCCAAGGACAACAACAATCACAAATCCTTTTCGTCCTTGGATGTCATCGACAACAGCACAACATGCACTGGAGATTCCTCCTCGCATTTGACACAGGAACATACGAGTAAAGGGGCAATGAACAGTGGCAAGAAACCCACGAATGGTCCTCTCCTCTCATGGCCGCTGTTGCAGAAACTGTATCAATTCGCCTTGAATATCTCAAGGGCAATGTTTTGAAATCGTCGTGTTGTGGTTGGGTTCAACGGCTAGGAGATTGGTCGAGTCGCTGCCACGTCCGACAACCAACCACGAAGAGGATGACGGATGATAGTGTCGCGCATAGGAGGGCACTTCCGGATGGCCTTGTTGGTGACGATGATAATACGCTTCTTCGTCATCGTTCTGGTCCTCGACTTGATGATCGTCGTCATCTGGTGTGGCCAACAACCAACTTTGCAAGGGAGCATCCCACCGAGTCGTGTTGTGAATGCCAAACCAACAAGACAAGGAGGAGGAAGGACGCGTATACGAATCGTAATACTGGTAATCATCCCTGTCGCGTCCGTAATGAGTCCTGAGAGCATAGGCCGCCACCGCTACCAACAAGACCATGGACCTCTCCGTCCAAGAATTCGGTGATTGTTCCTGTGGTTGTTCTTGTGGTGGTTATTGCTGTCTGGAGAAGGAGCAATGGATTCCGGGCAGGTCATGCCATTGGATTCGACACACTGCATCATGTGGGGACAGTCGGGCATGCAAGAATGATACGATCGATTGCGAGAACTGTGAATGTATTACACAGACAGTCACAGTTCATCTTCTTATTGTTATTTCGTTCGTTCGTGGTGGATTGATCCAAAGTCACGAGTAGTTGTGGATACGCCCTCCGACTCAGAGTGCTGAGTTGTGTTGCGAGAGAGAGTGGCGCTTGTGGTGGAGTAGCGTATTCGATGGCGATCCCTCGTGTCTGCGTTGGTTTTCACACACACACACATGATTCGAGAGAGAGAAAGAGTGCGTAGACGCTTCTTCCACACACACAATGTGGTTCCGATGGACGGACACCAATTGGAGCAGCCGTGTGTGAGTGTGTGTTCAGGATTTGGTTCGCCTCGTGGTTGTTTCACACGATCGTAGTGATATGGAGCCTCCTTATCTCATTCACTCCCATGCTCGAATGAAATCGAATGGCAATGGGTTGCGGTTCCTCCGCCTCCTGTTGTGGAAGTCGTCTTCGTTGCGTGTCTTTCTCGAGTTTCGAATCTTTGATGTGCGTGGATGGATTATTGATTGGGAGGATTTCTTGGGGGAATTCATTCCCATATAGGACATGTCGCTGGGGAACCTGTGTCATCGATCATTAGACAATACATGTCGGCATCCAGTCCGAGTACAATGTACGAGTCTGTAAGGGGCGCATGCGAGTCTTTCCGTTCGCCAGACAGGGGAGGTATCCACTCGCAGATCCATCTACGCTTGCGCGCACTTTCTGTCCACATGTCCACGTTCCACGAATCGCATTGGTCGACGAGAAAATAATTCACCATGGAGGAGCGCTTCACGATGGAACACATCCATTTCCAAACGAGCGAGAAGAAGAAGAGAGGACACTTTATGACAGTATATGATTGACAACAGGTGATAACGTGTGGGTTTCGACTCCGCTGCATAGGCCACGGCGTGCACGGTGCACGGAGATTGATCCATAACAGAATGCCTATAACGGAGATCCATGGACGATGGAAAAGATCCACGGTTCAAAGAAGCTCAACGGTTCGTGTAGCGACGATTCCGGCTGAGTGTTTCACATCAATAGCTGAATTGAGCAGAATGTTGTCGCCTCCGAACTGGCGGTGTTTCACATCAAAAGCTGCGATTTCAACACGACTTTCTTGGACACACTTTTTTGTGTTGCACCAAATTATCAAAGGACCATGCAAAACGAAGTGAAATCGTCCAAGCTTGTCTTTCTTGACACTGACAAGGATGAAGAACCACAGTGGAAGCCCGACTCGTTGCCGCCACTTTTGGGTGGATGGCGTTGTTATCATGCATCGGTTGTTGTAAAGGACAAGGAAACCGATCAACAGATAGTTGTTGTCATTGGAGGATCTAAATCAAATGGCGATACAAATTCAGTTTTGTTGATCAATTTGGGAAAAGAAACGAAGGAATGGAAAGAAGCACCAAACCTGAATCAAAAACGACAGGGACATGCTGCAGTCGTTTGCAATGGCTTTGTCTATGTGTTGGGAGGATTTTGTAATGGTTATGGTTACCTGAATTCAATAGAACGGATTGCTGTCGATGATTTGTTGGAAACAACGTGTACGACCAACAACAAGAAACAATGGACAACATTGAACTGTCGCTTGTCTACTCCAAGAAATGGATGTGCCGCTGCTGTGGTACATGATCGATTTATTGTGGTTGCCGCTGGATATAATGGAAGTAACTTGTCGTCGACTGACATCATTGATACGGTAGTAAAAACTCAACACACTGTCATTGCCGGACCGTCCATGAAGTTCGCTCGACGATTCTGTGCAATGGCTGTTGTTGACCGTCGCATCTTTGTCGTTGGTGGATCCGATGGAAGTTCTTTCTTGAACTCTGTTGAATATTTGGAATTCAACGAAGCTTCTCGAGAGAATAATGAGACTGCCGGTTTCATTTTTCCTTCGTCATCGGAATGGACGGTTCACAAGGATCTTGTTCTTTCTGTCGCGCGTTACCTACATGCTATTGTTAGAGTTGGGCCTTGTTTGATTGTGGCTGGCGGTGAAATGTTGAAGTCCGTAGAAGTATTGGATACGGAGCGCAATGTCGTGTTCAACCTACCCGATATGACTGCCAAACGGAACGCTCCAAGCATGGTGTCCATGTCGGACGGAATTGCTGTTATTGGTGGGCAAAATATGGATTCCAGTGAGGCGCTTGCATTGATTGACCTGAAGGATCACATCAAGGTACGGCGTCTGTTGTAGTATGGCTTGGTTTGTAGCTGAAAGGTTCTGGACAAGTTGGGTTTTGGCATTGTCCTGCTGTTCTTACATTGGCTTTGATTGTTGCCTTTTTCTAAAGAACATGTATTCATGTCGTGCCGAGCTGGACACAAACATTGAAAAACTTGTCTCTGCGATTGAATGTGCGCATAAAGAACGTCGCAATGTCAATGTACTGGAAGAGGCCATCGAGGCGGAATCCTTGCTGCCTCTTATGGAAGGGCTTCGTGATCACGACGAAAAGTTCCGCTCTGTGCAAGAGCTTGAAGAAAATATTAACCAACTTGATGGAGAGTTACAGGAAATTGAAGTTCTAGCTGGATGTCTTCCAATTGCTCGGAAGATTGAAGCGTTAGAAAAGCTTGCTGCCAAGAATAAGAAGTTGGAAGATGAAAGGAAACCTGCGAGTCAGAATTCAGATGCTGAGTCTGAATCTGAGTGGGTAACAGGAAACGAATCACTACCCGTGTCTGGCCGCGGCACTGTTGAGCTCTCTGATGATTGCGATGGTACTGAAGACCGAATCCTCAAACTGGAAGATATGATTGTTGAACTGAAGAGCATGATGTTCAAAATTTCTCAGCGCGTTGACCAGCTTGACAATCTAGTGCTCTCACAGAACGAGAACTAGTTACATTTCGTGATGCATCTTTTTACGAACGAATACACCAATTTCGCAGTCTAAGAAACGTCTTACCTAGAAAATAGAAAGGTACCCCTTTTACATTTACTGACCTCGCTACACTCCATTGCGAGAATGCGTGATCGTAAATCCAAGCTCTAACCGGAAATAGACGCACTGACAAGACGACTTTCATAGATCGAAGCTTCTTTGTGGGACAAAGCCAGAGAGGAAAGAGTAAGGAAAAGAACAGCAAACTTCGAAACAGTGGCATAAAGCATCATGGCTACAACCATGTTGGAATCAAGAATGGGGGTATTGGCATCAGGTGCTGTTCCAAAAGTGCCAACCTTTCCATCGACGACATCAACAAGCGCGTCACAATTTCTTGCTGCCGGTCCTGAGCACCACCTCCGACAATGAGGTCAATATCAAACCTGCTGCCCATATTCTAGGAACATAGTGACTACTGGGTTGGTCACTGCCAAACCTCGGATTACCGACAAGCCCCAGCAACACAATCATCGTCTGTACGACTGCTTTCCAAACTTGACTCGGCATTGCCCATCTCAATCCAGTTCTGAACAGTCTCCACGAGGTCCATGAAATGAGGAAAGTAGAGCGCCAAGTCTTTCAAGTCCACGTTCGACTCGCCTTCATCCATCTCGCAAGGGGCGATGGCTGTATTGCTGATGAAAAAATAGCAATCCAATAGCTCAAATCGCAAGTCTCCCATCATGTGTATCAAGTTTCGCCAGGCGTTTTCCTCTTCCCGATGGCTATAGGGAATCTCAAACACTTTTTTCCAATAGCGCTCTTGAGGATCCTCTCTGTACCAGGCAGTAATTGTCTCGATCACGAACTTGACAATTGTTGCCCCGCTATTTTGCCGTCGGCCTGATCGACGGCGAGCACAACCGCAAGTTCGCGTGTGGGGAACCATTCACGCTCTCGCTGATATAGAATGCAATCAAAGGATTCCGGATTGATGCGCAGCATACCATTGTCAAGGAGAGTCTGCAGATGAGTCAGGTTGCTGCAAGTCGGCGGCGGAGGCACGTCACGGTCCTTCTTCTTCAAGTATCGCGTCTGGAGTTGCAGAAACTTGTCTCAGAAAATTTGATCCAAGTTGTGACTGTCCCCTTCGCAATAGCGCATCTTGATGGCAGCAAGGATACAATTTGCAACAGGAAAGCACAACAAGTCGCTGAATTTGGGGTCTAATTCATCAAGCTTGTAATCGGGATGATCGCTCGAGCAAGCATGTTGACCGTCCCATCCCACGCGACAGCGCCAAGACAAAGTACTCTTGCTACAGGCCAAGGGAAATGGTAGATCGGCAAAGACTTGTCTCTTGTTCCACTTTTGCAGTTCGTCCCAAGATGGCGGAATTTTGTCGGCCAAACAGGCGGCAACATGGGGATTGGAAGAAATATCCAAAATCGTAAGCACCGTCGCGGAACCCCCATGTTTGCAAATCGCAACATTTCCTTCCTCTTGCCACATTTGACATGCGTGTCCTTTATGTTGGACGTACCATAGCCCTGTCCGGAAATAAAGCGGAGGCTGCACGGCGGGAGGCCTTCTCGACCAAGTACTGCACGGCTGTACACGGATGTAAAATACTCATGATACTTTTCCGGCAAGACGCGGCAATGCTCGTGATTCAATATGTTGGCAATGACCCATTTGGTACGCCGAGATGAATTTCGGACAAGAAAAGCTGTACTTGTCGCTCGGGTATGCCAAGAACAAAGGGAGGCAAAGCGGCAACGTAAATTTGGGTGTTCCAATCACTTCTCGACGACGGGGGTGCCCCGGTGCTGAAGATGAGCTGTACGGACACTTCATCTATTGTTTGAGGCAGCACAAGTGAGTCTATTGTCTACGTATTGCATGGGAAACAGAGATAATATTGTGCAATGTCTCAAACTTTCCTCTGCGTTTTGGCGTTCGTTGTTGCTTCTTCTTCTTCTTTTTGGTCGATTTGAACCGAACGCGACCAGACGAAAAAACTCCCGCCAAGGCGGTATGTGTTTGTGCAACCAACAAGAGAGATAGTAGGCTTACGGTGGATTCGTAGTGTGAAGTAGCGCATTCGATGGCGATAACTCGTGTCTGTGTTGGTTTTCACATGATTCGAGAGAGAAAGAGAGAGGGAAAATTGAAAATGGAGAGAAGAGAACATGCAAGAGAGTGTACACGCTTCTTACACACCCACATACACGCAATGTGGTGGACGCCAAATGCAACAGTCGTGCATGTGTATGTGTGTGTTTCAGGATTTGTTTCGCCGAATGTGGAGCCTCCTTATCTGCTATCTCATGGCGAAATCGAATGATGGCGATGGGTTGCGGTTCCTCCGTTGGTGGTTGTCGTTTTGACAGATATTAATGATACATTATTGGTTGGGAAGATTTCTTGGGGGAATTCATTCCCAAAGGACTTGTCGCAGATGAGCTTATGTCATTGATCCCATTGGACAACGTATGTCGGATGTCGGCGTCCAGTCCGAGCATAAAACGTACAGAGAAGTAGATAAGGTAGGGGCGCATGGGAGTCTTTCCGTTCGCCAGGCAGGGGACGTATCCACTCGCAGATCCATCTGCGCTTGCGCGCACTGTCTGTCCACCAATCGCATTGGTCGAGCGAAGACGAGAATCGACACGATGGAGGAGCGCTTCACGATGGAGAAGAAAAGAGGACATTTTATGACAGTATGTGATTGACAACGGATGATAACGTGTGGGATCCACGACGGAGATGGATTTCGACTCCGCTGGGCAGGCCACGGCGAGTTTCGCATCAACAAACTGTGGAGAGCGCTTACTTTTTTGTGTTGCACCAAGTGATCAAAGGACCATGCAAAACGAAGTGAAATTGTCCAAGCTTGTCTTTCTTGACACTGACAAGGATGAAGAACCACAATGGAAGTCCGACTCGTTGCCGCCACTTTTGGGTGGATGGCGCTACAACCATGCATCAGTTGTTGTAAAGGACAAGGAAACCGATCAACAGATAGTGGTTGTCATTGGAGGATATAAATCAATCAGTCAAACAGATTCCGTATTGTTGATGAATTTGGGAAATGACAAGAAGGAATGGAAAGAAGCACCAAACCTGAAACCAAAACGACATGGACATGCTGCAGTCGTTTGCAATGGCTTTGTCTATGTGTTGGGAGGATTTTGTAATGGTTGTGGTTACCTGGATTCAATTGAACGGATTGCTGTCGATGATTTGTTGGAAACAACGTGTACAACCAACAACAAGAAACAATGGACAACATTGAACTGTTACTTGTCAACTCCAAGGTATGGATGTGCTGCTGCTGTGGTGCATGATCGATTTATTATGGTCGCCGGTGGATCCAATGGAAGTTACTTGTCGTCGACTGACATCATTGATACGATGCAGAAAACTGGACACAGTGTCATTGTCGGACCTTCCATGAAGGTCGCTCGACATTTCTGTGCGATGGCTGTCGTTGACCGTCGCATCTTTGTCGTTGGTGGATACAATGGAAATGTATTAAACTCTGTTGAATACTTGGAATTCAACGAAGCTTCTCAAGAGAATAAAGAGACTGCCGGTTTCATATTTCCTTCGTCATCGGAATGGACGATTCACAAGGATCTGGTTCTTTCTGTACAGCGAAACCAACATGCTGTTGTCCAAGTGGGGTCTTGTGTCATTGTGTCTGGCGGTCTGCGTCTTTACGACTACGATTATACTTTGAAGTCCGCAGAAGTCTTGGATACGGAGCGCAATGTTGTGTTCAACCTACCCGATATGGCCCTGGGACGGATCGGTCCAAGCATGGTGTCCACGTCGGGCGGACTTGTTGTCATTGGTGGATACGAGTTGGATTCCAGTGAGACGCTTCCATTGATTGACATCAAGGATCACATCAAGGTGCGAGGGTTGTCGCAGTGTGATTTTATTTTTGTATTGCGAAAATTTGCTCTCACCAGCAGTTCTGCTTGTTCACAGGACTATTCGTGTCGTGCTGAACTGCATATGGAAATTGAAAGGGTTCAAGGTGCGATTGAAGCTGCAAACCTGGAACCTGACAACGTAGAGCTTTTGGAGAGCGCTGTAAAGGCAGAATCCCTGCTTCCACGGCTGCAATCCCGGTTTCATGACGACAAGTTCCGCTCCGTGTCGCAACTGGAGGAGGAAATTAGCCAACTCCAACAGGAGTTGAGGCAGAAAGATGGTTTCAAGGCACGTATTCCAGTTGCAGAAAAGATCCAAAAGTTGAAAGAGCTAGTGTCCAAGAATAAGCAGGTGGAACATGATAGGAAACTTGCCAGCCAGCATGCAGAGTATGACCATGAATCCGCTTCGATGACAGGACACGAACAACTACCTGCGTCGGGTCGTCCCCTTGTTGAAAACACCAATGGCTGCGATGATCCCGAAGATCGATTCGTCAAACTGGAAGATATGATGATTGAACAAAGGACCATGATGGTTCAACTTTCTGATCGTCTTGGTTCGCTTGAGCATGCGGTTTTTGGGAAGGACGAGAATTGATTTCATTTCCTGATGTAACGAACGCAACTTTCATGACAGAGTGTTAACAAATAGTCTTTGGTCTCGTCTTCTCTACATGTACAAACAAAGTAGATCTCTGTTGGGTGGACCAAACCAAACCAATCATAACAGCAAATCCAAAGTCGATCCAGTTTCACTTGAATAGTTTACTTATAGTGTCTATCGTTAAATATTCTATATGAGAAGCCATGTTGGTAACACCATTGAACATGGCACAAACATTTGGGAAAAAAGAGAACGACCCACCAGCACGAGACAACGCGAAATATTCCCTTCAAACAGTTTCACCCCACGACAATCTCCAATTTACTCGGTTAAAGTCCGACCCCCAGTACGTCTCCAACAATTCGAAGGTCGTCGTGGTGCTTGTTGTTCTTTCGGTGATCCGCCGCCGTTGGTACTGGCCGTTCGACGAAAAGAACTTCGCAAGTTGGTCAAGGGCCACGTATTAGTGGAACGAACACTGGTTGCGCCTTGTCCAGAATCCTTGCCAGAGGCGGTTTGTTGCGATTGTTCCTTGTCACAGACTTCGTTCAATTCCAATACCTGTTGATCCAGTGCTTGACAAATTTCCGTCAAGCGAGGTCGTTCCAATGGGTGGTCGGACCAACACGCTTCCATCAAGTCATGCAAGATGGGTGGCAAAACGTGTCGAATCGCGGAAGGACGACGATGTTGTACCACCACTTGTTCATAATGTTTCGAGGCATCCAAATGACAAAAGGGCAATTCCAAGGCAAAGAGTTCCCAAAACAAAATGCCAAAGGAAAACACATCGGCTGAAAAACCATAGGGTAGATTGCGTACCACTTCGGGAGCCCTATTTAAATTGAATTTCCAAAACAGAATGGTGCAGCAAGAAGAAAACACAAAAGAGAAAAAAGAATGGACAACCATGAGTCGTTTGCGTTTACTCCAGAAATGCCATACACGTTTTCGCAACAGTAAGACTTACATGTATCGTCTTGACCCGACTGTACCCGTCGTATTGTAGCCATCCGGTGGTTGTACTAAATCCTTTTCCTTGAGCTCTTTACTTAAGCCGAAATCAAAGAGGCGCCATTGTCCTTCGTGATCCAGTCCAACATTGTCGGGTTTGACATCTCGAAACAAGAGACCTCGACGATGCAAATGTCCTAATGCACGGGCGACATGGACCGCTGCACGCAATCGTTCGCGATACAAGGTTTGTTGCAAACTCTCGTGCCGTTGATGGTGAAACGGCGGTGGTTGTTGTACAGCTTTCCGTTTGCGAAGGAACATGCCTTTGCCACTTCGAAATTTGGAAAAGGGTCGTTTTTGTCGTTTGACCAGGACTTTCCATTCTTCCAGCTTGTCCGACAAGGTTTGTTCCAATCGCTCCAACACGAGCATGAAAGACGAATATCCCAAATTTCCTACCGTCCCTCGTAACCGGACAATATTGGGATGAGAAATGCGTGACAGAAATTCCGCCTCACAGGCCATGTCCAGAATGGCATCGGAACGAATCGTGGCACGAACATCGGGACGCAAGAGTTTGACGGCAAAGCGTGCTTGACCGTTCGAGTGAAGGGGATGACGAATCATTTTAGCCTTGGCCGTCCGAACCAAGTGACGTTGCTCGGTTTCATCGACTTCGTCATCAAAATAAAAGGATTCCGAGTCGCCCGTCAAGGAAATGGAACGTGGTCGAGAAGGACTCCCTGTGTGAAGCGTGGAAGAAGAAGAACGATGACTATTGTCTTGATGTTCTTCCAACGAATCATCACTGTCCACCACTTCCAAGGTAGAGGAGTCTCCCATTTCAGAAGCGGACCCAAACGATACTACCTCGTAAACGGAGCCAAATTGTCCTTCGCCAAGGAGAATGCCTACTTGAATGTCTAGTAAAAAGAAAAATCAATATGTGTTGTTGAGCTTTGCTAGTGATCTCCGACACTGTAAGGAAACAGTCTGATAAAGTACGCACCTGCTTTGGCAAAGGAGGGAATGGGTCGTAATCGATTTCGAGCATAAAATTCAGATTCCAGGCTCAAGTCATTGATCACATCATCTGTCACACTTTCGAAAGTACTTTGTCTTCTCTCCATTATAATTGTTCTGCTATTGCGGCATGCTGCTTCTTGCTTGTTGGTTTGTGCTTCTTCTGCTTGTTGTTGTTCTACGGGCTGCTCGGGCGCCGAATTGGCAAGGACTAGTGGTTCCATTCTTCGGTCCGGTGGACTGATGGTCATGGTGTTCTTATTGTTGCTGTTGATTGTGTTCTGTCTCGTTTTTGGAGACTCGTGTGTTTTATGAGAGAGATGTCAAGCGCCTTTTACGATTGGGTCTCTTGTAAGACATCAGACGTGGGATGATAACGAGCAATGTTTCACATCTCATCGGTCGTGACTTCTTTCTGACGGATTCCAAGCCCAAGAGCTACCTCTCTAGCTACGGTTGAATAGAATCATCTACTCCTACTACTCCCACTCCTTACTAGGAGTATAGAATAGACTCTGTAAGAAACCCCAATCCTCTATGCCAGATGAAAAGGGAAAAGGAGGAAAGCTTGCTGTATGAGGTATGAGGTATGAATGAGGTTATGTACTTCTTCACTTCTTGGCACTCCAAACCTACAAAGTCAACGTCAACGACTACAGCCAGCCCAAGCTCGTTCCGGTACGGGTCCGTCAGTGTCGGAGGAGGGAAGCATTGAACACTCGACAATGCACATGAAAAGGAGAAAAGCTTGCTGTATGAGGTTATGTACTTCTTGGCACTCCAAACCTACAAAGTCAACGTCAACGACTACAGCCAGCCCAAGCTCGTTCCGGTACGGGTCCGTCAGTGTCGGAGGAGGGAAGCATTGAACACTCGACAATGCACATGAAAAGGAGAAAAGCTTGCTGTATGAGGTTATGTACTTCTTGGCACTCCAAACCTACAAAGTCAACGTCAACGACTACTCCGCAAGTGTAGGAGGAGGGAAGCATTGCATCCGAAGAACAGCGACACAAGACGCTCATCTTGTAAGCATGACTGCCAGATGAATAGGGCAATAGAAGGAACAAGGTATGAGGTTTTGTTCTTGGAGGCATTAAAGTCTTGGGTACTTGATGGACAGGATTGGTGGCATCTCTTGGCGCTTGGATTGGTGCTGAAGCAAATACAAGCCATATCAGACAAGAACTTTTGTCGACATCACAACCGTGACAGAATAGAGACAGTGTGGTCCTTTCTACACGCATGATTTCTCTGACGGTTCCTATTCTTTCGTCCAGTTGGGATCTCTCAGTGGGCGAGAAGTAGATATTGATTCCTTTCCTAGTACTCCTAGTAGGGGGAAAACAACCCTGAACCCTGCACATGGAGATCGAATCTCTCGTGATCCTTCTAGGTTACTTGTAACTCGTACTCCTAGGAGCACTCCTAGAGGAGTCGGAGAACAATCAGAGAAGGTCGACTTTGGATAGCTTGGGTAGCTCCGTCAGACTGACAGACTGACTTGACGGTGCACAACATTCTTGCTCCAAGATTCGGTAGTAGGTAGTTCCACCATGATGAAGATTGCACCGGGTCAGAAGCAACAGCTACAGAACCAACTACCTCATTGTCCATATCGGATGTGGTCGTGGTCTGTTGTCCTCTTGTTTTCATTTTTTCTTTTTGGAGGACCGCTTCCCACGGTAGAATCGACAACACCCACAACAACGACTGGATCCAACAGCGGCAACAGCAACTGTGTCAACGACAACCAGGACGATGAGACAGGCTCTTGCACCACCTCGGATGAACTCGTGTACCAAGGAAAGCCAGTGTGTGGGATCGATACCCGTCGATGTCCCTATGGGCACGGAGAAACCGACAAGAAATCAAGTTGGTGGTCGTCCTCCCAACCCAAACCATCCACAACAACAAACACAAAGCCCAATATTTATCAGCATGGTGGAACAGCTCATGCGTACAAACCCAATGTTCCCTTGTCATCCTCTGAAACTGAGGCAACAATTTGCGATCCCCAGCATTACCAAAACAGTCCTTCTTCGTCATCATCATCATCGTCGTTGTCGTCATTTCTTTTTTCCTGGTTCCCATCCACTACCAAACCTGCTCCTTCTCGGCAATCCCCCACGTTGAAAATCTCTTTGAATTTATGGGTTTGTAATACGGATCCAAGCAAGGATTGTTGCTGTCAACCCCTGCAACCATTTTTGGAGAAAGAGGGTCTTGCTTCGGTCGTGACCACGGTCGAAGCCTGGCAAGCTCGTCCTTCTGGCCTGTATTCGTCTCTCCGATCGAAGAATGATAATGACGACGATTGTCGAGCTCGAATGCAAACTACAACTTTGAAAGAAGACAGTGGCGACAAGTCGCCGTTGTTTCGTTTGGACACTGTGTTGCCCGGTGTTGTGCACTCTTTGTCAGGACTGGCACCTCGTTCTTGGATGGATTGGAAATGGCCTCTGACGACTCCCCATCCACCCGTCATCCATTTCCTCATATCCCTCACATCTTCATCCTTGACTAATACATTGGTCCAACTGCCCATTTTGGTCAATCTTCCGTTGTCTGTGGATCCGGAAACTTTGGACCTCTTGGAAACTCCTGCCGCGTCGTCGTCCTCCTCCAATGTATTGGACTGGTGGTTTCCCAAATCACCATCAAGACTGTCGCACATATTTGGTGTAGTAGACAACAATGCCCTCTTCCCCTTACGCATTGCTTCGTGGAAACCTCTTGTGGAAGAAAATTCCGTCGACTTGACCATGGATGTGTTTGTCTCCTGGGACCCATCCTTTGAAAGCGACGAGGACCCTGCGGTTGAGAACAATACGACAGCCGACCAGTTGTTATGTCAATCTCTGCCATTTGGATTTCCTGCCTCTGTCTTTGTGGAACCCATTTCCCTCTGTGCTCCAACCCTGTTGGATTTTTTCGACTTGTAGGATTTCTGTTAGCCCTAAGTGAATTGGAGTTTCGAGAATCCTGCGACCGATCGTGGGTAGCTCTTTAGGAAAAGGAAACTACGAATACGCATCGAGTCCATCTTAAGCACATGCATCATTCTTTCTTTTCAAACGGCAAAATGCAGTCACCATCGTTTCTAAAGGAGGTATCTGCCTTTGATCTATGCTTGTACTGTGTACTGCAGTAATGGAAACTAGAACCGTCTGTGGCATGGATATTGTACGCGACCGACAGAGTTGCCTCTCACTCTCCACCTACATATTAATACGAGCTCCACCGCACGAAAGTTCTTCGCGCAGTAGCCCGTGCTTTCAGGGCCTCCACTGTTTTTTCTATAGTGATTCTAACTTGGTAGGAAGAGCATTACGGTCATTTTGCACTGCATAACACCACCATGGCACACTCAAGCCGGTGTGCACCTCCAACGAAAGGTGCTAGCACTCCGCCGACCATCCAGGAAGCTTGATCTTCATGTGTACCGTGAGGGAATGGAGGGGAAGGGATGAACTGTGAAAATCTGTGGAGCTACAGGAAGATTTGAAAGACCTTCCATTTTTGGCAACCGGAGCGAAGGAAGTAACCGTGGAAAGAAGACGATGACAATCGATATAATGAATCCAGCATCACTCTTCTCGCATCAATCAACTCGTCGTCATCGATTGGTCCGAACACAACAAATGCGCGCCTCGTCCGTTGGTGGTTCTAACGCAACAAAAGCCTAACTAGTCCTATCAAAACAAGTGTCAACCGTGGGTCGAAGGGGCTTCTACTGCCATCAAGGATGGTGATGCCCGTGGTGCGGCTGCTTCCGACAACAGAGTTCGAGAGGAAGAAGAAGGAGTGGACGCCGTGGAGCTGTGGTGGCCTTGGTCGAAGAGCCTTGCGAGCGGCAAACTGTTTGGTACGACAAGTTGATGAGCGGCGACAACGACCAAGACAGGACCACAGATGGAAACAACAACAACAACAACAGCGAGGTTGTACTGGACCTAAGAACACAACAATAAACAACTGAAAGGTAGTGTTATGGTGCAACAATGGAGGGAGACTTCCCTTCACTTTTTGGCAGCCTCCTCGGCCGATGTCGCCACAACCAGAACAGGATGGAGAATCACGACGACAAAACCAACAACCACAACGACCGAGCCATCGGATGGTGATGATGATACGACACCCACAACCATGACCACAGACACAACCAAGTACATGTAACCAATTGGTTTTGGCCTCGCGTGGCAGTGCATGTCCCCATCATAACAATCAACTGGTTGGTTTGGCCGAGTGAAACACTTCGGGGCCACGATAATGACAATGACAACAAACACACCAATCACCAGCTGCTCTCCATCTCTGTCTCTCTCAGTTCTACGGTTCTACAACAAGCGCAACAATCAACTCCTTGGTTTGGCTGAAAGAGACAATCCGGTGCCACGACAACGGGGCCAAACTCAACAATGAACTCCTCGTCTCGGCTGAATGCAACAATCTCCTATAACAACGACCACAAGCAGCAGTGGTGGTGGTAACATAAAATAGGCTTATCATTAGGAAGCGCTTTGTACATTTTGCACTAGTATGATTTTTGTTTTACTTCTCGTACAGGAAGGGTAATCGCATACTCGTATCATGGTGAGAGGTGTCATCGGTACGAGGTAACCTTACGACCGTGGATGAGGGGCAATTCATTTTACTCTTGGAAAATGTATGGTGTAGTGAATCTCGTTGGGCGGAAGTCTCATCAGTTGGTGAAGCACGGGCTACTGCGCGAAGAACTTTCGTGCGGTGGAGCTCGTATACGGGACACAAAAACTTACACAAAGTCAGATTGCATCTGAGGGCTGAGTCTGCTCCTAAGTAGGGCAATAGTTTCTCATACTATTGATTCTTCATATATTATATTGCCCAATCAACAGTCAGTTTACAGACAGCTCAAGGCTGCTCACTTTTTAGACTTCGGACGACAGAGCAACAAAGCCAATCCCAATTCCCAATAGCGGACCAAGAATGAGAGTGGTTTTCCATTTCATATCTAGGTAGAGCAATCCCCACCAACGTGTCTCGGAACCACTGCTGGTAGGAGTAAGTGGTAAGTATCATCTGATTGGTCCATGAATGGAATATAGCGATACACATAGTGGATTGTCTTTCGCATTGGAAACTGCAGCACAAGAAAAGTGATTGTCACTACTTTTCAAATTCCGGCCATGGTGCTCCATAAGATAATCACCCTACAGCCCGTCGAAGGAGAAGCCATCTCATCGAAAGATCCGCAGGTCCACCGTGGCTTTGAGCAATCAGCTATAAAACAGATCGTTCTACTTCTAATTCTACACCACTTGTCGATCTCAAAGATTGCAAGTTAGTTGTAGATTTCTCATTAAAAGCTGATTTCTCATAACCCATTATCCATTATCATATGAAACTGTCAACTGTCACAAGAATGTACCACCCTACAGCCCGTCGAAGGAGAAGCCATCCCATCGAAAGATCCGCAGGTCCACCGTGGCTTTGAGCAATCAGCTATAAAACAGATCGTTCTACTTCTAATTCTACACCACTTGTCGATCTCAAAGATTGCAAGTTAGTTGTAGATTTCTCATTAAAAGCTGATTTCTCATAACCCATTATCCATTATCATGTGAAACTGTCAACTGTCACAAGAATGTACTCCTAGCTTGTTGAACTATCCTCCGTCCTCTCGATCAAGTGAGGAGTATTGTAGCAAGCAGCAACCCGCGCCCTCTATATGCACTCTAGCTAGCTACTCCCTCCGGAAATTGATAGGAGGATAGAGAAGATAGACTATGCTGCTACCGACAGTACAATAACAATAGATTAGAGTGTAGAGAGCTATGCACTCAACGCTTAACGGACTTGGTATCAAAATACGCGCATGATAGTGACTCGAAAGTAAAATTGTGACTATCTCATGCCTCAAGCTTAGAGGCCTACACTATCGCTAAATTTCGCCCAATACCATAGCCATATTTTGGTCCCCTCACAGTTCTACCGCTCATTAGTGGGGTAACTGTGCCTTTTCTTCATCAATCGTTCCATCTAGACCTGCTTAGAGTCCCAAATATCAAGTAGGGTGCAGGACGTACCCAGTCCCAACATCTGTTGGCGGGAAACACACTCAAAATAAGATAATCAAAGCCAACCGTGTTCTCTCTGTTCCTGTTTGAATCTTAGTAAGAAGATCAGCAAGGTTAGTCTTAGACGGTTCATAGGCAATTCGACACATTCCTGAAGCAACATTCTCACGAACGAAATGGTATGCGATTGAATTTGACTTCTTCTTCTAACTTGATTCGGGAATTGTACTGTTATGAACAACAGACATATTATCCACCCAAATATGTGCATGACCGTCCAAAGGTACGCCCATCATCCTTAATTTGTATCGTAGACCCTTGATCATTTCGATACCGACTTTGAGGGCCATATACTCTGAACCAAACGTTGATGTCTCAACACTCGTTTGTTTCTTGCTGTACCTACTCACTGGAGCACGATTCAGATATATCAGTATTCCTGTTCTTGATCTCCGAGTTGCCAAATCTCCAGCATGATCCGAATCAACAAACACGGTCATCTGGACTGGGTTCCCAAGAGGCTCTGGCGCGTCCGCTGGCAAGTCTTCTCTCGCATCCGGGTAAAATCCCGACCAGTCAGAGGTAATCTCTTCCCCATGTTGTATGTAAGAGGGGTCCAACACTAGCCTTGAGCGGTCATGCAAATTCAAATACGCAAAAATATGCAGCATAGCATGGATGTGACCCTCTCTGGGTCCTGCCAAGAAAGCCGCCAACATGGAGACTTCTGCAGTAATATCGATCCTGCCCAGTTCAACCAACCATCTTAGGACACCGATTTGCTGCTGGTAAAACAAATGCCAGTCTTGATTACAATATGCACTTGTGTCCAGTTCAGGACGATATCCAGTCGGTAAGACACTAGGGGCTCTTGTTTTTAAACTGAGACCTCTTTCTTCTAACCAAATCTTGACGTTGCGTATCGCTTCGGTAGCGTACCGTTTTGAACTAAGGGCCCAACAACGCTTACTCACATCTCCGTCGATGTCAAAGGTTTCGACTTGGTTACCAAGATATATCTTAGGCTCTCCGATAGAGCTTGGTTTCAACAGGTAGTGTTGATCAATCATATTCAGGATATCTTTGCCTCGATGCGAAATCACTAGTACATCATCAATATAGATGAAGACAAGTTCGTAGTATTTCGTCCCATCTTCCTTCGTCGAGGCTCGGAGGTAAACGTCAGGGTCTGCCCGACAAGGTCGGAATCCCAAAGATTCTTGGAGCGTCGTAGAAAGGTGCTCTCGCCATGCAAACGCGCTTGTCTTTAGACCATATAGCGCTTTTGTTAAAATTGCATAGCGACCTTCGTTTTCCTTCCCAAATTCGAGCCCACACTTGGTGCAGACTTTCTCATGACAAGGGGCATTGAGATATGCCCCGGCTATATCAGCGGCTGTGACATCAATTCCATTTAGCGCCGCAAGGAGGAATCCGATTTGGACACTTTCCCGACTGACAACACTAGCGTATGTTGGTGTTTCTGGTTCTTGGGTACGATGACCACCAGCAACATATCTTGCCTTTCTTGTGAAATCCATTTTAATGTCAAAAACGATATGGCAAGGTATGATCTGGTGTCCGGCCGGATGAGGGGCTCCTTCCTCCAATATTTTGACAGCAGGGAAGATCTTTGACATTTCAAGTTTCAAAGCTTTCGCCCAGAAGTCAGTCCCTGTTTCTTTGTCTATCTCCAGGGCTCTTTCGACTGTCTTCGGCAGTTCTATTCCGTATTTCTGCCACTTCTTCATATACCTTGTCGTGGAGACAGCTTTAATCAATCTTGCGCGCCTTTTCAACGTGAATCCTACCCACCAGTTAAAAGCAGGTTCTTTGTCAAGAAGGTTGGCTGTTGCGTATTCCGCTACTTCAAGGGGATACGACTCTTTCAAGTCCTTCAACATTTCCCATGACGTAGTTCCGTCCTTCCATTGGATGCAAAGTTGCCAACCTCTCGTTGTCCTTTTCTTATGCTCACGACCATTGTGAAAGAAAGTTCCCTCGGAAATTGGGACCGCCGTGGCATCTTTGCGGTGATCTATGATTTGATCGATCAACTTAAAGCGATTACCGTCGTCATCCAGTTGTTCGTAAATGTTTTCCGCGATTAAATTTGCCGCATAGGACTCGACATGTCCATCTTGAAACTCTACTTCATACATTGAAGTGTCAAGGTAAGGATTCGTCGATGATTGACCAATCGGGTTCCCATCAGCATCCCGCTTTCTTCTAATTACTTGGCCTGCTCTCTTCGAGTCCCCTAAAGGGAGCATTACTTTTGCCGAGATGAGCTTGTCGAAAGCGTCAAGTTTGTAGGAGTCTGCTTCTGGGACACGTACGTCCCCTTGCTTTTCGTCTTCATAAGCCTCATATAAGGGTGTGTCGTGACCGAATTCATCTGGATCTTCATCCTCTTGTGGAGCCACGCCCTCAATACGATCGCCCAAGGCTTCCTTCAATTCACTGTCAAACTGTTCTTTCTGTGCAGTGAATGAGGGGTCGTGCGATTTTTCAACCGACAGAGGCCAAACGGATGTACGATGGACCACTTTACCTTTTGAGGTCAGAATCTTTGAACTCATCGCTTGTCCTACCGTCTTACTCGGGCCTAACCACCGGCCGAGTTTCCGATTCTCAAAACCCGGGTTGGAGTACCAAACGGGTTCGTACCACGTGTACTCAACCAGGTGAGAAATGTCCGGAGTATCTCCCGTTAATGTCTTTATCGGTGGACCGTCATCGAAGGGACCAGAAGAGAAAGCCGTGTTCGAGCGCCTCTCAGCAACCAGTTGGAGACAATGATCCCATAGGACTGCTGGAGCATTGGTCCTTCTCATTTCTCTTCTATATGCACGCTTCAATTCACGTATATTAGCTTCAGCGAGATTTTGGTTCCGAGTCCACGCCTCGATGGGCCTTATGCGACAACCAAACTTCTGCGCTGTCTTTTTGAACTTGCCACTGGTTAGTTCCGGGGCATTATCAGGGACAACACTGTTAAAAATCCCAAAGTCACTGAACACTTTCTCGAGCGTCGTATGGGCGTCCTTCTTCCTTTCCAAAGGGTAGAACTGTACCCAACCAAAATCACTCGCATAAATTTGACCACAGGTGTTTTGGCCCAACGATTTAGTGTCTGAAAAGAGGGTGTCAGTATAAACATCCGCTCTTAATCGCCGATGCTTCAGTTGGTAGGCGGTATGTTTCAACCTCTTACTGCCAACTCCTTGGGAGAAGTCTCGCACTCCTAATTGGGCCGTCGATTGGAAAGTCCTTTCTGCCACAGAAAGGCCGATTCCCCAACGAGATGACAACGCGATTGGGTCGACAGTCCCCTTTCTCCTATGGCTTGTTTCTGCAACCATTCTTGAGTTGATCCGAACCATTTTAGCCATTCGGTTATTGATTGACCTTGATCCTTTCGTTCTGACGATATCTTGTTGAACGTCCTGTCTGAGCTTCCTCTCATCGACATCACTTTCAGTCAAGTCATTCGGCGCCCATTGAGGATTATCATTGGTCATTTTGATCCTATAAGCTGGATCTATATTTGCCACTTCTTCCCATGTTGGCTTTCTCACGGTGAATCCACTAATCACCCCTTTCAAGTCCAATGGTATCTTGAGTTTGCTTTCATCTCCGTTGACTGGGGCTATCACAGCATGTGATTCACTTGTTCTCTGTTCCCGTGTGATATACTTGAGAGGTATATCATTCACAATTACACCGGCTTCTCTCATTTGATTTGGATTAAGCAAACATTTATCCATCATTGGAAGATACAACGCCTGATGAAAGTACAGAAGGTACGTTTCGCCAGAGTCTTGATCATCGTACGCAAGTATACCCGTGATTACCGGGGTCTCCTTTATCTTGCCAAGTTGTGAAGAGAATCCACTCACTTCGGCCTTGTCCGTTTCATATAAGACCAAACAAGTGTTACCAAGACAGCATGTATCAGCATGACTGTCCAGCTCACAATTCGTCGTCTTCACAGCAATCTCGCTTGCAACTGCATTCACTTCTCGGGGATCATATCAGATGTCCCTCTTTCCTTTCTTCCTTTGGCTCATGATCGCACCAACGCCTAGTTCTTTCTCATTCTGGTCATTGGAGTCACCTGTCGTCTCAGAACTGTCGTCGGTAGTGGAAGTACCACTACTATCATGGCCTTTCCTCTTGTTCTTATTGTTTATATGAATGGCCGCAGCAGACCTCTTCTTCGTACTGCTGTTGGCAGCGTCCCTTGCTTCTCGGACCATTTGCTGCTGTTCTTTGGATAATTTAATCCACTTTCTGAACGGGTAATATTTATTGGGGTCAAATCCTTTGGTTGGAGTCTGGTACCCGTTATTACGTTTGTTTCCATTGCCGCCATTCTTGTTAGACTGAATGGACGAGATCCGTGCTTTCCTTGTGGTGGCACTACAAGCTGAGTTCAGAGTGTACATCAACGACGTAGACCCCTGTAGAATTTGTACCAGAAAAATAATCCTCGCTAGCGTTCTCATTACTAGTGAATGAAAGTGTCCGACCGGCGACTTCCCAGAGTCTTAGGATAATATTTTATTTGTTTTAGTGTGTTGCGTGACAGCTTCCGAACGCTGGAATTCCGTCCAAAATGATGAAAAAACGCTTGTTGTCTAACGACCATGGTGGAGGGCCTCCCAGACCCGTTGAACTGTTGCCGAGCTGCATCCGGATGCTTTAGGGTTTACTTGAACCACCCCCAATGGGGCAACAGTTCAACGCATCGACATCATCCACAATGACACGATCATCGGACTCACCTCACGCAGCACAGTCTCGGATGGAACGAAGTTTTTCTGGGAACGAGATTGTTGAACTGTTTCGGAAGCAGTGCTCACCCACCGTGTTTGGATTCTGCAACAAGTGGTTCCGAGATGTCGAGCTTGTAGGATATATGAACACTTGGTTGCCAGGATTGTCTGTGCTGGAAATGAACCGTGCTTTCCGAAGAGAAAAAAGCATTGCAATGTGTTTCGATGATGTTGAAAAGCCAAACAAGTATGGCTTCTACCGCTATAGAGATACGATCAAAAGGGAACGCTTCACATTCTATTACATCTCTAAAGACACAACAACCCTGCCAGTGATGTTGGACGATCATCAAGAATGGCTGGAGGCTGCAGCCAAGAATGTGATTCGGCGGTCGGGACGAGCGAAGCCAACGAAGCGAAGGAACGAAGAGTCACCAGGGTTGCGTGAAGGCACGCTAAATACATCCAAGCAAGCAAGAAACACTTCAACTCCACCAGCAATCAAGAACACTTCAACGCAGCAGCATGAACAGCCAGCACTGCAAATCGTCGACAGCACCACCGCAATGGAAATGTCGCCATCACACAACAACACAAATCAGGTACATGTTGCAGCAATCCAACCTGCCGAATTGGGCACAAACAAAGTCAATGTTGTTCATTCACGGAGTTTGTGTATTGGTTTTACAGCTTTGGAGGATGAGCCGAGCGGAAGTCTAGCACAGTACCAGAACGTAGACGAGGAAGCGTTTTTTAATTCCGGAAGGATGTCTGGACTCTTTGCTGGCAAGAAAAATTCTCCAGGATCAGTAAAAAGAAACCTTGAACGATGGATAGACATCCTTGGGAAGGCCCCTTTCAGCTTGGAAACAATGCAGAAGGTGGTTAACAATGCAGATGCCTTCCCACTTAACCACGAACAGACAAGCAGGGTACAGCTGAAGGTGACGTACTTGCACCTCTCCTATAAGATAGCATTGGCGGACATGCCATATGGTCACCGGTGGTTAGATTGTATAGAGGAAGCCGTTAAAAAAATGGAAGCAGTTTATGGTGCATCAGTAAAAAGACACCCGCACACCGTTGCTCGTTGGCACAGGTACTATCGGGCTTTCGACTGTTTCCCTCATCCAAACTATCAAGTTCAAATTGGAAAAGAGGCATCGCCCTACATTTTTGTTCACTTGCCTGAAGCGAAGGAAAAGTTTGAATGCTGGGCAAAGGAAAATCTGAGCACTCTAACAACAGAGTCCGCTCTCGTGTACCTGAAGAACACCTTGATTCCAGAAATGTATGCCATGGTCACACAAGAGTGCATCGATAACAACGCAAGGCCATTGTCGAACGAAGATTTCCTGGCCTCGTTGAAGCTGTCGACCATTTCCCATAGCACAGCATGGCGCTGCATTGCCGCTGCAGGGTTGGTGTTCAAGGAACACACGAAAACATACTTCACCGATCGACACGAAAGCGCTGAGAATGTCGCCCACAGAGCTGATTTTGTCAAGAGGTACTTTAAGTGGGAAGAGCTCTCATATCGGTGGGTGCAACTCCCTGTCGAGGAGGCAATCAAACTTGAAAACGAAGGGGATGCTGGCAACGAGAAGCTCCTACCAGACAGCTTCGTATTTGAATACACTGACGCAACAACAGGCACTTAGATGCGGGAGTACCATATCGATGCCTTCCCCAGCGAATTTGAACGGTACATCAAGCCCCAAAACAAAATTCACAATGGGAACTTGTCACACAGGTTCCCTTCGGACCGCAAGCCCGTGATCCTTATCGGACAAGACGAATCGATCTACAAGCAGTTTTCGTTCTCGTCCAAGGCGTGGTACACTAAAGACGGTGCAACAAAAATGTTGCCAAAGGATGATGGACATGGGATGATGATCAGCGCATTTGTTAGCCGATCATGGGGCATCCTTATGGACGAAAACCCATTGCTTGATGCGCAGCTATTTCAGATCAATGAACTCCATCTACGTCCAACACACAACACATACATCTCTACGGAGGTTGCAATGCGCCTCAATGGCCACACTGCCAAGACTCCAATTACCAACGCAAAACCCTTCACTCGCTTTTTTGATTACGGAGCAGACAAAGAGGGATATTGGTGCTACGACCACATGGCCTTGCAGTTGGAGGACATTGTCGATTGCCTCGTGGTCATGTTCCCCGCGCATGACTTTGTCTTTTTGTTCGACCAAAGCAGTGGTCATGGAAAACATCGATCTGATGGGTTGAATGCTCTGAATATGAACAACAACTGGGGAGGAGCTGTTCCCAGCATGCGTGACACGAAAATCCTGGATGAAAGTTGCCTTGGCCCGTACAACCATGACGACAAACTACGAGTTGGTGACGTGCAACACCTTGTCTATCAGGAGAACGATCGTGGTCCAGTTGCTAAAAAAGGACGTCGTCTCAATGACGCACAGCGTGTTGCATCGAAGAATACATACCGAACTGGTACAACGAAGATTCGCAACCTCACAAAGAAGGAGCTCATGGCAAAACTTGTCCAGGTCATGGGACCTGGAATGCAACGTTCGTTTCAATCGAAAAATACTAGTGAACTACAGGACCTTTGTAAACGCTCCAACATTGCAACAACGATTGAAGATGATATGGTCGACGAAGGCTGGATGAATGCTGCAAAAGGACTGTTTCAAGTTTTATGGGAGAGGGGGTGGATTGACCCTGAAAACATGATCAAGTACGTCAAGACAACCAGAGATGCATGGTTGGAACAGGATAGGAAGACTGTGAAAGAAGCCTGTCAGGCGGATTACAAAAAGTACTCTCTGGTTCGGCTGATGAGCGAATGCTCTGATTTTAAAAATGAAAAATCTGCAATGGAGAAGTTGGCGGAAGACTTGTCTGAGCGACATCGTTGCAAGATCGAGATTCTGGTATCGACCAAGTATCATTGCGAGATGGCTGGTGAGGGGATTGAGTATTGCTGGGGTTACTCAAAAAATGTCTTTCGCGCTTTCTCACTGAAGGAGAAGAAAGACAAAGCTGCCTTTTTGCAATGTTTGACAGCGAGCCTGAAGAAGACGACACCTGAAATCGTGCGGAAAATGTCAGGAAAGGCACGTCGCTATATGCTCGCGTACTTGTTGTACGACCAAAATCCCACCAACAGAGACTATTCAACTGCGGGCCTCTCGTATGACGAAATTGAAAAGATGACAAAAGCAATCAAGTGTCACCGATCCGCCCTCGACCAAGACCATGGCTTCATCTCACGTCTCTGGAGAGAAACGCAAGGATCAGGTGCAGAAGAGACCTGATCTACAATAATCTCTATTTATCATCTATATACATGTTACTGAACTATTCATGCGATTAATCCATTATATTGAATGTAATCCTTGTCAGTTAGTGGTATCAATGATCACTTCCGTGTTGTGTGCTCGTGTGCTCGTGTTGCGTGTTCGATTCTCAGTTTGTAAATAGATCGAAAATGTGCGCAACCGAGAAGAATGGACGATTTTCGGAGCACACCTTGCGCGAAAACACGCCCCCCTCTCCAAAAGCGCGCACGTATCGCAAAACTCCTTAAGTAACTCAGCCCAAATACCAAAAACTTTCCCGTTTTTTAGTTTGTGAGCTCAAGATTTTGTTTTTGGTATGTGGGCTGAGGAGAGTGCTGCGTTTCGTGTTTCTTGTGTTTCGTGTTTTGAGTTTTGCGTTTCGACCATGGGGAAACCAAGCCCAAAGAAACAGCCTTCAAAAGCGGGTGCTCAAAAACGAGACAGCATGAGTGACCAAGGAAATCTTAACGCTCTTCTACTTGCAATAGATGCAGCGGAAGGGCCGTCAGCGGCAGTAACAGCGGCGCCCGAAGTAGCAGCAGCCGCAGCGCCCGAAGCAGCAGCAACAGACGAAGCGACAACAACAAAGCACCATCGGTTTCTTTCGGATCAAGACTTTGCCCAAGTGAAGGATAAAAAGCTTGCAGATATTCGGCGTGGCCATCCAGAGAAGGACCACAGCAAACAGTATTCGGACACTCAAATGCGGCAGCTCCTCACCGATACGCGCACAGCGGACTACAAGAAAGGCGTCGAGGAAGTGGAGAAACTCCCTTCTCGTTCTGGACGGGATCCAATCAGGACTTTCACCGAAGGCCTCAAGACGCTCTCCAAGATCAAAGACAGTGCTGTACTTGCCTGTGCTATGGGAGAGTATGTCTCACGGAAGATTTTGGCCACTTTTACGGTCCAAGAAGCTCCAATTCGGAAGCCCGGTTCAGGCTTGCAAAAGGGGAAGATTGTGCCACTTTCGAGTGGAATGGGTCTCCCTGTGCAGAAGAACAGAAAAAATACCTTCCCGATCGGCAAGCATGTCGGTTACACATTGGCGAACAATCCGGTAGTCAAAATCTACCTTGGAAAAGTGCTTCTGTTTGAGGTGAAGGAGTCAAAACTCCCAGGCGCCGGGTTTGGCGTCTTTGCAGTTCGGACAATCAACGATGGTGAAGTGATTGGCGCGTACACAGGAAACGACGTCACGTCTCGGACAGTTGTACCCAACGAGTACGCGATTCAGTTCGGACGTGACAATCGAAGGCTTCAAGCAGACAACGACGATCACTTCGGCATGGCGCTGCACTTAATCAACGACCACCAACACCATCTGTACGGTACAGACAATCCACCGGATGAATCGGACGACGGTTACAACGTGAGAATCATGCCAAATCTTCTAGTTAAGGCAATCAAAAATATTGAGCCGGGCGACGAGCTGTCTTTGTTTTATAACCTTACGGACGAATCGCCGACGTCCTCCGAACAGGTCATCCAAACGTCGACGAAAGGTGACGACGAAGACGAGGGAAAGAAACGCAGTCGACCCAATGATGAAAATGAAGACGACGGGAAAAAGACAAAGAAGCCTGTCTTTACTTCTCCTTCTACTGTTTTCCGTCCAGTTGCTACTGTTGCTCGTCCTCCTTCTCCGCCTCCTCCGCAATACGTTTCTGAGCACTACAATTCGCCCCCTCAGCTGCCGCCGCATTATCCTCCGCAATATTATCACCATCCTCCGCCGCAGTACAATTACCCTCCGCCGCAGTACAATTACCCTCCACCGCAGTACAATCATCATCCTCCGCCGCATTATCCTTATCCTCCGCCGCATTATCCTCATCCTCCGACGAGTCATCCTCCGCCGCAGTACCATGGACATCCTCCGTCCTACAATCAACCCAACTATGGAGGTTACGGGGGGACTCTACCTTCATCGCTCCATCATCAGCAGCAACAACAACGCACGACCCAGCCGGTCGAAGGCTCACCCCACCTCCTTCCGAGCAATCCCATCCCACCTGCAGCACAAGCTCAACCCGAGCTCCTTCCCAGCAGTCCCGTCCTACCTGCAGCACAAGCTCAACCCGCCACTCAAGCCAATCCCAGCCCTAGTACTGGAATGTTCGTACCAGTGGTAATGGCAGAAGATGACACGGATAGTATTTTTGAGGAGATGGAAGCGATCGATGCGAAAGCGAAGGAGAATGAGCGTTTCGAGAAAATGAAGTTGTTACATAGAGAATTGCGCTCGAAGTATTTCAAATGGCTGTACGATATTGAAAACAAAATGTATCGAGGATATTTTTTGACAACTCCGCCAGATCTCCTCGAAATGTTGGAGAATGCGTGGTACAGCACAGGCTTGGACCAGAAAGGAAAGGGCAAATTTTTCAAATCTGTTCAAGACTACACACCAAATTTGTTGATGGCAATGATGGAACATGAGGGAATGGTGTCCAACATTCGGTACTTCGGCCACGTTAACCCCGAACATGCTGCAAAGGTCACGGCCAATTTCAAGCAGTTGCTTGCCTCAGCTCTCTATGGGATGAACTACGCAAAAGATGATTCATTTGCGGACCAAATCAACATTCACCTTTCGTTCATGAAGACCACAGAGGCAAAAGTTCAAGAACCTCACATCGACTTCTTGTTCCAGAGCGTAACAGGGAACATGTCCGAAGGTCCCAAAACGCCCTCCGGGAAGCAACCAATCAAAAAGACTCGGAGAGCAAATGCAGATCTGCCACTCCGGGAACGCATGCCTTTTATTGTTTTCATGCCCCTGGCGGAGGAGGGTATGTCCGTTGAATTGTGGAGTTTCCGCGGTGAGAAGCACAAGGATTATATGAACGAGCTGGGTAAAGTGGTACATATCCCATATGGCACGTTTCTCCTCGTTCGAGGAGATACTGTCCATGCTGGTGGCTTTAAGACTGGGGAGATGGGGAATCCACGTGCACATTTCTACGTGTACCAAGGAAAAGATGGGACCGTTCACGATCCCATGCCAAAGAACACCTACAACCTTCCTTCTGGAGAAAGCAGGCTTTCCGACTACTACTTCCATGACAAAGACATCCCTGGTGTTTGCCGAAGTGGGCTCGTTGGGGTTAAGCTTTGGGTCGGGGACAAGCGTGTTTGCGTCCTAAGTGACAATCCTCGTAAGGTGCTTGTGGCCGCGAATTATAAACCTGGTAAGAAGATCGCGAGCAAAGAAGCCGATCAAACTTAGATCTTTCCTCGTGGTGAAAGTGTGTTATTGTTGAAAAAGAATACCATGGTACGTTGAGTTGCAGTATGACATTAAGATTTATTAGTTTATTCCTTCATATTATACTTTAGTACATTGTCGTGTTTGTTTCCATGAAGTGTCGAAAACGCAAAATATGAGATAAGAATCATAGCTCGTCTGGGACCAATCACGAACTCCCTCGTACATCCATACGAGACGCGCCCGCAAACCGGGACCCAACTACCGACACTGGGAAGCTGGATGACGACGATGACGATGATGATGACCATGACAATCACGACCATAACGATGATGAAGAGGACAAACGGGATGAGCGATGATAGCTACAACAAGGACGACTACAATACAACGACGACAATGATAGCCACGACAATGACGAGGACTTGGACGACGACAATAATGATAATCACAACAAGAACGACTGTAGAAGCACTACAAGTACCATGATGACAAATCGATTCATATTTAGTGATTAAGGATACCTAAAACGTCCATCAGTAGATATCTAGTACGCCTTGTCCTCATGATCCAAGTACTCGGGGCCGAAACTGTTGTGCTGCGTACCGATGAAGTCTTCTTGGGTTTCGAGAAATCCATCATCGGCATACAAATCAATGGATGTCCGGTAAGCACGGGATGGATTGTTAAAGAACAACGGAGGTGAGGAGGGGATGTTTTCTCCAACTGCCAGCGATTCATTCAAAATCTTGCGAGGGTCTGTCGCTCCACTTTCCTTCACCTGTTCTTCTGCAATCTGACGTTGGAAGGCATGCTTCTGGGAGGGGGTCAAAGCAAAAGCTCGGGACTCCACCTTTGGGGAAGAAGCTACTTTCTTCGGGGTCACATAAGACTCTGGAGTCTTGTTCTCGATGTTGTCCTCCTTCTTGATCTCCTTCTCGGGCTTGTTGTCGGGCTTGCTGTTGGGCTTGGTGTCTGTGGCAGCAGAGTGCGCATCGTGAGAAAGGGAGACTCAAAGCCAACAATGAACAATCAAACTTACCTTCTTTGCCGACAGCCTCGATCGCAAGGAGCTCTGCCGCGATATCCGACAGGTTAGCGCGTTCGACGTCCTTGTTGCTGACGAAGAACACTGGGATACCATCTTCATCCCCAATGGTGAGTTGCCACTGTTTGGCGCGCTCTTTCCACAACGAAGCATCCTCAAGGTTGAACGTGACTTGCCTCTTGGTCAAAGCAGGAGACTTCGTCGTCATCGTCTTCTTCTTCTTCGCCTTTTTGTTCTCCACAGACTTCTTTGAAGGCATTTTCTTGCCGTTTCCCTTGTCGGAGGGAAATGCGGTTTTGCTGGAAGGAGCTGCGGCGGAATCCTGCTCCTTCGCAGATTCAGCTCGTTTGGTAGCACTACGAGTCTGGCGCATCGTTAGAAAATAAAAGTGAGGATTGGTTGGTTTGATTGTTGTGTTCGTTTGAATCGTTGGGTTCAGTCTCCATTCTTGTGTCATCTCGTGTTCCCCCCGGCGCTCATGTTACAATTCTTTCTGAATCGTAGGGACATTGATGCTCGGTAGAGCAGACAATCAGGTAGGTCACCAACCGATACAAGCTTCTCAGGGTCAGAGAAGCAAGCAAGTCGAAGTCTATCAGAAGGATAGTCGGGACACAAAAGAGGATGTGATAAATGGTGATATTGTTAGATTGTGTGTTGATTACTACGATAGGTCTACGTGAAATGTTCGGTCCTGCCAAGGGTCATGTGTCATAGGTTCTTGGCGGCAACAGGTTTGGAATAGTTGGAGTTGATTCATGTGATGTATATGACATGTATATGTGGGCGGATAACATATACAGGGTCAACAGCTCTTGCTTTGGGTTGGCATAGTTGTTTTCATGGCGCGCAGCTTGTTGACAATTTGGAGATTGTGGGAATGGAAATATGGTCTCGCGTGATCGTGTGTCGTGCTTGGGATACTTAGACCGTTGGATCGGATAGATGCCGATAGCGCTCGGATGTCGCTTGGGTGCGCTCGATGATTTCGGGCGCGTATGCTTAGGGCGTTAGTATAATGTCCGAGCAACGGCCAAATTTATGTCCGTTGTAATACCGCACGACCCAGTTTAGTCTTGAGAGTGAGTTCGTCAATCTATTCTCACTTTTCATGATTTGCGAAGAAATATAGGTCGATATAGCGCGAAGCTAGGAAACATAGCTCGAAGCTAGAGGGCATGGTGCGATAGCACGAGGCTATGTGACATGGGGAATCGATGAGATGTAGAATCTAACCACCATAGACGGTGAGAATTCTAACACTCCCCACAACTCGTCGTTTCAACCTTGTCATCATTGGATTTGTTGAGATCTTGAACTTCTCCTTTCCAAAACAACAATGGCTTGAGCATGGGCCAAATAGATACGAAATCCCAATGTTTGCTAAGGATATCGGCAGGGTTGGTCTTTCCATCTTTCCAGTAGAATGCAACATACTTTGCTGCGATGGCTTCACGAACTCGGTGGTATGACAGAAGATGGTGTCTCTTGGATAGTATGGAGTGAGGAACGGTTGCATTGAGCACAACAGATCTGTTATCTCCGTACAAGTAACTTCGCTCTCGGATAGGTACTCCAAGGTAGCGGAGAGAATGTCGTAATTCTGTAATCTGATCTATTGCTGTCCTTGCAGCCACAAACTCGGATCCATAGGTAGCAGTTTCCACCGTGCTCTGTCTCTTGCTGTACCAGTCAATAGGTGTTCCGTTCAACAAATGTAGAACAGCAGTGACGGATTTACCAGTGACTATGTCATGCATGAGATTGGCATCAACATAATGAGTTGTGGTAACATAGCGGCCAAGAGGTGTTGGGCAATCTTCAGGAATACGTTCACTTGCATTCGAGTAGACAGTGCGAGTCCAATCAAATTCTTGGGTAGGAAGACTTGAATAATCAGGCTCTCCAATCCTAAATCTGATTGCGCCTTCTGGGAGATGTGCAAGGTATCCATAGATACGCTTGGCTCTATCAAGATGTCCTTTCCTCGGAGCAGCACGAAAGCGTGATAGCGTCATTGTAGCGGTGAAGACGTCGAAACGACCAATAGTGATCACCCATTGGAGTTGTCCAATCAGAGTTTGGAAATGGCTAGTACCTTCTTCATCAAGGAGCTCAGAATCATCCAATTCAGGATGGTCTCCACCAATAAGAGGTGTTTTGGCTTTCTTGGGTTTCTCCTTGAAGATTCGTTCGAAAGTGTCCATCATCTTACCAATGTAGCGTCTTGGATCTGCTACGAATGTTCCATCAGAATCCTTGGTGTAACAACATCCCAAATGGAAATCAATAGGTCCATCTCCTTTGAGTTTGAAGTTGTATTTCTCCTTCAGGATCTTGCAGATATTCCCAGGATCAGTAGAAATAATGGCTAAGTCATCAACGTATACGGCAATGTATTCGTAACAGTCTTCTCCAGGTGCTTTCCTCATCCAGATATCCGGATCTGCTTTGCTTGGTGAAAATCCCATGTCTGTCAAAACATCGAATAAGACATCATGCCAGCGTGCGCCTGATGACTTCAATCCATAAAGTGCCTTGTATATAATCAGGATGTGACCTTCTAATTCCTTGAATTCAGGTCCTGCGACAATGAAAATTTTCTCCCCTGTCAAGGCTTCCAGATATGCATTTCCAATATCTGCTCCCCATATTTCCAAGTCATTCAAAGTACCCAGGAATAAGGCAATGCGGAGGTTGCGAATGGAAACAACACCTGAATAGATTGTCTCAACAGGTTCTTTTGTGAGATGTCCATCTGCGACAAGTCTTGCTTTATGTCGTCCATCATGTTTTACGTCAAAGACAAGATGCACACGTATCTTATGATATCCTTCAGGTGCATTGGATACTTTCCCTTTAATGAAGATGGCTTTCCCAAAATCCTTGAATGTCTTGTAGGACTGGATTTGTGACAATTCTAATTCTGTTGCATCCTGCCACTTTGTGTTGCCATGTTGTTTATCAAGAGCGACAGCTTCCTCATAATTGCGTGGTACTTGAAATCCAAACTTATACTTGACGGAATGGTGAACTTGTTTAATCCTTGACTGTTTGGCTGCTCGAATGAGGCGTTTGCTTGTTTTGACATAACGTTTCAAATGCTTCCATCCAGGTTCGTTGAGTAAACCATGTTTCTTTCCATAAATTGCTACAGTGATCGGATCATCATTGGCGATGAGTGATAAAGGTTCATAGGTAGTCTCCCCAGTTTCCCAATCAACAAGCAAATTATATTTGCTCCCCTTGTAATCTGGATCAGTTGTGTTCAGTGGGCCTTGATGGGCAATGACATCCCTGAACCTGAAAAGATTATCTCCAGAGGTTTGAGCTTGGTTATCTCGTTCGATATACTCCATGAGTTGATTATAGGATATCATCTCATCAACATCAGAATTTGTCTTTCGGTAGATGTACTTGACACGTTCTTCCTGTTTCGTCGCTTCTTCATTAAGATCAATGACTCGTTTGATGACACGTGCACGGTGTCGCTCCCCATTTTCTTCTGTGTCGCATAGGAATGTGCGTCCTATCATGTCGTCAAAATCGATCGTGGGCATTGGTTTGGATGGATCTTCACTATCACTGCGAATGAAGACAGTGTCAGCTTGCTTATCATTGTCATCCTTCTCAGACGAATCCTCCCCTGAAGGTCGATCCACACGGAGGTTGGGTGTAGTGGATTCAACACGGCGAACGGCAGAACGGTAGATTATCTGGTGATCCTGGGTGAGAATCTTCCAAGTAAAAGAATCACCAACGTTGTGAGCAAAACCAACCCAGTGGCCAAGTTTCTCATCAGAAGAAGATGGATAAGAACCGGAAGTGGGTTCAGCGGGGTCAACACGGTAGTAAACCTCATCCCAGAAAGGAAAGAACAAGAGATGAGTAATGTCGGGTGGGCGTCCGGAGAGAGCCTCAAGAGGAGTGCGACCGGAGTGGGTGGGTGATGACGTATGGTTCAATAAGTCACAGACATACTCAAGGCAAAGAAGCCAGGTGTTGGCAGGGCAACCAGTGGCATTCATGAGAGCGTTGGTCATACGTTTAACGGTCTGATAACGGTTTTCAGCCTTATTCTGGTGTTGATGATAAGGTTCAGATCGATACTCCCCAATAAGCAAAGTGCGAAGAATGTCTTTGACCTTTTGAGAGATGAGAGATGAACCACCATCACTGATAAGAGTCTCCATGGCACCACGAAACCGGATGTTATCCTGAAGAGTATTGACAAACTGTTTGGTTGACTTGATCCCATAGATATCAGTAACCAGAGTATCTCGACCAACAAAGATTTGTGCGACTTTACCGCCATGGTCAACAGCAGGGGTGTCGGAGAAAACCGAGTCAGTAGCAACGGGTTCATGACGTCGAGGTATATTAAGGACCGGATTGCGAGCCTTGAAATGTTTCTTGAGGGTGTCGTGGTCAAAAGTAATGCTACCATTACGTGTAGTGTGCTTGAACGTGTCGGCAATAACATCTTCAGATTGCCAACCAAAGAATGGACGGAACTTCTTCCAGTCATACGCTTCCTGGTAACGACGGTGGACAGAGGCATGAAGTGTAGGATCATTACCTTCTGCGTCAGCATAGATAGAAAAGAAGGGTGCGTCGTCAGGTCCATGATCATATGGGAGATCCAAAAGGAGATTGAGGTTACAAACAACACGATCAGTATACTCCCCATAGTTGTCATATGGGTGGTTCGACATACTACCATCAGTCTTGACGTGTTTCCAATCAGGATCATTGTCAGAGGGTGTGGGAGAATACGAATGGTCCAGAACACCAGGATCCCATGTGTCGGGTGACGTGAAGATGATCTGAGGTAAGGTATCCATGTCATCGTCGCTGGGGATACCCAAGGAGTGGATGTAGGCTAACCCATCCTTGATGTGAAGGGGTATGGCACGACCATCAAGTGTAGTGATGCGTTGTTTACCATCAACTTTAACAGATCGTTCATCAACAGCAAGTCCGAAATGCTCGAATTGACCAGGAGCATGGATAGATAAGCCCTTCCCATAATAAGCATATTCATTGAAGATGCCGACAATAGGTCCATCATTGGTCTCAAACTTTGCGGCACATGTGACGACAGGAAGTCCAGTAAGTTCATGGTTATCAATACCCACAATAGTGATATGACGGCCAGTCTTAGAAAGGATGCGCATGTCAGAACCAGCAAGTCCTCCATTAGCACCACGGTCAATCAATTGATTCCCTGGTAAAGTAGATTTCCTGGAAAACAGATAGCGTGGGACATGTCCTGCTTGTTTATGCATGTTGGCTTTGAAAGTAACCTTCTTGCTTGTCTTGGACTTGGCGTTAGAAAGAACACTAGTCAGGTCAGTTACCGGGTGATTGATATCAGTCGTCATGGCTTGGTTGATAAATTGTGTAACCGGATCTGAATCATCTGAATGCTCAGGGACTACGCCAGGTGAGTCGTCATCAGATGCAACTTGGTTGGGGTCAGGATCAGGTTCCGGATCAATGTCGAGGGCATGTGTTTGCACTGTCCTCGGTGTTGTTGATGAAGGTGCTTGAATCATCTTGTTATACTCAATGATCAACTTGCGATCTTCTTCAGAAAGTTTGAACCATAGGTCACGCGGCAGACTAACCTTAGATGAAGAGGATGGAGAGTCAGATGTCGCTTTGGTGTTGTGGACATGATACTCCATATCATCTTGTGAGGTTATGTCAGCATCTGTATCTTGGCCATATAGTGATTCATGTTGTTTGACATGTCGACGGCGACTTTGAACAGATGACTGGGTTGCTTGATCATGGTCATAAGCTGCGTCTAGAAGGAGACGGAAGTATGATTGATAGCAAAGGGATTTTGCACCGGATTTGGTGTTCACCACATTATCCAAGATCTTGACTCGGCGGAGATCAGGTACCTTTTCTACAGCTTGCATGAGGAAGGTCATCCTGGTATGATCAGGGATGCGATCAGACAATGTCACTAAATTGTCTAGCAAACGTAGCTGCTCTTGAAAGTGTAGAAGAAATTGACGTGTTGTTCCGCGCCATGTGTCGTCAAGACGTAGATTGGAAATGTAGTTGGTTAAGCGGAGGACTTCTCGCTTTGCTAGGTCGGATTCGGTATGCAAAGAGTGTAACTTCTGCAATACGGCACGCGCATCTTCATCATGTTCATGTTCACGTACATAGGCTCGACCTTGATCAGTCTGAATGATACGGACAAGAACGGAGTAAAGAAATACTTGTTGCTCTTGAAAAAGTTCTTCGGCATATTCATCATCATGGGGTGGTGTGTATTTGAAATTCAGAACGTTGGATAGGCCTTGAGCCTTAGCTGTAGTCTTGAATACACGCCAGAATGAATCGTAGTATCGTTCATCCTTGAATACCTCATATGCAGTTGCGTCGCGCTTAGTTCCCTTTCTGAATGCTGTAAGGTCTTGTTGAGATTGGGATGCGGCAGTAACTGTGCTGACAGATTTCACAGATGACGGTGACTTCATTGGCGAGACTGAGACTTGGCTAGGTGGTCCCTTAGAGAAATCTGTGTTGATCCTCCAAGTGTTGAACTCTTTCCTCGTTAGGTTCATCCAGTCGCTATTGGATAGCTCGTCTTGAATTTCATTGGTCTTGTATGTGGCCCAATAAGCCAAGAGCTTGATCTGCTGTCTTGTAGGGCCTTGTAGATCATGTGTCTGTTTGTTGACCTTGTATTGTGTCAGTTCCTTCATGGATTCCTCGGTATTAGTTTGCATATACGAGATAACATGAGTAATGTTCTCAAAACCATGGTATTTCATCCACTTCATTAAGTAGTCGGCCCTTTCTTTGGTGAAGAATTGGCAGACAGTAAATATGATGTGGTCGAATAGGTCTGTGTCCGAGACATTGTCTTGGTTATCTTCTCCCTTAGGAGTCGTAGGTGTCTTGGGTGATTGAGGATCCATGGTGTTATTTGGTTGGTTCGATGTTTATTTAATGTGCGGTGTGATGTGGTTTATTTAATGTGTGATGTGATGTGAACCCGGATGTACCACGTGTGCCACGTATGTACCACGTATGTGATACCCGGATGTGTGTTGTGATGTGCGACTCCTGGAAATTTCCGTTGATTTCGACAAATTTTCGCCGAGTTTCAACAAATTTTCGCCGAATTTTCGCGATTTGACGGGAATGTGTGGCGTGTTGTGCGACCAAGGGTACCCGGATGTGCGTTGAGTTTAAGTCTTGGAAAGGTTTTGAGAGGACGGGAGTTAACTATGAGTAATTAAGCTTCGGTCTCCGAATCCTCACCCTCTTCCGAATGATCAGAGTCGCTTCCAGGCTCAGATGGGGCAGCACAAGCAACAGAAGAAGGGGAATCACCTTCAGCCAGGTGGTTCTCGACCTCGGCACGCAAAGGGTAGATAGTTGCACGATGGTCCTCGATGGTATGGACCTCGTGGATGTAGGCAACGTAGTTATCTAGGCGTACAACGTTAGGAGGCAGAGGGCAAGTCGTCGTGTTCACGACGTGGATGGTATTGTAGTATCCAGTTGGGCGCTCGAAGGTTAGGAAGCGGAGGTGGACAGTACGGATGGGGTTGCCCGAGAGGGCGGCAAAGATGAGGCGACGCCTCGGAGAACGATGAAGTTGGTCGTTCAGACGGTCAATGTCTTCTTGGTCGACGATGTGGGTCACCGATTGGAACTGGCGTTCGATCTGGGTCTCCCCACGAATGATCTCGGGATCGAAGGTCGAACAAGTTGGTTGGCGGAAGTACTTGATATGATCAGCAATCAACCGGGTGGTACGACGGGATCGAGAAGGGACGAGCCGACGAGGCGGACTCGGGGGCCGAAGCAACGGCGCAGGGATTGGAGCGTGAGGCTGGGTTGGAGTCTCGAATGGGTTGCTGTTGGAACTGTCGACGGAGATGTTGACCGATGTGTTGGCTGCCTTCGGCGTCGGCACCAGTTCCTGCTGCACCAGGGTATCGGGCTGCCCGGGATGCAGGTTGGCTCGATAGATCTGTCGTACAGGAGTGATAATCTCGTTAGTATCCATGAAACCACAAGGAAATAAGCTTTGAGACTGTTAATCTGTTACAATTCTTTCTGAATCGTAGGGACATTGATGCTCGGTAGAGCAGACAATCAGGTAGGTCACCAACCGATACAAGCTTCTCAGGGTCAGAGAAGCAAGCAAGTCGAAGTCTATCAGAAGGATAGTCGGGACACAAAAGAGGATGTGATAAATGGTGATATTGTTAGATTGTGTGTTGATTACTACGATAGGTCTACGTGAAATGTTCGGTCCTGCCAAGGGTCATGTGTCATAGGTTCTTGGCGGCAACAGGTTTGGAATAGTTGGAGTTGATTCATGTGATGTATATGACATGTATATGTGGGCGGATAACATATACAGGGTCAACAGCTCTTGCTTTGGGTTGGCATAGTTGTTTTCATGGCGCGCAGCTTGTTGACAATTTGGAGATTGTGGGAATGGAAATATGGTCTCGCGTGATCGTGTGTCGTGCTTGGGATACTTAGACCGTTGGATCGGATAGATGCCGATAGCGCTCGGATGTCGCTTGGGTGCGCTCGATGATTTCGGGCGCGTATGCTTAGGGCGTTAGTATAATGTCCGAGCAACGGCCAAATTTATGTCCGTTGTAATACCGCACGACCCAGTTTAGTCTTGAGAGTGAGTTCGTCAATCTATTCTCACTTTTCATGATTTGCGAAGAAATATAGGTCGATATAGCGCGAAGCTAGGAAACATAGCTCGAAGCTAGAGGGCATGGTGCGATAGCACGAGGCTATGTGACATGGGGAATCGATGAGATGTAGAATCTAACCACCATAGACGGTGAGAATTCTAACAGCTCATTCGTGAACAATATCGGCGCGCGCCACAATAAAGTTGCAGCATGAAGCAGCTTCCGAATCACCCGCCGTCATCATCATCATCTAGAACAATCAAACAGAGACGACAGGAAGAGGCAAGGAAGAAGAGACAAGACGCGAAGATGGCCATCGCAGGGAAGAAGAAGTTCGAGTTCAATGAAGAGGACGACCGTGAGGGTGGTTTCGGTCTTCCTTTCAAGTGTTCGTTCTACGCAAGAAACGTTTGTGCGCTCCTTGGACCCATGTCGAGAAGCGCGGACACTGGAACCAACATCGTTGACCGTGGCCATCTGCTTGTCCAGCGGGAGCTCTCGACTGACTACCTTCGGATTGCAATGTTCCACCGGGATGCAACGAAAGAGCATGAGGAACCAGCGTTGGTTATTCCAGTTGGGTTCATCGCTCTGTCGCATTTGGACCAGGTCTTCGGAAAGACGAGCAAGAACGAAGAAGTCACGGGACGCTTCCGCCTCTACACACGCTGCTCCATCACCCCTAAAGCGTGCATGGAGCCCCAGGTTGTCACAATCTACATGGGCTGCAATGACATGGATCGTTTCAACATTTCGCTTGGTTCGATCATGGTCAAGTACCCTCATCAAAACCTCTTCTTCAATCCACAAGACAAGTGATTAACTATTTACTAGTGTTTTAAGGTTATCATTCGAGTATGTACAAGTAGGATCTTTCCTAATTCTATAGCTGTGATAAGTTGCGTTTACCGGTGGTACGGCTGTGTGAGTCACAACAACGAAAAGAACATCCCTCTTCGCTGTGAACGACGCAACTTCTAGTCTTAGTTCCATCTATATTACGCAAAGAGTGCCATTTTTGAAGTGAACAACACTACAAATATTCATAGTCTTTGTTCTATCTTCTATGATTCGATTCTACGATAGAGGTGCATTGGTTGCGCCGAAGTTTTGCCGTAATTTGCCGTGGTAAATCACGCGCCGACAACCTTCAACTAGATAAAACAACACCTACAACAAGAATACAAGGCAACTAACGTTCCCCATGCTCAACCAATGTATGAAGAAGAGATTCGACGCATGGGATTACGGAGCCGTCTCCTATGTGGCAAGAGATCGGTCAAAAGGACCGTTCACCATGGTCGATTTTTGGTAGAATGGTAGAGGCATAATTAGAAGGGCTATATTAAGAGGATGGCAGGCGCTTTTACGTAGAATTTCTACCAAGCGCTACGTCGTTGACATTCCGCTTGAACTCAGCTTGTATACAACACTTTGCTGTCAAGGACTTCAGCAAGATAGTTTGAAGCCACCTCAAAATTTGCCCTCAAAGCAGGAGTGGCCAATATCGTATTCTTAGCACTCTCCAACCTGGAATCAGCGACCCCTAAGAGTAAAACTCTCACTTTTCTTTCATTACTGACCACTTTGCCTGTAGACTCAAGGTCCGTAAAGGCCCTCTGAAGTGACTCAATATACCTTTCGTAGGTATAGTTCCTTTTTGTTCCATCATAATAGGTCGATTCAAGCACTTGATCAGCCTTTGCACGCAATCGAGATTGGAAAGCATCACCAAAGTAATGACTTTTCAAAGCGATGTATGCTCCTCTTCCATCCCGGCTTCTGCTGAAGGCTTGGACCCAACCCCATCCGGGGCCATCATGAGTAATGTGACGTATGACGTCCCATACTGTTTCCTTGTCAGCAACTGCTGTGGCACCAGTGAGTGGTGCACGTCGAATGAGTTCTCGCAAGTATGTAGGAGATCCGAGTCCTGGGTCAAGATTGATAGGTGGAGGAGTTGGCATCGAACGAGTATAAGCTGCCAACGGAATCATAGTCACACCTCTCTTCCTTTCCAAGTAGTCGTCCAAATCCTCCAGGACAAATCGGATATTCTCGACATTCGACAACTTTTCCGGAAGTTCGATATCATTATCGTACTCATCATCTGCTTCTTTCAAACGGTAAAGACTCTGTACCGTGTCCAAGGTTGCTGCTCCTGGGCTAAACGTACGGCCAACTTTGGTCAAGTACTGAACAAAATAGCCAAACATTTTCAACCGTTTCTCCAAGACATGTCCGACTAAAACTCCTGGGTTCATAACCATCGCTGGGATACCAGCAACAGGATTGGCAGCATCATAGGCAGGGTAAGGGATCGTTCCACCTGGCTTTCTTGCGTTAGCACAGATTTCAGCGATGTCCTCTTCTTTGAGTCCGCGGAAATCGCCAACGGATGTGAGGCCCTGTGAGTTAAGGGCATCTCAGACTGCCTGTTGTCCAATCAAGAGAGTGTTCTCCATGTATCCATTCAGTTCTTGAAGGAGCTCTTGAGCGGTCGGTGGAGCAGGAGGAGCAGGTTCGGCCATGGTTGGTTCTTGTTCTTACTAGCTTTTCAATGCAAGGTGCAATTGGGACTTTCACGTATTCGGAAGTGTGTTAGAACTTCCAGTCACATTGACCGGTCACTTACTCATTTGGGCGATTCATAGGTAGAAAGCATGCACAGCTGCATCGTCGGTTCATGTTCTATTTATAGAATATTCATGACCGCATAGCAGGCTTTGTCTTGTCAACGGCCAAGACCGGCGCGTCTGCCATTGCCCCAGATGTGCGCACTCGCAGACCACATCTGTAAACTAGTCCGGTCCAAACCCCGTTGCAGGCCGGATATTCAACGAGACTAGTAGACGACATCTTTAGTCGACCTTTGGGCGGATCGGTATTACTACGATCCAGATATTTCGCGACCTTCCCAGGCCATTGTGCCATAGCTTTACCGTAATCGCAGAGTCTTGGGTCTGATAAACCAAAATACGCGCATGATAGTGACTCGAAAGTAAAATTGTGACTATCTCATGCCTCAAGCTTAGAGGCCTACACTATCCTAAATTTCGCCCAATACCATAGCCATATTTTGGTATGGTCGCGGCTCGCTACTACTGTATTTCAGCGATCACGTTAACGGTACCGTTAACTCAATGCTACAGATTCTGTCCTTATTCTAATAAATACGCACGACTTTCTGTCGACGCAACTCGGTAAACTCCTTCAACCTCAGAACAAAGAGAACAAACAAAAATTGCACACCACATTTTCCAGTTTTTCCAATAACTTCAAAGCACAGAAAGGCAAACATATCCGACGACGAAACTGAAACGACAAGAAGAGGAAAGAAATGACGTTAACATTAGTAGTTGGTAGCTCTGGATCGGGCAAAACAACCTTTCTGAATCAAATTCATGAGCGTTTGAAACATTCGAACGGCACCGATCGCTGCATTTATCTGCGCCAATATCATACGGTACGACCCTATATTCCAGTGGCCAAGATTCCACACTTTGATCCAACGCAACTGCCGTATTGGTCCGTGTATGAAAAAGAAGGTACAGCCGGTACCATTCCAGTGGGAGGAACCCTGGCGGGGACTTTTACACCTGGATTGTCGGGTGGACAACGCAAATTATTCTTGTTTGAGTTGATTCGTCAACGGACGGTGACGTCCCTTCCTGTATCGTCCTCTTCCTCCTCTTCCTCCTCTTCGGCATCCTTCCGCACTACAAGAAATCGCTTACTGATTCTTTTGGACGAGCCCTTTGCTGGTGTCACGGACGACCTGGTCCCCTTTGTTGAGAAACAATTGCAAGAGCTGGGAGAACAGCACAATGTGGTTATTGTGACCAACGACCATGTAAACGCACTGGCTAGATTGTCACATTATGTGTTGGAGGTCTCGGCTCGTGATCGCACCCTGGTAAACGTTTGGAGGAGACGGTCGTCGTTCACAGAACAACCACCACAAGAACAGCAACAAAAACACGGACTGGTTGATCGGGAGCAAGTCCTACAGGCTCTGATCTCAACCTCATCCTCAATGATATCGCTGGATACATCTCTGTCCGTGCTTTTGGGAGACGAAGAAGAATCTGCTGCTAATATACAACCAGGAGAGGAACCATTGAGCAACAGTAATCAACCAGTAGCCAGCTTCCACCCATCCATGCTACCGACAACTACTGAACAAGCAAGTATCAGAGCTTATCGTTCAAGTTACTATCGACAAGCCTTGAAGTTTTTTTGGAATGTGGAAATCGTGTCCAGAGGGTATTGGTTGGTCTTTTTGGTTTGTCTCATCCTTTTCTTTGGACTGTTGCTGGTTTCGTTTTGGAATACACCGCACGAACAAGGGGTTTTGGTCCTAGTGGCGAGTGGCCTGGTCACTTTCTTTTGCATTAATCCCTTCGTGATCACCCTAGTCGCCTGGCGCATTGCCGTACAAGAAGAAGACGAAGCCTTGCTGCTACACCCTGGTGCCAGCAAAACATCCGACACTCAACGTCCACTCTCCTTTTTTCGACTCCTACAAGCTCTGTTCTCTGTGTCTTTGCTTATGGCAGCTTCCATCGTTCAATTCTTGGTCGTCAATGCAGCCGTGGATGACCATCCTACAGGATATCTTTCTTCATTGTACTCCTCTTCCTCCTTGTCCCGCGCTATCATATGGTGGGGTATGTTGACCGACAGTATTTCCATAAGCCTCCCGGAAATCTACTTGAGTCTCTTTACGACTCTGGACTTTGCGTCGGTCCAGATGTATGGATGTCTGCCATTCTTGGGTTCCATCTTTTTCAGTACCACCTTTAGTCCCGGTGTATCAGGTGTTTGGGAGCCCCTTCAAGTGTTGAGGTACTTGTTTCCCCGCTTCTATCTTTGGTGCTTGGTTCCCCTCGTACAAGACAGTATGGAAGGCTGTCCGGCTGCTGAAGATCTCGGCCTGATTGCCTTGTACATGGGTTTGACATCTCTCGTCGGTTGGGCAGGTATGTTTCTGACACAACAAGTCATGGCAAACCTTGGTTCCATTATTCGGTCTTGCTGTTCTTCTCTTGCCTTGCACAAGAACAACACGGCAACTGACGACGGATCTACGGAAACAGTCACGACCTCCTCTGCTTTATGTTCCATGGACGATTTGTCCAGCTTTTACTTTCACAACAGAAACATGACCAGTATCATTGAGGAATTGTTGCGCCATGAACAATCGTTGTCCTCGTCGTTACACATTCCAAGAGACCATCGTGGACAAGTCGTTGAGACCAGTGCCCCTTCAACACAAACTGAGCAGCCCATTTCCAGTGTTGTT
Source organism: Epithemia pelagica (assembly GCA_946965045.2). Lineage (NCBI taxonomy): Eukaryota > Bacillariophyta > Bacillariophyceae > Surirellales > Surirellaceae > Epithemia > Epithemia pelagica. The sequence goes on along the minus strand of OX337238.1, from coordinate 864,388 downwards.
CTCGAGGATGAGGATACCACTGACGACACCACGACACCCCATCACCCAAGTGGTCCTGTTGTTCTCGAGAATGAGGATAACACTGCTGATGAGGATAACACTGCTGACGACAAGATCAGCAACGGACATAGCTTGCAGCCTTTGTCCACCGACATGAAAAATGATAGTGCCTCACTCATTTCCATTCCTGATGCAAGCATTGGTGCTGGTTTGACTCTAGTCGTTGGAAGTTCGGGGTCGGGAAAAACTACGTTTCTAAACCACCTGTACGAACATCGAAAATCCAAGTGCGTTTACATTCGACAATATCATACCATGCGGCCGTATATACCGGTGACAAAAATTCCTCAATTTGATCCCACAGAGTTGCCCTTTTGGGATATTTATGAAAATGAAGGAACAGCGTCCATGATTCCCGTGGGAGGAACCATGGCAGGTCAATTCACGGTCGGTTTGTCGGGAGGGCAACGCAAGTTACTCTTGTTTGAACTGATTCGACAACGCACCACAATGACGATTAATGCTCATGACTCGAACTTGTTGATCATTTTGGATGAACCGTTTGCGGGTGTGACAAATGACTTTGTTCCGTACATGATTGAAACTTTGGAGGCCATGAAAAAGAGTCACAATATTATTCTTGTTACAAATGATCATGTCCATGCCTTGGCCACAGCGGCAACCAACATCATTCATGTTTCTTCCATGGATCGCTCCTCTGTTCGCGTAAAGAAAAACTGTCCGAGTCAAGGGAATAGCAACGACAACGTACCAGAGGACGAAGACAAAGGAGTACTCATGGATCGGCAAGATGCGATCGATGTCTTTTCGACTGGTGCGGAGTATAAGTTTCAACAGACAACAGGTAGTATCCACGGTCATCTGAAGGAATTTCTTCAATTCTTTTGGGATGTTGAACTTGTGGGCCAGAAGAGCTTCTTTTTGAGTCTCGCTCTTTTTACATGTGGCACTTATGCACTGTACATTGTGATGTACTGGAATTCTCAGGTGGAATCATCGGCCTTGGTGTTGATTGCAAACACCATCCTTTCCTTCTTTTGTCTCAATCCCTTTCTTTTGTCCTTGGTGGATTGGCGTAACGCCATGGTGGAGGAAGGAGAAGCCTCGGTTCATTCCTCGATTCAAATGAATCGTACCCTGAAGACCATTGTGACCATGTTACTGTTGTTGGTACTATCGCTCATCATGTTTGGAGTGGCCAATCTGGTCGTGGAGGATGACAGTTTGGCTCGTACCGAAATATGGGTGGGACTTTTCACCGACCTGGTGTTTACACTCGCACCACGTATTTGCCTTTCAAACTTTACGAGTCTTGACCTTCATGAGGTTCAGCTTCTCGGAGGTTTGCCGTTTTTGGGCAACTTGTTCTTTAGTACCACCTATAGTCCTGGAGGGGGTTTGGAAGGCCTCAAGCAATTGCGGTACCTCTTTCCTCGATTTTACTTGTGGTGCATTGTCCCCGGTGTTGAAGCGGTCATGATTGGCTGTCCCAGCGATGGCAGTCCGATCATGCTCTACATGTGTTTGGCTTCCTTGGTCGGAGTCGTTATTTTTGTGTTGGTCATGGCCGTGAGTCGCGTCGCGACACGAAAACTGCGGCTTGTATGCTTGTCGTAGTAGACAGTCACTTCTATATTATAACACACTGCATGGTTCAGTTGCATCCGTGTGCTGTCTTGATATGGTGAATGACATGTTGGGCGTTCATGCTTGAGTGGCAAGTTGTCCAGAGGGTGAAAAGAAGACAAAAAAGGCGAATGGTCCAACCCTGGCCTGATTCGGTCCTACACGAGAGTCTCAGGAATGCAGTTTGTTCCAGAGACGTAGCATCCACAGAAGCAGTGGTACAAGAGAGTGAACTCTTTTTCTCGTAGACGTCGGACAACCCCGACCAACGATCTACTAGACACATGTAGAACAGACGGGTTCGCCGCAAAGGCTGGAAAAGACTTGGATGCTGTTGGTTCCACGAGCGGAATGTGGCGATGGAAACAAAAGCCTTGTGTATGGTACGACAAACCTTGAGCCTCTATAGATCGTAGCAGATGCTGCCTTATAGTGGTTGGAGGGTTCAACCGTCCTGTCGCTGCCACTCCAACACACTTTATGCTCTTGTCGTGGTGATTGTTCCATGAAAGAGGTTTTGGAACAACAATACCATAGGCCCACCTCTACTTATCTCGAACAGGGCGACTCTTTCTACTCGAGATTCTCTCTCTATAAAAGTTGTGGAAGCGCACGCTGTTTTTGGGGGGAGCCATGATTCTTAGCCCGTCCCGGACGACGACGACGACGACGACGGGGAAGATGGTGGAAGGGGCGGCGCAAATTCCAATCCCATGCGGTGTTGCAATTCCATCAAGGGCGTGTCCCATTCCCGTTCGTAATAGGTCGTCAAGAGTGTCCCAAAGGGCATTTGCTCGTGTCCGATTCGATACGCCCACGGCAAATACACGGTATACAACCAGTGTCGTTCGGCTAGAGTCAATCCGTAGGGCGCCGTGGTCAGGACACTGCCCACGGCTCCCGCCAGGGCGGTTAGGGGCAAGTGCGTTTGGAACCATTCCAACCATTTCAAGGCCAATTCGCCCACGACGGTCGGTGGCAATCCCGTCAAGACGTGATAAAAATCGTGCGATTGACGATAGCGCAACAAAATATAGGCACTGGCATTCTCGTCGTCGTTGTTGGTTATGTACCGTAACGGACTGCGATGATCGGGATCAAAGCCATGTGTCCTCAAAAATTGTCCATAGGCCTGTCCAAAGGTCAGGTTGGACGCATCGGATCCAGTCGTGATTGTTGTCGCTTGTTGCATCAAGTCTTGATAGGGAATGGTCGCCTTGGAAACGAGGGGTCGATGGTGCAAAATGTCTCGTCCCGACGATGAGGCTTGCAGGACCGTGTGCAAGTGATGCAAGGCATGACGACTCGTCAATTCTCCTACCGCGGCCACGGCATCGTCGCGCGTAGGATCCCGCAAGGCCGTGGCCGATTCGCGCAACAAGGCCGCCACACGAACCGCCGTGCGGTCGTCCTGGCGAATGGGAGGTGGAATTGTCGTTGTCGTTTCTGGATTGGTACTAGCACTTGTTGTTGTTGTTGTTGTTGGAGTGGAAGGAATGGGAGGATCCAACAAGGAGGCAACCGTGTCCATGAGTTGCAAGGGCACATGCTTCCAATTGGTTGTCGACGTCGAGGATGGCCGTGGTGCTCCATAAAAGGGTTCGTGGTCGTCTGCTGCTGTAGTTTTGCTACTACTAATACTATTCTTCCAGGATGTGGTGGCAAAGGTTTGCAAGGAGAATTTTGGAGTCGTAATGGACCGACCCACCGGTCCAAAGGAAGTGGTGCCGTTGTCGTGGTTGTTGCACCGTCGTGATGGCGGTCGTGATACAACAGATAGTTGTTTGGGCTGGCATCGAATTGTGGCACCGGAAAACACTCTGGCTCCTGCTTTCATGCCACAGTGTTCCAGAATCCGTGGTGGTCGAATACAAGGGGTGACCAAACTAGAAACAGAATGCATGGGAGGCTTTCGTATCATCATCATTGTCAACGTCGTCATCGGAAGGACATCCAACACTCTCAAAAAATCACAAAAGATCTCACGTTTGTCGTCATGAATGTTTTCTGCGACCTGTCTCTCCGTCGATCGACATCGGAAGATTCCCCGTCTGCCCTCCACCCGATATTCGTAACATGTGCGACCGGAAGTGGCGAATCAGAAGTTCGCCGTTTCTCCCGTGACCACAAACTCCGTTTCGCACGTGTTTTGGGTTGTTTGCATTGTCACAACAAAACGTTGGACTCTTTGTGGAGATTCTTCTTGTCGCTTTGGTGGGTTGCTTGTTGATTTTCTTCTTTGGCCTCCATCGTCATCCTCATCGGTGGTAGACTGGAGTTCTCCATTGGCGTGTGTGGCTTTCATACGTTTGACGGCAGTACGCAAGGTTGGGTGTTGAAATTCCACCTACAGCCGTTGCAACGTCGAATCTCTCGTCAAGGACTCGTTCTGTTTGACCGAAAACCAAAAGCTTCTTGCTGCTGTGTAACGATTGCTGTTTCGTTCTCCAGTGCCAGCGACAAGCATCGCCTTGCATTGCCCACCAATCATTGGACCGAGATTCATTACCTGTGAAACAACACTACCATGGTGCTGACGCGATCCGCCGCCAAACGAAACGAGGAGGCGACAACTTCTACGAAACCACCAGCCAAGACGTCTTGGAAAACAAAGAACAAGAAGAAAAAGAAACAAAAACTCCAAACAACTGCCAACAACAAAAGCAATGGATCCTTGCCCTTGCCATCGCAAAATGTTGTGGTGGTCCTGCCATTGGAACCAACCAAACCAAAAAGCAAAAAGAACAAGAAACAAAAGAAGAGGGAGAAACCGGTAGCGTCTAGGGCCTGGACAGGCAACCCCAACCTATTCAAAAGCATACCGTGGCATCGAAACGACGACAAGCGTTCGAGACCACAACAACAGCAGCAGCAACAGGTGAAACAAACACTCTCGAACATCGGACCCTCTCGAAAACGCCCGCGTGCCGCGGACACCAGTTCAACAACGACGGCCGTCCCCTTGCAATTGCCTTCCAAACTGGCGGGGGACGAAACACGCCTGCACAAGGTTCCCTGGAAACGACGACCGGGGAGTCTGCCAGTGTCTCGTTCGTCGTCGTCCGTGTCGGCAGCGTCCTCGTCGTCGTCGTCTTCCATCCGCCTTCCCACAGACGATGTCGATCGACAAGCCTTGCAAGACTTGACCGAGGAATTGCATGCCTTTGCCGACTATGTCCGCTTGCAACCGGCGGAAATTCAGGCCCGACACGACTTGATTCAACACTTGACGCAAGTCGTTCATGGCATTCCCCAATTTGTCGCCGTCCAACAAAAACTGCAACAACGACAACAATCATACGCCGTAGGAGGACCCTTTGCATCGGCCGAGACAAACCACAACAACAGCAATAACAGCCATGCCTTGGCCTTTGCACCCTTTGGATCCTTTGCGGCTCCCGCCGTCTGTTCCTTTGAATCCGATGTCGATTTGGCCTTGTGGGGTGCGGTCCCTCACGGTCCTCCTCCACCGTCGCCGCCAGTTCGAGCCCCCAAAACAAGTACGCCATCGCAACAAGAGTTGAAACGACAACGAGAACAACGATGGAGTCAAGCCTTGGCCCATGTCGATTTGGAAAATGCCATGTCTCCCGGAGATATTGTCCGTCCCGCCTGTTTGGACGACTCCAACAACCACGACAACCACAAGGACAATAAGGATCCAGGGAACGACACCAATGAAAAGGATTGCTCCCTGGAACCATCTCCCAACGAAGCAACGCCAACGGCAATCCCCAACGAGCCCTCGGTGGCATCCAAGGCCGACAACGGCGAACCACACAAGAATGAAACTACCCATCGAGAGGAGAACGACGACGATGAAAACACGGGCGACGAGCCACCCTTGTTTGTCTTGGACCGTGTTGGGTGTGAAGTGGCGGAAGAGGATGATGTTGGTGTCGCGGCCCCGACTGTGAAAGAACCACTCATTGACAACAACAAGGAGGACGACAACCATGTCTTGGCATCGACCAAGGACGCACAAGAAACCAATGGACCATCATCCGCGCGACGGGTCAGTGAGGATGACACGGATGAACCACTGTCTCGTACCACTGTGGGGAGTGAAGGCATGGAACACCCCCAACGGGACACGACAAACGATGCACAACAAGACAACGAGCCGGAGGCAGAGGGGAGCGACAGTGACGCCGACTCGGCCGATAAACTAACGCCTACCAAGAAGCCACCAGCCAGACGAGAGCTGGAAGAGGACGAGAGTGAGGCTACTAGTGCTCCGGAAGAGGACGACGACGACGACAACGGCAAGGATGGAACCATGGAAGTGGGATTTTATCTTCAAGAGGAAGAGGAGGAGAAGAAAAAGAATGATTTGACAAACAACGTGGCGGCTCCCCAGCTCAATATCAAGCGGCAAGATGCCGTGGATGCCTTGACGCAATTGTATCGAAAATTGCGAAAATCGCAATTTGCCATGTCGCATCCCCTGTTGATCCGAAAAGCGTACGTATTTCATCACACCGCACGCAGTATTTTGTTGTGAATGTCCTGCACCTGACTGGTTTTCGGTTTACTGGCAGTCGTGTCCCCATTATCAAGTTTCAATCTCGGATTGGAGTCGAAGTGGACATTAGCATTGGTGGATTGAATCAAGCAGACACATCTCTCTATGCGGCAACCTTGTCGGAACGCTATGTCAGGTAGGTTCTCGGCGCTTCTCTTTCGTGTGTAAAGTGTGGTACTGTTCCTCTCGTGTGTTCTGTTAGGGAGCTCACCTGTGTGGGTACCGCCCTGTTCTGTTTCTAGTTTTGCTCCGGTGGTATTGGTACTCAAGATTCTCATGGGTCAACACAAATTGGATATTCCCTTTGAGGGCGGATTGGGGAGTTTCAAACTCTATGTGTTGGTGGCCCACCACATTCAACGCCACCTTAGTTTGGGAGGTGTGGACGATCCCGGTCACGTCTTGCTGAGTTTTTTGTTTCGGTACGGGGGACCGGCGACGGGCGATCATTGTGTGGACCCGGTCCATACCAAGACCTGGTTGGGACAACAGTCGCTCATTACCTGTGGCGATACGGGATGTGTGGCCGAACTGAAGCATGTGACATTGCTGCGCCAGTGTCGTCACTTGTTTGCCGCCGTCTGGAAACGATTGTGGACGCGCATGAGACAAACAACGGCAACAACAACCGCCATGAATAGTCCGACCAAGAAGAAGAAAAAGAGCAAGAAAACCAACAAACACTCAGAGGACAGCAACCAGGAGGAGGAACCAGCCTCTAGTATCAGCCAGGAACCAACGCAACGAATGGGTTCCTTCTTGGCCGAACTCGTGCATGTCGACCGGTTGAAAAAGGCTCGTCAACAGTGTTTGGATTGGGCCGTGACTGCCTCGCAGAATAAAACGAATAAAACAAGTCGCGGGGAACGCAACCGCACCAAGGGTCCACCACCACCACCTAGTACTCGCCAGGGGCCGCCACCACCAGTGGGAGACAAGACGGCGGCACAACTCGTGGCGGGATACGACGACGCCGACGGTCCACCACCGCGCAAACGAATTCGTACCGGTGCATCGTAACAAAACTGGACCGGAACCACCCACCCAAACACAAGACTCTGCTGTGTTTGGATGCCGAATACTGCGTGGACATGCCGCAACTCGAGGGAATGCTCGAGTGCCATTCGATGATAGTGACGTTTGGCAGCAATCTCGTACCTGTATACAAACAAGTACGATTCCTGAGCAGTTCCAAGACGACTTGGTCGGTTCCATAACATATAATACTAGATGGGGATAACATCCGTAGGCATCCGGCCCCAGCGGCCAGGACAATCATTGTTTCCGTAGACTCTATATCCTTTGTGTCGGGAACTATGAACATTAGGCATCCAGCTATAACTTTGATTCGATAGCTTCAAGACTAGGGATGAGGGTTTAGCGCCAATGACGACAACCTCATTTTTCCGTGCGATCCAAAACCACACCCACCTCTCGACCATGGCGGACAATCCCAAGACTGCTCCTACAACGACTACAACGACCCCCATGGCAACCAACAGCACGACTGTCGGTGCCGTGGCGTCTCCTCCTCCCACCACTGCAGTGGCGACGGCTCACAACCCCCTGCCGCCGCCGACCGATGTCTTGGAAGAACGATTGATTGATGAAGAATACAAGGTGTGGAAAAAGAATACCCCGTTCTTGTACGATTATGTCATGACGCATTCCTTGGAATGGCCCTCGTTAACCTGTCAATGGTTGCCCACGACGCGTCGGAGTAGTACCACAAACAACACTAATAACACTAATAACAACAATACCAACAACAACGAATCCTTGACGGAAGAACATCAATTGTTGATTGGGACGCATACGACGGGGGAGCAAAATTATCTCATGGTGGCCTCCTGTCTCTTGCCACGACCACAACATTTGCCATCGCACGAACAACAACAACAACAACAACAACAGGAACAGCAGCAACAACACGGAGATGGAACGACCGATGCCAAATCCACAACGTCGCAGCGTCGTGCCCCGAAACCAACGACCACGACCACAACGACAACGGCCGCCTTGGAATACGACCACGACAAGGGGGAAATGGGTGGTTATGGCATGGCCCCAGATACCCCTACCGTGGGCAAGATTACCATTCATCACAAGATTCCCCATGGCGGCGAAGTCAATCGAGCGCGGTACATGCCCCAAAATCCCTTTGTCGTGGCCAGTCGCGGCCCGAATCCCGACATTTATATTTGGGATCGCTCCAAACATCCCAGTTTGATGACGACCTCGTCGACCTCGACGGTAGCCGCACCCGTCGGTCCGCAAGCTGTCTGTGTCGGTCACGAACGCGAAGGCTATGGCATGGTTTGGTCCGTCTTTCATCCCGGTCATTTGGCCACGGCCAGTGAAGACAAGACGGTGCGAGTGTGGGATGTGTCGCGCGTCCTGTCGTCATCATCCTCCGACAAGACGAACCACCAGAATACTGTGGCGCCGCTCATGACATTGCGCGGTCACGAGGATACCGTCGAAGATGTCGATTGGCATTACAAGGATCCCAATTTGTTGGTGAGTGTGGGCGGCGATCGTCGCATTTGCTTGTGGGATCGGGCCCATCCCCAACAGGCTCATTTTGTCGTGAAAGATGCGCACTTGTCCGATATCAATTCCGTGGCCTTTAATCCGTTCGATCAACACATTTTTGCCACGGGCTCGTCCGATCAAACCATTGGTATTTGGGACGTGCGACGCTTGGATGCCAAATTGCATTCGCTCGAAAATGTCCATACGGACGATGTCTTTACCATTTCCTGGGCACCCTTTCATGAAGCTGTCTTGGCCAGTGGTTCGGCCGATCGACGGGTGGCCGTGTGGGATTTGACCCGCGTCGGACACGAACAATCGGCCGACGATGCCGCCGATGGACCGCCCGAACTCTTGTTTTTGCATGGTGGACATACCAGTAAAGTGTCGGATGTGGCGTGGAATCCTCAGGCGCCCTGGACCTTGGCCAGCACGTCCGAAGATAACATTTTGCAAATTTGGTCCATGGCCGAAGAAATTTATACCACACCCTCTCTCACCGCCTGGGATGGCATTGGAGCCAGTGGAGGAGGAGGAGACGATAACGACGCCAAGGGATTGGCTCGTCATGAATTGGAATAAGAATCCTAAATAAAAACACAACATTAAACACAAGCAAGGGACCGAAAAACAACAACAACATCATGTGTTACGAGTAGTTGGGACGTTACGACTATATAGTTTACACAATTGGTTTGGGTGCGTGAGATGGTTCTCTTGGATTGTCCTGTCTCATTACTACTACTACATAGGGGTGTCGTCATTTCGTCTGTGCTTGCTTCGGTGGTAGTTGCGTGTGGAGTGTGGACAGTTCCAGCATCGTGGATGGACGTTTTTGTGTGCGCAAGCATCCTGTGTGTGTGTTTGGACCACCCCAAAACAGTCTCTCTCTCCAACCGGCCCAAAGTGCACAATCCGTACCGACTGCGTTGCACTACCAAACTGCAATCCTTCTGATTGCGTGGGAATACCAACCATGCGCATGGACAACAGAAGCAGCAGTAACTTTCTATTCTTTGGAATGGCATTCTACAATCTATAGCAAGGCGTACACCAAAAGGATGGACCACGTTGACGCGAGAAACAGGACCACATCCCGGCCAGTCCTGACAGTCGACGCCGCCGATGTGGATTCCAACCCCGTAGCTTGGACAGCACTAATGGTCGGAAAGCGTTGGGAATTCTCGGCAATTTCTTGTTGGAGCCGTGCATTGAACGAGCCTTGCGTAATGGCGGTTGTGCCTTGACTTTGACGATCGCACCAACAAGAAGTGCCGGGAGGAACCTCGATCAATTCCGCCAACAACCGTTCTTGTCGGTCTCTGGACAAGGAGTGCAGCTTTGGGCGGCGGTTCGTGTCGTCATCCGACAATGCAGTGTCCGGAGCAACTAGTCGACGGCCTTGGCGGCGGCGGCGAGAGTTGTCCTCCGACGCATCGGAAAAGACCGACCGAGCGGCCCCGTCGGCCGTCGTACAACCCTCTCCATAACACAGAAATCCCAAATCCATGACGGCTTCGTCACTGCCATTGTCCTCAATTTGCAAGGCGGTCGCAAAGGCATAAATGTAATTGGGATCGCACAATTCGATACTCAAGGCATTGACAGTTTCTCGAAAGACCGCTTCCAAGGCCGTCGTTTCGGTCTCTGTCAGGGCCGTCAGGTTTCCCGTAATGCCCAGCGTGACTCCCGCAAACAGGATAACTCCAGTGCCACAGTCCTCTTGCTTGGCTTCCAAGGCATTGTCTGCATCGCCGACTTGACCCGTGACATTGAATTCAATCACAAATTCCGTCACGGTAGGACGATTCTCCCCCGTGGTTTCTTCGACACCACGAGGACAAATGCACGTGGCAGTGTCATTGTGGTTGTTGTCGGACAATTGGCGTTGATTCCACTCTTCATAGGCCATCATGGCTTGATGCGTGTGGGCCAAACGACGTTGTCGTCCTTGCGATTCCGTGGCAAAGGGCGATTCGGTAGCCACACAACCCACACAGGAAAAGTTGAAATCCAATCGGGCATCGGTAGTGCCGTCTAGATTCGACGACAACAGGGACAGTGGCCTGTCGTCGTCCACGGCTGACAATTGTGGAACGAGGGGCAACAAGGTACAGGATGTGATGCGGTATTGTTGTGCGTCACAGGCTCGAATCGCATTGGCTTGATTGTAGGCCCGCACACAGGCCCGTTCCAGTTCCACCTTGTCGGATTCAGACAAGGCATTGAACCCCACGGCGAGTTGAAAGACAACGGTCGTACTGCTTTCGACCAAGCCCGTGTTACCTCCACAGGTTCGTTCCTCCAATTCCACCACCGCATCCAACGTGGTTGCACCGGGAACCAAATTGTCGGATTCCACCAAGTCTGTGACTTGGTGGGTGTATTCGGTAAAGGTAATTCCACGATTTAACAAGACGGTAAATTTGGGACAAAAACAACGACGGGTACCATCTACCATCACAATAGCCGCCGCCGAATCATCCGTCGGAGGAGAAGGAGTGGGACTGTCATTGGTCTCTTGTTCTTGCTCAGCATAAAAGCTTTGGCCGTCCATGCCATTGTCCACTTCTTCGACGACCACAATCCATTCGTAGGTATACAACGTGTCCCCATTTTGGTCCAACAAGTGCCGACGGGAAGACGACGGTGTATCCCGAAATTCCAAGGTACTGCTCACCACCTGCTTGAAGTTGAGATCGCAATTGTTGCGATTGGCTGTATTGACCAAGTTGGTCAAGGAATTCAACAAGGTCTCTTGAATACTGGCGGAAAGCGTCAAGGGATCTTGGTTAATCAAGTGAACAATCCGATACGTGACGGTCTAAAAAAAGAGAGTGTAAGCGTGTCGTTCCTCTGTGAAGTCAAAATCCATAAAGTTTCCAAATGGACGTACCCGTGTCACTTGACATTCGGCAAACTCTTGCATTTCCGACACTTGGGCTATGCCACTAATGCTGTTCAAGGACCGACTCTCCAACGACGACACTGTGGTCAAGTCACGTCGTTCCCGATCCGATCCACCACCTCCAACCAGCGGCAAATAACGTTCCAACACGGTTTGAAAGCGTGTCTGTGTCATGGCCTGAATATCATTGGAAACGAGGGGACAATAGCAGGAATCTCGGGCACATCGACAGGGACTGCTGGTCGAAAATTCGCCATCCGCGCATTCTCCCTCTTGCACAAAGACATTCGATTCGCGAAGGTCGGTCAAGGTACAAAAGGGGAAAAAGGAAGATTCCAAAAAGGCCAGTACTTGATCGTCCGAAGGACGGACCGTGCTGTTGTTGTGGTTGTCGTCGTCCAATGCATTGGCCAAGGATGGTGGGGTTCCTGGAGAAGATTCGACTGGAATGCGACGTTTGAGTTTCAAATGAAGCAAGACGGAATTGGTTCGTGTGGTCTCGACCAGGCGTCGTCGTTGTGGGGGCCCATTGTCTCCTTCTTCTTGTTCATCATCATTGTCATCATCGTCTTGGTTATTGACTCGTTGCGGAAGAATGACTTCGTCCCCAATGGATGGACCGGGCGAAGGATGCACGGAGGGAAGACTGGAGGGTTGTCGGGACATTGTTGGTACAGTTGTCGGTGACATGGACCGTGTGGGTGTCGCCGTGGGATTTTGGGAAGTGGACGGAGATGAGGTCGGTGCGATGGATGTGGTAGGTGTCGTAGAAGGACTTGTAGAAGGCTGCGAGGAAGGGACAAAGGTGGGGGAAGACGATTCGTCGACCGTCAACGACTTGGTAGTACTAGTACTAGTAGTACTACTCGAGGGACTTATGATTTGGGGTGGAAAGTCTTGCGGTCCTCGAAAGGCTCGATGGTGTGCCACATCGCATCCCGTGGCAATCAATTCCAAATAGGCCAACCCCACGGCTTGTTCCAATTGACGGCGCACCGTTGTGCTGTCGTCTTGTGCGGCTGCTGCTGTTGATGTGGGTGGGGCATCCAAGTCAATGTCGGACGTGAATTGGAGTTGCAAAAAGGCATCAAAGTCTTGCGTTTCATACAGACCCACCTCTGTTTCGCAAAAGGTCGAACTAAAGGTCAAAATTCCGGGTTCTTCGTCATTGGCCTGAACGGAATCCAACCATGCAACAAAGAAGAAGACGAAGAGAACAAGGACATGACTCTGTTTGATTCCGAGACAGCAGTTCTTGCTTGATAAACCTCTTTTCATGGTCTTGATGGGATATTCGAAAGGGCGAAGTGAGTCGATCGGATATGTGGGTCGGGGTGTGGACGACGATGCACAGAGGACGATTTGTGTGAGAGAGAGGGTAGTGGTTGATTCTGGACTGGAAATCTCTGGTTTCACTCGGTCGTCTGCGGTTCCTCCTCCCCGACACGACGTCGACGTCAATCCGAGGTTTCATATGACCATTTTTTCAGTCTCTTGTCCCTGTTCGTGTTGTGGTGGATGGAGACACCAGCAACAAGTTTCTGTGAAGGATTGCGTTTGAGAGAAAAAATGGAAGGGATGGAGTCGTGGTCAATGCCGAAAAGTGTTCAGGACCTCCGCCTTGGGTTCTCGCTGCAAGGGCTTATTGAATTGTTCCTTACAATTTAACGGCCGGAACAAATGTGTTCTATGAGGCACGCGCTCATTACGGGGCTATAGTAAATCTCAGTTCTACTTAATGTTTGATTTGGGTCTTGTCCGCTCGTCGGGACAAGTTTTCTCACAAAATGGTTTTGTGTGCAGAGACAGCCCATGGAGGACCAAGGACCACACGCCAAAGTCAGCAACCTGTATAGCAGAGCTCTGTACTTTCTTGTTGACGAAGAAAAGGAATTTCCCGTCGTCTTGTGGAAGATCGATTCCAGGACCACTCTATACCCCTGCAGTACATCATGACCGCCAAGGGTTGTGACCTTTCGAGCCATATGCTCCAGATGATTTCGCAGTTGCCTGTCGGGGGCTGCGCCATGGCAAACCTCTTTATGAAGCTATTTCGTGGAACTCTGGGGCGAGGGAACTTGGATGGAGGTGCTCGACATGGACTGCGGCCCGCCCACGAGTCGAAAGGAAACCGCTCCGACCTCCAATGGCGTAACGTCTATTTTTGGCCTCCTCCACAGTATTTCAGGAACTGACACTTTACTGCCTTGATGGGAAGCACTTGAAAGACTCTTGTTGGAGGATGAGTTCTATGGGTGACAATGAAGAATGGACTTTTGTTTTCGGAGTCGAGAAGCTCCTGACGAACAACGGAGAACCATGCAAAACGTTACAGCTGTCGAGTGGGATGGACTATCCAATTGTCTGTCGCGTGTTTCTATAGATACAATCTCTAATCAATTACTTGTGAAACGAAATTGGCACGGTTGGTGGCACCCTTTTCCGTGGGACAGTGTGGTGGTTCGTGTCGTATTGGCAACCATTGTGGTCTTGTGTGTGTGGATTGCGGTTGGACGGATCAACTGGAGTGTACACACACATGCGCGTCATGGTCACCACACGAGAACGTTTGGTGGTTCGATTCGAACCGTGTTGTGTTGAAGCATAGCGTCTGGCTACCTGTGTGTGATTCTTAATCGGTTCGTTGTTTGTAAATTCCCACCCGTGGTACACTGGCATCATTGTCGTGACGTGTTGCTGCTGCTGCTTGTTGTTGTTGCTCTTCCAAATCTTCCCAAAAGGCCATGTAACAGTAGCCTCCAACAATGAGATTGGTCATGACAATGGCGGCGGCTCCGGCCCAATTGTCAGCGTCAAACGACTTGTAGTCCAAGACTTGGACCATGTATGCATGTGTGGCATAAAAGGTGGCCACGGGCAAGGTGACCATGAATGCCGTGGCCACGGCCAATTTTTGACCCACGGGACGATTTTCGGCCGTCCACAATCTAGAAACGAAAAGGATCCAGACGACCAGAGAGAGAGAGAAGGAGTATAACGAGACAAACGTGGGCAGGTACCATACAACAACAACATGAAGAATGTGAGATTGCAAAGAGACACACAAGACCAGAGACACAACTCATGGAGCAGTTCCAGTCACACAAGGAACCAGCCAATGCATCCTCTTTCAAAACAAACTTCAGAGTGTGTCCATTGACCAGAACCACAGTCACGACTCGAGACTGGGTTGTCCACAGCAGCACTGACAGAGTTTGGTTGGTGGTTGTCGCTCTGTAGTTGTCGGGCCCCTTCTCCTTGCATGTATATTCGCAGGCCTTAGGAACCTCCAAGATTCGGACGGTCGGTTACAAATCATCATCCTGTAAGGTAGGAGTGACGGTCGTTGTTGTTGTCGTCGTCGTTGTCATTGGTGCTCGTCTCTCCTCTCCGATCCGTTGCGAGCCATCCACAACTTGTTCTCTTTGTAGTCCATCTAATACCAATAGATGCCACAGGTCATACGCGCAGTGGACACAACTGGCCCAAAGTGACTGATGCTGCTACTTACAAGGAGAATCCCATTGTCGTTTGGTTGGTGGTGGTTGGAGTGAAGAAGCCCGCACAACAAAAATGACGCGATGATTGAGGGGTGCCCCCAGATTTATAAAAGAAGGGTGGCTTTCTACCCCCTAAAAATGATCTGCCTCCTTTCCGGTCCTCTCCGCCCCACATCGCATCATCGTCTCTCTTTTTGCGCTGTTCTGTTTTACCTTGGGTTTGTTTGAACGGAGACGATCTAGATATCAAGCCCTGGAATAGTAGACCTCACTCTTGTTGGATACTGCCTCGAACGACTTTCGGGGGGAAACCACGTAGTACGACCGTTTTTGGACGACGACGAGATCACGGTCCACCACACTGTCAGTGTATGGACCACTATAACAACCTCAGCCACAATTGCAACACAATTCTGATTCGAATCCATTCTTCTTCTCCTCCTTGGTCGGACCAACAGCAGCATATCGATCCTTCCCCCAGAGAACACACACACAAGATGAAACAAACGATGACTCCGTGGAACAACCAAATCCACTCCTCGTCGTCGTCCTCGCAACGACCAACACCATCCTCCTCCTCATCATCATCATCACCACCACCACCTATTGCAGCAACATGCTCCCCGTCCAAGAAGAAACGACGATCCTTGTTGCGGAATCGCTATGGATCGTCTCCCGTGAGCAATCCACAGTCTCCTCCACAATTGTCGTCGTCTTTTTCGTCGTCGTGTCCCTTTGTCTTTTATTGGACCCGTCCCTTGGGTGCCGCCGAATCCTGTCGTCGCATGACCCTTTGTGTGGATTCTACGACGGTGCGACGACGCACGGCCGCCGCGGTCTGGGCCGTTCCCCTGCAAGACTGGACTCAAGTGAAAGACGCCATTCATGGGTCCACGACAACGACACTGCAACTCGATGGATGTTCCCAGGATTGGCTCCAATTTGCCAATCACGATTCGGGGCGTTTGTGGAAGGAATGGATTCATCTTTTGGTATCTCACGTCCAACTCTCTCGTGTCGTATTTTTGCTACGACGGCCACAACAACAACGACAGCACGAATCACCAAGTTCCCACCACAATCGCCACCAACAGGATACGCTGGACAAGGAGGAGGACGACACATTTCATAAGGATATTGTCTGTCGCTTCTTGATGGATTGGACCACTGCATGGAGCGCTCAGCATGCCTCGTCGTCATCCGTGTCGTCGTGTTGTTGTCCTTTGCGTCATGTGGAATTTCTGGATCCGGCCCCTCTGGGTGCCGTACGGGCACGATTGCAACTCTTATCATCATCATCATATGTGGCCTTGGAATCCATTGTCTGGCATGCTGCCAGTGGGCCCCTCGACGACAACCGGGTAGTGCCACAACCACACGCCGCAGCATTGACTCGTGCCTGGCTCAATGTGTTGACCCGTCATGGGGTATCCTTGCACTCGTTGACCCTCCAGGGACCTTGGCAATCCATCTTGTTTGGTCCTCCACCCTGGCAGAACCACACCAATCCCAAGAAGGACGACAAGGGCCACAAGGACCACCACATGGAGGAAGAAGAAGAAGACTGGTTGTTTTGGTTCTTGTCCTTTTGGCATAGTCTCGAACAGGCTCCCAATTTGGAACATTTGGAATTGTCGTCATCATTGTCGTGGAGTAGTGATGAGGCCTGCCTGGCCCATCAAGCGGAAGTATGGCTTCACAACAAGGTGCAACACGACCCAAAACCTAGAACATGTACGACTCGCACCAACAACGACAGGAACACGACGGATCCCGTGTCATCCTCTCGTATCAGTTTCCGCCGTCCTTCGTCGTCGTCGTCGTCGTTGTTGAGACTTCGCAGTGGTGCCGACTGTTCCAGGACCATCGTCACGCCTCACGCCGCGGGTTCCACCACCCTGTTACCAACAGCAGCAGCAGCAGCAGTAGCCTCCACAGGTCCTTTGGAAAGCAGCTTGTCGGTTCCAGGGTACTTGCACGTCTTGACGCAATTGCATTGGATCCGACGCTTGTATCAGGAGTATCACAGATGGAGGACTCGAAGTTATCAAAAGTGCTTTAAGGGATCCTCCTTGGTAAACCGTGGTTGGGTTGTGTCGTCGGCGGCGTCGAACGGGGCTGCGAAAGAGGAAGACGAAACCGTAGGAATTGTGACACGAGCCTTGACCGTGGTGGAAACGTGGTTCCGGGATACCCATTGTCCCCCCTTGTTGCGCCATGCGGCGGCCCAGGCCGAAGCTGCGGCGGCATCCACGACGACAAGGACGACGACGAAACGGACAAGTTAGTAATGTCAACCCATTCTAGCAAAAGGGCAAAACACAGAGAGGAAATGACTCTTTTTCTCTTGGGAGGAATGCCTTTCAAAAGCCATTCGAGCATTCGATCAACGACGACTATCCAAGGAAGACACCAAGAGAGCCGCAGCAAAGGATCTAAATGGTACAAAAGCCAAGGAGTAGCTGTTGCTGTGGCCCGCCTATTGACGATGGAATTGGCAACCCTGGTTCCGTGGAACAAAAGATTCGCGAAACGGTTGGTGCACACGGGGGATCTGGAGAATTGAAATGCAATGGAGAGCAATGACAAAGTGAACAAGGACGAGCACAGGAGTACGAATCAAAAGAAGATGAGGGACAAGGGCATTATTCTCAGTAAGGACCATACAAACGACATTGCAAAGTTTTCTACGGAATGCAATGAATAAAAGGATTGTTTTTTTAGCATTTCTCGAATGAGAAACCAACTCTCATTCAGCAAATGAGACTGGAAGCAATTTTCGGGCATGTATCGGAATCGGGAGAAACGTACACGAGGACCTTTTGTGTTTGTGTGAGATGTCATAAAACACACAACATGCAGCACATGAGCTGTAACCGTTATCGAGTAAAGCTCGTTTGAAATGGATGCCTCCGTGGTGTAGGTTGATACGTATTGCGGTCATTCAATCTATGATGATGAGACATTTTCGGTTGGAAATGCTCTATTGTAGGTTGGCCATTGTGGTTTGTATTCGAGCATCAGTATTGTTGTTTTGCCTAGCTGCTGGGACGGCCATTATGGAAACCACAACCTTCTAAAAACTGGAGAGACTCTCACTCTCGAGTCCGATGCGACAGAGATACTAAAGCAAAAGGCAAAAGACATGCCAGCGAAAATCCATGTTTCCTTCGACTAATGTCAAGTGGCACAAACCAGATATCCATTTGTTTTAGAGGTCATTCGGAGTATACGATCGGACGGGGACGGGTCCACTGTACTATGCATAATATTGTCGGGGATGTAGTAGAATTCAGAGTGCTTCTTCTTACGCGTTTGCAAAAAGAAATCTATAAGGTTTTAGGGGGGATTTGGTCATTCTACCATTGCGCTATATATGTGACTGTCGGTTGGTGGTCTTACTGCGCCACACTGACAACGGCTTCAAAGAGAGCCCAAAGCATGACGACTTCGGCAAGATTTCCCGTGAATCGTGCCACATAGGAGGGTTTGGCATTGCCATACAAGACGGCGACAGCCGAAACAATCAACCAGGCAGCCGTGCTGGTATGATCCGTACCTTGTTGAAAAGCTTGAATTCCCACCACCAAATTGGCCAGAGCCAAGACAATGGCGGGCAAAATGTACAAGACCGAAACGTCCTCGTAGGTGAACCACAACAAGTTGCGTTCCCAGGCATCTTCTGGTACATCTGGATCATCACTCTGATCGGCCAAAATGATACCAGAACTATTCACAAAGCGGACGCGAGAGACAACGCCCAAGACGGTAGCAGCGACCAAGACGGCGGTTTGAATACCAGCACCTTGCAACCATTCGACTCCACAGACTTGTCCCAATTCTGCTGTCGTGGCATACAAAAAGGGCACAAAAACGGCATGGGCCGTAAAGCGAGGAAAGGACAAGTGTCGCAGCAAGTCGTGCTGGGCCGTATTGGTTCGAGCTTGCCTGTTGTGACTGCAAAAAGCGCTGTGCTTGGAGAGGTTCGTTTGTGGTTGCCCATCGACACGGCAGACTGGAATGGCGCTGAAGAAGTCTTCCAAGAAGCGGTGGGCAGCGACAAAGAAGGATTGGAAGGTTGTGTATTCAGACCAGGGGCAAAGGCCACGACTCGGGTCGCCGAGTTCATGAGGAACGCCGTCATGACAAGCAAACTTTGCAGTCTCATGATCATTGTGGTTGTAGAAATGTCTATTCTAATGGATTGTAGGATGGTGTGTGTTCTGGTTTGGAAACCTGTGCACTTTATGAGAGCACAAAGGTAAGGTTATCTTGAATCTTGAATGTGTTTTGTTGGCATTGACTTTTAAAAATCGTGACTACCGGATCTTGTTGTTTCCGCGACCACGAACAGTCGGCCATCTCGCGCGTCAAACCACATACATAGAGCAAATGTTGGGATGGGTAGTCTTGTTCCTTGGACCTTGGACGCCCAAGTCATCCTAGATAGGCCTTCTCCTATGTTGCTCATTCGTTATATGGACACGAAAACCCATCATTGAAATCATGAATACAAGAGATTTCCCTTCAAACTATAACTCGATCCAGAAATAATGTTAACATCTCTCCAAGGGCTCGCAAATTGGGCATACAACTGAAATTGCTACTCCTAGGTTTGAAGGAGAGAAAGAAAAGAACAGCACAGCATACAGACGAGCTTCTATATTCCTTACTGAAACAGATTTTGAGGCAGACATAATAGAATTCCAATCCAAAAACGACAGAGAACTTGATGAATCCTTCGCAGGTTGCATCACGCACCGAAATAGTGGTTGTTGGGTTGGAACGTTCCCTTACATTGTTGTTGTTGTGGTATTATTCCCTCGGAGAAAAAGACCATCATCATTCGTTCAAAACACATACAGGACCACAGTGTTACTCCATTTTCTCCAAGAGTTTGACCCGGTCCAAAATTTCTCGTTTGCTTGTTTCCTCCATTTCCCCCGCCAGCATAAATTCATCCAGAATACTGTACACCTTGTTAAAATTAAAGACGATATCCAATTCGCAAACATTGCTGAAATAACTGTCGAGCAATTCGACAAACAAGTGAATGGTTTCCAAATAACTCAATTCATTGTCGGTGACATCGACGGCAATGGTAAAGAACAAACCAGCGTATCGTCGATAAATCAATTTGTAACTGTTGTATTCAATAAAGTTGGTGTATTTCTTGTCACGTGCCGTTACCAGTCGATGACATTCGGCTTCAATTCGAGCCTTTTCGGCTTCGGCCGAAGTTGTGGCTCCACTTGAGGTTGTTGTCGGGGGAGGAACATACCATTTGGATAATCGCGTCTTGCCTTGACGATTTTGTAACAAGAAAAATCGAATCTGAACAGTGACAGGAACCGCAGAAACAAACATGACGACAGCAGCAGACGAGCAACGACAGGTCGTTCCAGGAGCAGGCCGTTTGTGTGAGAGTCGGTGGACATCAGAACGACAACAACCACGGCCATGCTCACTCGTCTGTTCAAATGGATACGCGGTTTTTCTTGTTCCAAGGACGTACCATATTTCTCAATCAACACAACGTAATGCAATGGATTTGCAGCAGTCTCGCCAACACAAGAACACAGAGTTGAAATCGAAATGGTCTCGCTGTTGCTCTCACTGTCACAATTGGCGGACATTCATCGGACCCTACACGGTCATCTTTCATTTCACTGACCACTTAATGCGATCCAACATCCAACCACTTTTACAGCGATCCACGCGACTGCTCACGGATGAAGCGGGACCCCTCGGGATTAAAGAGGTAGGGCTTAAACTTATTATAGTCTTGATCGTGTGGGCTGCTCCATATGTATGGTCCGCGCGGCGAGCCACTGCACCAGTTCACGCTCCATACGTGCACGTTTTCGTGATGGTCCGCATGGGCTACGTTCACAAACCATGTCATTTCGGCTCTTCCCGTCTCAAGACGAATATGAAATGAAAAAGTTGACCTCAGTGTGAATGAGTCAGTGTCAATAGGTAAGACAACAATGCCACCAAGAAACGGATTCAAGACCTTGTAGTTGATTGACAGCTATTTGCGGTGCTTTCCCACTACTTAGTGATATGAAAGGTATCCTGAACAGACTCGTTGCCATCCTGACTTGTCGTCCAAAGAACCTCTATAGTGAGAAAATGAAAAGTCTACTATTATGACTCTTTGTATCTTGTAAGTTCTACCAAAGTTCAAATTTCTTGGTCTTGGCCAATTCTGGACCATAGGCCTCAACCTTGTATCGATGGTACAGTGCCTGCAAGGCTTCCATGTACTTGTCATGCCACGTTTGTACGTCCTCTTTGGAGGGCTGGGCCACTTTGGGAAGGACGAGGGGTGGTCCTACAACGACCAACAAATTCACATTTGGTTTGGGCAAACAGGGAAGGGGAAACCATCCAAAGGGGATCACAGCTGGAATGCCATAACGATTCATCAAGAGTCGCAACGAGAATTGTCCTTGCACATTGTCATAGGCCTCGACTTCGCCAAAACTGTACACGGGCCGAACTTGATAGCCCTGTTGCAAACACAATTTGATAAAGCCCTTGCGGTTCTTTATGTAGACCCGTTCCACCGTAGGACTATTGATGGTCAAGGTGGCTTCTTCAAAGCCTCCCGGAATCAGAGCCAAATGCCGACCCTTTCGCATCAAGGCTTGCATATTGGCCTTGTCAGCACTAGCTGGATTGCCCGTCACGCGCGAAAACAAGCGAAAAAAAGGCGACACAAAAAAGGCACTGGAAAAGCAAAAGTCCACCTACCGTAACCGAAGGTAGAGCATGGACCAACCCAGTGTGAATATTCCGTGTGGATGAACCGACAACAGAGTCGGGGGTTCATTCGTCGCTTTTGTTGTTGTTGTGGAAGGAGAATCCACTTGGCCGGGTAAGGGTTGGCCTTCACTAATCACTTTCATGGACCGAAAGTAAAAGGGTGTATTGTGGACAAAGAAATGTCGAATGGCTTCGGCCACAGGATGCGGATTGGGATACCACGGCACATAGGCCAGTATCGTCACGCCGATAATGAGCAAGACTCCGATCCAGTTTTGAAAATACAAGGACAAGCCGAACAAAAGGGGTGACAGAATAGAGGCAACCCATTGTACCACAAAGAAACCAAAGACCAAGGCACCCATGGACCACTGCCATGACGATACAGGGCCATTTTGATCCACCAGCGTGAAGGTTTGCAATTTGGTAGTGTTCGCACCGCCCTGTGGCTTGCCTGGATCCTTGGTCGGATCACCGTTGTTTTTGCTGCTCATTCTTGTACTTTTCCTTCGGTCGTTCCGATAACCGATTCCCTCGTGTCTTTACCACGCAGGTCAGATCAAGAATAGACAAAGTGAGATACAGAGACCGAGTGTTATATTTGTTGTCTCCTTACCGGTATTCTGTTGTTTTATGCGACGAAGAAAAAGATTCTCGTTTTTTTGTGGAGGGTTCGGGTCTTCGGCTGAGCCTCCTACTACAATATGGTTAAGGGGATTGCAGGTCAAGTCCTGAGTCTCGGGCTATAAATGCTGGTCGGTAAGCGTTAGAGAGTCCGGCGTGATATGGGGTGCCATGCGCGGCTTTGGGCTGCGATCAACCTTCGTCCACAAATTTTTCTCAAATCAAAAATACCGTTCGTTAACATAACGATGATGAAAGCTAATAGAACTGAGTGGAGCCTTCGTGGTAAACACCTGTGGTATATACTTTCGGTCTGTATCCTACTGTCCCTTCCATCCTTTTGGATGTTAGAAGGAGACCGTCGGTCAAGTGTTGACGTTCTAGAATATGTCCAAACGGAGCTTCAGAGTAAACAAGTGACAGTGGAAATGGCAGCTGCATTCTCCAAAAGGATCTGTACACAGAATCCCTATTTGCAGTCGATCGCCAAGCCGTTAGACACACTTTCGAACAAAATGAATGAAATGCTGACCCATGGACGTGTGGCCCAAGGCACTGAGGCCAGCAAAGCAATCTATCAGCAACCCTCCACCAGCGATTCTTCCCCTTCAATCAATTGGCCAACTGCACTGACCAGCAGTGTATTGGCGCACCATGTGACTCTGACGACACGAAAGTGGTTTGCGGCCTCAAGGAACTTGGAAGTTATGTCATAACACCCACAACAAGAGGAAGTATCGTTCCGAAGAATGAAGACAAATGCATTGTCTATTCACTGGGCAGTAACAACCAGTGGGAATTTGAACTGGATGTGTTGGAAAAGACTCCATGCGAAGTCCACACATTTGACTGTACTGGCCGATTCAGTCGCTATCAGGTCCCACAAAACCCACGTTTGACCTTTCACCATGTCTGTTTGACGGCCTATCCGAGAGACCCATCAGCACCACCTGCCAAGAAAAATATGGTTGGGAAGTCCTGGACGTTGTTGGAGATGCAACAGAAACTGGGACATAAGCGCATTGACTTGTTGAAGATTGACGTTGAAGGTTCCGAAATTGGACTTTTTCGTTCGTGGCCGCAGCTGGAACACTTGGAAGAATCCGAACAGCTTTTGATGCCGATGCAGATTCTTGTGGAGGTACGTCATTGATTCCTTGTTACAGAGAAGTTCCTGTTGGCCTCTATTTGGCACTCCTACTCACGGCCGGGGTTGGTTGATTCTCTTCTCGACGCTCAATCATTATTGCTTGATTGGACAGATTCATTATTTCAACCCACCTCTTAGTCCTACGGATATGGTGGACTTGCAAAACCATTTGCTCCGCATGGGTTACATTGTGGTAAATCGACGCGATAATTCGCAGTGCCCAAAATGCACGGAGTTGACCCTAGTCCGTTTGCGATGCCCTGGAACCGGAGTCTACGCTGAACTTTTGTAACTACCAAACGGTGCCCTGTCGTAACAGTAGAGATACTCTGAAAAAAACATATAGAATCAAAACCAGACACAATATCCCCCATACTTTTCTTCGTGGTTTTGTTCCAAGCCGTTTGAGCAGCTGATTGGAAAGGTACTTGTGAAAACCGTACTACTCCTACTAGTCAGAAAGCCCAGACTTTTCTCAATCCAACAATCGCTACTCATCGTGATCGAAGTCACCTCTTCAAAGTAATTGAAGGATTGCTGTTCCATATGCTGTAAAGCGAAATGATCTTTTCCTTACCGGGAAATCTCTGTATGGATAGCCACCAATCGATTGTCTATCTCTTCGAGAGCACCTGCGTAAGGGAATCAAGTATGGCACCACATGACAACATTGAATCTTTGAGAAGGCGCACATTAGAGCACCAGCTAGAGCGCAGTTGCTATACTCCCTTTCTTCTGCCGGCGGACTTTAGAGCTACGGAAGCCGTTGTTATGAGAACAGTTATAGAGTTTACTCCATGGGGTGAACAAAGGTCCTTTTGAGCGACATTCATGGTCAACCTACCGGGTCAACAGCTTTCTTCCAGTAATTTTCATTCGAGCTCAAGAAAAGTGGATGCAGGGCATGAGTCATAACCTGGCTTTACACCGGCCAATAAGAGCCATTCAAATGAGGATTTGACGTGAAACTTTGTTCGCGCTATCTGCTTCGTGTGTTGGATTCTTCCCACAGAATGGACGATCTTGTCATTGAAGAAAGGCGATACAATCGAGGCAACAAGAGGAAGCAATGGTGGGCGCTTTTTGTGTCGAACTTACGAAAGCTTTGGAAGACGGAAACACCCTTCCTCCCAGCTTGAGCATTCATTTGTTGGAATGGGGAGTCAATTTGACGATTCAATCCCCAGACGCTCGTAGGAAGCACCGTCAGTTTGCCAAGGATGTTATCAAAACGATGCTCAAGGCTCACGACCCTCAAGACAGTTATGAAGAACTACTGTCAAACTACGACGAGGATCTTCGTGACCTTCCGGCAGACCCAAATGAGGCCATTGAGAATGTATTACGTGATCACCTTCAACGCCAAGTCGGACTAGATACCTCATACGTTGACGATCTTGATCATTTTCCTCCTTACTTCGTTGTTGATTCGAAGGACATCAAGGGCCCAGATAAAGCACGAATGGCGAGGAAATACGGCCTCGAAGAATTCAATCACCGGTTTTGCGTAGTCCCCAAGCCCAAGTACAGAACCAACCAATTCAAGCGCATGCATTTGGATCCATTCTATCGATTTGAACATGCTGGTATTCGAGAAGACAGGGTAAAATATTACGGTCGCCGATGGCGAGCCAATGGAATGCAGGCGGGCGAACTGTTGGGTTTTGTGTACGAAGCACTGGTTGCCTCACATATCAACAACAATTCCTCCGTTTCCTGTCGCAACCCGGAGTGTATGAGGAAACTGACCTTGAAATGGTGTCGCGGTGGCCGCAGCTGGAACGACATGCAGTGTTCTGCGTGTCAGAGCGCGTACGAGATTAAGTCCCTTCGTGACCGCCAAGCCATTGAAAACGCCAAGAACTACATGCTCAATGGAGGATCCTATGCTGGATACTTCTCTTGTCAAGAAAGTTTGCGGCGTTCCAGTCCCGACGCCAAACATTACATTGTCGCGGTGGACCGTAAGGGGGAACCTTTACAAGACGGAGGAATTCGTCTTTGTGTCCACGTCGCGGAAATCCAAGGTGTCCTGCCTCGTATTGTAGCCGAAAGTTTTGCCTTTGGTCCAAACCGTTTCCTCAAGTCCAAAGTTCAAACCAAGGGACAAATGAAGAAGTGGTTTGAGTTTAATGTCCAGTACGATCACCGTCCCATTGTCGAAGAGCTCCTCCAAGAGTTTTGCCCCGATGGTAGCAAGACCAAAAACGGAAATCAAGAATCAACCGACGCGCCGAGTGCATGGGATCTTTGATCTTTGACTTGTCGGAAGATCAATTGCAGGATATATATAGGTCTGCGAAGGAAGTACATGTCGTAGAGAAGGAGAGAAAGGTTCTCATCGGACGCTTAGTTGTTTAATCTCCATATTGCCATTGATGCTGGTCATTTGACTTCTCCATCTCTTTTATTGAGCACTTCTCGTCATTAGCTTGTCACAGTAGCAGGCATACCTCTCGACAACCTTGCTGCCGCGGGGGGCCATGGAGTGAACAATGGTTTGCACAGATTTGTCACCCAGGGAACTGCTGTCCCAGTGAAAATGACGCAGATCTTTAGTCATAGCGAACAGAATACCTTCCAGCATGGTCCCCATCTTGTACGGCATCCATGGTTGGTTCATGACCCAAAATTTCGTGCAACACAAGACGACAAAGATGTTTCTGGCTTGTTCATCCCATGCCGCCGGTAACAGGTGAGCCCAGTTCTTGCGAAACGACCACAAAACTCCCTCGACATAGGATGCATCAATGTGATGGTGGACGGAATTGCAGGCGTCATTGAATTTGTGTGCCGTTTCTGCCGTATACCTCATGGCAAATTGGAGTCGCGATTCTTTTAACTGCGCCTCATTGGTCTCATTCAATTCGTCCAGTGAATGAACGAGGATACCCAGTTGACGTTCCATGTCCAGCAATGTTTCATCGTACTCCACCTTTTGTTCGGCATTCTGAAGCAATTTGGCCGCATTGGCAAAGGCATTGGCCATTTCACCCATCGTTCCTCCATTGCTGTTGTTGTTATTCTTGTTTTTGGAACGATTTCGCTTCTTCTTGGGAGCCTCACTCTCTTTGCTTGGCCCAGTCTCTCTGGAATTCTCCATCGATGCACTCACAGCGACATGTCTGCTGTTCGTCTGGTCGTCTCCGACGAGTGTTCGTGCCGAATGGTGGTTCTTTTCGATTCGAAAGATTGGCGCCACGGACGAGTCGGAGCTACCATTTCTGCGGTTGAAATACAAAAAGGCAATCAAAGGAAGGAACCCGAGCATGATTTCGTCAAACGATCAGTAGAATGGACCAGACAAGTCTAGAAAGTAGTATGGTTTGATGTTTTTTGTTTTATAAGTGCGTATGATGGATGGTGGGAGGTATAAGGTATCTTTGGTGTGGTGACGTGGGCACGACAACGGGGTGCGAAAGATCCTGTTTACCTTACCCCAAATTTTCGGGTAAACTCAACGTACGAGCTCCGCGCGCGAACCGCGAATATTTTCCGCGCAGTAGCCCGTGCTTTCGTCACTTTTTGACGGCGCGTCACGTCACGCCCGTGGTCCGTGACGTGACGTAGACGTAGTAGCATCCTTGGTTCTGATTTCTGATTGAGTTCAGTCTTGTGGTTTTGACCGTGACGGCGGCGCCAGAGTCGGGGATTAATGGCAAATTTCGTCCTCCAGTACGACCTCAATCTTAACTTCATCGACAACGATGGAATCCCATGATCAACGGTCTACGCATTTGTCACGCGGTATCTCAACCAACAAGGATTCCAGCTCTACCAACAATCTTGCTGGCGCGCCGACAACATCGTCATTGGGCCCAACTTCTTCAAGTTCGTTGTTGCAGCGTTCGCAAATGCCTGGGAAATTACCGTCCGGTGAAGATGAACACGAACCTCTGTACACCAGCATCAAGCACGGGGAATTTCAAATGACGGACAACCATAAACTGATTCTTGAAAACGTGGAAAAGGGTCATCAACGGTACTCTGATTTGAAAAACAAACACGTGCTTAGCGAAGCGGAATGCTGCGAATGCTTCAGCCGCGCTGGACTCTACATGCATGAAACTGCCTTCCTGGACAAGGCCATTCACCAAAAGCTCTTCCCACATGCCAAGGAAGGATGGACGCTACTACGGGAATCCAATCGTCTTATTGCGGCTTATCCCCAGGAACTGTCGGATTTATCCGAACGGGCCATGGCGCAAGGAAAGGGTCTGACGGGGTTCTGATTTTTTTCTTCGGGAAACAATCGGGTGGTCCATGGTTCTACAAATCGTCCGCCCAAGGAAGGGTAACTGCACGCTAGAAGAAGGGTTTGTTTAGATGCGTGTCCACATGGATTGAAAATTTCCGTTGCTCTTAATTTGTGCACGCACATGGTGTGCTATTAGTAGTACCTGAGGAAGAAGCAGCCAACTTCATCATCATATTCCACGACGGGTCGATGGCCTATGTAATCTTCAAGAACCTTGGCAAAGTCTTCACACGCCTCTACCTCAATTTCTTCGGGGAGAAAGTAACCTCGACCCTGTCGAAAGGTCAGCAATAAACATTCAACCGAGTCCTCGTTCATGTTATAAGAGCTGTAGCTATCATCGCATAGAGAGAACGATTGAGCAATATGTTCGGTATAACGCATGGCAAATTGAAGTCTGGATGCTTTCAACTCGGCGGCGCTGGCTTGTTTCACTTCATTGGAAATGGCATCCAACTTTTGGATAATGTTGTCCAACTTCTTGTCACACTCGATTGTCTTTTCTGATCCTTTGAGCTTGTCTGCCACAGCAGCAACGGCCTTGGCTGTTTCGTCCACCGAGTTGTAATTTTCACCAAAATTTCTATGGACAGGAAGTAAAGTCTCCATTCGAGAGATTCGATGCACCAGCGAATGAGACCATTGGTTTCGCTTGGTACAGAACTGCCAAGCAGTGCGGGGAATCACACCAATCATTTCTGTCTCCGCAATGCTTTGGACTTTGTGGGATTTGTGGATGACACGACAGGCGACTCAGACTTTGCGGTGAACTCGATCGGTTGTTTGAGTTGTAAACGTGACCAATATCGCCTACCCCTCAAAAAGAAGCAAACCAGGACGGGAGATTTTATACATTTTTCGTATTCGCATCCGTCTGAAACTTGACAGCGAACCTGGAAATGCAGAGTTTTCGAGCTGACAAGGTGTACAAAGCATTGTTCAAAGCCTTTTAAGCAAAGGATTCACCAGGACGGATGAGTGTACCCATGGTCATCCGAGAAGAGCTTCAAAGGCAACCGACGACCTTTCGCAACCTTTGGAGGACGACTATTGGATGCTGCTGATTTTACCCCAAAGAGGGGAAGGAAGAAATTGACAAAATGAAGCAAACGGATATGTGAAATGAAATCAATTTACTCCTTTCCGGAACGAAAACGGAAATCTTCAATACTCGGAACCGACTATAATGTACCTGAAAACTTATTCGTAGCTAATGAAGTATTTCTCTTCTTCATCATCATATCGTATTCTGGGGCGATGACCCAGATACCAAAAAAGCGCGTCCGCATAGGCTTTTCTGTCGTGCTCGTCCATAGGTTCGGGGAGCCAGTAACCTCCATTCTGTCGAAACAACATCAAAGTTTCCTTAACAGAATCTTGGTTCAGACGATAATAGAAGGCACGATGGGAGTGTCGAGAAAAATGCCGGGCAATATCTTCGGTGTAGTCCATGGCAAATTGGAGCTTGATTTCTTTCAATTCGGCGGCACTGTCTTGCTTCAATCTATCCAGCGACTTGGAAATCACGCCCAGCTGTTGGGCTATTTTGTCCAACGTTTTGTTATACTGAACTGGTTTCTCGGATTCCTTGAGCTTTGTCGGCCACAATGGCAAAGGCTTTGGTGGTTTCTCCTCCAGAGACCTTCTTTTTCTGCTTCTTCGTTGGGGTGGATTGCTGGGATTGTCCGTCTTTCTTGCCAGCACGAAGCGAAACATCGACGCAATGTGCTCGAAACTGCTGAGCCGGCAAATGCGACCATTCATAGCGGCTGGAACAGAAAAGGAAAATAACACAAGGTATAGCACCAAACATGATGACACAACAACAACAACAACTAGTCTCTAGCGAAGAGAGCAAACTTTTTCAGAGATCCTCAATGTATGAAATATGATACATTGATGCAACCACAAATGTTCTCTTTGGATTCCTCAATGAGCCGAAGGATATCGTGGATTTTTTCCGGGATACTCACCGTACTATCAAGACCAACTATTTCTAGGTCCCGTTTCGTGCGCCTGCACCGATATCAGCAATTAAGTTGATTCACCCGGCAAACGGACGATGGCGCGTTTCTCGTTCCATATACCAAGCAGCCGTGCCTACTTTTGCTTGAGGGATGCGTTCTTGGAACGACTGCCACCACTTGGCTTGCCCGTCATCGAGGGCCAACCACCAGCATTTCCCTGACCTCTCCCACCTCCAGGTGACGTGCTGTGGGTTCGCTGGAGTGCTGTCTGATTGGCGCAGGGCGAGACGGGTGGCCAAATACTCTACGACGAACAAGCGATTGAGCATTAATTCCATTGTACCGCATCCAGATCACATGGTGGTATTGCATGTGACTTACCAGCTTTCAACACGGGGAATGCAATCTGGACCAACCATGGTGATCGTGGGTCGATTCCTTCAGCCGCTGAAATACAAAAAAACAATCAAGGGAGGGGAACCATGCATGATATATTAGAACGTGCAAAGAACGAAAGCGGTTAAACTGGGTGGTTGGATCTTTGATCTACGACCTGACATTTGAGAAGGGTGAGGGTCTTTGTCGTTTGTATCCTCAGGAATGGGTACGGAAACAGATCTTGGTCTTTATCAAAGTCTCGGCACTCCCAAGAAAGTAGTGTTGGCCATCTCACGAGCCCCCATGGATCATTCACTTACAGCTGCAACCACGAAAACATCACTGGCCCGGAGACCACGATGATATCAATTTTGCACCATATTTGACCTAAGTACGGAGAACAGACGCGATACCCAAGGAGTCGATTGAAACGGAAGCAAATCAGGATTGGAGATCTCAAGCTTTACACTTCTTCAATGCGCATCCTTAATGGAAAGTTCAAACAGGCCCCTGTGGCGAATATCGGAACTCAGCAGCGTACCTGGAATGCAGATATTCAGCGCTGACAAGGTGTGGAAATGGGACAAAACGAATTGATTTGATCAAGAATTATGTTGACGGCTACGGATTCACTTTGGTCCTTTCCGGATCGAAAATGGGCAACTTAAATATTCACAGTGGTGTCTTTTGCTTTGACCGATATGGCTATAATGGATATTGGACGTTATGCGTATCTAATGGCGTATTTTTGTTCTTCATCGTTGTATTGTATAATGGGGCGATGACCCAGATACCAAAAAAGCGCCTCCGCATAGGTTTTTCTGTCGTTCTCGTCCATAGCTTCAGGAAGCCACATACCTTGATTCTGTCTAAACGACATCAACGTATCATGAACAAGTACAGTGTAAATCCTAAAATAGCGGTTGTTGCCAGGACGGTTTCGTTGATAATGCGCGATGATGTGATCGGAATAGTTCATTGCAAATTGGAGTTTGGACTCTTTCAACTCAGCGGCACTGGCTTGTTCCAACTGATCCAGCGACTTGGAAATGACACCCAATCTTTGCGTTATGTCTTCCAATTTCTTCTCAACCTCGATTGCCTTTTCGGATTCTTTGAGCTTGTCAGCCAAAATGGCAAAGGCTTTGGCTGTTTCATCCATCGACATTTCGATTTTTCCCGAACTGTAGCTGTTGTGCTGTCCACCCCATTTGTGGATAGGAAGGAAACTTTCCAATCGGGACGGTCGATGCACCAGTGAATGACTCCATTGGTTTCGCTTGGTACAGAATCGCCACCCAGTACGGGGAATCACACCAATCATTCTATCTCCACAATGCTTTTGAGCTATGTTGCAGGAACGCTGTTGGTTCCCTCGGCATTCGGCATGCTACTCAGATACTCAGACTTCGCGGTGAACCGGATCGGTAGTTCAAGCAAAAACGCGACCACCAGATTTTTCCGACTCTCATAGGCCACACGTCATATCCATGAGCTGCTTCCTCTTGAATGAGGACTGTTGTATGCTGTATATCCCTCTCTCTCATGACGTTGATTGTATGCGTCGTGAAGCTTACACGACCATGCGAGGATGATATGGTTCCCTTTTGCGTTGATGTGAACGAATTCATGTGAAAGAAGAAGAGAGCACCTTCCCCGAGTAAGCTAGTGTCAAGTTCTTCCTGAAAACACGACACATCGACTTTCAATTTAGGGGAGAGGCTTGAGGATTACAGAGAGTTCATTCTGCTGTTGGATGTGGTCCATGGCACTTTCGAGGAGACGGGCGACAACAAGTTCTTCCATTCAGACAAATAAAACCAGCTTTTTCGCATTTCGCCTATTGCCTTTTCTCTCTTTCTATAAGAGATTTCGCGATCTTCCGGACTCGTCTCTTTTCTGTGTATTCCGGACTGCTGTTCTTTTCTGTGTAATACGCCATTCTTGAAATGTGTTTGGAAAGATACCCCGGGCGTATCTTTCTTTGTCGACCATAATCATGGTATCTTTATGCTAGGGTGTATAGTTTAATATTATTGAAGTTCTAGCAAGATTCTACTTCCTAGCAGTTATATGGTTTCGATTTCAAATTTCAGAACGACGGAAAAGCCGTCTTGTTTGCGGAGCACGATTGTCTACAAATGGAAGAGTCGACATACCATGGATACAGGCGTGAGAAGCCTTTCCTCGCAGACCATTGAACTAACTAGGCTTAATGCAAGGCAAGTGGAGCCTGAGATATACAGAATTCAAGAATATCCTACGTCCTCTCTATCCGGATTGACTCTTTAATCGAGGCGGGTTATTGGAACGGTTGCCACCACTGGGCTTGCCCGTCGTCGTCGTGGTGGAGGGTCAACCACCAGTATTTCCCTGACCTTTCCCACCACCAGATGACGTGCTGTGGGTTTGTTGGAGGACTGTCTGGTCGGCGCAGGGCCAGACAGAAACAAGAGATAGAGGAGTAATTCCATTGTATAGCGCAGGGCATCCGGATCACATCACATGGTGGTAGTGTATGTGACTTACCGGGGGAATGCAATCTTGACCAAACATGGTGATCGTGGGTCGACTACTTCAGTCGCCGAAATACAAAAAAGCAAGCAAGGGGAGGGAACCATGCAGGATTTCCTAAACGTGCAAAGAACGAAAGCGGTCTTGTTGTAAACAGGGTGGTTGGATCTTTGATCTACGACCTGACTTTTGAGAGGGTGAGGGTCCTTGTCGTTCACATCCTCAGGAATGGGTACACAAACAGATTTTGGTCCTTTCTCAAAATCTCGGCACTCCCAAGAAAGTAGTGTTGGCCCTCTCACGAGCCGCCATGCCCATGTATCATACACTTACAGATGCAGTCACGAAAACATCACTGGACACAAGGTTCATCAGTTGGGTTACCCGTAGACTATGATGATATCAATTTTGCAACATATTGGCTTGAGTACGGAGAACTGACGGAATATCCAAGGAGTCTTTTGAAAAGGAAGCTAATCAGGATTGGAGATTTCAAACTATACTATATACATATTCTATTCGCATCCTTCAAATCGAAAGTTCGAACATCGAATACTGAAACTCAACACCGTACCTGGGAATGCCGATGTTTAGAGCTGCCAAATTGATTTGATACAGAATTATATGTTGAAGGCTACCAATGTACTTTGGTCTGTTTCCGTTCGAAAATGGAAAACTTCAGTATTCACCGCGGTATCTTGTCCTTTCATTGGTATGGCTTAAATGGACATGGGACGTTATGCGTATTCAATGACGTAGTTTTGTTCCGTATCAACATATCGTATATTAGGGGGGTGACCCAGATACCAATAAAGCGCGTCCTTAAAGGCATTTCTGTCGTCCTCGTTCATACCTTTGCGAAGCCAGATAGCTCGATTCTGGCGAAACGACATCAACGTACGCTCAACAAACTGCCTGGTAATCCAAGAACGGCCGGAGCTAGAACATTCTCGAGAATAATGTTCTTCAATTTTTTGGGTGTAGTTCATCGCAAATTGGAGTTTGGACTCTTTCAACTGAGCTGCACTGGTTTGTTTCAACTGATCCAGCGACTTGGAAATTACACCCAAGCTTTGCGTAAGGTTGTCCAATTTTTTCTCAACCTCGATTGTCTTTTCGGATTCTTTGAGCTTGTCAGCCACAATGGCAAAGGCTTTGGCTGTTTCATCCACCGACATGTCGATGTTGCCTGAACTGAATCTTTTGTGTTATCCACCCCTCTTGTGGATAGGAACTACACTCTTCAACCGGGATGTTCAATGCACCAGTGAATGAGACAATTCGTTTCGCTTGTTACAGAACTACCAACTAATACGAGGAATCACACCAACCCACAAGTGGTTTCTTGGAGCCTTTCTGTGCTGGTTACGGTACGAGACCCTCAGACTTTGCGGTGAACTTGGATCGGTAATGACGACAGGAGACCCAAACTTTGCGGTGAACCAGATCGCTTGTTCAAGCAAAAACGCGACCACTTGATTCTTCCGTCCTGCCGCCAAATTCGAATGCTCCCTTTCGGGCAAAGGCCACATCATCATAATATCATATCCATGTCCTGATTTCTCTGGAGTGGGGACTGTTGTGCATCTGACGACATCGCTTGTATGTTGCGGAGCCTCGTGGAACTTCAGGACCAGAAGAGGAGTCTAAGGTGATCTGCACAGCAATCCCTGCGAATGACTAAAAGTCGTGCTGACCACCACTCAGTCTGGTTCTGGTTGGCTACGGAAGGTCCGGATGGTTTCGATTCCTGTCATGGCAAAACTGAAACGAAACGGAGATCCCTTCCAGAGATTCTACGATATCCAAAAGATGACTTCATCGCTGCTCGTTTTCTCTTACGAGATTAGGGATCTTTTTGTATCGAACATTTTCTGGATCTTTTCGCTAGGGCGTATATTTTAATATACCTTTCACAGTACCCAAAGGCTACTTTCTAACTGATACATGGAAGATACTTTTTGTCGTCTTTGGACGTTCCCCCCTCTTCGAGAATGGATGGACCGAGCGGCAAGGAGATAAGATGGCGGCATGGAGAGATCAATCCAACGAGCTGCGCATGCAGCATGAATAGGAACTCGTGCCTGTCTATTTCATGATGCTATAAGAATTACGTTCCATTCTATCCATCCACTCGTTGAGATTGCTGCAACAACAACAGCCAAGCACTCGACTCGCATCATTCACGCATTCGACTCGACATCTCATGGTAACTTCTTTTACTTGTCCTTTCGGGGTGGATTATTCGAACGATTGCCACCACTGGGCTTGCCCGTCGTGGAGGGCCAGCCGCCGGCAGTTCCGGGACCTTTTCCTTTGCCTTTTCCACCACCTTGCTGCTGCTGTTCCTGAGGTTTGGGTTGGTTGGAATCCTTGTTTCGAATGGGACGGCACGAGTGGAGTCCTCTGTGTTTGTGCCAAAATCCCAAGCATGATTGGGGTGAGAACCAAGACAATGGTACCACTGAAAATCGACATTCTTACAGGAGTTGCTGGTGTCTTACCGACGAGTCCCAACAGTGCGATTGGCAACGAGAAGGCGCTTACGAATGGGAGCAAACATGGTCACTTTGAGATTCCGACGAGTGTCTTTCTCTCTCAATGAAAACCAAGTATGTTGAAGAGGAGGAGTTGGACTTTTTGTGCGGTGAACTTTGGAGCTCCAATCAGAGTTACTGGTAAAACTTTGGAGATCCAATCAGAGGTTGCGGTAAACTTTGGAGCTTCCATCGGAATTTTCGGTGAAATCGATAGGGATTCCAATGACGACACAACGGTCAATGGGAATCCATCCATCGGATGCTTGAAAACTCTCTCTATGATGGACGAAAGGAACACTAGCCATCCTAAGAAATGGTTTGGCGTAGCAGTGAAAATCGCCGTCAAGGGCACTGTTCATTTCTGTCCTGTGGTTGAAATGTGACGATGGACGAGCCGAAAGCATGCCCAAAACATCCTGGCGTCGCACTTTTGGAACAACTCGAGCGACTCTCTGCGTATGGTAATGGGTGCAAGGGGATGGAGGAGGAGAGGCGGTGGTCTGGACCGCATGATTTTCAGCAAGCTTTTGGTCATGTCTTAGATCCTTCCGCTTTTAAACGCTTGACTACTTTTGCTTACGGGGAGGGTTATTCGAACGGTTGCCTCCACTGGGCTTGCCCGTCGTGGAAGGCCAACCACCGGCATTTCCGGGACCTTTCCCACTGGAGGGCCTGGAGTTGTAGGATGAATTGGAAGGCATGGGACGAGGCGAGCCGAATCCTCTGTTGTGAAAGGAAAAAGAACCACTGGAGTGAGGAACGAGTCCACTGCAACGCAAAGATATGGGTCAATGGCATGGTATTGTGTGGCTTACCGGGTTCCGCCACTGCGACTGCGATCTTGACCAGACATGTTGATTTTGAAAAGTAAAATGGATCTAGGATTCTTTCAATCGAACGTCGGTTTGGTGTGGAGGAGCTGGATTTCGGGTGAACTATGGTCGAGTTGGAGTTTGCAGTGAAACCGATAGGGAGGAGATCAA
Source organism: Epithemia pelagica (assembly GCA_946965045.2). NCBI lineage: Eukaryota > Bacillariophyta > Bacillariophyceae > Surirellales > Surirellaceae > Epithemia > Epithemia pelagica. The sequence goes on along the minus strand of OX337238.1, from coordinate 828,088 downwards.
TCAATGGTGCCAGCTGGCATCACTGCCAAACTCCAGTCTTTTGAGGGGTACTGTAAAAATGATTCTCGTGCCTTGCGAGAATGCCTGCCCTGAACTTATGAACGTGTGTTCTTTTCTCTTTGTGATAGGCAGTGTAGCGCGATTGCAAGAGTTGTGAGACCTTTAATCATCGCTTTCCAAGCGTTGAAAAGAATTCAAGAAAAAGGATATAAAACATCAGAAGCTACGGATGTCTCGGAGCAATAACGCAGCAAAATGCTGCCGTGACAAACAACATCAAGTGAGTTCTCTTGCTTCGTATTTGATGAAAGAAGAGAGAGCCTTTGGGCTATGATCCGAAAGATAAGGGAACTATTGAATATTGGTCTGAAACGGCTGAAAATGTATATCGCATTCGTTCCTTTCTAAAAGCCGCCTGATGCACATCGGGAAAGTGAAACTATGGCAAAGAAAGTATGTATCTCTCCGGGTATCGACCTTGTGGAGTCTTGGCCACGACAACGCTGCTCCCAATTGCGTCTTCCAAGACTTGGGCAAGTTTGCGGGTCGTATCTCCTCTCCATGTAAAGTGTAATGTGTAACTCTTGCGATTTTGAAAGGCCCACAAGATCTCTAAAACCATAACGGTATCAGTATCATACATGATGTTCTTGATTTTTTTGGTGATCAGATCAGCACAAATTGTAGCAGATTGAAGACGTGATTCTCGTTTTTCAGCCAGCCTTGTCACCACCAACCTACTTTCTAGCGCTGTGATCTTCACACACGAACTCTCCAATTTCGCAGAGGTATCTTTCGCACTGGAGCGAATAGCTTCTGTCAGTTCAGCAAGGCGTTGGTTGATATCACCTAATTTCTGATCAATATCATTGAGTTTCTGAGTGTTCAAATCATTTTTCTCTTCTCGTTTCAGCCTTTCTGCGGCTTTGCCCAAGGCATTCGCCAATTCGTCGTTGGTGCTGGCAAAGCTACGCCACAGAATGGTAACAGTGCGGTTCCTGGTAGACTGTTGGCTACAGCAACATTCGAATGGTAAGATTTTATACATTGCAGCACGCATTTCACATCAGAATATACCCAAGATCTCTCCTCAAAACATGATGTTTGAATGCGGCTGCGGCAGTACAGAGCAACATTGTCTTTGAGTGGCTTTCTCTCTTTTTGTATTGCGGCCTCAATGAAGATCGGGAGACACTTCAGTTTTTGAGGTGAAAATGCGGGACCCGTCTAGTCTCGAAACACAGAGTCTATCTCATTGTGGAGTGCGACACGTATCTTAGAAAATAAGTGTTTGGGTGAGGTTCTTCTGTACTATACGTAGAGTGGTTTCAATTTTTTATCTGTCTTGTAATTCTTTGGTAAGAGATTCCAATTGATTGGGATCGGCACCGGCAAAGCGATTGATGGGCGCATCCTCGTTCGTGGAGCGATCGTAAAAGACAAAGGTTGGGACGGCTTGAATCTGATATTCTGCTGCTGCATCTTGGTTTTCATCAACATCGACCTTTAGCAGCATCGAACCCAACATGGATTGCAATCAATGACCATAACATCAGTACCCAGAAAGAACCACCACAGCAAGAACACAAGGTAAGGGTTATGAGCAGAAAAGATCAATTGACCGAGTCAATCTTTACTGTGTCAGAACGAACCTTTCCAAATGAAATATCTTCGTACTTGCCAGACATTTCCTCATAAATTGGTTTAATTTGTCGACAGGGGCCGCACCAGTTCTGCAAAAAGAAGAGAGAAGGGGACAGGTTAGTTTTGTGACGTGCGAGCACACTTTGCTTCTCAAGTGAAAAGGCGACAGATCGCTCGGTCATTGGATAAATCCGATTGGGGCCGTCGACTGTTCGGTTCGACTTGATCCAACCCCAGTTCCTGAACTTGACGTACCGCCGTAAAGTACAATACGGATTTGGGTTTTTGTCGAATGAACTTTTGGACAGCTTCGTTATCGCTCAAGTTGATGACGGCAGAAAAGCATCGTTTGGTTCCGACAGCGGCAAATCCAGTCGACCACCTTGGACGAGCAGTCCCCAGCGCACGGCTCGAAGAACGCAACCACATCATTGTCACTGGCAGCAGAAGGTGGTCTGCTGTTGTTGCGCCAGATCCCGAAAAGATCTTTTTGTGGCGTAGACCCCCAGCGTTGAAATATTTTATGCTAATTCATCTCAAATTATTATAGTGATTCAATCATATGAAGACTCCCGCTGGAGATTACTACTTAAGCTATTGATTTGGTCGCGGATGAGTAACACACTTCTCAGCGGCCATCACCCAATCATTTAATGTTATTGATTACATCAGTTCGATCAACCGCTTTGACTTTCTTTCCGAGTAAAGATCCCGAAGACAAATCCAATACCATGGTGTGGAGTCGAGTTGTATTCGAATGTACGAATTCTTCTTGTGCTGCGCTCCGAGGATTTAAAGCGAGGAAGTGTTCATTGCATTGAGTTACGAAACGAGGTGGCGCATGTCGAGAGTGCTGCAACCGACCCAGTACCTACTTGAATCATCAAGTGTCTACGCCGTGATACCAGAAGATTGAGAGATGCAATACCTCATTTCTACGTCATTTCGACCACAACAATGGACGGTGCTGTCGATAAGAGGCAAAAGAGTCGTATCTGGAATCAAGTATTATATTACTCTTTACATTTTCTGGTTTTACAAGTCAATTCAGTTGCATTTTTGTCCCCAACCCTTCATGCGAATGTTTATGCAGTTGCCCCAGTTTGTCGAATCTTGTTGAGACGACGGCGTTGGGACATTTTGGCGTTGTGCCAGCAATTCTTGATTTGAGTTTCCGAACGTCCTTTCAAAAATCTGGCAATGGTACTCCATTTGTTGCCAACTTCTTTTTGTTTTTGAAAAATAATATGTTTCTCTTCCTCTGTGAGAGGTGATTTATCAAGGATCGGATTGATCACATTGTTGTAATGCTCCCGAATTTGACTCATGGTGCGACCGTGAAGCTTTTTTGCAATGGAAGAAAAAGATTCATTTAATCTTCGGCATTCTACAATGAACTCGTTTTCTTGACTTGTCCATGGCATTGTACTTCGCTGAAGCTTTGCCCACCTTCCTTTGCATTGGTTCATGTTGCGCTTTCCATCAAAGTACTTTTTGGAAATCAAAGTCCAACTGATGGTGTGTCCCTCTTCGGACTTGACCGCTTGCTTCAGAATCTCGTCTTCCTCGGGTGTCCAATGAGCGAAACGGCGTGGCTCTCCGCTTTTTGTTTGAACGGATGTGCCGGTGTTCCAACCCCGGCCAAGGGTGGTCCCGACTTTAGCAGTTCCGACTTCTGGTGCGATATCCATTATGGGTGTGTTATGCAGTACCCAAATATCCTCGTCAGTCAAAGACTCATATCCAGCACTGCAAACGCTGTGGTCTTCGCGTGTAATTCTCTCAGATGGATCTGAGTTTTGGCTACGATGACCTGTACTGCAAACGCTGTAGTCTTCTCCTGTCATTCTTTCCCACGGATCAGAAGGTGGATCATGATTTCCTGTGCTGCAAACGCTGTAGTCCTCGCGTGTCATTCTCTCCCAAGGATCGGATTTCGTATCACGCAGGACCTGAGGAGGACATTTGCCGATAGAAGGTGTAACAAAAACGCGAGCCTTGTGGTCAGCGTAGCTCGTTGGTGGTGGAGTCTTCGGTGCTCGATAAGAGACGATTGTGTCGTCGTCGGATTCGTCCAAAGTGACTGAGTGTGCGGTATTTTCGTGCTCCGAGAAGTTGCCGTTGCAGGGCGGTATGACGGCAGGGAGCGTCTGGTGCTCCATGGGACTGCTCGTGCGGGGTGGAGTCTCGGGTGTTTGGTAGAAACGGAAGTTGCCCTCGTCGTTTTGGGCGTCATTGGTTTCTGCGGTTGCCACTCGGCCTGTTACTTCTGCTTCCAATACGTCGTCAGGAATTGGATAATCGAGAACTGGCAGTTCGTCGTAATCCTTCACTCGTGCGTTGGTCGTAGTCGATTCCATTGACTCGATGAGATCATGCGCATTCGAATGTTCAGTCGTTGCCGTTTCTGATTCCATCGACTCTTGGAGGTCGTAATAGTCCTGGTGGTCTGCTGCGGAAACTGGGTATGCCTCGACTTGGAACATTCGGACTGGAATCTCGGCATTGTCTGTCTGCATGATTGGTGCCTGCGTGGAATGCAAGGGTTCGATCTCCTTGTCATTGTGGGGGTTGAAACGAGTCATGTCATTGATTTCCATCACGAAGTCCAGTTCTGGAGCTGTGTCATCAACGCAGTCATCATTCCAGGAACGATAGCTCGACAGAAATGAAGGTGAGGGTGTCACGGGAGCAACGGCCAAGGACTGCCAAGTCCTTGTGCATTGATTCATTTGTATATCTATTGCCTTTTCAATGGAGTGTTATCGTATCTCGTCGACTGAAATCTATGAGACGAATGGAAAGCTTTTGGAAGGATGCGTGAGGAAGTGCGAGGAGCACTCATTTGTACGACTCCAGTTCATCAAGAGAGCCGTTGTGGTGCACAACGAAAGACTGGTTTTGTGCTTTTGTACTGTGACTCAATGTGAGGGTGTGCGATGAGAGGGTTACCGGAAACTGATGGGCGAATGGCTCTTGGGGTATGTTCGACGTTTCATCTTGCACAAGGGTGAAGCTTGAAACGGAAATCAAATCCCCCACGCGCTTCGGCGGTACTCGTGCCTATGCATGGAAAGAACAGTAGTGGCGCCGGTGGAAGCAGATAATCCTACCACTCTGGTACGAAAAGAGACCATCGTTTGCCATGAAGGGTGCCCGCATATCACTGGGACGCTTTCATGGATCACCTTATCAACCATCAACAGGTCGATCTTCCAAATTCCAAACTTTCAAAATGTGACAACGGAGTCGTGACAATGAAAACCTACACTACTTAGAAGATAATAGATTTTTGTACAATCTTATTTAACCCCCACATGTCCCATCCACGCATGCAGAGCCATTTGGGGGACCTCGAATGTCGGCTTGCGTATGGGGTCGACTTGCATTGACTGACCACGTACAAGTACGTACTACGTATTAGTGTTGTGGCCCTCTCTTTTTGGGAATCTTGTGATGCGCTGTTCCTCTCGGTCAACATCGTTTGGGTTCTTTGTGACTTCACCATGGCGTGGTTGCTTTTCAACTTCTTCTTGTGGAATGTCCTGTTCATAAGGCTGGTTGAATCTTGGTGCAGTCTCGAAAATGGATTCGTTTTCAGCGACAACCGAATGCCGCAATCGACGTCATTGGTTTCTCCCGATGGACCACATGGCATGGTCGACTCAAACCAAGTTGTTACAGATCTCTTGGAGGCTTCGCAGACCAGTCCTTCTGCCGTGGATGCCTTGACGCGTCGTTCCATGTTGACCAGTTGTACCCAAAGCCTTTTGCTGTGGAGCGCATTCCGGACGGAAACCGGAGCTGCCGAAACCGTGGGAAAAGATGAAACTTGCAACGACCGCACCTGTTTGGGCGTATGGGATGGTTTGCTGGCCGACTGTCCCTCCAAAAAGTCGGCCACGGGACCAGCTGGATGTGTCTCATCTCAAGACGATGCTCCCTCTGTGTTTGCCGAGCCCTGGGATTATTCCGACACGACAGTACCGGTAGTGGAGAGAGACAACCACAAGGAAAAGGATGGAGACGAGGGCAATCAAGAGGACCAGGAAGTAGCACAACGCATGTTGGCCCTGAAGCAAGCCATTCAAACCGTATCAGCACAACATGGAGATCAAGTACATGTGTTGCGTCAACAAGGACGATACTTGCGAGTACTGTTCACGGACGGTTCGACGGGAGAAGAGTCGGTTGGCGAATTTTACTTTACACTTGAGGATACAACGGTTCAGTTTCGTGTCGAATCTTTGGCCGGAAGCAACAACAACAACAACAACCTTTTGTCCTCCTCGCTTTCCAATCGAGAACGATGTGAACGCATTCGCAAACAACTCAAGTACACCAAACTCATTGTGTTGAGAAATCGTCAAAGATCCCTGTGGTTTGTAGAATCCGATGAGTTGGATACCTTTGGTCCTTCGGGGAATACAGCCGAAGGATTGTTACCACCGGCTGAAATGCGGCGAGGCGATTGGGAAGGACAATCCCAACGACAGCAACTGTTTCGAGAAGCCAAGAAGGATCCAAAGCGTTACTACCAAGTTGATATGAATCAAAAGTTCCCATTTTCTCAGTAAGACGGAGAACGGGACCTCATCGATATCTTCCTAGCTGTGATGACACATGTCCGGCAATGTTGGAACGAGTATGTGACAGGGTCCCTTCGTGTTGCTGGCGAATGCTGCAACGTAAGATCTTGATTTGCGGGGTCGATCGCAGGCTATACAAATTGCTCTCCCGATACCATCCCAGGGAATTATCTCGTTGCTCATGCACTTACTTTCTTAGCTCGACTTGACGGCACGGAAAAGGGGCGTCTTCCTTCTTTGTTCGATCGCACATCCACTTGCACAGCCTTGAGACTATGAAGGAAGCTTGATTGGTTACAGAGGCATTCGTGACGGCCTTAGGAACTCAAATTTCCTCGTTGTGGCCATGCATGACAGCTACATTAATCTTTTTCCTAAGGAGCTAGACTGTGGCTGTGCTTGGATCATATATTGTCTCTTCCGGTCGAAAACTTATGATAACAAATGGATACACTACAATTATCTATAGTGCTGATGGTTGCTTGAAACTTCCCCCCTTAGAAATCGTAGCGCACCGAATAACATGGTTTTTTGGGGTTGTACTTGGAACGTTTTGGTGGCTTCGACTCCCTTGTTTTTTCCTTCTTGGACTTGCCTTTGTTCAGTGTTTTCTTGGGCGGGCCGGACATTCGGGAAGTAGGCTTTTTCTTCTTGTTGTTCTTGCGTGATGCTTTATTTGATCGAATTGGAATGTAATTGGGTGCTGTGAAGTACGATGATTCGCTCGTTTCTTCTGTTTCCACCGAGTAATCGGTCGTGTACTCGGTTTCCACCAGCGAGTCTTCATCGCTCTCATTCTCGTCCAAACTATTAGCCGTTCGAAAGAGCATTCGATCCAACATGTCCGAATAATCTTCCACTTCGTCTTTATCCTCCGTTCCATAATCGTCTACAGAAAATATCTCTTCAATGACACTTGAGTCATCCACGTGATAGCGGCATCCCTTTTTCTTACTTGTCACATTGTCGGAATACGAACAACCATTGTCGTCGCACAGAAGAAAGGAGACAAGTGACACCACCAGAGAATGTTTCCGGTCTCTTTCATCGCGGTCAATTTCCTCTAGATCTTCGTCACCAGAGGTTGTGAAATATGCTGCAGCTGCGGACAATCTGTCTTGCAGTGACCGTTGATGCCGTGATTCGTCAAATAATGCTTCGGAATAGGCCGATCTCGTTCTGTTTGGTGACGAATTCATACCATTCGAAGCCTTTTTGGTTTGTTGTCGAGACATGTCTTCTATGGATTCTGTTAGACTGGCCTCATTCATATCCGACGAGGTACGATTCAGAATGGCAGGGTCATATCCACCATTCTGGTTCTCGTCGTAACCAGGGTGGGAGGCATGTGGTGGTGCTTGGCGAAAGCCAACGTCGCTGGCCGCTCTCATGGTGGTCAAGGATTGTACAATCCGCAATGCGTGATCGTCTGTCTCCTGGAATGATGATGAGGGACGACGACGACAAGTCGCGTTGGTCAGGCGATGGACGTTGTGTACCGCTTCATGTGCATCCTGCCGCATTCTAAATTTTGACGACAATCGACAATAACACTTGGGTATTTTTGGCCGCACTGCTTCGGCACTCTGGACAAGATTTGGAGGGGAGCGCCAGCGTTCACTTCCAGTGCTCTAGAGTATCCGAGATTTTTGGTGAGAAAACTCTTTCACTCTAGCACGGTATATCGTGCTCGTAGGCATGTGCTCCGTTCCCACATGCATTTCAGAATGCTCGTTCGACGAAAACCGTGTGTGTTGTGTTCGTTCGGGACAACGAAAAATTGGGATGACCAGCCGGCGTCGGGACATCCGATCAAACAATATAGCCTTCATATTGCCCCGCCTCTCAACCGTCTTCTTGAAAAATCTTGGATGACATGGAGGTAGGGAGGCTTGCGTCTTGGGGGATTTGGATCAATCAACGATGGATGACGATGACGGATGACGGAAAAATGTAAAATGCAGTATAAGGCTCAATGGTGGTCAAGGAATCATGGCATCATGAGCATTGTGAATGGCCAATCGAACTTATTGACGAATGTACAGTGAATTTCTTCATCTTCTATTGACGACCTACAATAGAAATGTCGAAGCAATATGTAACGCGATCTTAATAGCGAATAACCCTTTACAAGAATGAGATTTGTGAAGATAATAGGATACCGCCAACCTGGCTCGTTCGGGTTCTGAGTTCATCATTCACCTTCCTCTTCACTCTTTGTGTGGACAAGAGATTTCGTGTCCATGTCCGCTCCCAGACTCGAATGAGAGCTCGGGTTCCATATTTCCAAAAAGAGCAACTGCGATACAAATCACTCTCCACCACTTGAATCTCCCACTTCCTCCTCAGAATCCGTTCCTACATCGCTGTCTTCTGATTTGGAAGATTCTTTTTCTTCAGTTTCTTCCTCGTCTTCAATGCTGTGGTCACTGTCACCCATGCCGGAACGAATGTCCTCAATGGCCGCCTCGAAATCCGCCACGGTCACCATGCATTCGCGTAGCAGCCGTGAGGAGCTACCCAAAGTGTCGCCATTGGCAGCCTCCATAGTCATGGAATCTTCCACAGCTCGTTCCAACGCTCGACTCGCGGCCGCTCTGGAAAGACCTGCTAATGACGCCCCCGAGAAGCCATCACACTTTTCCGCAAGGGTCTGTAACATCTCATCATACGATACTTCCGGCGTTGTACAGTCTTTATCACTTTCACCATTCTTTCCGGCTGACAAACTTAAGCGATTTGCTTGGTGCATATTGTGGGTGTGCACCTTGAGAATACTCACTCGTTGTTCCGTCGTTCGCGGCGGAGGTACCTCGACTTGAACTTCAAATCGTCCCGGTCGAAGAAGAGCAGGATCGATCAAGCTGCGCTTATTGGTGAGGCCAATCACCAAGGTCGGAACACAGAGGGGATCTACGCCATCCATTTTGGCCAAAAGCTGATTGACGACGCTATCTCTTGCTACGCCGGCGTCGCTCTGGTCTCCACCCGTGCCTCCACGGCCCCCTCGTCGACGAGCAATGGCATCAAACTCATCCATCACGACAACATGCAAGGCCGCGTTCGCAATGGAAGCACCGCCATCTTTTTCCCCAATTCGAAACGAATCGTATATATCGGGTGGATGGTCAAAAATTTCACGCAAATTCTTTTCACTGCTTCCCACAAACTTGTCCATCACTTCTGGTCCAGAAACCACCGTCACGGGACGTAGCGGAGACAATATCTGACCCAGCTTGCGCGCCAAGAGTGTTTTTCCGTTGCCAGGCTTTCCGTAAAGCAGCAAGCCACGGACTGGGCAGATGCCAAGTTCATCCAGTAATCGAGGTGGAGCTGCTAGTGGAGTCCATACGCGACGTTTCACTTCGGCGAGAACGTCATCGAGCCCGCCAATACCGAGGGATTCTCCTTTAAACGAAGAAGCAGCTCCGGCTCGAGCAACGAGCTCGGCAACCTTATCAGCCGCTTCTTCACTCGTCGCATTGTCCTCGGGTTGCTGAACTGCACTGGCCTCTATGGATGAGGACAGAGCCTTCTCAAGCTCTTTTTTATCATTGCTTGATGAAGTGATCTTCTCAAGCGACTGATTCATAACTTGACCCATGAGAAAATCTGGTTTTCCGTTTGCCATGGCTCTCCGACTCAGCGCAGATCGACCTCCTTCCTGTGTGAAACTAGAGTCTTTTGAAGGAGTGACAGGTGTGGCCACTTCTTTTCTCGATTCTTCCCACTTGAGTCTTTCTTCGGCCTCACGTTTTCGGTCCGAAGCGTCTCCATTCATCGCCGCGTTGCCCATCGATCCCTCAACTTGACCTGCACTGGTTGAGGGTGAAGAGGAGGGCAAGACAATCCCCGCTCGCTGGAACATTCTGCGTGCCCTAAGGACCAGTTTTTCATTCTCGGCAAGAGATTCAATTGTCACAAGAATGTTTTGGGCCTGTGTCACGGCAGTCTTTGACCCAGTAAGAATGTACTTGTCGAGAGCCGTTGTCAAATTATCAATCAAGCCAAGAATGTATTTGTTATTTTTGTCCATATCAATCGAGTCTACTTCTTCTTCAACAGAGGATCCTTCCTGTTCGACATCAGGCGTTGGTATGCATGATAAAGCTGAACTCGATCTGTCTTGAGACGGTCGTCCTCCACATGGACCGCCGTGCTGCGTGTCTGGGACGGTGTTTCGAAAATGGCCAACAAACACCAAGTCTTTTTCTTTGGCATGGTCGCTTTGTTTCGCACGACTAGTTGTGAAAGATGGATTTTGTACCAGAAGAGCTGATCCAACAAAGAAGAATTGGATGAATGTAAAATACAACGGTGCGATCATTGTCAACCAGGTGGAGTTGGAGTGCCATGGGCAACTTTTTCTATCGAATGACGCTTGTCGACATTGATGTTCGTGAAGCGACCCAAACGCGTATGGTCCACGTTCCACGAGCGTCTGCTCGTCTACCGAAAGTACCTCCTCATTTGAGCGTCACAAAACCTCTACTCCTCTAGAGATAGGTAGCCAATTAAACGAACATGCTACTCATTTCTGCCAATGGCTCTCGCTCTATTGTGTTAGAGGATGATGTTGCTGCCATTGTCAGGAGCAATCGCAATGGTATCAAAAAGCAGCTTTAGCTTTCCTTCGTCCACCATCGGATCCTTCGGGTAACATCAATATCGCTTGACTTCAAGAAACAGTGAAAATAGATGTTTCAGTTCAGTGAGGTAGTCGTATGTTTATGTTATTCAGCGAAGAAGAAGAAGTTGAGAACATTGAATGAGAATCGACTCGTCATCATGTCGTACTTTGTACATATCTCCACGAATATGGATATGCCGGCTATGGATACCTGTATCATAGTCGCTAGATTGGATTGGCTTGCTCAGGCTCCAAAGTCCAAAGTTGCAGTGGAAAAACTGGGTCTCAGTGATGCGAGATACGCGATGGAGATCTGTACGAGTAAAAAAACTTGTGAGCACGTCATCATCATTCATCATGAATCATGAGCAATGACGATCGGGTTGGGCCACTACGAGTTCCGATCTCAATTCTCATTTGATTATTGCCCTTGAGTGCCCCGACACGAGCCCTGAGCACTACTTATTATTGCCTTCCTCCATAATCTTACACTAAAATTACAAAAACTTGTTCATTGCACGACTACGTTGTTGTAAACAATGTGGTAGCTACTGTCTTACGATAGCGGTTGGGTCTGGGTTGGGGGAGACCGGCTAACTATGTGATTGGGATTGTCATTATTTGTCTCAGTTCAATTCGCGTGTTGGATTCAGGAAGCCCTCCGAGTCCAAGCTCTCAGCTCTGTCGTTACCGTCTCTTCGTCCCTTTTGTACAAAATTAACAGCGGGTGATCATTTGATAGACAATCAGACGAGCTAGATCCTGAAGGCGAAGTTGTTCTTTGATCGTTAGACCTCCTGGACGTGGCTTTGTGTCAATGATGCAGAATGATCCAAGCTTGGGTCCTTCCGGGCTGACAATAGGAGCACCAGCATAAAATCTAACCTTGAGTCCATCTTTGACCAATGGATTGTCCTTGAAACGATCATCCTTCGTAGCATCTGGAATGACCATAACTGGGTTGCAGCGTTCATCTTGTCGCTGAACGACATGTGCACAAAACGAGCAGCTTCTTGGGGTTTCCTTGGCATCAAGACCTTTAATACTCTTGAACCATTGGCGACCCAGATCAACCAGGGTTACCACCGCAATAGGTACATCAAAGTAGTCTTTTGCCTCTTGAGTAATGCAATCAAACTCCAGTTCGGGTGGAGAGTCAAGAATGTTGTAGGACCCCAAGACGGACAACCGCCGATGCTCCCCTGCAACGGTCTGTACAACTGTTGTTTCCTTGTCGGTAATCCCCAGAATCCAATCCGAGTCGTCACTGGTATATGTCTCACTCAATGCGTCTCTCAAGGAACCTGGCGTTGAGTAGTGGACGACGGATCGCTCAGCTGTGGGTGAGGAGGCGGGCATGGTTTGCAGAGTAAAGTTGGTGGACGAAGCGAAAACGTTGTTGGAAGAGCAAAATTATGACGAGATCGTCTCGTGTGCTCCTCGCACCCTCTGACAAGTGCCAAGATCTCTCTTGAGGCTTAGAGTACTTTAATTAGTGGTAATGGTACTGTTCATACCTGAGGTTTTCTAAAGGGTAATTGGCAATCCAGAATCCAGAATGATGCAGCTCAACCGGTAACTCGCCAGCTCAGATTCCAGCTTCCAGATTCCATCTTCCATCGCTCGGCATCCATCAACTTTCAGCTTTCAATATGCAAGGGCAATAAATGAAGTGTAAATACAAAGGGAGCGCCCGAATCACTTTCTTCAAGATAATGGTAAGCCCTGTTGGCCTTGTGCTATCGCTACCAAATACAAGATCCAGAATAGGAGTCCTGGTCGAAGTACTCGTACCAGTAGGAGTACAATACGACTATTAGTACTCGTACAGGTAGAGACTAGTACTGGTAGGGAAAAGATCTACTTTTTATCAGAAGAATGTATGTCTTTCACGATCCCCCAACTCACATGCGCATGACGTGTCAAGCAAAGTTCGGGAAAGAAGTCTCCTATGACATCTTGTGCAGCAGATGATAGTAAGCCCTTACATAAGCCTATAGTGGGTAGAACTAATCAGTGAAATATTCTTAATAAGCTCATCATGTCATAGCTGTGAAGGGCTATACTTTAGAACTCAGTTGAGCTTAAGTAAAAAGATTTCCTTGCGAGACGCGAGCCGAGAAATTTGGGAGGGCACTGGGCGGATCACCAATCACCTTGAGAATTGACCGAACACCGAACAGGAACAGAGACACAAGACACAGCAGAGCTGTCTCTGTTTCTCTATTATGATGTTGTCTGTTCAAAGAAGTTCAAAGTCTCGCCCAAGGCTTGTGTTTTCAGAATCAGAAGGGGGTTCACTTCCTTGATTTCTCGCAGGGATTTCTGCATGGCCCGATTCAATGTTTCGGAATGAATTATTTGCGTTCGGTTTTCGGTTACAAGAAAGAAAGAGATGAAACAGACCTTGGAGCCAAAGGATTTATCGATACTCCAAATCAAAGTAGTTGTTGGTGAAAAGTGAGAGGGAAAGTCGGAAGCAACCAACCAACTCATACAGGATGACAACTTTGAACCAAAAGATTGAAGAATCAGTCTCACCAAACCAGTAATCAGTATCTCTCGCTTTTGTAGAATGAGATACTCCTACTTGTTATTCTCATCATGGACCTTACTAGAGCTTCTCATACTCGTCGAGTTTGCAGGCTCCCTGTAGACAAACCATGCCCGGACGCCACCATTGATCGATGGGATGAATGCCGGAACCACGAACGACGCTCCAAGAAACGAGTGCGATTTGCCATGGATCATGGCGGAAGAACTCTCTGTACCTATCACGACGCACTCCACCAACATTCACCTCATGGCCAAGATCAGTTGCTGTGGAGGACGGATCTGGACGTGTCACCATCGCAACACTGGATCAAGAGCAAGGTTTCCAACCACCGGAACCAGGGGTCCTTGCCAGAGCTGGTTCCAGAAGAATTTGATCAGATCTCCGACACGTGCATCCGCACGAATGGAATGCCACAGATTCGACTAAAGGCTCGACCAAACCGGAGGACGCAGGCAGTGGCATATTATACCACGAACTTGATGAAGAACGGTATGGAAATTCCTGAAGCTGGCGTCGAGATGCCATCCACTCTTCCATCAGAGTCATTACCAGATTGTTTACCAATCATTGCCAAAAGTGCGTAATGGTGGAAGGGCTTGCAGTATTTTGCGAATCCATCAATCAAGAAATCATGGAACTTCCCTTTGTTGCATGAGATTCATTGAAAACCCAAACTTTCATTGCATGTTATTTGTTGTTTATGTAAGGCTCCCTGCTTGTTGTATCAACCAGAACAAGGCAGTTTCTTGTGCTTATTCTCCGCTAGGTCTCTCTTTGTCGTATTTGTATAGTGAATGTTTGATAGATTCGATTTTCGTGTATGCACTGTGTAGAGAACCCGACCGCGACACTGTCTGTTCATCATCCACATTATACGTGCAGGGCCACAAAATAATGGACGGGCTTTTCTCGCGTCTCGACAAAGCACATTCGGAAAAGAGGAGCAAGCACGATTATACGAAGCAATAGATTGGGAACGTATCCGCATGCTCCACATCTGAACGTCACATCTGAACGCTTTTTGTGTCCGTCCAATCTTTAATGTGTACGAGTACTCGCCGCTGCTTGATTCCGATGATAGTGCCAAGAGATTCTCTCCTATTTGAGTCATTGCGGTTCGGTGGGTGTACCACGCTGAGTCATTCATCTTCTCCGTTCCGTCCTGCCGTTTATTTGCTGTTGATGCAAGGCTCCCTGCTTGTTGTATCAACCAGAACAAGGCAGTTTCTTGTGCTTATTCTCCGCTAGGTCTCTCTTTGTCGTATTTGTATAGTGAATGTTTGATAGATTCGATTTGCCTGTAAGCTGTGCGTAGAAAACCCGACCGCGGCGCTGTCTGTTCATCCTCATTATACGTGCAGGGCCACAAAATGGACGGGCTTTTCTCGCGTCTCGACAAAGCACATTCGGATAAGAGGAGCGAGCACGATTATGCGAAGCAATATATTGGGAACGTATCCGTACGCTCCTTCCACATCTGAACGCCACATCTGAACGCATTTTGTGTCGGTCCAATCTTTGATGTGTATGTACGAGTAGTCGCGGCTGCTTGATTCCGATGATAGTGCCAAGAGATTCTCTCGTATTTGAGTCATTGCGGTTCGGTGGGTGTACCACGCTGAGTCATGCACCTTCTCCTTTCCGTCATGCACCTTCCAAAAACTGTGACCTGCAAGTCCAGATTTCTCATTGCATAAATGAATCAAACCATGGATGAGTTTCAGATCCAAGGATTGCCAGCCCATTTGCGTACGCCATATCATTCGTTGATGCGATGTGATACGCACTGTGACCTTTGCCTGGTTGACGGGGGCAGTCAATCACCATCATATTTCTTCAGAACCGATGAATATCATTTTTGACGGATCGAGGCTGTGGTTCTGATCCAATAAGACGTGTAACAATCCTGTGATGGGAGGCGCTACACTTCTCAACAACGATAATACGATAGAGGTTGGCATCATTGTCGTTGCTTCTAGAGACGTCATTTTGTGACCGGGCACCGGGCACCATTTGTCTGCGACTAATCTGCGGGGTGGCGGAAGCTGGGGGATCACAGCAGCTGTCGGATGGGGGATGATGACGCGCGGGCCGGGTGCGCGTTGATGGATCGGTCGACGGCCGGACGCAACGCCTGATTCCGATGGGTGCCACCGAACAAGAATTTCGAAGGACGGCCACACCGTGGACCAACCGAAAGGAATTGTGACATGGAAACTTTCTGGAAAGGATTTTTGGGCAATCGATGCTTTGACGTCAGACAGGTGTTTGACGTTCGACCATCCAACCGACGTCCACCGTCACCACACAACCAGCAGAAAAGATACACTCCGGCACCACGCACACCTGTTGTTCGGTTGCTGCTCTTCTCCTCCCTCCTTCTGCTGTCCAGGGAGTCTTTGAAGCGAACGACTCCACAGAACAATCATCTCTCACAGATCGACCAGAGCCAAGAAAACTTCAGAGAGCGAGATCAACACACATCATACATCATCATCCATTTATTCTTTGTATTACCCCGCCTCTTATCGGGAACAACAACGCCATACAGATCCATTGATTGCATTCACCACGTGTGGAATCCATTTCTTCCAATTCTCATCGTGGTGATATCGTGTTGTGTCTCGTGAGGAATCTTGGGAGCCATCACCACCTGTATCATCGTTGACAGACGAACATAAATATTGCCGGCAACAACAAAAGCATTGGCAACAACATATCTGTACCTCCACTCTGACCTTACTTACTTGTTTGGGCGTACTCGAGAGCTGCTCAGTACGTGACTAGAGACGGCCGAATTGGCCTTCGATGCAAATGGACCGCCCAAATCTACCACCCTGTGAACTTGATATTGTGATACCTTCTCCCTTGGCCCCACCGGGCTATGAAAACGATAGCAGTCACAACAACGAGAAACGAAGCAGCGGACAGATCAAACCAGGCATCAAGTTATTGGCCGACCACAGTGGCACGCATAGCAACAACAACAGCAGCAAATCCACCGAAGACTCCATCAACGACGATATATTTGTGGACTGTCGCACGACAGGAGACGCAACGGATATAATGAATGGCGATAACTCCAACGATGAAGAGCGAATAAAATTGAATTCATTGGATGAACAGGAACCTCATTTGGGTGCCACCCGACAATATTGGCGTGATATCATTTTGGGTGTCAACGATGGTCTCGTGTCAACCTTTTTGTTGGTGGCAGGTGTGGCCGGTGGTGGCTTGTCCTCGGCCGATATTTTGCTCACCGCCATTGCCGGAGGCATTGCTGGTTCAGTCAGTATGTGCGCTGGAGAATACGTTGCCACCAAGAGTCAAAACGAAGTCTTGCAAGGTGAGATTACTCTGGAAAAGCATCACATTGAGCACTTCCGGGATCACGAATTGGCTGAACTACAAGATCATTTGGAAATCATTGGCATTAATTCGCGAGAACAACGAGAATTGACGGATCGGCTGGTGGCCTTTTACCGGAATGACTCGGAGGCCCTTTTGAAGGTGATGACGGCTCTGGAATTTGGAGTTGTGGATACCGAAGAACGATCGCCACTCAAGGCTGGATTGTTTTCTTGTGTCTTGTTCGCTGCTGGCTCTTTGCCGTCGGTCTTTCCCTTTGTCTTTTTGGAGCCCTTGCCTGGCTTGATTGCCTCGGCCACCGGCACGACGGCAGCCTTGTTGTGTGTCGGTGCCATTAAAACCTGGGCCACTCGTGGCAACTGGGTTTCGGCCGCCATGGAAAATTTGTTTATTGCTGGATTCGGAGGCGGCTTTGCCTATGGTGTGGGTGTCCTGTTTGATAAGATTGTTCACACCACCATTGACGATGACGAGTTTCTCTTTGTGCCATGAAACCAGTCACCGTGTTTTGTGCCGCGCACTCGTGTCGTTTGGACACCCATTTTTCCGGGCGCGCACGCTTGATTATACCACAAACTATCTCTCTACTGCAAAAACCTACTATTCACCCCTATCATCACACACATCCTATCCACACACAGTTCTTCGGCACGGCGAAAGGAAGAAGAAAAAACGTGTGTGGGACATGGAGGAGGTGATACCCGAAACCGTTTCCTCCTTCCTTGCATGTGTACCTTACCGTTCCGAATCATTCTCACTCATTAAAATACCAAAGATATACCACCATACACACTTGTTTTCTCGTCGTTGCGTTTCATGACTGCATTTTAACACCATAGCAATCTAACTGCTCTGCTAGCAAAAAGGATCGATTGATACTCGTAGCGTAGGATAGACGCAAACTCGTCACAAGAAGCGCTGCAATCGAATCGTCTTGTCTGTTAAGCACTTGAGGTGTTGGGGTGAGCTTGCCTTACCGTAGACAAGAGGCAAGTTGATCGTATCGTCCTGTGCATTCTTGCGTTCCCCAAAACGAAATTGGCACCTTTAAGTTCTCTGACAGTCATGAAACTTGACAAGCAAAGAATTCATGAGAGGCTGTACAGAAAGAAGAATTGTGACTTTTCAGACTTTTCAATAAAGGGAGCCTTGTCCACGAGAGTAGAGAAAGTCCAGCCATGGTTTGACAACATCTCTCTAGAAGGTTCCATATACCGTCACTCGAACACCTTGTCGGTAAACAGAATCTGTAATGGCAATGAACCAGCAGGGACTCATGTGAGTTCTTGTCATTTTTCGTCGATGGATGCAGTTGATATGCCTGGTTATACATGGCGGAGGTTAAGTTGTTCTAGTGGCATTTTTATAACGGCAGCATGTCTCCCGGGCTGGTTTGGGTGGACACCAGAATGACTGTCAGGGTTCCAGTAGCACATGGATCGGATGCCATGACGGAAGCACAACAATGAAATTCAAATTATTTTCTTCGATCGGTCAGGGTTGCGGTTCTCGGGACGTTGGTTGTTGGTTCCAGCAAAAGAAGCGCGCTTCATGTGCCTTCCTCCGTTGGACATCGTTGGACATTCATTGAACCCAGAGAATCACACTCCATGGAGACCGGGGCTATAGCTTGAGCTGCAACAAATAAATCGTCCGTCGAGTCAGTCGGGACGGAAGAAGTTCGAAAAGCGCGTTGTTGTTGTTCTAGTAAAGTGCCACTATCTACAATCACATGGACGACGTGCTCCAGACGCATGACGCATCCCGGGTGTCCTTCCGGTTGTGTTCATTTTGTGGGAGAAAGGTCGAGTCTGCGTTTCCGTTGGGCATAAAAGATCACTCCCGAAACTTGGTTGGGCAATCGTTCGTAAGTACGACTCTCGTAGACATCTGCCGTAAGTCATCGTCTCACTTTTTCCCAATCAGGAACAGAAGAGTTTTCGGTGTCCTCCGTTGAGACAAAGATCGTAGGGCCTAAATGATTGTGGCTCCTTTTGTATTTCTGTTTTGTTAAGCCAACAGGCGTGATTGACAATGCTGGAAAAGTGAATAATGTGTGAATCGTTACACACAATGGAAACTAAACACCCCTTCATACATTCGTAAGAGTAAGGAGCGTATTGAGAGCTGCACGTCTACTCCATTCTGACGGAAGCAACCAGGACAGGTTTCAACTCATGACACCACTGGCATCAGAAGCAGAATGAAAGAAAGCACAATACGCAATGGGAAATGAACAAAGACTAGAACGAGTTCGGTTCCTTCCGATGGACCCACCTTGCATCGGCGAAGCAAGGCACGATCGATGGGGTGAGTCGTCCGCAATAGCAACACGCAATCGACCAAGACGAAGGGTGGTCCGGTACGATTTGAACAGCCGCCATAGACCCATGTTGTCCACCATTCATGAGCTTTCTTCGAGTTCAACGGCAAGTGACGCAAAGCATGAAGAACTTCTTACAGTGCAACAATGGAAGCATCCCGCAGAACGAGCAAGACCCGTCCCATTGGATGAAATCACGGGCTCACCACTGAAGTCATGCGATGTGATGTTATCGGTTCCGCGAATGCGTTCAGAAGAAAAAGTCTCTGAAGCACAGGGTCGTTTCAAAGCAGCACTCCGCTGATGTATGTACATGATTGAGATTATCTCACGCGGCAAAGTTCACAAATGATCCGCTGAGATCGAGCAAAGATGCAAAAGTTCACAAGCTGCGTGAGAACGGACCTTGCCTCGGACAAATGCGATCAGGAGCACACCAAGAGTCTCACGATATCATGGAAGATAATGCTCAGGACGATTGAGATTGCATGGCATGGTAAAGTTCACACGCTATCAGATGATAGCTACAAGTGCATATGCTGTTTGAGAGAGGAATTTATCTTACGATCATAAACGCACACCAAGACTCTCACGATCGCATGGAAGTACACAACGAAGTCTCGATGATGAGTTCAAAGAAGACGATTTTCTTGATTCACGGCCAAGGCAGAGACCATCAACAACAGAGAAGAGACGTCGAGGACTTTCTTTAGATGAGCTAATGCAAAGTTTCATGTAGAGACACTCTTACTCATAGATCGTTGATTAGTTCTTCTGTTCTTTGTCGTTCCTCCATCTCTCTATGACCAACATATTCGTCCCGCCATCTCTCTATGACCAACATATTCCTCTCTTCTCTTTAGGTGAACACTCATCTCGTTTTTAGAGGGAGTAATAGGAGTAGCTTGGAACTCTAGGATTACGTATGGTCTACGGTCCAACTACAGACATAGCCCAGATAGCAAGACAGTGCAGGCGCGTTTGTCACGCTTTGCGCGTGGAGTACATGCCGAGCCGAGCGACCTTCCTGTTCTCACACGACCTGTGCAGCCACAATTCTATTCGACAAACTTGTTGAACGGGTCTTCTATTATTTGATGCCGTTGTCGTCAAGATGATCACTAAACTTCTCCTTCTTTTGGGATCCCTTTCTTCCTTTTCTTTCTGTTTGGGTCAGACCACAGGATGCGAAGGAGAGGACTGTAATTCGATGACAAAATGCGCCTTTTACCTTGCGCCCTCGTCCATGCCCAATGCTGGTCTGGGTGTCTACTCGGCCCTTCACGTCAATGCCAATCAACAGATTTTGAGTGATGATATTGTCATAAATTTCATTGATCGAACATATCACACCATGCTTCGACACAAGTACCTCAAACTTGAAGGATCCGGGTACAACTCCAACAATTGGATCTTGTCCAAGTATGTCTACGATGGATCGGCCACATTGGCATCCTTTGAAGCCGATGAAGTCGTGAGCCTTCCTTATAGCGCTTCCATGGCTGCCAATACGAATCCAGTACTGGACAATGCGGAGATGCGACCCCCCGAAAATATCCAAGTCCTTCACAGGTACCACGACGTGGGTGCCGGTGCGTCCTCGAATTATCACGGCATGCACTTGGTCGCAACCCGAGACATTCAGGCCGGAGAAGAGATCTTTGTCCCTTATGGAAGCCGCCATATTGCAAATGATCCCGATCTGAAACGATTGCCCTCAATGGATGATTTTGAAAGGGCAGACTCCATCCTGAAATCGTTCTCCTCTATTGTGGACGGCGACATGGGTTCGCCGCAAGCAGAAATAATCTGGAAACTGTTTTGGATGTCCAATACCAAGTGGTATGAAAGCAAATTGGAAGCGTCGTCTGCGGGTAAAACTCTAGAGGAAATCTACACGGCACTGGACAAAACAGAAAACCCTATACTGGAAAAGATACACAAACTCGTCAAAGGCGACATATCCTCCCCCAAGGCGGCTGAACTCTGGAACCTTGTCAACAGTGTACCCTCGAGATATTCAAGTGTTTTGAGAGTCCTGCCGAAAAAGATGCCCAACGTGATATCCTCTGTGGAGAAGGGCCTCGTCAATGCAACCATTTCGAATAATCTTCGCAGTTTGGACTGGCTCGAGGAAAATGGCTTGTGTCTGGACAACCTACGTCGCGAGGTTTCCGATATCCCTCAGGCTGGACATGGCGCGTTTGCCACACGAAACATGCTCCAAGGTCAAGTAGTCGCGCCCGTCCCTGTCGTTCCAGTTGCTCGCAAGTTTATGGAAATGTACAAGAGCATGAACATGGAGCAGCATGTATGGAAAAAGGGAAGTCAGTTGCTCCTGAATTATGCATTTGAGGATCCCAGCAGCTCCATGGTCCTGATTCCGTACGGACCCATGACCTGTTATGTGAACCATGCTGGGAGCAATGCCAACACAATGCTTCGTTGGTCCAAATTGTCCAACTCGAGCATGCTCCAAGAAACACCCTCGTCGTTGATCCACATGAACAAGTCCGGTCTTGTTTTGGAACTAGTGGCTCTTCGAGATATCGACCAAGATGAAGAAGTTACCTTGGATTATGGACCAGTGTGGGAGACGGCATGGAAGGACTTTTCCACCAATTGGTCGCCCCGTTCCAAGTTTGCCAATCATGTATCCGCGGCCACATTGAACCAGGAAAAAGAATTTCTTCGCACCCCGGCCGAACTCACCATGTTTCCCTATCCTCCCAATGTGCAGCTCTATTGTTTCACGTCGTACCGCCTCCTGTCCGACGGTGTCATGAGATGGTCGGAAGCGAGTGGGGTGTTTGATTCGACCCAATTTTTGCGTCCCTGTACAATTCAACAACGACAATTTGAAGAAGTCACCACGAAGGGTATTTTTCGCAAACCCTTGGAGTTGCAACGATACCTTCACATGATGAAAGCCGATGGTATGGAGGATGCCTATATCCGATACGATGTCATTGTCCATACCGGTACGGATCAAGGAGATTTGACCATTGTCAGTGTCCCCCGCAAGGCCATCTTTTTTTGGGACCAGAAATATACATCGGATTTGCACCTGAGTCGCAGTGCCTTTCGACACGCCATTCCACTACCCCCGAATCTTGTGCCTGATAACTGGCGGGATCTGGCGCCCATGGAGTAACAAGGTTGGTCGGTGCACAGATCTCCGACACGAGGAATTTTCCTACTGTATGAGGATTCCAAATCCTTGGTAACGGGGTGAAATTGGCGGTTCATGGTTCATCAGAAGACACATGGTCTCAGAGAATAATAGATCCTTATTATGTAAAAACTTTGGAACCATAGGGTTTCTTGAAATGTCGTGCAGTGCCAGTTGCCAGCACAAAGTGTCAGCCGAAGAGTCGGTCGCCTCGCGCTGGATTAGCGCGTGCCACGTTGCGTTCTTTCCTGCGTCTCGCAAGACTCCAGTCCCACGACCAATCGCTGCACCTCTTTTGTGGCAATGACAGAGTCTACTCAAACGCCTTTTGGGGAGACTTGAGGAGAGAAGAGAACCACAGGAGGGAAACAGTCTGCAGTGAATTGAGAGCAAAACAGAAGAAGGGCTTTGTGTGTGGTGGATGGAACCAACTGTTCGAGTGTTGGATTTGGTCATCTTTTTTTCCGGTGGGTGATTGGTCCAGTACATAGAGTTGATTTTGTATCGGAGAGAAGAGCCATCACACACAACTCCACACACAGCTTGGAGGGGACGAGCAAGACACAGTGTGTCCATCTCTCTCGCGCGAGCGTGTTGGTACAGACGAGACGGACGGGTGGCATCTCCGTCTCTCGAGAGACTTCAACAATAATACAGTGACACAACAACAACATGGTATCCAACAAGAACAACAAGTCTCAGCAGTGGTCTCATTCCACAACCGCCTTGCGATGGCGAGCTCATGTCGTCAAGGATGCCGTGCATCCTGATTTGGTGGCGACGGCCGATGACAGTCGCATTCAATTGAACAGTACCCGGAATGAAGATTCGGTCCTAGACCATGATAATGATGATGAGGAAGCCTTTAAAGGCAAGTCCCGAACGCCATTTCTCTTTTCCAGTCCATTCTCGCCGCACGAAACTCAAAGCAACCACCCTGCCGACGATGCGACCGTTTCCTCTCCCCCGTTCCAAAACAACCAACCGCGCGGTCCTGCTGGTGGTGCAACACCCTATTCGTCACGATTGCTCTTACCCTCCAATCGATTTCCACTGTGGTTGTTGTGTCGTCGCACCATGACCTATGTGTGTTGTGGTGGCAAGGTCGCACCAAATGACGACAAGAACGACACCATGTCTTGGACCACGGCCGTGATTCGCTTGGGAACTCTGGGAACCGTTTTGGTGACGGTCGTGGCCACGATCGAATACGGTCGATCGTGGATCATGGCCTTGTATTGTACGTGTACGGTCACGGTCTGTATGGTGATTTGGTATCAATTGGAACGCTTTCACGTCTTGCAACACGTTCGTCACGAATTGCAACGCACCCGTCTGGCGCATGAGCGGGTCAGTTTGCAAACGCAAGTTCTGTGGCAACAATTGGAACGGATGCAACACGTCCAAGACGACTTGCACCACACAGTCGTCCAACCCTTGCAGGAATGGATGGACCAGCAGCAGCAAACCGAGTCGTCGTCCTTTTCCTGGACCCGGTGGCACGAATTGGCCCAGGAGTGGAACCACGTCCAGGAGGAGATGGACCGTGCCTTGCAATTGGAATTGCAACAACAACTCTTGACGGTCGTTTTGGACTGTGATGTCAATGGAGATTTTGCCTTGTCGGATCGGGAATGGCGGCAATTGCAAGTGCGATTGCACCACATTCCTGGTTTGGACGCCGTGATACAACAACCACCACCACCAGAACAACCACAACAAGAACCATTGGAAGAGGCCACGACCAGCACCAACCTTGTGCAAGACTCGGATGACGATGACGACGACGACCAGGACACGACCAACAAGGACGAGAAAGGATCCAAGGACACGACGAATTGTAGGAGTGTCATTGAGGTTTTGCGCATGGTGCAACAGCATCAACAACACCACAAACGCAAACAGCAGCAGCAACAATCCCACTATCCACACCACTATCCCAAAACCAAATCGTCCACTCCCGTTGGTACTTTTTCCTCCACTGCCAGGACCATCCAATTGACTCCTCACGTACAAGTACAGTGGGATCCCGAACAAGCCCTGGGCCGTCGTGGTCCAACCAAGAACTAGGTAGTAGAGACTGGACGTGGGACCGCTTGCTCGAGGAGGGACGGGAAAAACATGCTATCAACGACAGGACTCCAGTTGGCCAACTTGGTGAGCGTGCATGTGCGCAAGGAAAGCGTTCACGAGAGGAATCGGGGAAACTTGCTTTTTTGCTTCTCTCATTCGAAATGAAGCAAGCAAGCATTCACACAGATCTCGTTTGTGCCACGTTCAACTGCAAAAGAGACATTCTATGTCTTCTATAGGGAGAGACAATTTGGGGACGATACAAACGATAGAAATAGAACCAGGACAGTTCGATGTGCTATCCAGGGGAACTCTGGTCTGAAACGACAAGAGACGGATACAACAAGATTTTGGAAGTGGCATTGCGAAATCTTGAGGTGAAGTGGGGCACGTTACACTGGCATTTCTACACAAGCGAGAATAATTTACAACTGTTGCGTTGTTTTTCATGTGAAACAATCGGGGGTCAAACCGACATTCAATGTGGTAGGGGCAGGGAGATGACATGGACGCTGCATGCGGGGATGCAGTTTTTTCAGTCGAACTGACATGGAGGATTCTTTGGACAGTTTCGGGGGCCACAGAATCTACAGGCCAAATGTTGGTCAACCGTGTTCAACCTCTTTATCACAACGCGGCACCTGAACAAATCACAAGAGACGAACCATGAAAAGAATAGTGTATTAGTCTGTCGGTTCAGAGTCTACACGGTCGACACCTTTTCTGAATGAATACATCGATAGACACAGGTAATGAACAATACATAGAAATGGAAAAGGTCAGGTGGGTGCTCTTTCCAGCGAACTTCGTTGTCCGAAACGACCAGTGACCGGGGACAGCATTGTCGTTCGAGGTTTTTGACACGTCCTATCCGTGGCATCGAAATCTTTAGGGGTATGAGACACGGACAATACCAGAGCTTTAGAACATATGCTTTCTGGTTGAACTTGTCGACAATAATCGACGAGTTTGACCTTCTAAAGTATTGTGTATTGTTTCTACTGGACCACTGTCCATTATCGATCAAAACAGGAAGAACCGTTGTCCAAGTGAAACCTTGTCCACGGGTTCACAGGTCAGCAATTCTCCATTCGCTCGCACTTGAAAGGTTTCGGGGTTCACCTCCATTTCTGGTGTGGCATCGTTCCACAGCATATCCGCCTTGGTCAGGTTTCGACAATTTCGAACAGCCTCCAAGGGTTTT
Organism: Epithemia pelagica; assembly: GCA_946965045.2. Classification (NCBI taxonomy): domain Eukaryota; phylum Bacillariophyta; class Bacillariophyceae; order Surirellales; family Surirellaceae; genus Epithemia; species Epithemia pelagica. The sequence continues at coordinate 802,527 of OX337238.1, read as the reverse complement.
TGCAATCCCAATCGTTCCTTCAAATTCATGGATGGCGATGCGGCCGCTTGAGACACAAAGGCTACCGAATTGGATTGGGCGGTCGAGGCACCAAACATGGGTCGCATCAAGACCGGTTGAGGCGTGGGAATGGAGGCATTGGGATCGCCCATTTGGGCATAGGAAATGGTACCACCCTTGATGATCATTTCGGGCTTGGCTCCAAACAAACTTGGTTTCCACAAGACCAAATCGGCCATTTTCCCCACTTCCACAGAACCAATCAAGTGTCCAAAGCCATGAGTAATGGCTGGATTCAACGTGTATTTGGCAATGTAACGTTTGACACGAAAGTTGTCATTGTTTTGGCGAGCATCTTCACCCGGTAAGCGTCCTCGTTGCTGCTTCATTTTGTCAGCGGTTTGCCACGTTCGGGTAATGACCTCGCCGACACGACCCATGGCTTGACTGTCGGAGGAAATCATACTAATGGCACCCATGTCGTGCAGAATATCTTCGGCCGCAATCGTTTCGGCTCGAATCCGAGACTCGGCAAAGGCCACATCTTCTGGAATGCTGCTATCCAAATGATGACACACCATGAGCATATCCAAATGCTCATCGACCGTGTTGATCGTAAAGGGCCGGGTTGGATTGGTGGAACTGGGCAAAACGTATGGTTCCTGAACAATCTTGATGATATCGGGCGCATGTCCTCCACCGGCTCCTTCCGTGTGATAGGTATGAATGGTCCGTCCTTTCATGGCATGGATGGAATCTTGGACAAAGCCCGATTCATTCAAGGTATCGGTATGAATGGTAATGGCTACATCGTGTTGTTCGGCAAACGTCAAGGCGGCATCAATGGCCGAGGGAGTTGTGCCCCAATCTTCGTGCAGTTTAAACCCGGCGGCACCCGATTCCAACACCTTTTGTAAGACGGAAGGATCACTGGTATTGCCCTTGCCCGAAAACCCAAAATTCAGAGCATACTGATCGGTGGCTTGCAACATCATTTCGACTTGAGACGGTGAGGGTGTGCATGTCGTGGCACATGTTCCAGCCGACTGACCAATGCATACAAAACATTGAAAAAGAATGCAAGAGATGCAAACGGTGAGCCAAGGAATCCCAAACAACACAGGACAATCCGAAAATGACAAATGCGGGTGTCAGCACGAACGCGCACATACCGGTCCGGTGCCTCCTCCAAACATGGTGGTGACACCACTGGCCACGGCTTCTTCAATTTGTTGGGGACAAATCCAATGAATGTGGGTATCCACTCCCCCGGCCGTGACAATTAATTTTTCTCCGGCAATCACTTCGGTCGTGGCACCGACAATCAAGGGAGTGTCGTTGTTGTTGTTGGGGAGGACGCCGTCCATGGTATCGGGATTGCCCGCCTTGCCAATGCCGACAATTCGATTGCCCCGAATTCCAATATCGGCCTTGACAATGCCCGTCACGGCATCGACAATCAAGGCATTGGTAATGACCACATCCAAGGCCACGTCCGGTCCGACACTGGTTTGTTGTCCCATGCCTTCGCGAATGGTTTTGCCACCCCCAAATTTGCATTCGTCCCCGTACACGGTATGATCCTGTTCGACTTGAATTTCCAACTGTGTATCACCCAAGGCAATCTTGTCCCCCACGGTAGGTCCGTACATGTCGGCATAGGAAAGGCGGTCCATGACATACGCTCGTCCAGGTACGACAGTGGTGGTGGGTTGATGCAAAAATCCTTGATTGTGGACCCGTTGCATAATTTCCTCGTGTCGTTCGGTTGTCGCTGGACCTTGTGTCAAACCATTGCCAGAATGAACAATTTGTTGGCCTCCCAGGGCCACCAAGGTGACGGGTTTGACTTCTCCTGGTTCAAATCGAACCGAGGTTCCGGCTGGTATATTCAAGCGTTTGCCAATGGCCACTTGTCGATCAAAGGACAACATGCGATTGGTTTCGACAAAGGCATAATGACTTCCCACTTGAATGGGTCGATCGCCCGTATTCGTCACGGCCACTTCCACCAGTTCGCGTCCCGCATTCAAGACAATGTCTGGCGATTCGGTCGACACGGTCACTTGACCGGGCGACCAATGGTTGTTGTTGTTGGTATTGTTGGTGGTAGTCTCGTCCGGGTCTGGAAGAAACAAGGACACATCTGGTACTGGCAAAAAGGAACCTTCCAACGCGGCTTGTAGATTCCCATGTCTCTGTACAATCGGATCATGCAAGGTTAACAATTTGGTTCCATCCGGAAAGGTGGCTTCCACTTGGACTTGGGGAATCAATGCCGGAATGCCGGGCAACACTTGGAGCGTGCCCAACAAGGTGGATCCCCATTCCATCAAGTCTGCCACGGACATGGCTCCCCGTCGAATTTCTTCCATGAGTTGCATCGTCAAGAGAGCGACCGCTTCCGGATGATTCAATCGAATCCCTCGCGCCAATCGATATTGCGCCAAACGACCCGCTTGATGCAATTGCAAATGATTCACTTCACGGGGTGTCAAATGCAAATACCGACGACGAATGTTACTGATGCTGCTGCTTGCTGCACCACCGCCACCACCCCAACGATTCGTCGTCCAAGCATTGTGGGGACCAGCAAGACCTGAAGGTGGTAACGGGGAGTGGTGTGGTTCAGCGGATGGTCCATTCCTACGACAGGCCCAAACACTCCAGGAGCGGTGAGGACCACCGGTTCTCAGGGTCCTTGGCCAATTCCAAGTGATTCGCGTACAAAGGGGAGGGCGATTCCACATTCTCTCATTCTGTTTCCATGGAGGACCATTTTCTGATTTCAAAGATACCTGTCGTTTTTCTGTCGCGATCCAGTCGCGTGTAAATGAATTGCATACATAGCCCGGGTAGCTCTCGCTAGTAGGAGTAGGAGTAGAAGGTACTCCTAAAGACAATGAGCGAGGTAGGAAGAGAGCCAGCGAGAGCAAGACCCCTTGCAATGAAAGAATGTTTTCTCCTTCTAGAATTTCTGTGGGATGAAGGAGTCAAGAGATATCGGTTGCAAGTTGCAAGAGATAGATGCGCCAGTGCAAATCTCCTTGGAGAATGAAGATGCGCACATGCCATGCCGCTCGTCCGGCACAAAAGCCGAGCCGGACGATTGCAACAAGACATAATAGACGCACCAACAAAACAACAGAGCATCCCATCGCCGCCATCCGAAATCCGAATCCGCGATCACACCACCATATACTCATCCACAGTCTATGTTCCTGTGTGAACTGTTGTTGGGATAGAATCTTTCTCATTCAAACAGCTACATTTGAGTAGAATGCCAAACCAAGAAGACGATACAGGAGCAGAGACAACCAGCACCATGGACGACCACCAACTCCAGAACAGCAGCAGCTCCTTGTTGTTTCGAACCAGACGACGACGACAACACAAATCTCCCCAAACCGTTTGGACGTCCACCCGCACAACAGCATCATCATCATCATCACCATCTTTCTCCACAAACTTCTTCTGGAGCTCGAGCATCTCCTACCCTCCTCGTTGGGCAGCATTCTGGGGCTGGGTCTTGCCATTCAACACTGGAGTAGTCTCTGACCAACGAGGCACGAAGAAGAAGAAGAGTCGTTGTTTCTGGAATCGAATAGGGCGGAGTCTCCTTGTGGTGGTATCCATCAGTGTGCTTGTGATGTGGACCATCCTTTCCATCAATCCACAGCCACCACAGCGGACGTTTTCGTTTTTGGCGGTCCATCCCACCCATCCATTGATGGTTCGCGGGGGACGAACATTGGCTACCACCACCACAACAACAAAAACAACAAGTACGAGACCTATAGTACCGTCGTGGACACCGCCATTCTCTCACAACCACCACACGAACGAATCTACACATTATCATGTCCATGCCATTCCCAATCATTTGATTTTTACGCACCAGTACAATTTGCTACCACCCTTTGCACGCACCCACCAGGCTACCCCCACTCGTCCGAACTGGGACACGCTCCCCTTGGATCAGCAAGTCGAACTCGAAGCACTCCAAGACAATGTGGCGCATACCCTGCAGTTGCATCCCACGGCACGCGCGTATTTTTGGACCAATGCCGACTGTCAAGCCAGTTTGCAACGGGTCCTGCCGGCCTTGGTCCCCTATTTTCGTCACGAACCCGTGGGCATGTTCAAGGCCGACCTGTGTCGCGGTGCCGCCTTGTACGAATTGGGCGGATTGTATGTCGATGTCGATCTCGGTGTCCGTCTCAACTTGTGGACTGTGTTGGACCGGACCACCACCTTTGCCACGGTCCGAGTGCATCGACACTCGAATCATGTCGGTGCCTTTTTTCAAGCCTTCATGGCGGTCACACCACAACATGAAATTGTATGGGAATATTTACAACAATTCTTGCAGTACTATCGACTACGAGAAGAACGACAACAAGAATCTAGTGCAAAGGGAATCACCAGTTCCCATACAACGTCACTGACTACCGCCGGCACAAGGTTTGAAGGCCTTGCCGAATTGGATCCCCAAAACGATCCGTTGGGAGTCATTTTGCTCAAGCGAGCCTTTGACCATGTACTCTCCAACAAGAATGAGAGCCGGACCAATGCCACAGAGTTGTCGTCATTGTCGTCGTCAAATGTTTCGTTGGATACGATTCAATTGTGGCAAGAAGTGGACCATGCGGAATTACTCATTCCCTATTCGTCCTGGCTCGATCTCGATGAACCACCGTCTTGGAATTACCAGAAACGGGCTTGTCGCATGATTGTTGTGGCCAAACGTTTATCCTCCTCCAAGCCTTCCATGGTGGTACCCTTTTACAGTCGAATTGCCAATTCACGTCATTGTCCCACCGCTCCCAAACAGAGTGCCAATGCTACAAACCAATAAATCACAATGCGAGTAAGAGAATGATGGCAATCCTAAAACGAAGCAATTTCGATTCGTTGGACGAGTGGCGGGGTCGTTTATCTATCGCGGTTTCAGAGGCTCCTCCAACGCAAAACAGTGTACCTCATGACCGATGCGACAATACACATGGGTCACCTCAAATTCCCATGTTGCACTGGACGAGGAGGTTGAAGCGGATCGCCATTCCTTCCCATCCTTGTCCTTATCGCTCATGACGGCCGCAACGAATGGCATCTGATTGTGCTGGCCCTTGTCCAAGGGTTCCTTCTTCTTGTTGCGGTGTCCCAAAGAATGGTGGGCCTTGTGGCTTTTCTTTGTGTTATCGACCAAAGGATACGAAGCGAAACTGGCATGAAAGGTCGGAGGATCGTAGTAGGGAGGTTGCTGATAGTTTTGCAACAAGTCATCCAAATCGTGGACCCATTGAGTCAACCAACGAGGGGAAGCTGTTGTGTCATGGCAACCGCTGTTACTCTCACCGTTTTTGTCGTCGTGGTTGTGGTGCGACGGACCTTTGGAAGAAACTACTGGCCAGGCCCAAAACGAACGAGACTGTTCGTCATTGACAAGCTTGATCAGTGGACGTTGGTGCAGTTCCAGTCGTTGTTGAGGAGACGCCCATGTCGCGATGCGTTGTTGCAAGTGTTGCAAAAAGGAAGGGATATTGGCCGCTTGGACATAAAAGGTGCGTGTCAAGGAAATGTGGGGTTCGTCGTGCCATACCAAACAGGGTGGCATCGAGGACGATGATAAAGGCTCTCGGTCCCCCGTCTTTGGGCAACCAGTCGGAGATTTGGATTGACAAAGGATATGGTGGTACGATTCTCGATTCCAGCGGTTCCATTGCAATTCTCGATCACGTTCCCATTCCTCGTCCTCATCGTCTGTATCATTGGAGTTTCGATTGTTGTGTACCCTAAGATAAACCAATCCAGCCCAATTACCTCGTACATGAGGCTCATTGCGTACAAAAATTTCATGGTTCCGTGCCTCCTCTTCTGTCCAAATCGGAATTGTTAGTTTCTTCCATTCAAGATCACCGGCATCTTGTTTAATGCCATGACGAATGTCATGTGCAATGTTCATTCGACCGACCTGACGGTGGTTTGTTGTCGCAGGGTCTCTTGTCTTAAACTTCTTGAACGGGTGTCCCTGAACCTTCCGATCCGATTCCCGACCATGTGTAGATGCTCTAGTCACTGGTAAGCCTTCGTTGTTCATAGTTGTGGTTTCCAACGGTATGTCATGGTGTGCGGTCGTAGTGCTTGTAGAATTGCCTGGTGTGATACTTTGGTTTTGGTTGTCATCATCATCATCGTCAGAACCATAGGCACTTAATCCTTCCATTGTGTTTCTATAGCGTCACATGACACCTCTGATGGCGCCTGGAACACAGTAGCAAGTCGAGAGACTCCTAATTATCATCCATGGTAAGTCATCTCTCCTCGCTCTTTTGCTGTTTGGAGTTGGAGGGAGGTTTACAGCCATGGAAATGGTATGGGAGCAGAGCAGGGAATCCGAATCGACAAAACCTGTGCGTCGCTATCCACTTGGACTATAGATCGTTTGTGTAGAATCAACGGAAACGGAGTTACTTCGGGGAGTATACAGAACCGCGACCAGCGATGAAATGTTTGGCCATGGTGCCACATCGCACACGTAAATCACAACGACGCAAGAGCCAAACGCCAAAGACGAGTACGGTTCTTCTTGTACGAGAGAGATTCATTTTCGAGAGACTCGTTTCACCTCTTGAGACACAGGTATTGAAATCCCACGTTTTTGGAAGTCCTTGTCGCGCATTGGTTCCGCCATTCGCCTCTAACCCAGTTTTACTACTTGTTGTAATAGAGTATTCGTCATGTCACGAGGAGACCAAAGAGAGCGAGATCGGGCCAAGAACTTGGCGAAACAACAACAAAAGGCTAAGGCTAACACCAAGGTGCGTTCCATAGAGTTGAGTCTGGGGATGCTGCTGTTGTGGGTGGCATGGCGAGGACGTCACTTCCGTAGCATTGCTGATTTCAGTGAGATTCTCTCTCGCAACGGTCTACAAAACTTTTTCATCTAACTGTTTCTTGGCTCTCATCGTAATCCTGTGGGTAATTTCTATTCGGAACTCGTCGCACTTGTATTTCGCTCGCAATGGAATGATCGGCCTTTCGACTCTGGCCATGCGATCGCTCTTTGGGAACAACACACTACCTATACATGATTATCTCAACTGAAACGACATTGGAGTAGGGTGGAGATCCACTTCAACGCAATGCGAGTGATGCGGCTGCCTTGCAAGCCAAGGTGGCCGCCAAACAACAAAAAGCGGCCGAACAATCCAACGAACCCACTTCGAGTGGACCCGTTCCACGCAAAAAGGTGGACAAGAAAAAAGAATCCGTTGATGATTTGTTGAGTGCTGGTTTGAGTGGCAACAAGAAACGAGCCAAATAATTGCACGAATCATGTGAAGGAAGGACGACATGACCACAGCATGGGTGGAGAACCAACGACAGACGTCTGGGGAACGTGAGAATCTGTTACAAATCTTGGTTTGCTGTGGCATGGAGAAATGCATCAAGTGTTTGGATCATTGTTTGTGAGAGATGTTTTGAATCTGATTAGAGTTTGAAATGCAGTGGAACCTTGTTTCTTTTGAGTCCATTGTTTCCAAAACATGGATTGAATGAAAAGGTCTTTTAGAGCAAAGAGTTAATAACAACACGTTTTAGGAGCAAAAGAAACTAATGCAAGTGTCTCGTCATAATCGTTCGTCACTGGTTTTGATGGCCCGTGTTTGACGTTCACAAGGGCAAATGACTGTCGATCCAAAATGAACACAGATTTCGTTGCTTCACAGCTCACATTGACAGTAGTGACCTTTCAACCGCCCATAGCTGGTATACAGAGGACATGGTGCCATGCATGATCGACATGACACGAACCTCTATCGATCAACGAGTGCCCTTCTACGTGTTGCCGCTGGCTACAAACTCTCATGCATTTTGCTGGCGTCCTTCTTTTTCTCGTCATTCGTCGTCTTGTCGCTGGTTAAATAATCGTAGTAGCCCAACGAATGCAACTCTTTGACAGTGGGCTCGACCGCATTTTCCAAGAAGGATGTAAGATGTTTGTCTCGAAACGCTTGGTAATCCCAGTCTCCTTGGTCCATGACAAGTATGTCACTGTCTCCTGTGTAAATATAGGCCTCGCATGATCGGATCCTACCCTCCAGAGAGTCAGCACTTTCTGCAGTAGAGGCCGAACTGCTTGGTTTTGTAGCTTCTGATTCGCTTTTCGAAGCTAGTGAAACAGATTCCTCCAAGAGTTCCACCTGGACCGATCGTCGTTCGTAAAAGTGGCCAACATCTTCAAAAAAGTCCAAAATGCGCAACTGCCCCAGTGTCACCACTGGTAAATACATGCCTTGAACAGGACGCAGAGTGTCATGGCGGCCATGAGGACGGTCTGTCTGGGTGATTGGATACAATGCTGGAAAAACAGCATTTCGTATCGGATATCGTTGGTAGGAATTACCACCGATCTTATCTTGAACCAATCGAGCCGGAAACATGGCAATACTTGGACTGGGTGACAAAGACGAGGAATCTTCTTGCGAGTTTGTGTGACTCGTCAGTTTCAACCTTTTTGTCCTGCGCTGTTGGTCGGTGGTGCAGTCGAGTACCTCAGCTGCTTGGGACACACCATTCTCGGCACCGTCGACCTTGGTGAAACGTTTCTTTCCAGACAACAGCCAATCAAGTACTTCAGGCGCCATGAGTGTGCCATAGATAAACAAGGAACAACAACTGTTGTTGCCATTCCTAATACTCATTGCGGCAACAACAGCAGCAGCAGGAGCACGAACCATGCCACCGGTCAACCAAGTCGAGTTTTGACCATTTCGTGCTTCTGCGACTGAAGAAAAAAGGATTGGGCTTAAGTATTTCAACGGATGCAAAGAGCCATGAATTAAATATGCCTCTATATTGTACTCGTGCTCGCATTCACCTACGAGCTCCACCGCACGAAAGTTCTTCGCGCAGTAGCCCGTGCTTCACCAACTGATGAGACTTCCGCCCAACGAGATTCACTACAACATACATTTTCCAAGAGTAAAATGAATTGCCCCTCATCCACGGTTGATTTTCTCGTAAGGTTACCTCGTACCGATGAAACCTCTCACCATGATACGAGTATGCGATTACCCTTCCTGTACGAGAAGTAAAACAACAATCATACTAGTGCAAAATGTACAAACCGCTTCCTAATGATAAGCCTATTTTTTGTTACCACCACTGCTGCTTGTGGTCGTTGTTATAGGAGATTGTTGCATTCAGCCGAGACGAGGAGTTCATTGTTGAGTTTGGCCGCGTTGTCGTGGCACCGGACTGTCTCCTTCAGCCAAACCAGGGAGTTGATTGTTGCGCTTGTTGTAGAACCGTAGAACTGAGAGAGACAGAGATGGAGAGCAGTTGATTGTTGCGTTTGTTGTCATTGTCGTTATCGTGGCCCCGAAGTGTTTCACTCGGCCGAACCAACCAGTTGATTGTTATGATGGGGACATGCACTGCTACGCGAGGCCAAAACCAATTGGTTACATGTACTTGGTTGTGTCTGTGGTCATGGTTGTGGGTGTCGTATCATCATCACCATCCGATGGCTCGGTCGTTGTGGTTGTTGGTTTTGTTGTCGTGATTCTCCATCCTGTTCGGGTTGTGGCGACATCGGCCGAGGAGGCTGCCAAAAAGTGAAGGGAAGTCTCCCTCCATTGTTGCACCATAACACTACCTTTCAGTTGTTTATTGTTGTGTCCTTAGGTCCAGTACAACCTCGGTGTTGTTGTTGTTGTTTCCATCTGTGGTCCTGTCTTGGTCGTTGTCGCCGCTCATCAACTTGTCGAACCAAACAGTTTGCCGCTCGCAAGGCTCTTCGACCAAGGCCACCACAGCTCCGCGGCGTCCACTCCTTCTTCTTCCTCTCGAACTCTGTTGTCGGAAGCAGCCACACCACGGGCATCACCATCCTTGATGGCAGTAGAAGATGCCCCTTCGACCCACGGTTGACACTTGTTTTGTTAGGACTAGTCAGGCTTTTGTTGCGTTAGAACCACCAACGGACGAGGCGCGCATTTGTTGTGTTCAGACCAATCGATGACGACGAGTTGATTGATGCGAGAAGAGAGATGCTGGATTCATTATATCGATTGTCATCGTCTTCTTTCCACGGTCACTTCCTTCACTCCGGTTGCCAAAAATGGAAGGTCTTCCAAATCTTCCTGTAGCTCCACAGATTTTCACAGTTCATCCCTTCCCGTCGATTCCCTCACGGTACACATGAAGATCAAGCTTCCTGGATGGTCAGCGGAGTGCTAGCACCTTTCGTTGGAGGTGCACACCGGCTTGAGTGTGCCATGGTGGTGTTATGCAGTGCAAAATGACCGTAATGCTCTTCCTACCAAGTTAGAATCACTATAGAAAAAACAGTGGAGGCCCTGAAAGCACGGGCTACCGCGTGAAGAACTTTCGTGCGGTGGAGCTCGTACGATACGAGTACATCTATTGTATTGTAAATTAGAATTGTTCTCTAATTCTGTACAGTAGCATCATTGGAAGTCTTAAGTAGTGTAATCGTAGTGTAGAGTAGAGAGTAGTTTCAATCTCAGATTTTCACGTTGAACGAGAAGAGATTTGAGATTTGCACTCCGGACAACAGTGGAGTGCATCTTCACCCTTTGTTGAACACCAGCAGCGGAGGAACTACGGTTGTCTCCTGTCGAGATGGATGGAAGCAAGAAGAGCGCACTTTTCTGTTTTCCCCGCCGGAAGGAAAAGAACTTCCCCCCTCTGCTCCTCCCCCTTCAATCTCATCTTCGCCTCCTTTCGTTAGAAACCAACGATATCAGGGAGAAACACACCGAGAATGAGTCCAGCAGCAAACAGAAGAATATGAAACGCTTGATGACAAATGACTCGAAGGATCCTCGGTGTCCATGTTGTCCGTGCCTTCTTCTGTGTCGCTCATGGTGATATCCAGAAATCAAAGAGTGGTTTTCCAAGCTACAGAAGTATCTATGTCCTATGGGGACATACCTTCTTGATACCCGACGTCTACTTGATCTCAGGCCTGTCGCTCCCCTAGGATTTTCTGTTTTCTTTCTTGTCTTGTCCTGTCCTGTCCTGTCCTGCCAATCGACGCGATAACAGTATGACGTATGATGACGTATATTTTGTAAAACCCCATTCGATCTCCGCGTACGCTAATAAAAACATGAAGAAACGTCGCAAGATGAGTTACTAACGATAATCAAATGTGAAGCTAGCTTTGTTTGCATTCTTGAGTGTTTTCCTCGTTGGGAGCGAATGCTTCTCCAAGCCCAGGAACTCTTCGGTCTTTGCGAGTTGATCGCTTAATGTGCGAGGGATTTTCTGTTGATGCTTTTACCATGGGAGACGCATTCACTTTGTTTTCCTTGTCTGAAAAATTCGAACGTCTAGAGAGATCCGAAGAAAGCTTTGTGAATGCTGAAGGCGAACTTGTCCGTTTGTTCTCCTCCATATGGGAACGAGATGTAGGTTTGAATGCCTTCTGGGCTGACTCGTATCTTGACTCAGGATTCTCTCTTGTTGCTTTTACCATGGGAGACGCATTCACTTTGGTTTCCTTGTCTGAAAAGTTCGAACGTCTAGAGTGATCCGAAGAAAGCTTTGTGAATGCTGAAGGTGAACTTGTCCGTTTGTTCTCCTCCATATGGGAACGAGATGTAGGTTTGAATGCCTTCTGGGCTGACTCGTATCTCGACTCGCTTTGATAAACATTTGACTCGTATCTCGACTCGCTTTGATAAACATTTGCGTTTCGGAGAGTGGTATTTTCTGTCTTTAGATTTCGGTTCGTCTTTTTCGTCTCTTTCATCTCCACCAGGAGCTTCAAGTTTTCTCTTTCTAAATAGTGAATCTTTTCATCCTTTTCAGCTTCACGATCCTCATACTGCTTTTCTAGAGAGACGAGAGAGTGTCTCGCTTTGGCCTCTGACTCCAATGCTTGATCAAGTCGTCGTTCGAGTTCCGCATGTGTTTGGAGCGTCGCTTCAGATTTCGAAGCCGCAGTCAGCTGTTGTTCAAGTGAAGTGATCCTATCCCCCAGGATGACTACCGATCTAGCGAGATCGTGGTCGTCAACCGATTCTATTTTGACGGATTCGAGGGCTCTTCGAATGTCAGCCTTTTCGCCTTCAAGACGTTGGCAATGGGCAGCATATTTTCGGACTTTCGTTTCAAGAGCTGTATTTGCGAAGCGAATACTAGCCATTTCGGAATCATTCTCTTGTCCTGACGGCAACACAGTTTCACGGTTCAACTTGGCAATTCGACGTTCAGATGCTTCAAGCTTCGATTTCAATTCCTCGTTTTCCTTCTTTGTCTTCTTAAAAGACTCCATTTTCTCTTTTGTCAGCTTCACCTTTTCAAGTTTCTGAATCCGGTCGTCTTTAGAGGCTATGGTTTGCAGCAAATTTTCAATTTGAGAGGAAGTCTTGTCTGCGTCAGCCTTCTTTTCATCTAATTCTTTCGACAAATGCTTGGCTGTGGCGGCCTGTGCTTTCATTTCAGCCAGTTCTTTTGTACACCGATTTAAGTCCATTGTCAGTTTTCTGTTTGCCGATTCAAGGTGTCGACCATCCAGCCTGCTTAACATAGCTTGCATCCTTCGAATATCTTCATCTCTAGTAGCAATTTCTTTCTTGTTCTCGAGCAAAGTGGATTCCATCTCACGCAGAGTTCTATCAGACACAGCTTGTCTCCGATGCACCTCATCATTTTGGTTCCGAAGTCGGCGTAAGTCGCATGATAGAGTTTCGATCAACGCTTGATTCTCCTTTTCTGTGCGTCGGGACGTCCTCTCTAGTTTTGTTTTTTCGGTTTGGACGTCAACGATTTTCATTTCAAGATCACGAAGACTTTTAAGAGCATTGTCCTTTTCTTCTCGTAAATCGCTCATGAGTTCGCGTGTGCGATAGTTGTCGGACTCTGCTCGTCGAAGAGCTTCTTTGGTTTCTCGAATTTCTTTGTCTGCTTCCTTAAACAAAGCTTGCCTTTCTTCGTCATAGTTCACCTTAGTCTCAGCAAGCTTTTCTGCCGCTTCACGAGCCTTCTCCTTCCATTCCGCACAGTCTTTTTCACATCGCTCAATCTCTCGAATACTATCAGACGATTGAGAGTCATGGTTATCATTTCTCGCCTTTTGCAAAGCAGATGATGTCTCTTCAAGTTCTTTCACCATCTTTTGGACGCTCTCTTCAGCTGCATCCAGCCGAAGCTGGGTGGAGCGCAACGCTGTTTGCAGAGATTTGTTTTCTGTTGACAGCGATTCAAGCTGCAGTTCAAAGCCGCTTTTTGATTCAAGCAATTCGCGTCTTGCCCGCTCGTAATTTTCTAAGTGCGAACGCGCTTGTTCGTTAGTATCCTGGAGCTCCTGCTGCAGGGCCAATCTTTCAGTCTGAAGAGCTGAAATCGCGGCACCAAGCTCCTGTTCTCGTACTTTGCCTTCATTTTCCGAGATTTCCAGCAATTGCTTCGCATTTGCTGAATCCTTCCGTGATAACTCGAGCAAATCATGCAGCGAGATCAGTTCATCAGCCCGCTCCTTGCACTCATCCTCGGATGCGTTAAGCTTCCCATTGACGCTTTCAATTTCGTTTGTCAATTTTGCAACATTCCCTTCTAGTTTTGATTTCGCTTCCTCAAGGGTTAACATTTTCTCCATGAGTGCCTTGGCCTCGACATGTTTGGTTTCTAAGTCTTGTTCGCACTTTGTTGCGGTTTCTTTAAGTTCCTTGTTTTCCTCTAAGACTTGGTTTTTCAACGTGGATTCTTTGTCGAGCGACAACACGACTGCTTCATGTTCATCTCGATAATGGGCGCACTCCTCCTTGGTCTCTTGAAGTTGAGATTCTAATTCCTTGATCGAGTCCATATTGTGCTGCACCACAAGCGTGTGATCATCTTCTTGACGTTTCAGTTGAGTTCTTGCCTCGGCTAATTCTACATGCAACGAGTCGTTCTCAGTGCTGAGTCGATCAACCTTCTCCATAAATTCACTTTTCTTCACTTCAAGCGCATCATGTTCCGTAGACATTTTTTGCATCTTCTCCTCATACGATGAAATCTGTTCATGAGCTTTGGCATGGTCTGTCAACACCCGATCGCGTTCCGTTGAAAGGGATTTGTTATCAACTTTGAGATTTTCATTCTCGACTTCAAGCAGTGAAAGTCGAGACTGTAGATCGTTGTACGCTGCTGCGTTTTGGTCCAGTTCACTTCGCAAAGCGTCACGGCACGAAATTGCCTCGAGGGCATCAGATTCGGACTTCTCCTGGTGGTGTTGAAGTTCCTCCTTGGTTTCTTGAAGTTGAGATTCTAATTCCTTGATCGAGTCCATATTGTGCTGCACCACAAGCGTGTGATCATCTTCTTGACGTTTCAGTTGAGTTCTTGCCTCGGCTAATTCTACATGCAACGAGTCGTTCTCAGTGCTGAGTCGATCAACCTTCTCCATAAATTCACTTTTCTTCACTTCAAGCGCATCATGTTCCCTAGACATTTTTTGCGTCTTCTCCTCATATGATGAAATCTGTTCATGAGCTTTGGCATGGTCTGTCAACACCCGATCGCGTTCCGTTGAAAGGGATTTGTTATCAACTTTGAGATTTTCATTCTCGACTTCAAGCAGTGAAAGTCGAGACTGAAGATCGTTGTACGCTGCTGCGTTTTGGTCCAGTTCACTTCGCAAAGCGTCACGGCACGAAATTGCCTCGAGGGCATCAGATTCGGACTTCTCCTGGTGGTGTTGAAGTTCCTCCTTGGTTTCTTGAAGTTGAGATTCTAATTCCTTGATCGAGTCCATATTGTGCTGCACCACAAGCGTGTGATCATCTTCTTGACGTTTCAGTTGAGTTCTTGCCTCGGCTAATTCTACATGCAACGAGTCGTTCTCAGTGCTGAGTCGATCAACCTTCTCCATAAATTCACTTTTCTTCACTTCAAGCGCATCATGTTCCGTAGACATTTTTTGCATCTTCTCCTCATACGATGAAATCTGTTCATGAGCTTTGGCATGGTCTGTCAACACCCGATCGCGTTCCGTTGAAAGGGATTTGTTATCAACTTTGAGATTTTCATTCTCGACTTCAAGCAGTGAAAATCGAGACTGAAGATCGTTGTACTCTGCTGCGTTTTGGTCCAGTTCACTTCGCAAAGCGTCACGGCACGAAATTGCCTCGAGGGCATCAGATTCGGACTTCTCCTGGTGGTGTTGAAGTTCCTCCTTGGTTTCTTGAAGTTGAGATTCTAATTCCTTGATCGAGTCCATATTGTGCTGCACCACAAGCGTGTGATCATCTTCTTGACGTTTCAGTTGAGTTCTTGCCTCGGCTAATTCTACATGCAACGAGTCGTTCTCAGTGCTGAGTCGATCAACCTTCTCCATAAATTCACTTTTCTTCACTTCAAGCGCATCATGTTCCGTAGACATTTTTTGCATCTTCTCCTCATACGATGAAATCTGTTCATGAGCTTTGGCATGGTCTGTCAACACCCGATCGCGTTCCGTTGAAAGGGATTTGTTATCAACTTTGAGATTTTCATTCTCGACTTCAAGCAGTGAAAATCGAGACTGAAGATCGTTGTACTCTGCTGCGTTTTGGTCCAGTTCACTTCGCAAAGCGTCACGGCACGAAATTGCCTCGAGGGCATCAGATTCGGACTTCTCCTGGTGGTGTTGAAGTTCCTCCTTGGTTTCTTGAAGTTGAGATTCTAATTCCTTGATCGAGTCCATATTGTGCTGCACCACAAGCGTGTGATCATCTTCTTGACGTTTCAGTTGAGTTCTTGCCTCGGCTAATTCTACATGCAACGAGTCGTTCTCAGTGCTGAGTCGATCAACCTTCTCCATAAATTCACTTTTCTTCACTTCAAGCGCATCATGTTCCGTAGACATTTTTTGCATCTTCTCCTCATACGATGAAATCTGTTCATGAGCTTTGGCATGGTCTGTCAACACCCGATCGCGTTCCGTTGAAAGGGATTTGTTATCAACTTTGAGATTTTCATTCTCGACTTCAAGCAGTGAAAATCGAGACTGAAGATCGTTGTACGCTGCTGCGTTTTGGTCCAGTTCACTTCGCAAAGCGTCACGGCACGAAATTGCCTCGAGGGCATCAGATTCGGACTTCTCCTGGTGGTGTTGAAGTTCCTCCTTGGTTTTGTAATATAGCTCTTGAGCAGCCGCTGCTTTCTGTGCTTGGGAGCAGGCTTCATTTTTTGCATCTGCTATGCTTTTTTCCAATGTGGCTATTTTCATGTTACAGTCCTTCAGTTGATGTCGGACGTGTTCCTGTTCCTCTCTTTCATTAGCGATGACACCACGTGCTTCTATAATGAACCCAGTAATTCTCGCGACTTGACTCATTATTCCACTTATGTTCTTTGGTTCACCAAGTTCATCCAGTCGACCTTCCGACGTTTCAGTCTCTGAACCGAGGATTCTACTACAAACAGACTGGTCTCGACCCTCGCTCGATCTCGTTAGATGAGAAACTTCGTCTTCACAAACCTCAAGCTTTCCTGAGAGCTCAGAAAGATTCACAGTCAACACGTTGATGTCAGAAGTATATCTTTCCTTTTCCTCTCTCAGTTGATTCTGCTCGGTATGAGACTTTTCCAAGTCGCATGCAAGCCCTGCGATTTTGTTCAACAGGGTCTCCTCTGCTGCTCGCGAGACTGCTAGCGATTCTTTACATAGTTTCAACTCATCCACGAAAGATCGTTTCAGTTCCTGTTCCTTCTCGAGTTCATTTCCGATCAATGACAGTTTCTCTTCCAGTAATCGGGTTTTCTCCTCAACGATGACTAGATTAGCTTCATTGTCTTTCAGTTTTACGTCCCTGTATTCAAGAAGCTCATCCATTTTCTCCCTCTCATGTTTTTGAGTTGTAATTGTGTCATTCGCAGTTTGCAACGAAGCTGTGAGTGTTTCAATTTCCTGGCGCAGCTTCTCAGTCTCCAGGAATGAGTTGTCACGTTCTGCACGAAGTTCATCTTTCTCCCCGTCCGTTATTCGTTCCCGTTCCTGAATCTGTCTTGAAAGGTCCTCGCAACGACTAAGAGTATCATCTAGCTTTTGGTTGGCTAGTGTAAGTTTCTCCTGGGATGCAATCACATCTCTCTGGAGCTGGTCTTTTATTCCGCGCAAATCCTCAGTGCTTGCCTCAACAGTTTTCATCTCAGATGTCAAACTAACACATTCAGCTTGCAAATGCCCGACCTGCTCCACCGCCAATGCGAGATCATTAGAAGCTTTGCTATATTTGCGAGTCAGGTCCTCGATCTGACTCGAAAGTGTTGCTCTTTCTTCGAGAGCGCTTTGTTGAACCGTTTCCATACGCTTTAATTTCGATACAGTATCCTCGAGCGAAGCGGTCAAGTTTTCGGCCGCTCTCCGGCTTATTTGTGCATCTGACACAGCAACACCGAGTTTTGCTTCCAGATCAAGAATTTCTGCAGAAAGGGTTTCAGCCCGTGTTTCAAGCTCAGCGTTCTCAACGCGCAAGAAAGTCATTGCGCTTTCCATGTTTACCTTCTCTTGCTTCAGAAACTGGGCCTCGGATTGAGATGTTGAAAGCTGGTCTGTTGCTTGTTCTAGGTTGGAAAATGTTTCTTCATATTTGGAGCGTAAGTCTTCCATCTCTGACTTTAGCCCTTCGTATTGATTCTTGATCAACTCTTTTTCCCTGTTACACGTCGCATTTTCTTCCCGCAAATTTTCCGTTTCATTCGTTGCAGCTTCGAGTAGTTTTTGTTTTTCGACAACGAGGGTTTCCTGTTGCTTGAGAGATGCATCAGAAACATCCAACTTTGCTCTCAGATCATTTGCACTGTCCTTTAATCTACTAATAGTTCCACTCATTGCTTCTTTCTCTTGGTTCGACTTTTCAATGTCGGCTCTGTATGATGCTATGCTAGTCTCCAAATATTCGTCTTTCTCTTTGAGCTTGCGTTGAAGCAACGCTGACTGGTCTGCTGCAGTTGCATTTTCATCGCGAAGACTTGCATTTTCCTGCGCAAGTCTCTCAACCTGCTCATGAAGAGCATTGTATTTTTCTTCTATTGACATAGCAACATTTGCTTTCGATGTCAGTGCCAGGCGAAGGAAACTGGACTCGTTCACATCAGGCATTTCCGGCGTAGGCTCACGAAGGCGCATTTTCTTGCCTCCGGGAGACATGGACTTGGGGATTCGTTGTCCCTCGTTGATTTGCTTGTGAGGCGTCGTTTGTGAGAGGAACGTTTGGCCATCAGAGAATCGTCTTTTCTTTCGATCCCTCCGGTCGTGTGTAATTTCCTTTCCATTAAGCCATACTGCGTTGTTGATCAACGACGCCTGAACACGGCGAAGTTTCTCTTCTGCCTCTTTCGCTGCCGTCCCGGCAGAAGAGGCTTTTTCCTGCAACGCTTGCAGGTGAGCCTGATTCATAGACTTTCCAGCATCGCGGCGTGCTTCCGCAAGCTCCCTTTGTAGACGGCGAATAAGAGATCGATCGTCAAGGACTTCATTGACTTTTGCATTTGTCTTAACTAGTTTCGCCCTCGCAGCAAATGCCAATGTGGATCGTGTTTCCTCTAAGTAGAGTTCTGACGGAGTTGCACAGCAAACAATTGACATTCGAGCATTGCCCTCCAGAGAAGGTTGGAGGATCCTCGTCAACTTCGAGTCTCGAAAGTTGACGTGGGTTGCACGGTTAGAAGACCCCAAGGCCCCGATGACACGTGAAAGCGTGAGCAAACTAAAGTTTTGAAAGGAAAAGTAAGCGTAAGATATTCAGTTTGATTTGGAAATGCTTGAAACCAACAGAAGCCGCTTACCTCTGATTGATCTTTGCCCCCTCTTTGAGACGATCACCAGTTGCTCCAGTGTGTCGGACGCTTTCCGAACCAGCCAAGTCTACTAAATTTAAGGTTGAAATGAGAACAGCTCCACCATTTTCTTCTCCCGAATCGTCATTAGTCGAGGAATCGATTCCGTTCTCGGTTGCACTGGCCGCCTGTTTCTCGCGGCTTTCAATAGTCACCCTGAAAATTGTGTGACTTCGAGATGATCTCTCGTTCATTCCCGTTGCTGCAAAAGTGCGTGTTTTATCTCCTTGGAACAGAACATGAAGAAGAGAATCCATGTCTGTCACTAGTTCTTCGACAGATGGAACGAAAACGCCACGCTGCGGATCCTCCCGTATTGACACTGGCTTGGCGCCGCTTGGATCGAGCAAATCTCTCACTTCTTCGTTGTAAATTTCCAAGAAACTCACGCGAACAAGAAAAACGCGATCTTCCGTTTCTTTGATATGGCGAAAGATGTCCGATGCCGCCATATGGACAATGCCTCCACCGCTTCCTGCCGAGCCCTCCGCTATTGTCCCAGACCCCTGCATGGTGAACGTCTTGCCACTCGACGTCTGACCATAGGCGAAAATCGTTCCGTTGAGCCCAGTGACAGCCGAAGAAACAATGTTCTTGGCAATAGAATCGTACACTTCGCGTGTGGTTGTCTCCTCGCCGTAGGTTTTGTCAAATGTGAAATAGTTCCGTCCCTGTATTCGTTCCCGTTCCTCTACAGGTTTTCCATCCGCTGATGTTTGTACAACTGAGCTAAGAGAAGGTTGGACCTTCCATACTCTCCGATGTTGTCCCTCATTAGTGTTCAAGGGACGCATGCGAATTGCAACTGATGGAGAAAACCAAACAGGTGAGATGGGCGAAACGTCGAAATTGGAAAAAAGGACACATGTTAACCAAACGTACCGCAGATTCCTTCCTCGCCCCTTTCCTTCGCTTCCAGTTGCGTGACGACCTTACTGCTCGATCCTCTCTCTGGGCTCTTGCCTCGAGCTGGAACTTCAGGACGAGGAACAAGAGTAGTTTCACCGCTCGTTTCTCGACGATTCGGAAGACTGAGACGAGATGGCTGAACCAAACCCGACGAAGGTCGTCCGCCGGTAGGTACCATTTTGGAGGACGACATAGACATGTTGTAGCTTTCAAATCGCCTTGGAGAGTGTATTGTTCTTGTGGGTCTCGTTCTTTCTGCGTCGAGTTGAGAAAGAGAACAATCACAGTGAGAAGTGTGGTTCTGTTGATGATTTGTGGCTTGTGGCGTTGGGAGAAAGCTCATCTCGTGAGGGCGCTCCTACTTTCTAAAAGACCCGACTGGCGCTAAGAGAGCGAGCCGATCTGTCACGCGTTCCCGCGGAGGACGAGGACGTCAAGGGTGCGGTTCGTGCTTCGTCCGTCGGGGGAGAAAGATCCAAGATCCAACCTCGAAGATCCAACGAACCACGCGTCCGGTAAACGCCGTAGGGGTAGTATTGTTTCTACGTAAAGGGCGTTGGGCCAAGATCAAGTCAACCGAAAACATTTCGACACTGCACTCATTTTTTCAAGATCCGGGAAAACGCATCAGCAAGGTGCGGCCGGCGCATTGGAGCGGCACTGACCCCTTCCTTTTCAATAATACTCGTCTTGCCCTTCGACTGGCTTGTGGTAGAGTGTCACCTGCCGCCATCCAAAAGAAACCCGGATATACAAAAATCGTCACTGTGAGGTGCGTTCTTCCGTCGGACCGACCATGAGCACTAGCGAAGGAAGCGACGATGAAGAATACCAAACATACCCTGGTCTATCCCATAGCTCATTAGAAAGAAGATATCCTATTCATGATGCCTGTGAATTTGATGATATTGAAGCGCTAAAGGTAAGAGACAGCACGAGTCATGCCCACCGCAGCTGAGTACCGGATGCTATATTTTTGGAATACACACCTCAAGTTTTTCCTCTCGTATCTTTTTTTGGATCCATCATTTTGGAACAATGTCGTGGTTCCGATGATGACAGCGATTGATCCTGGAGGTCGTCGAAACCAATGACGACGAAGTTGAAATAACCAGAACCCATCACGAACATCATCAGCGTAGAGAGGACGAAGGCGATGATTCCAGTTCTGATGAAAATGATTCTACTGCTGCCGCACATGCCGCTGCCACCGGTCAGTCACCAATACCAGCCCTCAAGAAGCCAGAACCTGTGGAGAATGACAATGGAAATACTGAGAAGACCGATGAGGTGAAAACCGGCGAGGTAAAACCCAAGATTGAGCAGGAAGAGACACCTGCTACTACAGAACCGAAACTGCCTCAAGATGAAGCTAAGGTTGAGGTTGTCCAATCGGAGCAGGACAAACCCTCCGACAGCATCACCATCGACGTCATCAAACCACAGGCCGTCGAAGGAGGCCCAAAGACTCCTCGGGCTTCGAATGCCTCGGAGAAACAAGAAGAAGTTACTCAAGAGCCACATGATGTAGTACCTCCTTCTCATATAAGCACCGAGGGAGACGAGGTCAAAAATGAACAAGAGGAAGAGAAACCATTGCCGATGGATGTGGAGGAGCAAAGTAGTGAGAAGGTAGATGATGATAAGATTCATCACATACCACCTCGGAAAGTAACTCGATATGGATTACCAGCAGGTGTTAATCTCAACGTGAAAGACGAAGACGAGAACACGGCTCTGCACGTTGCAATTCACTCTCGTAAATTGGAACATGTTAAGTTGCTTCTGGAAATGGGTGCATCGTTTCGTCTCAAATGCGACGGAAGCTTTCCTATACATACTGCTATTAGTATGGGATCAGTACGACAACACCAACAATTTGCCTACGAATGTGTTGTTGCCCTTCACGAAGCCGGAGCCGACCTTGCTGCCAAAGACGATGCTTGCCACACACCGTTGTACCTCGCATGCATGTTTAATTTGCCTCAAATCGTTAGCTTTCTTTTGTCGGACGAACACGGACTCTCGACACTGAATATGCGGGCAGACCGAATTGGCAATCGTCCCTTACACGCTGCTGCAAAATTCGACACGATTCATAATCCTAGCTTGGGTAAAGAAAAGGGTATCTCTGGAGGTCATTCTCTGCCCTCAAATTCAGTTATAACACCAAAAGCTATCCCAGGCTTCCCTGGTAAACTGGCCCCACCGTTGGCATCTCAGCCAACTGGAGATCCTACGGCCGCCTTGCTGACTCAGGTTCTGTTGGGAACCTCTGGTATTGAAGTGGATGCGATAAATGGTATCGGACAAACAGCGCTCCATCTTGCGTGTGCGAGAGGAAATTGGGCTGTTGTTCGTCTTCTCCTGCAGGCAGAAAGTGACCCTGATATTGCCGATCGCAGGGGGTTCACTCCTGGTCAACTGGCCTACAAGAGGGGGATGCCAATACCTGCGGATCTTCGTGCCAATCTCGGAGATCCACCAGAATCTGGAATCATACCTCCACCCCGTGATTTGATTGTGGATCCTGACGGCGGAACTATAATTTTGACCCATGAACTCTGCATGATGCATCGCACCTGTGCTCCCATACGAAGAGACTCTCCTGAACCTCCACCCGAAAATGTAAGACGCTTACAGGTTCTTATAGACAATGAGACGGGGATACTTCGGTCCGGGGAATTTGGTTCTTGTGTTTGGAGAAAAGAAGCGCGAAGGGCGGCCATGACGGATATCCTGAAATGCCATGAATATTCGTACGTGGAGCGCCTCAGTCTAATGACTGCTGGGATACCCGATCATCCGACTGCGATTGCCCATCTAGACCCAGATACGACAGTTTCTCGATGGAGTTTTGAGGCTGCACTGCGAGCGGCTGGAAGCGTCTGTCAAGCTGTTGATTTGGTCATCTCGGGGGAATACCGAAATGCGTTCTGCGTTGTTCGTCCACCAGGTCACCACGCAGGTCCTCGCGGAATTGTCAAGTGTTCGAATGACCCAGATGGAGGTTCCCATGGATTTTGTCTATTCAACAATGTTGCCATTGGTGCTGCCTACGCTCGATCCATGTATCGACACGAAGGAATACGCAAGGTGGCCATTATTGACTTTGACGTCCATCACGGCAATGGGACGGAGGAGATCATTCGTCAGCTTGTTCCTGTGACGGAGAAGTCTCCAATACGCACTCCGTTTGCCGTGGGCGAAATATCTTCGAGCACCTATCGACCTTGGTTGGATGAGACAGATATTCAAAATGTTTTCTTCTCCTCTACACATGGATACGGCAACCGAGGGTACGAACAACGAGGTTGGTTTTACCCAGCATCCGGGAAGACCTTCACATCGGAAAGTATCACTCATCCAGATATGGTTGAGAATCCAAACCTTACTGATTTCTTGTCGAGTCAAACGTGGACGAGAATGGGGGAGGATTCCAAAGGAAATTGCTGCAAAATCATCAATGTGGGTATGGATCTACCGGAGATGTCTGCCGATCCTCAAGGAAGGAGCATGAAACAACGACTCGATATAAGAGATGTCTATCGGAAAAATATACTGCCTCATTTGAGGGAGTTTGACCCTGATTTGATATTCATAAGCGCTGGTTTTGATGCACATCGTAAGGATTCTATGAATTTTGGCTACGTTGGAATGGTGGAAGACGATTACGAATGGTTGACGGAACAGCTTATCAAGGTGGCCAACACGTGTTGCGACGGACGTGTCATATCTGTACTGGAAGGGGGATACAAAATTCACGGAGGCATTGTATCGCCCTTTGCCCGTTCCGTAGCGAGTCACGTTCGAGCCTTGACGGACGGAGGCCGATCCAGAGAAATGCTGGACCCAAAGGATATGGAATGGGAATGCCAATACGAACGCCATGTTTACGAAAAGCGCGAACGGAAAAAAGAAGAAGACCGAGAAAAACTGAGAATACGAATGGAAGCCGCCATACAACGACATTCGACGCTCGATCAAATGGCCGAGGCCAACGATCCACCCGAAGATCCCGATGCACCGAGCCGCAAAAGGAGGAGGAATACGGTGGACTACAAGGAATTGTACAGGCAGATGCAACAAGAGGGATTTGGTGTGTAATACACAAGGTTTGCGAGTGGCTATAGACATTCTGCGAGTGTTGCGAACGCATATCGATAAAGCCAATAACTGGAGTTGTTTTGTTAGGGAATCATGTTCTCATACCAAGGGCTTGTCCCTGGTTATGGAATTGATCCCTTCTTTTACGAGTATAGAAACGGTCTATGAGTCTTTCTCTATAGAGAGATTGATGTCAGACAACCCTACGACAGACGGGAGAATCCATTCTCATTATGCCACTATCAATATTTATAGGTTCAAGATTCAAGATTGATTGATTCACGATGCAACATGCTTCTTCACAAAGTCAAACATTCTCGACCAGGCCAAGGCTTGCGTTTCCGGATCAAAAGCTCCGGCATCAAATTTCATGGGGGCCCGCTGCGAAACAGAGAATTCATCCGTATTCATAAATGCATGCGATTCCTTGTCGTATCGATAAATTTCCCATAGCTTTTTGTCGGGATCAGCCTTGCTCAAATTTTCCACCAATCCATCAACCGCTGCCTTGTCGGTGAACCCAGCGAGGGGGTCCAAATCCCCAAAGTGACCTTGAACCGGTGTTTTCTTTTCCGTCACGATATCTCCAACGTTGCAGAGGACAGCCGGCGGAATACCATAAAAGGGAACACACGCCTGATAGCACCCTGTCGGAGACAAGGCCGCAGCTGCCATGGACAAGGCTCCGCCCATACAAAAGCCGGCAATTCCAATCTTGCGGTCGGCATTGTCCTTGCGCAAACTGTTGCAAATCTGCTCCATTTCTTCCACTGCCACCTTGAAATCCAAATTGTTCATCAAATGACTAGCTTCTTCCGCATTCACACCAATTTTTCCCTTGTACACATCCGGTACAATCACTTCACAGCCCGTGCTGGTGGCCACATGTTGCGCATGCACCTTGATTTGATCGTTCAAACCCCACCATTCTTGAACCACAATAATGGCACCAGCGTTGGTGGCACTGCCGGCAGCAGGCTTGAAAGTGAGAAATGGAGGGAGAGCGGAAGACGAAGTGGTGGACATGGAGGACATTAAACAACGTCGGAGTCGGAGCCAGTACATGAGAGAAAGATACGCGGAGAAAGATTTTTTTCGGGAGAAATGAACCGTCACGATGGGAATCAGCACTACCTATCATGCAATGTAAGTTCTCGTATTATTATGTATCTATAATACATCTCCTTTGGAATACTGAGTAGTGATATGTTCGGGTAGCTTGCGTTACTATGACATATGGAGAGGAGGTAGTATCAACACTCGGATGCATCGGTCAAGTAGAAGTGAAAGTCTGATCTCTAGAGACTATGCCAGAATGTTTCATGACATCTAATATTAGACTGCGTTGTACCTACTGTATGGTGGTATGCCCCCTCACGCGGTTCATCGTGCCGTGTCGCTTGTTGTGCGGCGACGGAGTTTGCTGCTTGTTGGGCAGAGAGAGAAAACGTCATGGATCCAAGGCAAAAGTGGGTCGAGCGATGCATTTCCCTCGTGTATCCTGGAACCATGTGTGTTTTGGTTCCGGAACCAGGAGAGAACTCGTCCGTGCACTGTATACCAAAACCCCCTCCAATACCAAAGAGAGGGGGTTTCGGGCCGAATGGACCGGCTCGTCAAGGACAGGAACTGCCTAGAGACTCTTTTTGCACCCCGGTAACTCTTTTTCAAGAACAGCTTGTGTCATTGATGCAACGATACAAGCATGCTCTGTCATTCTGGTTACACGTGGGTCGATCCACCACCAACTCTCACACCATCCTGCGACATGTAGCATGCCACTTGCATCCCGGTTTTCCATTCTTCTCTTGTCCTCTGTCGTGCGCTGTGTTCTTCAACGTTTCACATCCCCATATCATCCTTTCCAGATTATTAAATGTGCAAAATGTTTATGGGTTCTCGAAAGACGGCTTTGCGATCAGGATCGTCCACGACGTTCCCCACGATCCAAGCTGGACAATTGTCATCCAATTGTTGCAATTCAGTACAATAGGCTTGGGCAGCTTCCTGTGATGGCAGTACGACCATTAATCCTCCCGATGTTTCGGCCGAGGTTCCCTTGGTCAACCCAAAGTCCATGATTTGTTCATTCACGGCCACCGATCCGTGGAAACACGGCAAGGTATGCAATTCGATTCCTACCGCTGCCTTTTGATTGTCCACCAAATTTTGGGCATGGCCCAACAATCCAAATCCTGTGACATCCGTCGCGGCCGTGGCACCATGTTTCAGCATGAGCCGAGCGCCAATGTGATTCAACCGCGCCATGGAACACACAGCCTTGTGCATCAACTCTTGAGCTTGGTCACCCGTCAAGACGTTTTGATCCAAAATCGTTTGCCACTGATTCTTCTTCTTCTTGTTGTTCGTCGTTGTTTCGTCGACAAAATCTTTTTTCCATTGATGTACATTGACGGCAATTTGGGTTCCCAGCGGCTTGGTCAAGACCACCACTTGAGTGGCTTGGGCGCCATCGGAAAAGACAAATTCCCCCTCGGCCACGACCGAGGTTGCGACACCTCCAATAATGGGCCAGGGATTCAAGACGGTCTGTCCTCCCGTGACGACGGTTCCGGCTTGTCGACAGGCATCCCGAAAGCCCTTGACCATTTCTTGGGTACAAATGGTTCGATCCGCCGCCGGCATGGCGCGACAGGCCGCCAATAACATGAGGACAAAATCACAGTGTTCCACGCCCTGCGCATACAAATCCGACAAGACATTGGCGGCTCCAATCCGACCTTGCACGTAGGGAGAATCCACTAAGGGAAAGAAAAAGTCGGTTGTGGAAATCGTGTACTGTTGTGCTTGTCCCGAACGATGATAGCGTGTCGGTCGTACCGAACAATCCAAGGCAATCCTTCCATCTGCGGTTCCCACATTTTGCCCATCCCCCAAATTCAGAGTTGCCAGCATCGATTGCAATTCATCTTGGGGGATCTTACAGGCTCATCCTTTCAAATCGGACCAATCCGTCAAGGAAAAGTCCGACGACAAACCCACCGAAGTTGGGTCAAAATTCACGGTATCGGCCTTCTCCAAAGGCCGCTTCCATTCCACATCATGTCCTTGTTTCTCGTCACTCAATGACGACGACGACGAAAGCCGCGGCTTTTTGCTCATGGGTTCGTTGCTCATGGTGCTGATCTCTCTCTCTCTCTCTCTTCTTCTGCTGAATGGACTCC
This sequence comes from Epithemia pelagica, assembly GCA_946965045.2. Lineage (NCBI taxonomy): Eukaryota > Bacillariophyta > Bacillariophyceae > Surirellales > Surirellaceae > Epithemia > Epithemia pelagica. Next base: position 775,483 of record OX337238.1, on the reverse strand, counting down.
TCACGGTGCAACGAAATCTCCCTCGGATGACGAATTCGCGTTCGTGTGCGTGACTGCGTGACACTTCTCGCGACGTTTGATTTCTATTATGGAGTTCGCATGAGAGCTGATACCCGCGGGACTCGCTCATTCTAAGAGAGAGGAGAGAGTACGAGACCGAAAAGAAGTGTACATGACTCATGTGGAGAGTACAAAAGAATCTTTGGGTGGGAATGGTATCTTTTTTGGTTTCGCTACACCAACTCTGTTGTTGTTGTGGTTTGGACCGCAATTCGACACAAGAGTTCCAATCATGGCATTGTCCTTCCCTCCGTTCGGGGTGACACCCATTGTACGTCGAGTGGTGATGGTCTGGCTGGTCCTGGCCATATCGACATTCGACCGGACAACCACCACAAGAGTGTGTGCGGCCGAGGCTGCCTTTGTACCACGAACGAGAATACTACACCCCACACCATGCTACTACACTGTACCATCAATCCAGGTCGCGCTTCCGGAGACAAGAACCATTCCATCCTCCCGGTCGTTGCGTTCCAGCGTTTGGTTGGACGCCGTAGTCCCAAACCAACCAGGCGATGCCCTCCCAAAGAATGACGACGACGCTGTCGTGGATCCCTTGACGAATCCAACCCAAGACGACGACGAGAAAGACGACGTGGTACTGCTTCACAATGCCGTTCCTCTCTTTACCGGGACCATTCTGTTGGTTCTCAACCTACTCGTCACGGGATACATGGTCTATGTGGGAGCCACGGGTGTCGATCCATTGACGGGAGAACTCATGCCCCGAGCTGCCGCAGGATTATAGGAATGGGCCACAATTGGTCAGTGACGCGGTGCAAAATTATTCGCTACTAGCAAGCTATTAGACTCCTCGTTCCTCTAGAGCTCCGTTCTCCAACAGCAGAGACAGACACACTTCTCTGTTCGTTTGCCTTGGTCGTCTTCCTCTTCCAGAAAAAGCTACGGAATCACCTCCAGAGATTCCAGTAGTGACCACCGAGGTTCGTGGTCCGATAAGGGAACGTTCGATGTGCATCCTGTTCTTGGTTGCATTCTTGGTTCTGTTGATGCATAGATGCGTTTCCATGTGCCAAACAGCCATCTTCCAAAACTCGTCTGATGCGTGACTGGGTCCAGTCGTGTCAAAAGAGGTCGCGTTTTAGACGCTCTCCATGGTACGTACGTACTGGCTCGACCATGACGTGACGACAATGGCAACGGCAAGGACGTTTGCTGGATCGACCATCATGAAACCCTCTACTGTTCGACAGAGTTTGAGTGGGTGGATCCACCATATTGTGTGGAAACGACAGATATCTGGACGTCCATTGACGACGACAACGCAGCACCTACCACTGGATTCTGGTCGTTCCGTATGTTGTCGTCATGATGACAGCGACGGCTCACGAGGCCAATATACCAAGCCTCATTCCGCACTATTGTCGAGCTCTACCGTACCATTTTCCGTACGAAAGAAGGACATGGACCGTGACAGCAATCACCGCCAACTGGCACGGCTCCAAACACAATCTTTGGCATTGCAACGCTTACAGGTTGCATCGAGACGGTTCTCATCGTGTGCCACTATCTCCTCATCCTCTTTGTTGGGTGCATCATTGTCATCTAAATGGCCGTTTCAGGGTTCAACCATCCGGCCCACAACCATGTCGTCGTCGTCGTCGTCTTCAATCCAACGATTGTCCTATCATTCTTCGTCACGATCGGAAATCTTCATGTACACCACCCTGATCATTGCGATTACTCTTGGATACGTTGTCTTTCGCAAGTCTCGAGGAGAACCCTTGACTCCCGAACATTTGACGCAAGCCAAGGCGGAATTTAAACGATTGGAACAAGATCGGATGGAACGAAACAAGAAGAGTCAACAAAAGAAGATACCATCCATCTCCAAGGACGAGTCAAATGCCGAAACGAAACCAGACAAGAACTAAACCACGTTGCCAATCCGCAACCAGCAGGCCTAGTTTTCAAGTATGAAGAGTGTGCTTTTTCTCGACATCCTTCGCCACCCGTAAAGCTCGAGGAAAAGATACAGTGGCTACGCTCTATTCACATGCGGATCAACAGCCTATGTATCGACCATCTTTGTTGCAAATACTTCAAAGCCATCAAGTGTAAGGAACGTCACACCTATTGTCTGTCAATCCAGTCACAACAAAATGCATGAAGTACAGATTTATTACTTGTTAACGACGAATAGAGCAAAGCAGCCAAAGAGTTATGTCATTTTCCGTCCTCAAGCTCCTTTGCCTCTCTCATGAATGTATTCTTTTGTGCGGACGCTTCTGTTTCTCGGCATCTCAAGAATGATACTTGTTATGCATGCATACATTCGCTTGCCTCCTTCTCCCTTACTTTGGATTCCCGTCTTTGGCCATTCGCCGGAGAAGACGACGTTGCGTCATTTTGGCATTGTGCCAACAGTTCTTGATTTGATTTTCTGACCTTCCTGGCAAACGTTGGGCAATCATCGTCCACTTGTTCCCGTACTTCTGCTGCAATTTGTATACAGTTTGCTTCTCCTGTTCCGAGAGGGGCGTCTTGTTGAGATCCGGGTTAATCTCGTTATTGAAGCGATCACGAACTTGTCCTGTGGTACGGCCGGGAAGTTTGCTGGCGATTTCCGAAAAGTCCTTTCCCGCAGCATGGCCCTCCAAAATGAAATCATCTTCCTTCTTTGTCCACGGAGCTCTTCCTCGCTGAAGCTGTTGATAGTTCCAGAGAGAGAGAGAAAGAAAGAGAGATTAGTAATGTGAGTTTTGGCGTTGTCCGTCATGAAACATGGTTCTCTGTCGATTCGTGCCTTACCTTTGCCCACCGTCCTTTGCATTGATTCATGTTGCGAACTCCATGAAAATACTTTGTCGAGATCAGTGTCCAGCTAATCTTCGTCCCGCCTTCGTTGGAGACTGCTTCTGTCAGAAGACGGTCCTCTTCCGTGGTCCAATGGGCAAACCTTCGGGACTGAACAGCTGCTGGTTTGGCTTCACACATGTCTGACGTCCAAAGTGAACGAAGGATGGATGCAAGTTTACTGTCGTCTTGTTCTTCTTGATAGGCCAGAGAAGCATTTTCATCTACTTTGGATGCATGCTTTGACTCGGGTGTGTTTGCGACTTGTCCCGAACAATGCCGGAATGGTGCTTTGCCACACCATTTCTCCTTACTCTCCATTGGGATAGGGTGATAAGGAATAGGGTCCAGATCCATTGACATGCTTGTCAGTTCACGATGATAGAAGGCAGGGTTGGTGCCCAACAATCTGTCGGAATTCTCAGCGTTCTTGCCGTGGATGTTATGATATTGAACTGATGACTGCAAGGGAGTTAATTTCTTGTCGTCATCGTCGTCGACAATTCCTTCTTTTTCGTTTGATCCGGTCAGCTCTTGCAGTCCGCCGTCGCATTCGATCAGAGAGTCAAGGAATGGCACTGCCGGAGCTTCGGGGGTAACTTCAGTGTAGTAACTGTGTGGTGTATTCTTCGGAGGAGTAAAGGGAGTATCAAGTCCATTGTCGTCGAGGTATTGTGAGTCATTGGCTTCACTGAAGCACACGATGGGGTCGGAGAGATCATCTACTGGATATTCTTCATCTTGATTGACTGATCTTTTTTGCCTCTTTGCCTGGTGCGATTCTGGGCTTCCAGGAGTTTCGAAATCAGTCGTCAGCGTCGGGCAGGATCCCGTACTTCCCTCTTCCTCCTCACCAGTTGGCATGTAGCGGAAGGAATCGAGGACGTCCTTCATTTCTCCATCACCATTATCGATATCCTGGTGAAGCGCGGACAACATTTCGGCACTGGAGACACTGTTTTCATCACTTCTGAAGGAAAAACTCGATTGCTCTCCATATTTGTCTGTTCGAACCACATGGAGAAAATTTATTTGATGGGATGCATAATGGAACGAACCAGCATTGGTCGGCATTTCCATATCCATGATTACCTTGTCTTGTACGGGATAAGACAATCCAACCTTGTTGACCTGATGATGATTTGAACACGATCGCTCTCACCGTGGCCGCCGTAACGAAGGATTGGTGAATGTCAGAGAAAGCGGTATCCGAAAACTCATCAAGGATGATGCTTCTTCCTGGTCAAACCCGTGAAACCGTACCATCATCAAAAATGGAACGATGCCACTGCGCGTGATTGAAAGGCCGGTTTGGACGGAATGCTCATGGTCGTCCTCATGAATTAAACCGGCCCTTCTTCAACTTCGCTGCGGTGCGCGCATGCTTGCTCAGAGCACAGGCTCTCGCGATGTATCCCACAGCCGCAATGCCGCAGACTGAAAGAAAAGGAGTGACAGCATAGCAAGCATCGTTGCTATCAGCGAAGAGATAAAGGAAAAGAGTTGTCATGTCGACTGTTGGTCTTTAGCTTTGCGATGCGACGAGTTTTGTGTTTGTAGTCAGAGTTTGGCGGGAATGGTTTGTCTTCAAACTTACGCAAAACCTATCGTGACGTGGAAGATGCATCAGAGGAAGGACATAACGGATCGAATTCTAAAACGCTGGGTAATGAGTCAACAGCGCGATGGACCCCCTATAGCGTTGTTAAATCTAATAGAATCCTAAAACTGGCAAGAAGTCTCCTTTCGGCATCGGCTTTGAAGGTATCAACTTTTCCCAATTCAGCTTGAGACGTCCCCCAGGTGCATAGAATGATCCGAATGAAATGAATTGAAAATCGTTAACTCGCGACAAGAACTGCTTCGTTGTATTGTCGTCGTCCATGAATCTCTTCTCATGAATGGTCTTGCTGATGCCCTCAAGAGAGCAATGGGCCATAATTAATGACCAATCTCGATAGCCGAAACGTCTTTGTTGAACCTTGAACTCAAATATCCTGTCCGCATTCTGTGCAACAATCTGGAAAGGGGCAGAAAAACTCTGCGTTTGGGCCTCCACAGTCGGCTGTCAAGGTTATGAGAGCGATGCTTCGCAAACTGCATACCGATTGAGGCATGCTTCCTACAATTGAGTTCCTGTCCAATGTAAACTCGGTCAACGCATTCAACTCCCCGGACGAAATTGGTGGCACAGTGCCATCCAGTTGGTTGTCGTCCAGATACAAATCTTGAAGGCCAGGAGGATTTGAATAGGCAGGCGGAATGTTGCCAGTTAATCGATTCCCATTCATGTACAGGAGCTCTAGAGTTGGGATGGAAAATATGGAGTTTGGAATTGGACCAGTAAATGCTGAAAGCGAAAGGTCCAGTACCTGTAGCTCATTCAAATTTGCAAAGACATTGGGAATGTTGCCTTCCAGTCTCGTTGAACCAAATGAAGCAACTTGTAACCTCGTTAGACTGCTGATCGAATTGGGTATTGGCCCACGGAAGAAATTGTCGTTGAATCTCACATCAGTCAATTGATTCAAGTTCCCAAAACTGGTAGATATTGTACCAGACAAAAAGTTTTGCTGCAGCTGCAACACACTGAGTTGGTTCATGTTGTAAAACTGTTCAGGTATGGAATTGACCAACACATTGTCATACAGTTGCAAGTTTCCCATGTTCACGAGATTACCCATTTGGGAGGGTATCTGTCCAGTCAACTGGTTTTCGTAAAGAATCAACGACCTCAAGTTGGTCAAAGCCCCAATCGTCGTTGGAATGGGTCCCACGAGCCCATTGTTGGCCATCCACAAGTCCGTCAGCTTCGTCAAGAGTACAATATCTGGTGGAATGGTTTCTTGCGCGAACTGGTTGTTGGACAAGAACAATTGTTCCAGGCTACCACCCAGTGCTAGGAGTTGTGCGGGTATTGGAGGACCCGACAACTCGTTCATCTCCAGATCCAGTGCGCTCAATTGTGTGAGATTGGATATGCCCAACGGAATCGTCCCTGTCAACGTATTTGATGATAACAGCAGCTGTGTCATGCCGTACAAGGTCGAAATCTCATCCGGCAGAGTTCCCTCCAAATTGTTCCCTCCTGACAAGGCAAAAAGCTTTAGTGAGTTGAAAGTGCTGACGAGCAACTGATTCAAGAGCAGCTATGTTCTTACGAGATTGCAGGTTTGATACCAATGTACCGTCATTGCAAGTTACACCACTCCAATTACACTCCTCTAGATTGGAAAGCCACCCCTGGCGATCCCCCCAATTGCTTCCATCCGTGGAATAGAAAAATGTCGCCAAACCGTACCGTTGATCAATCGTGGGGTATGTGCATACATCTGGATTCAGTGGATCGTTATTCATGAATACAAATGCCTGGCCTTGCGGGGTTGTTGGGTTGACCAGGATGTTGGTAGGTGTTATTTCCGATAGTTGATCTAATAGGAATTCTTCCCGCGTTCTTCCATTCAAACAACTGGCGATTGTTGGAGAAGGAGAAGGCTGGGGTGAAGGTATTGGAGGCAAGCTGAATGCTTGAAAAATGTCTTCAAAAAGCAGGCGCTCGGCCTCCCTCTCTGCCAATAATACTTCCGCTTCCCATACGTCTCTGAATGCATTTAGCTCTTTTTCCTTCTCTTGCTCTTCTATTCTATGTTGTTGCTCCTTGTTTATTCTCTTTCGCTGTAGTCTTCGGCCGCCTGTCACCGAAGGTGGAGGGCTGGGACTGATGAGGACATCCGTGGACAGAGTCTCATGGACATGGCAATTCAGAACTGCGATGATCAGAGCCGGAGGCAGAACAAAGGACCTCATTGTCGCGTTTGAACATTGGTCTATCGATGACGCTTTCTTCCATCAATTTTTCTTTTTGGGGAGCATCATGGCAATGCCCCAAAATTTGGTCAAGTTGTTCGACGGAAACCTGCCATTCCACAAGACTGAACGACACAGATTCAGGTTTTTGTGGAGATGCAATCTAACCAACTCCATGCTCAGCCGGCGTGCCAACATATGCATCCGTTAATTTTGGTCTTACTACCTTGCCTTACTTCTTTTTGGGGAGAGCTTAAGAAAATAGCAGTCTTGGTCATGCTGGGGATTTTTATTTTGCGTCGCGCGTCCGCATCTTGAAGCTTGGATGAGGCATGAGGCATGAGGCATGAGGCATGAACGCTCTCCTAAGTCCGAAGACCTTTCCTTCTGTTTACATAGTCGCAATGGAAGCCATAAAGCAGCTCTTTGAAGATAAACTGATTACAGATGAAAGGGAACCAGTTCATGTGTTTTCAATTCCTGGTCTAGAAGGGGAGTATGCCCTTTACGCTCCCAAGTCGCAACTATGGAATCAACTGATACTCGTAAGTGTCTTCTGGCCATGACAGTGTAGACATTCCTTGCTCTTATTCTCAACTTTTTCTTAATCTTGAATATATTCAGAGTATCCTTGTTCAGCTTGGATTTCAAATGGTCTTTGCGGTCCTTGTGTATCTCTTCATTGTGAAACAACGAGGAACGACAATGTCGTACTTGCTTGGATATGGTGTCATAATACCATTGTCCTTGTACATTCCCTTTCAAATGTTGGAGTTCTTTCTTGTTCACAATGCCAATGTCAAGTTGGCTTTTGCTACACTGCCAATGATTGTAAGCTTTCGGACCATTGAGGCAATGCATGGAACATCTCCGGCCGTCGTCGAAACGTCCGTCGGCACGTACATGGTATATTATTCGACCGTATCACATTTCGAGTGGGATGCCGAAACCAAGTCTCGACGAAAAATAACCAGCGGTGAACTGGTGGGAGCCTTGATGCGAATCGCGTATTTCTTTACGGGCGTGAGTTTGTGGCTCTCGTTTATGATGCACGTCAACTTTCAACCCATGCAATCCAACATTCCGTTGGATAGTTTTCACCTGTCGTGGGATCTACTCTCCCCTGCCCACATTGTCAACACCTACTGTCTGGCTGTGCTTACTTACTTTGTCCTAGCCACTGGTTTTGAGTTGACCACCTTTGGAGAACAAGTCAAGGGATACGCAACCAAAAATATTTTTGACAATCCGCTCTTTAGCAGTCGGTCGATTCGAGAATTTTGGGGACGAAAATGGGACTTGATGATCCATCGGGTGTTAAAACATGGAGCCTTTTTGCCGGCCAAGAAGGCATTTGAAGAAAGTGGCACGACGATCAGCTATGCCATGGGTATGGTCGCAGCGTTCTTGGCGTCAGGGTTGCTTCATGAATATTGCTGGGCCGTCATTTTCTATCAATACGCACCAGCAGAAGAACAGTCTGCTGCTTCGTCCTTCTCTCCAATTCCATTGAAACTCACCCTATTCTTTTTGTACAATGGCCTTACCATGTTCATCGAGCATCACTATGGAAGACACATTACATTCTTTGAAACTTGGCCATCTCTTGTGGTATCGACCTTGTTGGTTTTGACAGCTCTCCCAATATCTCATTGGTTTACCGGTGATTGGGCATTAGGCGGATTCTTTTCCGACTTTGCGATTGGGTTGTGGCACATTCGTAAACTGTAGTGTCCGAGCACATGGCATGCCCAACGAAGTACATCTAGATGAAGCTCTTCGGCGTAGACTAGGCGTATTTGGCAAAATATGATGATGAAATTAAACAGCATTTACTCCTACACAGTAAAGAAGCAACCTTTTGGTATATACTCGAACAGGATCGCGGTGTGATACGACGACCCAACTCCACTGGCACCAGCTCGCGGTAAAAAAGTCCTTGCCATATTCCCCAGATATTTTCAAAAGCTACTTTTTCATGCCCCTCGTCGACACATGGTCTCATCACGCTGTTCTACATGCGGGATCCTTCCTGGACAAGTTGCACCCAGACATCTTCCGCTGGAACACTGGATTTGTTGCGACTTCCAACTCGTGGAACAAACCGAATGCGCTGCGTGACAATTTTCTTGTTCTTGCTTCTGCTACTGCTGTCACTTTCCTTCTTACGGCCTGATTTTGTCCGGGAGCCAGACTTCTTCTTTCTGTTGGGAACCTCTGGAAGGGCAAGCTTGACACCGTTCTCTGGTTTATATCCTGTATGATTAAGGGAAGCCATTTGTAGCATGGAAATTCGCTCGGCAATGTTCGGACGACGAGAAGGAGGAGGAGGGGGAGGTTGTAGTGATGCCTTTGGCATTTTCTTGGACCGTTTCTTTCGTTTGGATCGAGGATTACCGCTTGGTTTGTTGCCAATTGATTCCAAAGTTGTGTCCCTCTTTTCGACTTGGCCTTCCTCGTTGTTGTTGTTTTGAGAAAAAAACTTCATTGTTGTATGATCCTGAAGCGCCTTTCTATCAACTCTTGGTTCTCTTTTTTCAGAACCATGCGTTTCGGGAAACGATAGAATGCCACAGAGGTGCGATAGAACCGAAACTGGTGGGAACCGACGGTGTGGTCATTGATTGGAACCGCGTTATGTGAGTAGGGATGTGAGACCCGGCGCTCCGCGCGCTCTCAACATTACATAAGTGTAAGTATCCCAACTATGTTCTTTCTAATACTATTGCCTCAATCCTGAATAGTACTAATTAGAGCTCTGACGTGCGTCCTCAACTGTCGACGTCTATGTCCAACAAATTTGTTTGCACGGAGAATCCATGCTCCATGTGCTCCACTGCTTCCAGCAGAACAATACCTTACGAGTACCTCATTCCAAAACCGTTGAGGTGGCCAGACGTCTGGTTCGCATTTTTGTGCCACACAGAGTTTGATTTTTTGCTTCCGACTTGCACAGTGTGCACTGTGCGTGGGGCTTGCGTGTCGGAAGATTTTTCGCCTGTGGGTTTTATTTTCAGCAATAGTAAGGTCAAAGGGAGATCTTTCGTCACTGTTCACCATGGCACGCCGGAGATCTCGATCCAAGAAAAGCAGTCTGACGACGTTTCTGCTTTTGTGCAGTATTCTATGCATTGGTGTTGGAAGATGGATGCAATCAGGATCTCTTCCCAAAACTGCACTCAACAAGTCGACGTCGAAACAATTCTTGTCGTCGGACACGACGTTGACACCAAGTTCTCGACGGTTGGAAGAAGCACCGACAGCAGAGACTGCAGAAGTTGAGTCTGTGGAAGAATCAGGTGAAGAAGAAAGTGGACATGGAAAAGAGGAGGAGGCCGAAGGAGAAGAAGAGGAGGAAGAAGAAGAAGAAGAAGAAGAAGAAGAAGGAGAGGAGGAAGAAGATGAGAATGTGTTTGATCAAGTAGATCTGCTTGTGGTCATTGTCATCGCCCTCTTTCTCATTTTGGCAACCTTAGCTTTTGAGGCAATGAAAGAGTTGCTGGAGGAATCGGTCACAGAAGATATGGAAGTTATCTTGGAGAAACTTTTCGGAGAGTTGACAATTCTTGGCTTTTTGGCCATTGTAACATTTGTCTTGACGCAGACCGGTGCCCTGGAAAAGATTTCCGTCAAAGTGTTTGGCAGAGGGGAGGATGAAGAGCTTTTGGAATATTTCGAGTAAGTTTGGAGGTGGATTGGTGGACGACGAATCAGTGGCCAGTGCGTCTCACCAAGATCATCCGTCGTCCTACTTTGACAGATCCGTCCACTATTCAATTTTCTTTATCATGGTCTTCTTTGTCATTCAGGTCTTAATTCTTATCCAAGAGGCATCATTGACAGAACGCCAATGGGAAGAACTGGATGCCTTGGCGAAAATGCCCAATTCTCGAATCAGTAGAGTGCGCTCTATATCGCAGTCCATGCACCAGAATTTCCAAAAGAAAGACACCATCTTTGCCTTGTGTTTCCCTCAACTACGTAATCGAAAAATCGAGAAAGCTCAAATGTATATCACTTTCAAAGCGCTTCGAGAGGAGTTTCTTCTGGAGCGGTCTTTGGACGATCCCTTCCATCCCGCTCCAGAAGATAAACGCGTCGAAGCTGACTTTAACTTTGGACGATACCTATCCTTGGCACAAGCTTACACCCTTACTCGTATTGTCGAAGTGGAGGAAAAGACTTGGTTCTTCTTTGGTATTTTGATTGTTGGATTCTATGGGATTTGTATTTTGGTTGGTCGAAACATTGAGGTATGTAGGAAAGATTTTGTCCTGAAATCGACGTGCTCGATCAACAACACGAATGCGGCTAAGCAACTCCCTTTTGGCTGGGCAACAGGTGATTTCCTGGATCTTTGTAGGCGTTGGATGGTTTGTCTTTCTCGCAAATATTCTTTTCGAACAACACATGGTGGCCATTCGAAATCAGTTTATTCCCAAAAAATTTCTGAGCTCGGAGTTTTCCGAACACATGTACAGCGAGGAACTCTTATTGGAAGATGAAGACGAGCAGCCAACAGAAGGATCCTATCTCATGAATACCTTCCAGGACATGCGCCGCTCCTTGGACCTGCCCCCTTGGTGTGATATCGACATTGAAAAGTTTCGCAAGTCGAGAAACTTATTGGTACGGTGCCTGGTTGGTGGTCACCCCAACAGGCAACAAGCACTCTTTTTTATGGACTCGTATGGTCCAAAACTTTACTTTTTGATTCTACAAAGTAACTTGATCTTCACAGGAGCTTATGCTGGTGTACACTTGTTGACCTTTCTACCCTACATTTACGACCATTACGACTGGCCCATGTTTACAGTGTTTACCATCATGGCGGCATTGCCCATTCTTGGAATTTCATATAACAAAAAGAGCGTGGTAGCGGCTCTTGCTCAGGTGTCTTCCATTGGCGCGTACCGTAAGCCGCAGATTGTCAGTGATGTTTTGCTCGAGACCAAGACTGGTCGAGTGGTTCGAACATTTTTGATTATTCAAAAAATGTGGCATACGGCTCAAAACGGAGTGTTCCATACGAATTCACAACGAAAGCTCCTTCGAGCAAAAAGTTGGAAAAACTCCTTCTCGTCCCTGGAAGAATTAGAGGTTGCCAAATCCTTTGATGCCCTGGATGCTGACCACAGTGGATCCATTTCACACGATGAATTCCGCGCTCTCCTCACTCGACTGGGTGCCACCATGACCGATCCAGACTTTCATAAAATGGTATCCACATTGGATGCCGATGATGATGGTGAGGTAACCAAACAAGAATTCCTGCAGTGGTATGCCACTCAATCGGAAGCCGATAATATGACGCTGCGAGAACGTGCCAAGGATTTGTTTGGCATGTTTGACCGAGATCACAGTGGGGAAATTACCATTGGTGAATTCAAGGCCAAGCTCGATGCCTTGCAAATGGGCTTTTCGGTCGATGAAATTGGTGCCATTGTCAACGAGTTAGATCGTGATCGCAATGGCACCGTGAGTGAAGACGAGTTTGAAGAATTGCTCAAGAAATACTATCCCAAGGAGCTTAGTCGGTCAGACACCATGATGACGGAGGATAACTAGCGTGGCGTCTTCCAGGAAACCAAGTGAATGGATGAAGCCACTTGACTGCCATGTTCGTTTGTGAAATTGTGATATCAGAGAACTGGTCTAGTGTCAGGCCAGTGTATGCTAATAGTAATAGGGATGCACTCCCACATTCACAACTCCACATTTCGTCTAGATCGCCTTTGCTAGAAGAAATGCGTTCCGGAGTCATGGAGATAACGTCCACAAACACTGGAGTGGGAGTTATAGGAGAGAGTAGTATACTCCTATGTTGCTATGATTGAACTACTCATACAATGTGTACTTTTCATCGCCTGGTAGCTTCGAGACCAGCAGGGGCAGGGCGGAGGGCGCCGGGCACACGGCGGATCTTTTTCGTGACATCTTTTTCATTTTTTCTCCTTCACATCGGACCATGGCGAGCTTGAACCAAAACATGGATTGTCGGCCTCCTACAGGCCATACCTTTCTGACCATCGGCCAAGACCTATTCTCCATTCAAGACTATGTGAATGAAATGTACAATTTCTCTCTTCATGAATACATGAATCGCTCATCGACGGCGCATGAGGAGTAAGTCCACAAGAGTTCGATGTATTATGGCAAAGGAAGCAACTCCACAACTAACAAACTCTTTTCTGGAACTGAGCAGAGGCGAACCAGAAAGACCATTGCCTGTCCCTCAGAAGGCCAATGTTCTTCCTGCAGCATACATGGTGTACACCAACATTCAAGAACTGCGAGGGTTGGATCAACCTGTTGACTATGGTAGTGGGATTGAATATGCTGATTCTTTCATTGATCCTTCTACTGAAAAATCAGAATCGTTTCGTGGACTGCAAGTCGGACTGTGGTTGAATGGAAGCGAGGGATGTCAAGACATTGTGGATGGGAAGCTTACCACAAATTTAGAGCGTTTGTACAAGTATATTGTACACTCTCCCTTTGCGCAAATCTTTTTGCGCGTCGGATACGAATTTGACAATCCGGAATTTGGATATAATGACCGTCCCAGCTTATTTATCCAAGCCTTTCAAAGGGTGGTGGACGGTTGTCGTTCATGGGAGGGGTGCCGCACCAAGACGGTCTTTGTCTGGCATTCGTGGGCCGCCGGTTTGCCACCCAATCAATCCTTGAACGAGTATTACCCCGGCAATGACTATGTGGATTGGATAGGCATTAGTTTGTTTCAACAGTTTTATCCTGACAGTGAATTGGGCAATCTACAAACGGTACAAGAGGTATTGGACTTTGCCTCCAGTCTGACATTGGACGAACCAGCTCCCAACCACAACGAAACGAACAACAACCAAGAAGACCAGAATATAACAGAACGCAATACGAAAGAGACTCATGCACATAAAGATGTCCGCCATCACCACTCAAACGACCACACACACCAAGATCACCACCACCATCATCATTCTCATCGTCACAAGCCCACAAATAATGACAATCTTGTGCGACCCAAACCACTCATGATTGCCGAGTCGACACCCTATCGTGGAATCGACGTCTTGGACGATCCATGGCAAGACTGGTTTGTCCCTATCCTCCAGTTGATTGACAATTATGACATTGCCATGTGGTCCTACATTAATTGTGATTGGACTGAGCAACCACTGTGGCAAACGGCAGGTTTTGGCAATTCTCGTTTGGCCTTGAATGCTACAGTTTTGCGATTGTGGAATCAACACGTCTTGACCCATCCAAGATTTCAGTTTCCACCGACTCAACAACAGGATGAGATGCTGGCAACAGAAAAACACGGCAAGCAACAAAAAGAAATATCCTCTCTCTGTGATTGGGTCGACGCCGTAGGTGTGAACGACCCGGAGGATTCCCCGACACCCGCGGTCTTGACGTTATCGTCGACCGTCTTCTTCTCGGGGCCTGTGCAAAATAGGCATGCACTACAGGGTGGAGAAATGTGGCGGCATTTAGGCCACATGTCATCCGGTGACCAGTTGCTCGCCTGTTGGTTTCTCTTTCTGTTGTTCGGCATGTGTGTGGGCTGTTGTATCTTTTGTTGTTCCTCTCACCAAAAGATTCGAAGTTGGCATTATGATTTGTCACGAAGGTTGAGTGCCATTCCCGAAGGAAGGGGCAATGAAGAAGAAGACGAAGACGACGATGTTGACCAGGACCAAATGCAAACAGAACAACAGCCTCTCATGGCTACCAAAGACAAGGGATATGGTACTTGATTGAGCAGCATCTCAAGAAGAACATTGTCTTGGATGGATTGCCATCTCCAAGCTGGGAAACCAAGATTATTGGAATGGTTCGACCCACTATATTAGGAACGCGATGTAGCCTATGAGATATCGAAAAGAGTGCTTCGAAACTTTGACATGATTGCGCATCCCGGGTACGTAATGGCTGTGGATCTACACCAGCTACACCACAGAATTTGTTGTGTTTGGTTATTTTAGCAGAGCGGAATAGCCATGTAGCATGTTTGGTCTGGTTCCGTAGTTGGCATAGCAGGAAAATTAAACTTTTCTTTGGGTGTACCCCTCGTAGCCACCTTCCAGTAGTGCAATAGCTGTGACCCCATATACACAAAGAGCTTCCCAAAGTCACGGCTCGAGACTGAACGACTGGAAACGTTGAGAACATCAGGATTTGGTCAAGCAGCCCACAGTTGACTCGCTGAGAAAACCCTGGAAACTGGTTGGTGTTTCCAATATAGCTGCGAGATCAACATACTTTTCTCTAGCCCGAATGGGTTGTGTTTGACAGCTTCTTCTTCTCCCCAAGAACATGCAAGAGCAGGGTCTCCAGGGATTTCACAGTCGATGGTACTCCCTCAAACATTGGTATTGAATTCGAGTTGCCCGGCCAGTTATCACCACTGGCTCGGAGTGAGTTGACAATGGCTTCCCAGCCATGTTTTTGTTGGATGGAAAACAAAATGTGTGCAAACTCGTTCACGTTACGAGACTGCTGAGCATCCCTTTCATCAAACGCTGGCAGACACATGCTCTGCCACACTCCGGGAATCAACGATTGGCAAGCAAATATATCAAGCCCGGCCTTGTACCTTTGCATCAAGGGATCGGATACATTCCACTCCTCCAATAATTCGCGGAAAAATTTCAGGCACGTTTTCTTAATCACTGGATCCTGTACCACAATCGCCCCATCTTTGACTGTATTGAAAATGGCTTCCAGGTGGCTCGCATTTATGGAAGACGTTAGTGTTGCTGTTGCTTTGTGCATGACAATATGGTGAAGGACGGTGAACGCCAATTTCTGTATCGACAATTGTTCCGTCAAGGCATGTGGGGGCGTATCCGTGGGTTTGGGTAATGGGGAGTCCCCCACGTGGATGATGGTATTGGTGGAGGAACGTGCCGAATCATTCGTCGCAGTCGTGAGAGAGACTGCCAGTGCATGGCACTTGCGTAGAAAGGGCATGAGAGCAGCGTCCATGGACGAACATGCCTCCTCTTTGAATTTGATACAGAGTTGATTAAAGAGTTGCGCCACAAACAAAATGTCTTCACTCGTGCAGTGTTGAATGAGCAGCTCCAATACATCTGGAAGAAACGGCAGTACTTTGGAACCAATCGACTGAATCATGCGTTGCAAAAAGACCATGACCTTGTTCCGAACGGCATCACTCATGGCAAACACACATAGGACGTCACGCGCAATCCCCGTGGCTTCCACCAAGACTTGTTGAATTTCTTCACAAGGCTGTTTGGAAAATCCCTTGCTCAGATAGGCAATGGCTGCCACCGAGTACGACAAGGATTGACCATATAGTTCCACTTCATCCGACGAAAGACTTGTTGTCCTCGTCGTTGCATTGGACAAGACGTCTTTAATCGATCGCACATGAGGTGTCATGACCATGGTCAAATAGCGTTGTTGATCCGCGGGTGACAAACCCGTTTTGCCCAACAAAAATCCCAAAGCTTCAAACAAGTAAAGGGTGTCATCGGGCCGCAACTCCAATTCCTTGTGGTTCGACAAGAGATTGGAGATGCCATGCACTGCCGTTTCCACCAGTGGTCTCAAGAGGGCCACCAATGTCTTGACCAGTCTCAAGAACAGGTAGCAACACCGTGATCTCACTTTGGCCGTCGCATGTTGCAATCCCCTTGGACCACTAATGGATTCCAACAATTTCCCCAAGAGCAAGAGTTCTGTCGTACTGGTGATGGCACTGGGGGCATTGGTGGTTTCACCTCCAGCTTTCGTGGGACTGTTATAAAACAAGCAATATCGAACGGCTGTTTCGTAATACAAACAAAGAACTTGATCATGAGCATGATTGGCAATGTCACTTCCATGAATGGTCACAAGGAGGGACCGAAAGGCTGGATTCTTGAGAACTGTCTTGACTCCTGGTGTGGGACGAATTCCTTCGGCGTAATGAAAGAGCAATCGCAGGGTGGCTTCGACATCGGGTGCGGGCGCGGATCCCAAGGAAGGATTGTTGTTGTTGCTGCTGTTGTTGGAGCCAATGAATTGTCCCACGGCTTCTCCCACAAATTGCAAACAAACGTCGGGTGCCACCAAGACGAGTTTGCAAAAGAGTTTGCACAGTTCCGTTCGATATTGTTCTTCTTCGGCATTGTCTTCATTGTCAAAATCGTCAAAATCTACAGGATACTTGAGTTGATTGTACAGACTATTCAAAATGCGAGGGACATGCTGCAACAAGCCCACACCACCATTGGAGTTGGAGGTTTCACCACACGATTCGGCGGTTGGGTGTTGTTCGTCTTGCATCCCGAGTGTCAACCGGACGGCCAAGGGAAGTACCGCGCCCGACACATCAATATCGTCGTAGGCCAAGGCCCGAAAAAACATGTCCAATACCTTGTGAAAGAGCGAGACAAACGCCTGGTAGGATGCAGTCGCATGGTTGTGGGTATTGCTGTTGCTTCCCCCTCCTCCTTCTGGTGATTGCGACTGCCGTCGCAATGGTTCCAATTCCATTCCAAACAAGGCCACGAGTTTGGCGACTTGAATGACGACTTCAATGTCACGGTCGGATTCTCCCGTGACGGGCAACAAGTTGTATTCGTGGACTCGTTCCAAGACTGCTCGCATGACGAACAGTTTGGGATCTTGCCTCGAGGCAATACTGGAGGAGGACGACGACGACGATGAATGCAAAGAAGCACTGGTGGACCATTCGCCCCAGGCCGACAAGGCGGCCACTTGGACCGTGGCATGGGTTTGGGGATGCAAACTCCACAAGAGCAATTCCAAGGCCCGATTGGATGGTTCCGATCCCAAAAAGGACAATTCGGTCCACATGAAAAACGCCCGGATTGTATTCAAGGCCAACAATTGCAATTCGGTATCGGGAGGGTTTCTTGAACCATTATTGTTGTTGTTGTTGTTGTTGTTGTTGTTGTTGTTGTTGTTGTTGTTGTGGATGCTGCTGTTATCGTTCAGGCCAGAATCGGACAAGGACATGGCCAGTAGATGAACAGTGGTACCAAACAATTCCTCCAACGGAGTCGGCGATGTGGTTGGAGTGGTGGTTGGAGTGGTGGTGGTGGTAGTTGTGGTACTGGTATAGCCCTTGAGGGCATCCTTGACGTGACGAATCGATTCCTTGTCCGTGTCATTGACCAAAAAGTCTTCCAACAAGGTTTCGACCGTTTTGAGAAACAAGTGCGGAAATCGTTGGGCCAAATGCCCCATGTCGGGCAACAAAGTGGGCCAGTGTCCGGTTGGGAGATCGACCAACATGTGTTGCATCAAAATCCACGACGCCTTGTTGCGTAAAAAGGCGGGTACTGGTTTTTGTGTGGTTGTTCCTCCAAAGTGGTGAAGCAGGTAGCGACGCAATTCGTGTCGTTCCAACGGATTGAGCGACAAGCGAGACAGCGTCGTCAAGGCGGCAAATCGAATTTCCAGGGATCGTTGTTCGTCGGCAAACAATTGGAAACAGGTGGAAGCCAAGGGTGAACGATATTCTTCCGACTGTTGCGCACGATTGACCCAATCTTGAAGATTCCATTGAGGAGAGGATGATGATTCGGATGCTTGGTGGTGTGGATGGGTCGCCGACTGGTAAAACCAGACGGCCACTTGCTCCACCGAAGGAACTGCTACTGGCGCAGTGTTGTTGTTGATGTGAGACATGATTCTTCTTCTTCTTCTTCTCTTTGGACTTGTGGTACTACGGATTCTGGTGGAGAACAGACCAATGACAGTTTGACACACAATCTGTACGACGACGGCGATAACATGGCCCTCATGGTCTCACCACATTTTGGCCTCTTCTGTGTTTGTTCTTCCTCGTTTTTGGAGCCGCGACATGCGACACGTCTCCTTACGGTTCTGTTCACGTCTGTCCACAGTCCATCTGACCGTCTGTCGGATGCCCGTTCCCCGAAAAACTTCAAGGATCTCTCGCGACCCAAAGCGACCTATACGAGACTAATTATGTGCGACTCAGTCCGAAAGATACGGCCAAAATCGGCGGGAGAATCTTTCTCGAAAGAACACACCTCTCCTTTGTCGACAACGAGACCCGAAACAAAAGCAAAACGAGAAGCAATATTCCCATTGCTCGTTGTTTCTATACTCGACTTGGTTTGGGGTTTGCGAGGAGAGAAAACCTCGAGAATCTCTCAATTGTTGTTGAGGAAAGAAGAGAGAGAGAGAGAACATGGCTCGTCGTGGTCGTCGTTGTTGTGGTGTTGGTCTTTTGGGGTGGCTGCTGGTGTTTGGCAGTTCGGTCGGTGAAGGTCAAAAGATTGCCATTATTGGAGAAGGAATCAGTGGTTCCTTTACAGCAAAGTACTTGTCGGATTATGATGTAGACTGCAAGGCCGATTCCATTACCATTTTTGAAGCAGTTCCCTTGGACGGTCCGGTCCAGGTCGATTCGTCGTCGTCGTCGTCGTCGTCCAACGTGGATGGACCTACCAATACGGATTCGGACGACGACTATTTTCAAGGAAGTCGCGTGAATAGCGTAGTCTTGTCTGACAAGCATGGCATGAATATTGAAATTGGAGCATCCATTGGTCATGTCAATTTTCATTTGGTGTTGGAAATGATTGACAACGATCCCACCTTGGACCTCGGTCCTCCCTTTACGACTGGATTGGATACTATCCCACCAGAAGGACGGAGCATGGGCATTTACAATGGTCATCAAGACTGGGCCTTTCGAACCTATCCAACCCCGTGGAAATGGCTCAACAAGGTCTTGCTCCTGCTTCGTTACAATTGGGATCTCTGGAACATGTCGCGCTTGGTGAGTCAAGCGATTGACCAATTCAAACTCCTTCCGCAGCTCTTGAACAGTACCGACCCGGATACCTTTTTTGAATCTCCCATGGCCCTTTGGGATCGATTGGGCTTGTTGCCCGCGACACAAATGTCCTTGTCGCAATTGTTGGATCAGGCACACATTCGTGACCATGTCCCCTGGTGGAAGCAATGGCTGTTGGGGTGGACCCAGGGATGTCTCCGCAACGAATTGATTACGGCCATTAATCTGGTCAATTACAATCAAAACAATGATCAAGTCAATGCCTTGGTCGGATTGGGAAGCTTTGCCGCTTCCAGTGGCACTCTCTTTAGTATTCCCGGAGGCAATCATGCCGTGATTCGATCCGCTATTCGACAGGCCCGTCAGGTTCGATCGCGTCGCTCTTGTTTTGGACCCGTCCAGCAACAGGCCCAAACCGTCACCCATGTCATTGGATTGTTGCATGGACAAGGATTGGAACTCTTTGCCGGTCCCACAGTCAGTTTGGGTGTGTTTGATGTCGTCATTTTGGCCGCACCCTTGCATCAATGTCGCATTCAATTTCATGTGCAATCCCAGTTTGATGACTCCATTTTACAACCCATGCCCTTGGGAGGACTCATTGCCAATCACGACCAACATGAAACAGCTTCTGCTGCGTCCTCACAACGAGAACCACCATCCGACCATGACGGTCATGACGCCTTTCCGGCCTTTTTGCCTCAAGCCGCGCACCGGCCCTATACTCAAGTCGTCACGACCGTCGTGAGTGGTGGACAACTGGATGGCCACGTCTTGGGATTGTCCAAGACCGATGCACCCCCACGGTCCATTTTGGTGACGGAATCCGGCAAGGCTGCGCTCTACAATATTACCGCCATTACCCGAATTCATTCCGAGGCCGGTGTGTACAAACTCTTTTCCAATGACATTCTCAATGAAACCATCAAGACCCTCTTGTTTGGGAACCAGGTACAAACCGAATATGTCAAGGGTACGTTCTGGCTCTCTGCCCTGAAAATAATGGTCCACCCTATTCTGTCGAGTTCCTTTGCTGATACTCTAACTCTGTCCGACACGATTGTCGTTTTCTTCTTCTTCTCCTTGTTTCCAGTGTGGGGTGGTCCGCATGGGGGTGCGACACCCCAGTATCAAGGCCAAGGCGATTCGACCCACTTTTTACTGTACGATGGAGCCGAAGGGTTGCAGGGTCACACGACATCGGGGGCCATGTATTATCCCTTGGCCATGGAATTGAGCTCGTTGGCTTGTATGGAAATTAGTGCCATTGGAGCCAAGGCCGTGGCCAAACTGGTCGCGCGCCGATTTGGATGGATCCATGCCACCCAACCCTCCAGTCCCCACGACGAATTGTAAACCATTCTGGGATGTTTCGGACATGGAATTGGGTGAGAGGCATGGTTCTTGTCCACGTTTGTAGAGAGACAGGAGCAGGAAATCGTTGCGGATCATGTTGGTTGTACACCGTGCATCCTTATTGCACAAGGAAGACGGATAAAGCGTGACCATTGCCCTCAAGATAGAACACAGCTTTGAGATTGTTTCAACTGTCCAAGCTATGAGACTGTTTCAACTGTCCAAGCCATGTTGACAGTTGACAGAGGAGTTGTTTTTCTTTTGACGCATTCTCAAAGCAAAAAAACAGTTTTTGTATCCAATCCATTATAATATCGTAGAATCGGAAGAGGAACTAATATAGTCGACACTAGAAACTGGCGAATTACCAGTGGACATGGCGGTCAAGGAGCTCGTGCGGCTCCTTGCCTCTAGAAAGCGTGCAGCTTGGTCCTAATTGTAGATCTGGGGGTACTCCGTTCCACTGTGCATTGGGGATCAAGGCATGGAAACTTGACAGCAATTGAAACAGATCTCTCGAGGCACACAGAGAGTTGACACTGGTTTCCATTCCGACCGCCTCGAGGCAAACAGAGAGTTGACACTGGTTTCCATTCCGACGGTATGGCGCAAGAGTTGTTGTGTTTGGTTGTTCTCTTACCGGAAGGACAGTACAAAGACAGTCATGCCCACCAAGGGCAACACGAGATTGTCCAACTGGCTCGTATAGGCTTCGACAATTGTCATCCACACCAAGCATGGTGTCCACCACATGACCCACGACGACGACGACGAGGTTGAGGAATCCACCATTTGGTCAGTCTGCGGTGAGTCGGACGACAGGACATTATTATACCATGGTGATGATTGGACGAACCATGGTCGAGCATATTCCAGGCCATATACAAAGGCATACATGGACAAGAACATGGAGAGACTACCCATCCAAGTACGATTCAATCTTCCCCAGTGATGGAGGCCCAGGAAGCGTTCCCAGGCATAAAGTGACGTCTTGTCTTGTTTCCACCAACTGTAGATTGTGCCAGCGACGGCCGCAACGGCATCTCCCACACCCAATCCTACAATGCCCACCAACGAAAGACACAGTAATTGTTCTTTTCGCTCCATGCCCAAGGGATGGTTGCTACTGTTTTCTTGGCTCATTTGCTCCTCCAACAAAAACAGGGCCACAAACAAGGGCATGGCACATCCGGCAATCAAACTGAGATGCGATACAATCACCTTGTCGTCGTCGCCCATGTGGTTGTCTCTTGTTGTTGTTGTTTCGTGTTTGCGAGGATCCAAAAAGGCTTGATAAAACGCTTGTAGCCAAGGTACTTGACGACGAACTTGCAATCCTTCAATCAATACCAAAATGGCCAATGCCACAGCATATCCCAATGCCTGCAATTGAGGTGCAAAAATGGTAACCGGTCCAAAGACAAGGACTGCTACCGCATGAAACCATTTCCGTTTCAATGTCACAATGGACGATGGTGACAAGGAGCGGGAGGACTTCTTGTGCTTCTCATCCTCATTATCCTTGTGGTTGGACCCGTTTGTCGTCGATGCATTATTTATCGTTGTTTCATGTTTGGGTTCTACTTGGGCTTGCTGCTTTCTCCACGCTCGTACCATGAGGGAATCCCAAAGAAGGGGTATCACCACAAGTGTAATAACCAGTGCAAGACACCAATAAACGACCCAACACCAACGAGGCCACGTGGCCCAACGAAACCAGAGTGTCTGGTGACTCTGTTCGGAGGAGGACGGTAACCCCCCGGTGGTTTCGACGTGGCCCAAAAACTGCACAAGCCACTTCAAACAGAGTGGTGGTACGGGCCACTCTGACCACCACGAACCCAGAGTGTCCTCGGGCGGATCGTCTGTGTTGTCATCAACATTCCAAACCAGTAATTGCATGTGGAGTTCCACCCACGCCAAAATACACACAGCCGCTACACCCACTGGAAGCATCCAATTCCAACTTGAATGACTAGGGCCTTGCATCCCCGTCGGTTGGCTCCAATTGGTTTGGGTATGGTCCACAGTAGGATGAAACGTCCCATTTTGTGGTGGTGGTTGGTGGTCGATTGCCGGGGAGGCCACTGTGCATTTGGCATTGCGGTCTTGAGAGCTGTCGTGGTGAGAGTTTTGGCGAGTGTTGTCGTCGTCGTCGTCGAGGTTGCTTCGTGTTGCTGCACCATTCTTGTGGTTGTGGGTCGTCGTATTCCTTCGGACTGGCCACATCCAATGAATCCAGGGACACACCAGCACGGATCCCAAAACACCCGACCGTGCCACCACATACACCAAAGGACTACTTGTACTATTGTGGTTTCCAGTGGCATTCATTCGTCGAAGCCCCAAAAGAGGCATGAAGAGACTGGTCCAACCATACTGGGTGATCCACACGGTCATGCAACCCACCACCAAGGTCCATTCCCCACAGGTAAATACACCCTGCAACATGGGTCGACGAGGCAGACACTCAAAGAGTTGGACAAATACGAAAAGGTAGAGGAGCGATGAACTCGCTAGGAGTGCCAATGGATGGATGGTGCTTGTTCGGAAGGATATCATCAATGCATCGTCCATGGGTTGAAGTACCAAGAGAGTATCGAAACGAGGAACAAGACAAGCCACCAGCGGCCCCACCAAAATCCACGGGAGTAGTGGAGGAGATCTCCTCGTTGTGTCGACCAAACCGACGCGCCACAGACAAATTAGGGACAGAAGGACCCAAATAGTATTTGGGAACGAAGGGTCGACTTGAGTGCATGCATTGGAAATGGCAAAGATCATTGTGGGAAAGACGGCGCATACCATGATCCGTCCAGAGGGTTGGCCACCATCAATACCTCGCCAAATCATGGATTTATGGTTCTGGTCTGCAGCATTCAATAAAGACGAAGATGACGACGATCGTGCGGCTGAGGTGTTGTTGTTGTTGTTGTCATTGCTAGTTCCCAGAATTTCTCGCACCACAAGAATCACAATGGACAGGGGAACAAGGACTTTGTCTCGCCACGACGACGAAACAGGAGTGTCGATATCCAATAATCCTTCGTCATTACTGGGTAACAACAGAACCGACGAGGTGGTTGTCCAAACGACAAAGAACAGCCACAGTGCATCGACGAGCGAAAGATCTGGAGGCAACACCAGCCATGTTTTGGATTGGGAAGTGTCTCGTTCGACTTGTTCTGTTGCTCTATCTTCTTGTTGCGACATGACACAGACTCATTGGGTTCAACCGACGGGGAACCACACCATCATCTTCTTTTGACAAATCCAAAACGAGTGGAAGACTTTTTTTAGTTTCGTTCTAAGGTAAGTTATCAGTTATCCCATGGGTCCCTCACTCTTTGAGATAGCAAGGGTAGCCAATTTCGGCGTCACACGTCACACCCAACAGACTTGTTTCGCTGCGGTCGTCCCCCAACATTTTCGCGCGTTGCGTTTGTTGCGCAACAACGAGCCCGACAGAAATACATAATATATGGCACTGATACTGGTAGAGCTTATCCTACTTAGCAGCACGTCCCCCATACCAGTTACCAGTACGAGGTACGAGTACGAGTGTACGTGTACGAGGTACGAGGTACGAGGAACGAGTACGAGGTACGAGTACGAGGTACGAGTACTCGTACGTGAACGTGAACAGTGAACAGGAATTACTTATTGTACCACTTTTTCGGATTTTCTGGGGATTACACCGAATTTTGCTTCCCGTGGCTACAAACTCCATCCAAGGACCACAATGGAAAGAAAGAGAGGGTATCCTTTCTTTTTCTCAAGCGTCAATACTACAACAACGCAAACCTTGTCACAACACGGCGAACGATTTGAACCTCTCTGTCGTCAACTCGATCAAGAATCAACAATCATTGAGGAATTGGAGTTACAATGGCTCTTCCACTCTCCCAGGCCAATCAACGTTGGCGAGATGATCCGAACTCTGCCACTAATCAAGTCTCTCACTCCAAGATTGAGGACGAACCATCCCAATCCAACCAACATGAAGCACGTCCAAAGGTTTCTCGCAAGCAATCCGATAGAGGGATTGTTGTGGTGACACTGGTTCTGATGGCGTTAATTAAAGCAGTGGCAATGGGGTTACGGTCGACGAACAAAATGATGTTTGTGTTCATGACGAGCACACAACAACAGAACGAACTGCTCCAACAGCAGCTACAACAACAATCTTTACGAGAACCAACAAGAGGACTCCACTCTACGTCCTTTCCAAATGCGATTCGATATAATTATAGTCACACTCCAGACAACGACAATCCTCCGTCAAGTTCAATATCCACGTCCGCACCTCGGTCCCCCTTTCGCTTTGATGCTTCACCAGACATGTTGTGGTTTTCCGAAGAAGCATCACTGGATCCAGTGAATTCGACGTACATTACAAGTCCGAGTGAAGTGCAACAGTATCGCTGGAAGCACCGAGACCGAATACCCTTGGACGAACCCATTGTCTACATTATCATGCCCACGACATCCAAGCGAGGACTGACTCAACTCGACAATTTGATGTCTTTTGGGCAAACTCTAAAGCTGGATGGGAATTTTTATTGGGTGATTGTGGAAGATACGGACACGTGTTGTTCGTCCGCAGTTCGGGCTTTGTTGCATCGCACCGGATTACCCTTTGCGCATGTGATTGCCAAGAGTAATCCACCCAAGGGTGCTCCTGGTCATCGCGGTGTGGATCAGCGGAATCGTGGCTTGGAAATAGTGGAATCGTTGGTGCAGGATCCGAGTCAACGATTGACCACGACCGGCAACAATAACAGGACACGCAACAACATGACGGGTGTTGTGTATTTTGCCGATGATGACAACACCTATGATGTGCGCTTGTTTCCCGCCTTGCGGGAAACCACGACTGTCGGTATGGTGCCAGTGGGTCTCGTCGGTCTTGGCGCGCATGCACGTTGTATTGTCAATCGTACGACAGGTCGTATCATGTCCCTGTCATCCGCCTTTAAACAACGGGAACGAAAGTTTCCGGTCGACATGGCTGCCTTTGCCTTTCACACAGACCTGTTGCTTCCGAACAACAACAAGAAGCGACCTCGGTCCCACAAAAAAATCCGATTCAACTGGATGTGGAAAACTGGATATTTGGAAAGCAAGTTTGTGGAGCAGTTGGCGAGCAAACGTTCCGATGTGAATCCATTGGCCGACAATTGTACCAAACTCTACGTTTGGCATACCAAAACCGCCTCGTTTCCGTTGGATGCCGAACCCAATCTGAGCAACGCGTGGCATGATGTGGGCACGAAACCACCTCCCACTATATTTCCGCATACAAAAGATCACCATAAAAAATTCCCCAATGAAACGTTTGACGACTACAATGAATTTGCCCATATTGCATCGCGAGTGGGAGGTGTACTGGATGCGGAACCCAGGAATCGTTCCTGGTGGGTTTGAATCGATGATGCTCATTACGATGACAACGGCGCCGCTGAGGTAGTGTTGATGTCCGTATTTCCTAGTATTTTTCGCACCACAAGAATCACAATGGCCAGTGGAAGAAGGACGTTTTCTCGCCACGAAGACGAAACACGAGTGGCGATATCCAATAATGCTCGGAAACAACAGAACCGATGAGGTGGTTGTCCGAACGACAGAGAACAGCCACAACATATATTGACAAGCGAAAGATTCATCGGGAATTTTGGATTGTGGAGTGTCTTTCTCGACTTGTACTGTTACCCTATCTTCTTGCGACATGAGCAACTCGTTTGGTTCGACCGACGAGGTCCAACAACATCAAGTTGACAAAGCCAGAATTTTGGATGCGAAAAGAGAGCGAGGAGAACAAATGCAGTCGTGGATTGTTTTCCTTACATATTCTCAGCTGTGCGCCCTGTGCTGATGATTCTAGCGGATGTGTACATACTCCGCTGGCGTCTTTCCATATCTGGAATCATCGAGAAGGAGGACATGGGATGGACTCTTTAGATGCAGCGCTGAACCCAGCACAAAACTACGACATAGATCAATAGGACTGGATGAAACTCTACAACATCTGTTTCTCTATAATTACAATAGCTGATTACATACAGTATCTCCGCCTTCTTCCACCATGCTGCTGGTTCTTTTTGGAACCTGAGAGTCCATGGCTCGCGAGGCGATGCGCGGCTCGGGCATCGAAGATATGGAAAGGGGGGACGAACTCGTCTGCAATGGTTGCCATGGCCGGGCCTGGTTTCCTTTTGGTGAGGAGAAAGCCTTGGTGGTCTTTTTGGGAGAGACGGGTGGTCTTCGAAATGCAGACAAATGATGGAGCGTCGACGGAAGTGTGGAGTTGGATAAAGAATGAAAGTCCCCCACAGATTCTTGTTCGGCTGAAGAGAAGGAATGGGCGTGTTGGAGTTTTTGTTGTTGCTGTTGCATGTCTCTGGAAAGCTCGGAAGGTACATTCCGTGTCATGTCCCATACCGGCCATGACTTTCTATGTCCAAATTCCGGAGCACGATTTCTTTCAAGTGGACTTACGGGCGGTCTATGGCCTCGCGAATCTTGGCTCTCCGCATGACTCATCGACGGAGACGAGAGGGCGGATGCTTGAAAATGAGTAAACAGTTCCTCAGGGAAGGTGGAAACTGTACTCATGGTCGACGTAGTTTGAATCACCAAACCATTTCTAGTCTCATCTCTATCAATGGACTCGCGTATGTCGCCCTGTGTGCTGAATTTCGATTGGGGAGAGGATGAGATCCAGTGACCATCCTGTCGGATTGTCGTAGACGCATTGGATCGACGCGGTGTGCGAGCCATTTCAAAGCGGCGCTTATTGTCAGGGTTGGAAGTCTCCACATGCTCTTGCACGTCCAATGGTTTCTCTGCGCTTCTTTGTCGACTAGCACCAGACACCATTGTCTCCAGTGGATGAGTCAGGGTACATTGAGAGAGCGATTGACAAATCTGTTGATCGGCCTGCTGGAACGAAATTGTCATATTAACGGGGGTCGTGGCCGATGGTTCACCCTTTGATCCCCGCGAATGGGTTGTATGAGAAGAAACCATGCTTGGATGAATGCGCTCCAACAAGAGTGATTCGATCATTGGTACTTTTTGTTGCGTTGACTGTGAGTCATTACTTCCGCTCCCGATTCTTCCCGTAGCATGCCGTGCCTGTGTCATAATGCTATGAATTCGCCTGTCTATCCGAGCAATCTGAGAGCGACTATCTAAAGACACAGATGGAATCAGCTCGGAGAACGAAGCCCCATCATCGAAAATCAATTCCTCCAGTTTTTCATTGTATTCCTTTGCGTCGTCCTTTTCATCGTCGCGTTGTCCGTCCAATTCCTCAGCGTCCACGGATAAAAGCTTCACCAGCTCACTGTTAACAGTCCCCGTCCCATCGGGACGTTCCATTGCTTTCTTAGCTCGTTCCAGTAGCTGTAATCGTGGAGATGGCGTATCTCGATTTGTGCGGAAAATGGAGTCAGTTTTGTCTGCTGATGTTTCGTTCCCATATCCTTCATTCAGCGGCTGCTTTGTGTCTTCGGTAGAGGGAGTGGCTGATTCAATGTTATTCGGATTTTGCTCTTCGACAGAATTTGACACCGAATCTGAAGTGCTCCGAACCTTGATTTCAGCAAGAAGTACCAATTGGTCCTGGATCGAATCAACGGTCTCGGACTCGGTAATTTCGACATTGTCGGAAGGAGTCGATCGGGGACTACCATTTCGTAGGACCGGTAATAGCATTTTCGCAGTATCTGTAGTGTTCGTGGTTTCCTTTGGATCGCAAAATACGGCTGGCTGCTCGGTTTCGTTTTGATTTCCATCGTCCTCTTCGACAGTCAAGTCTCCTTGTTCAAGACAGGAATCAACTTGCAGTGCTTCCTCGGCGGATTTGAGTATCCCTTCGATGACAGAGTCGGCTTGTTCCGAAGCGGCACTTTCTTCTAGTGAGAAAGTTACGACCTTTTTCTTTCTGGAAAGGTCATCATTGTCAGTAGAAGCAACTAAAGCCGTATCAGCATCGTCTCCATAAACGCCATGTGGGATCTTGAACGTTAGCGTGGATCGACTGTCGTTGTCGGTGGCGACTTGCTTCGCGTCAGCAATAGCATTCTTGACATTCGTGGAGAAACTTTCACACGATGAGGAACCCAAGCTTTTCGTGGGAAGTACCTGGAGTACTTTATTATCGCCATCAACTGAACGCGCTCGGGAGCGTTTTGTTTTGGCCTTCGCTAAAGTCGCTACTGGAGCAAGAATAGCTGATAAGGAGCTGCAACTCGATCCTGAGTCAAGCAAATCGTATATTTCTTGCCGAGCTTCTGTCAAAGCTTCTTGGCTTGTACTTGAAGCAGCCATTGAAATTGGAATTGCATCTTCATCCTCGGTAGATGACTCTTTTCCCTGATGGTTTTCTGATTGGTCATGAGCTGAGGTACCTGCTGGGTGCGAAATCCCTTTGGTAAAATTACACTGTGATCTCCCACTTTCGTTAGACGAAGTATCAGAAACATGGATAAGAATGTTCTCCAATCTTCCGGTTCCACCGTCAGGAAGAATTCTTTTGTTGAATCCCGATTCCTTCCTATACACATACGCTTTCTCTTCAAAGCCTTTATCTCGAGTTTCTGGATAAACGTCTGATGGATCATCAAAATGCTGCAGGTAAATTTTGCTTCGCTCCGTTGAGTTTGACAACTGCTGAATACCAGAGCTTCCTGTTGGTTCCGAGGTTGAAAGGGTTTCCCGGGAGTCCGAGCCTGCGTCTTTATTTTCTGCAGACTCTTCTACTAGAGAGCTGAAAAGCTTTGAGTCAAACATCCGCAGTGCTAGAGGAACCGTAGCAGCGTTTTTGGATGACAGCATGTTATCGTCCTCGTCAGTCACGACGCGAGACCTGCAGGGTGCATTCTTGCTGACTTCATCGTCATTCAGGTTAGGATCCTTCTCGGTTTCGTTCGTTTTGGTCAATGTCTTTGCTTCTTGGCCTAAATTAGCGATGTTGTCAACCGTACGTGACGCATTATCGAGTAACTGGTTCTGGTGATGAAAATCTGGATCGGACTGATTTCCCGGAGCACTCATCTGTGAATGTCTAGATGACACGGACTGTGTAGCAACATTGCTAGGGGAAACGCAAGTCGGATTCTTGTTTTCCATTTGTTCCGAGCATTTATCTGGATCGGTCGACATTGTATTTCTACTTTCTGCTGGAATATCAGCAAGAGATTGACGATTTGTTTCATCGTCAATCACAAAGTTCAAACTATTCTCTCGGTTCAATTCAGCAGTCGACGAGACCAATGGTTGCGAAATTGTAATTGCACCGGCGTCCTTTTTGCCGACTGCCGAACGTGTATATGAAGGTGACGATGCTGTCATACCAGCGTTAACATTCCCTCCCACCGATATCGTATCACATCCCAGATATAAGTCGTGACCTTCCACGATCTCGTCCCCAGGATCAAGACTTCCACTGTTTTCCATCGGTCCAAGAGAAAGTTGTCGATAATCTGTTTTAGAACTGCTGGAACATTTTTCTTCGACTTGATCCAAGTCTGCTTCTCGTTGAACTTGATCAATTTTTGAAACAGGGTCTCCATCCGAAGTATCTATTTCAGTTTTTGACGGAGCGACTTTTGTCATGGACTTGTTCTCGGAACTTAGGTCTGAGAGATCAATGGAAGGTACTGCCTTTGATCCAGCATCCCCGGAAGTTAGACCGCTTCCACCTTCTTCGACGAGCTGCCCCTGTAACTGAACTGAATTCTCTGACCAATTGTCGTTCACCGCTTCGATTTCTTGCGTTGTGACATCGGCTGGTGGCTGTTTCGTTTGCCCTTTCTGATCGTTGTTCAAATCATGTCGAGCCAAAGAGTCATTCCCACAGTCCTTCACAGGGTTCGCTTCACTTCCTGAGCCAGGAGGCTCGCACCCTTCCGAATCATGTTCCTTGGGATCAGTAATTTCAAGTGCAGGAAGTAATTTTCTTTTGGACAGTCTTGCCTCGAGTTGGTTTCCATTTGAATGGCTTCCGTGGACATGTTGGTTATGAACATGAGTTTTCACAGCAATCTCATCAGGAAAATCATCACTGGTCGGTATTGACCGAGTCCGATGAGGGATGGACATGTTCTCCGATCTCTGGCGATGGCCGCGACCAGGAGATGCCTTTGAACGCACGGCGATGATACCCCCAGGATCATCCAGAGCCAGAAACCCAGATGTATTACGCCGCTCAGGATTCTCCTTATCGCTCTCCCTGCTGAAAGTAGCCGAGAGAGAAGAGATCACTTGGGAATGATTCTCATCTTCTATCACTGAAGATAATAAAGGCGGATCAGTTTTTCGTGGAGATACAAGGAATTTTTCGTCGTCTCTTGCTGTTTCTTCGTAAACGGTTAAGTCAAAATGACTGCTGTCTCCCTGGTTGATCCGTGGCGAGGCCCCGTACCTCGAATCCATTCCGCTCGCCCAGAGCGACGAAGAAAACAGAGGTTTGCTTGATGAACGATTCTTTGCCTGCCTCGCCATGATCTCCAAAATATGCAGCGGACGGCCGTCATCGTTCAGACTCTCCTCCACCATGTATCGCGCATGATTTCGACTACCAGAAATGAGTTGTGTCGACTGCATATTTTCAATCCATTTACTTTCTCTAAGTATGGAACCGGGCGGATCGGGACCCTTCTCAGGGGAAAGAGCTGCTGCATTTTCGCTTGGATCAGGTCCTATCCGCCGTTTTGGGGATTCTGAGCCTTCGTCTGGATCCTTTCTTTTCCCTTCTTTAGTATGAGAAGATAGGAGTGGACCATGATCCTGGGGATCAGGTCTTTGCTGATTTCGTTTCTGTTTTTGAACTTTGATCAGTGCGGATACGGAGCCCACCCGCGATGAAATTTTGGGTGTGGGAGGTGGCTTTCTCAGCCATCGCTCCAGTTGTTGTCTCTGGAGGATGTTTTTCACTTCCTTTTCTGCATCAACTACGTGAACTCGTGGACGTGGTACTCTTCCCTTCTTGTTCTTTGTTTTCGTAGGTTTCTGGTACGGAACCAACGCTTGTTGATCTGACAGAGCAATAACATTGGGAACAACTGGTTTGGACATCGACGGATAGAGTTTTGTTGTACAATCCTCCATGGAGAGCAACGAAATAATTTCGACATCTTGTGGATCTCCTTTCCGGTGATGCACAGTTATCTCCATCCCACGAGACGGGGCTTTAAATTGCTCTTCCTCAGCATATTGTGGTCCACTTTTCTCTGGGCTTTCTCTTCTTCTAGCAGTTGCATAATCGCGCAAATGTTGTCGTCGTGTAACCCAGTCCACCTGCTTCGTCTTGCTATGGTTTTGCGTTTCAAAACTGTTGCGCTTCGGAGAAGAAGTGTGACTTGGAGACATTGGACGATTATGTGGTTTCGATTTGTTTCTATCGTCGTGTCTTTTGATCGATGGATTTTGTCGTTGATGATCCTCAATGGAACTTCGCTTGTCAGTCTTCACAAAAGACGAAGGAGGAGCGAGCTGTGTCGTTTCACTAGCACAAAGCGCATCCACAATAATGACGTCTTGTTCTACCGTACCTGTACCTTTCTGATCAAGAGACTTTGCTTTCCATGGAGACATGATCCTGGCTTTCTTCGCGCTTTCTGGACGAGGAGGGCGTACGGCTGTCCGAGGCGACTCGATGGATTTGTCGTAACAAGGAGACGCTGTCGCTTTCTCAAATGCCACCGATTGAATTACTTCCTTTTTCTCGTGTGCAACGTCCTTTTTAGTGCCCTCTCTTGGAATGTCCATTGTAGCCTTCTGATGATCTAGATCTGGGAGATCAAGCTGTGCAGTCTGGGGGGAGTCAGCTTTTCTGTCAATGTGCGGTGATCTGGCTACTTCGTTTGCGATTGGCGGTGAGACTACAAAAGAGTATACTGCGGCCGTCTTTTCTTTTTCGCTCCTCTTCTGTTGATCAGTGTCGTGTTTCTTCTGGAAGGGTTGGTGCTTCTTCAGGGAGTTTTCCTCGTAACGTGGTGGTCTGGGGGATGACTGTGAAAGTCTCCCCGTCGCGTTTGCCCGAGAGGCCTTTGCCACCCGTTTCGGCCTGGGACTTGAACCGAATGTCCCATTGTTTGCATGATTCGATGAAGCAAGCGAAATAACAGGACTAAAGATTTCTTCTTTCTGAACGTTCTCGTCTTCGAGAGATATGACAGAAATGATCTCTTGCTCCTGCTCTTGCCCCATAGGACTCGGCTGTGGCAACCAGTCAAACACAATGCCTCGTGGATCCCCATAGGAAAAATTTGTGGGATGTTGAAACTGGTCATCTTCCACAAAGACAATTTCAATTTCGCCTTCCTCAACCTCCTTGTCGTTTTTTGTGTTCGTATTAGGTGTCGTGCCTTGCTGTTGCTCAGCTGCCAACAATGGCTCATGTGCCACTGGCGCTTTCTCCTCTTTGCGAGGCTGTTGGTCATTACTCGAGTTTTCCCCACTCCCCATAGTTTCCCCTTTTCCCGATGTTGACCCCCCTGATTGTGGCGGTTGTTCCACAAGAGCCACTTTTGGTTGTATTGAAGCAGAACTAGTTGGCGTGTTTTGTTCCGTTGGTGTGTCGTTTGTTTCTGAATACAGGCTTGCCTTCTGTTTCTGTTGTTGTTTCAAAAGAAAGAGCGACAAATCCGAAGTGCTATCCAAATCCGCCGCAGGCGCACTCTTGCTACTGCTCGACAGGTCAAATACCGGTTGATCTCGTTGACGGAGAAATTCGGTTCGGTGATCGAGGGACCCATCCGACGCTCGTTTTACGCCTGCTTGTTCCGCACTCTCAATGGGTGGTTTGGAATCGAATCGTTTCTGTTGTGTGCTTTTTTCTGTGCCTGTCGTGGAATGAGTTTGCCTGTCCGTGTTTGTCGGAGTTTGCACATCCGTTCTTGTCACGGAACGACCCTTTGAATTTTGTTGGTCATCTTCATCGACATGAAAGACTACGGTACCATCGTCGGGTTGCCTCCATTCAATCACGGTAATCGTACGAAGGGGTGGTGGTGGAGGCGTGGCTGGTGCCGGCGGAGTGTGCCGTGTCTCGCCCAGGTGATGTACTCGGCGGTTTTGATATTGTTTTCGGGCCCAACTCAAGATTTGTTGTCGTCGTCGTCGTCGCCGTTGTCGATTGGGAGACAGTGACTTGGCCCGACGACGAGGACTCTTTGGTCTCTCGTCCGAGTGGCGTGGTTCTCGTTGCTCCACAGCCGCCGCGTCCGGGCTCCTCCATGGACCAGAATGATCCACGACGGGAGGAGGTTCCGATTCTCGTCGTTTCTTGTTGTTGCTACTGTTTGTTTGCTTTTTTTGGTTCCACGACGACTTGGCTCCATGCCGTGGCGATGGACTTGCTGTTGGAATGGAGGATTGTGGAGGAGTCTTGTGCCATCGACGCAACACGGGCGACAACACGGAAGATACCGACGGTGGTTGTACCGTGGTTTCCACCACCATTGGAACTCCATTCTCTTGTGTCAAGGCGGCAGAGGCGCGACAGTCCGCAGCCATACCATTGTCCTTGTTGTTATTGTTGTTGTTGTGGGG
The DNA here is from genome assembly GCA_946965045.2 of Epithemia pelagica. Taxonomy (NCBI): domain Eukaryota; phylum Bacillariophyta; class Bacillariophyceae; order Surirellales; family Surirellaceae; genus Epithemia; species Epithemia pelagica. Next base: position 741,072 of record OX337238.1, on the reverse strand, counting down.
ACCATTGGCAAGGGTCGGCTCAATGGAGACACGTGTGCCATCCAGATTGGTGTTGCCAGGATTCGTAGTGTTGGCGATTGTCCTGGAACGACCGTTTCCTGGACGCCAACCACAACAACACTCTCCATTCGAATCTTGCAAACAAGTTGGATCCCAACACAAGGTTTGCCAACAGGCAGCGCCTGGAACTTGGGTTTCGTGTGCATCGTTTTGACTGGACGACGATGACAAGGACGGATTGGGTTTGAGCAACACCACACGGGGGGTTGATTCTTGCATCCTGAGGACATTGTTCCCCGTTCGGGTTGCCACCGTGGTACCATCGGCAATCGTTGTCACGGTACCGCCATCGTCCTTTTGGTACTTGTCGTTGTCGTGGTCGGGAATCGACTTTGGGTGGTCCCAGTGCATCCGTGGAGAATGGAGGGCTGTTGTTGGTGGTGGTGGAGGGGAAATGGAATGCGGGGACGACGACACCATCGTGGGTCGTGTAGGAGGGGGAAGGGGTGACAAGGGTTGTTCCATGCGTCGCCTTCTCCTGTTGTTTCTCGCTCCACTGCTGTTGGGAGATGTCTGCATTCGTGTCGTAGTGCTGTTGTGGTGGTTGTGGTTGATTCGACGTGGACTCGACACTGGAATGGGGGACGTTGGTCTCGTTCTCGTTCTGATGGCTCTGGTCATTTTCTGGTTGTTGTTGTTGGTTTCGGGAGGCATTCCATCGGCCAAGGACAACAAGTGTTCCCACAAAATGGCACTATTGTTGCTTTGAAAGGCCTCGTCGTCATCCTCCTCCTCCTCTTCACTGCTAATGCCACTGGCCATGTTGTTGTTGTGGTTGTTGTTACTGTTGTGGTTGTGGTTGTTCCACGGGTGACTGCTGCTGGTGCTAGGGTCCTCCTGACTCCGACTACTTTGGTCTACCGGGTCATGGATGATTCGGTCCTGTGGTTCCGGACGTTGTTCCATCCGTTGAGTGGTGGTTGGATGGAATCTGCTTCGTTTTGGTTGTGCCATGAAACTCGTGTGTTTGGAGTGTGGCTGTGGCTCTTGTTGTTGGCGTTGCTGCTGTTGCTCCTGTTGATAGTGTTCTTCTTGTTCCATGAGCCAACTACGTCCACCCTTGGTGGTATATTCCACGTAGACATCGCGTGAGGATTCCGTGGCCTGTTCCGAAGGATGGTCCTGCTGCTGCTGCTGAAACCATGCATGGTACTTGTGAGGATGGTTGTCGTTATTCGGATACCACACCAAGGAAGCCGACGAGGAGGTGGTCGAGTCGGGAGGTGATGAGGACGACGTTGGATGATGCGGATGTTGGGGTCTCGTTTGCCGAGGAGAGTTGGTCACCGCCATGGATGGTTGATCGTTGTCGATCGGAAACTGGTACGACTGACGACGACGACGACGAGTCGGAGAATCATGGCGAGGAGATGGTGCACCATAATTAATGACGGGCGATGTCGAGGCAAAGGAAGCACCATGTTGTTCCAGGATTTGAAAGTGGGGGGACGACACGGATGGACCACCACCACCATCATCATTAGAATAATAGTCCTGGCGAATCGAACGTCGATTGGATGGAGACACTGATGGTGGGTGTGACTTGGTCCTGGTGTCACCAGTCGATCGTCTCCGTTCCTCCAAGGGCCGTCGCGGCATTTCGTTTTTCCCCGTTCCCGTTTCAATATCGACTGACTGATGACAGTGTTTTATCTGGAATGGTTCATTCTGCCAAGTACTTTTGTTGTGTGGGAATAAGGGTTGGGTCTTTTGTTGCTATACTCGTTGTGGCAGTGTCTCTGGAAATTCCACTGGAAATGTTGATTCGTCTATACTTCCAAACGAGAGAGAAAGGAAACAACAAGGATGAAAGAACACCCACACAAATCAAACGAACGTCGTCATTCAGGTCGTCACACACAAGAGGTGGAACTTCCTAATGGAATCGCTAGTTTCGCCGATTTTGAGACCGCGTCTCAGAGTGGGCCGGCTGACGCGAGATCCGGCACTGCCTTTTCGAGCACGCCACGCTTTCGAGACGCTTGTTAGTCGCACATTATGTGTCCGTCTGTCTGCCCCACAAAAGATCCAATGGATGAGCAGAGATGAGCGCCAAAACAAAATCCAACCAATGGCCGCCAATCACCATGACAAAATTCCAGTGCAGTTCTTCTTCTCGTTCTTGTTCCAGTGCATGGTTTGCGCTTGTGGTGGTGGCGCTTGTGATGGATCAATGGAATTGTGTGGTTGTTGGTGCCTTTTCGATTCCACAACAATCGTCGTCGTCCTCTGCCTATGACATGATTCGAACCTCAACCTCTCTGGTGGATCCCCAAACCGGTCAACCCACGGTAGCCTTCTCCGAGAACCATGACGACAACGACCAAATTCTGGTGGTCCTGTTGCCGCAATTGGGAGAATTTGATTCCATGGAATATGTCGAGTTCTTGGTAGCAGCCCAACCAGCCTTGAAACAAGAGGGTGTCACCTTGTGTGTGATTGGGATTGGTAACGTGCCGGCAGGACAACAATTTTGCAACTTTACGGGATTGGATCCCACCCTCTTGCGTCTCGATCCCACGGCTCAATTGTACCGAGAGTTGGAGTTGTATGCCGGTCCCAATTTGTCCATACCCAACAGTATTTCGGATGCGGTCCTACGCTTGGCCTTGAACCAATTGCCGGGTGGTGCTCCTCCTCCCGAAATGGAAGCCGAACTGCTGCGTCCCATGGCAACGGCATGGTTGAAGTATTTGGCCATGTGTGCCGGAATTGGTGCACCGGGAACCCTGGCGGAAATTCTGCGCGGTTATTTCGGAGACCGGTCGGCACCGGAACGGTTTCGGAAGGATGCCGTGGTCGAGGCTGGCTTTGTCACCATTGGACCCGGTGTTGGACCGGTCCAAGTGGGACCCTGGATTTCCTACCAGCAATACTTTGCCGATGAAACAGGCTATCAACGACCGGTGGAATTGGCCACGGTAAGACTCCGAAACATGGTCCAAGTCTTGACCAATTGGGACACGTACGTGTCGAATCCCTTGCTCATTGCGCAACGAGGAGCCACGTATTGGTTCAAGCATGACCAACAACAACCACAACCACAAGTCGTGTATTCGTACCAATCGCGGGGGGTCTTGACCTATTCGGAAACCATGGCACGACCGCTGTCCTTTTTGGCACCCATTCTGGGCCAAGAGCTGGCCGGCAATCCCTTGAACTTGCCCGATACGGGTGGAGGCAAATTCCAACGAGGACGAGGCATTTGGAAACCCATTGGCAAGGCGCTCCAAGTGTTTTCTCTCGTGTTTCAATGGGAAAATCGTTGGCAAAGCAAACTGCTGGGAGTCGACGAGACGCATGTGGCCGCGGCCACGGCCACGATTCAAACGACAATCGCCAAACACACGGTCGTACTCTATACCTATCAATGGTCTCCCTTTTCCCAAGAAGCCCGAGCCGTCTTGGACGAATTGGGCATTGTATATCATGTCGTGCCAGTGGGAGTCGAGTGGTTTTGGCTCGACAAGGACCAGAGTGCCGTGCGCACCGCCTTGCTGGAACAAACGGGACAGTCGTCCTTACCGCAAATCTTTGTCCAAGGACAACATATTGGAGGTTTGTTTACAGGAACGACCAATGGATCCTTTCCGGGCTTGGCGGCTCTCAAAGAATCGGGAAAATTGCAAACCATGGTCGAACGAGAAAAAGAGCTTGTACACAACGACACTAGCTCTTGAACAAGACCTCTGTTTTCTTAGCAAGCAAACGGATGGGTGACACTGCGACTGTCCAGTGTGGCATTGACAATCGATACTAGTAGTATTGGTACGTGACTGTGTTCCTCTTCCATACCGTCGTTGTTGTTGGAGTTGCGAGAAATGTCAAGTGCTGTGCGAATGACGAGAATCTTTTCATTACTATCCTGAGGGTCTGAGCTTCTTGCCATGCTGCGAAACTGAAAATCGAGCTTTTTAACCCTGACGCGCACACTTCGAGAAATGGGGGCATTGGTGTCATTAATAGTACACCACAACCAGTCCATGCTTCATTTACTGTTTCAGTGACAATGAGAAACTGAAGCCCTATAGATCGCGCACATCTCTGACAAATGACCTATTCTCTCTTTTCCCCCCGGTTCAGGTGCGGAATGGTTCCGATATTTGAGAGGATACGCTCTATATGGGAAAGATGCAAGGCCATCCTATCTATTTTTATCAATGGTATATCGTTTCAGTAGCATTTACAGTCCGAGGCCTAGTCAAATCGCGATTTGCGATCCAATACGGGCGGTTTGTATTCCGAAACGTCCGCGTCACTGAATTTCAGCGTGGAATGAGTTTTCAACAGCCGCTGGAGATAGCGCTGTCGTTCCATACTTGCCCAAAATGGAATTTTGTCAAATTCATAATAGGGAATTCGAATCACGGTCCAACCCTGTTTTTTCAGTAACCGGTACTTGAGAATCGAATGACCCAAGGACCGTGGTGGGGGAGGGGACTCGGCCGCAGCGGATGGTCCTATGTGCGAGGGAGACTTGGGGGAGTTACTTTGTTTGCCTTTGACGACGGCGTGTCGAGTGAAATGATTGGGTCCATCAAATTCAACGGCAACTTTTACGATGCATTCACCGTTCCTGTTGCCATTGGGAACGTCCTGTGCTCCTCCATGCTCGCTGGCCGTCTTCCAGGCGGCTTGGTGGGTCCACAGCGCATTCGGTTCTAGAACGATAGCGACATCAATGTCCTCTTCGTCTTCGTTGTGATGCGCCACACCCATTTGGGACAAGGTGTGACTGAGAGCGCGGTGTCGTGCACTGCTCAATTTGGGCCGCGCCTTTTCATTCCGCCATTGCGATTGCAAATAATCACGAAACCATGCTGGTGTATCGGCCACTGCCAGTGGACTCTCGCTCTCCAGCAAAAACAAGGCTTGCCATAATTGATGCGCATGCTCCAACTGAATACAACCCTCCACTTGGCATTCCGAAGACACTTCGGCAAAGATACGAGACAAGAGATCAATGGACGTGGATGAATTGTATTGTTCCAGAATGACGAGGGACCAGACCAAGTTTGCCTTTTCTTGTGATCCTATACCAATCGATTGCAAGCTCTGCGTTTCGCCGTCCTGGGCTTCTACTGCCGCCGCATGAAGAGAGGCTACAACCGCGGTTGAGAATTCCTCAAATATTGCATCTTGTTCCACAGTCAAGTGTAATCGGGCTTGCGCCCAAAGTAAAATCGTAACCTCCCAAAAGAAAAATGTCTGCCGATTGCCATCCATGGAATCGGAATTCCCCCGAGTGGGTAGCCGTCGTAATGATTCCTGGTACAGAGCACAGAGGATTTCGCTTTCATCCATGCGAGCATGCGCCAGTGACAATGCGACTTGCACCAAATCGGCACAACTCCAGCGCGAAAAGTACGATGGTCCATCCTTGTTGTTCATCTGATAGTGCCGCAGATTGTCCCGCAACGTTTCCACCACTGCAACCAACGAGTCGGCCAACCGGAAATTGTCCGATTGCGCAATTCCCAACGACCAAATGAGTTGGGCAATATCCCGACTACTCGCCCGTTTGCTCTTATGTTCGCCTGCATAACGGCTCAGCTTGTAGGGCATGTAGCTTCCATTGGCCTTGAGTGGTAGTCGCTGCCCCTTCTTGAGTCGCCGTGTTGTTTCATTGGCAATTCGCATGAGTACCAACTCTGCCGACGGAGAGCAGGACCATCCATGTGTCGCAAACGCCCATGCCACAATGGCCAATTCATTCCACTGACACGTGTCAATGCGCCAGGCAACACTATCTTCTTCTTCTCCCAGTTCCACATCACTCAAGTCGCTGCTGCCAAACAGTTCAGTTCCATTCACGACGGCCTCCAAATGTGGTTCTACACCAATCACTGCTGGTTGATTGAGAGCCAAGGCTATCTCATCAAAGAGGAAGTCTGTAATTGTCGGAGAAGGAACTTGAATGACGTCCTCCTCCAAGTTGTCGTCGTTTTCTTCGTCGTCATGAACCTCGGGTACCTTGAGTTTTCCAAATAATTTCCTGGAAGGGTTGTGCATCGGTCGTCGACTTTTGGAATCCCATTCCTCATTGCGCACAAATTGAAAAAAGGATGCCCCCGGGTGATTGGGAAAGGAGGAATGGTCGGTGGATGGTGGTGGTGCTGGTGGTTGTTTGGGCAAGACAACCGTGCCCATGCGAGGACGGGTTTTCCATCCGGGAGGTCGTTGTCGTTCCCGTAACACTCCATAGGCCCATGCGGCCATGCACAATTCTCCATTTTTCACCATGGTCGAATTGCTTTGCAAGGTACGAATTAATGAGGCCGCAATCTCATCCACCGCCAAATCCACTACCAAGACATGGTTGCTGTTATCATCATCATTCTTGGTCTCGCCTATTGCGGCTGGTGTGTCGTCATGAGTCAGTGTTGAACCAGCAGGACGGTCCTCGGCCTTGAGTCGCAACAAAAAAGGATCTCGATCCACATGTTTGGCCAAGGCCCATGCGGCATTACAGAGTTGTCGTGGTGTCAAGCCTCCCTTCTTTTTCTGTTTCATGCTCACCATTTCTCTCATCACCTGCACCGCTTGGACCAACAAGGAACGGAACACGGCCACCTCTTGTGAGACAGCCATGTCGTCTTCGTCGTCATTTTCAGTGGTGTCGTCGCCATGGTGACGCAAGGGATTGGTGGCCGGTACCTGAAGCTTGGCACTAAGCGTAAGGGCATAGACCAGATTGGCAGCATTGCATCGATCCGGTGGAATGGACAACAAGGTTTGCAATACGGCCGTCGCTCGTCCCAGGGGTGTCCCAGGTGACATGGTTGTTGTTGACAACGACGACGACAATGGCCTCGTCGTCCGACCAAAGGATGATCCGGTAGCAGCAGCACGTTGGATCAACCCTTGTGTCTTCAAGGAAGTATAGTATCCTGCTTGCCAGGACGATTTGCTCCTTCCTTTCATATTGTTCCTGTTCGGCTTGGCCGATGCCGTTTGTGCGGTGGACGACATGCCATGTCCTTGTTGTTTGGGAGGAGCCATGCTCGCCGTCTTGTGGCTGCTACGCTTTTCCATGGTTGACGTCTGTTTTGGTTGGTGCATGGCAGTAGTTGTCACGGAAGGCCTTGTCGACCAAGCTCGGGAGGAGGACTGTTGTCCTTGTGACTCTCTTTGTTGTGGATTGTCTTGGTCTGCCGACTGCAGGTCTGGTACTCTGCCGGTTTCTGGTCTTTCTGGTCTCCTCTCTTCTTCGGATACCACTGAGAAAGTCGTCGTGGTTGTAGATGAGGAAGCCAAACTAGTCCTCCATCTAGTGTCGATCGAATGTCGTCGTCTTGTTGGTGCCAACACCACATGCTGTTTATTCTCCTGGTTTCGGTACTTTTGTAGCCCTGAAGAAGTAGATGTCTGTGACCGTATTCTTGTTGATGCCTGTTGAGATGGACCCTGTATTACTACTTGGCCGACAAAGGCATGTGTGGTGGTGGAACATGTGCACAGGACGACAAGCACTGCAATCCAAAGAACCACAACCTCGAGCCTCCATGTTTTTGTTGTGTAAACCGTTAGACCATGATTGTGTTGAAACCAAGAAAGCATAGGAGGGCTGTTTGTGGTATGCTGTCTGTCTGTCAAGAGGAGGGGAGCAAAGGAAGCAACACACACCACGTCTTGTTGGATGGAATGAATGATTGGATACCAAGGGCCTCTCGTTGTTGTCTACCTAGTCAACACCTTCTTCGTCGTTGTTTTGTTTGCAGTTTGATGGAAAAGAAGGGATGACGCAAGTTGCCTGTATCTTCGCGTGGTGCGGAGCTGTGTCGTTATCGGAATTCGCGTTTCGATCGCTATTAAGGTTGGGAAAATCCGCCATCTGCAACTTGCCACACGGGACCGATCTACCAACGCTACGGAAGTCTGTACGTGTGATAGGGGAGTCTGGAGAAACAAAGATACCCTCATCTTTCTTCAACCAAAATATCTTGGAACAAAGCAATGCGACGCATCCCCTTGTTTGTGTGCATCCAGTAAACAAAGATACAAAAGACTGAAGCTACGACCTACGACTCTTCTCATTACAATAGACTGTTGTGGATTCCCATTTTTCTGGAAGGATGGGATGCTCTCAAAGTACAGACTCGGGCAACAACCACCGACCCACGTCGACCACCACGTCCAACCACAGTGCACCAACCAGCAACAACAACACGAGTGGGGATACCAATCAACTCTTTCGAATCCTACAACGATTCAATGTTCGAAAGCTCTTGTTCAAGGCCGTCGTAGACTCCCCTCGCGCTCGTGCCTTAAGGGCGCATGCGACCTTGGGTGTCATTCGCTTGGATTACAATTATCCACCCGCTCCCGGTGATATTGATTCACCCGACAGTTTCAACTATGGTGTCTTTTATCGGGCTGTCCCTGGACTCACTTTTGAAATGTGTCAGTCTGGACAGTTGACGCCAGCCGTTCGCAAAGCCTTTATTGATGCCGTCGTGTGGCTGGACCAGACACAGGGTGTTTCGGCCATTACGGGTGATTGTGGCTTTATGTTTTGGTTTCAAGATTTGGCTCGACAACACACGGATAAACCAGTCTTTATGAGCAGTTTGGTACAGCTACCCAGTATTGTCTCGGCCTATTCGAAACGAGAACAAATTGCCATTTTTACCGCCGATCTGCAGTCGTTGGAACCCATGTACGACTTGATCCAGGAAGAATGTGGCATTCGGTGTGACAGCAAACGATTTGAAATGGTCGGTTGTCAGGACGTGCCTGGTTTTGAGGCCGTAGCGGTGGCGGCACAATTGGATTTGGAACGCGTCCGACCGGGGATTGTGGCATTGGCGCAACGCGTGGTTCAGGAGAATCCGCACGTGCGAGCCTTTTTGTTGGAATGTACCCAGTTGCCACCCTTTTCGGACGACATTCGTCATGCGACGGGCCTGCCGGTCTACGATGCCATTACGTGTTCCAATATGTTTATTGAAGGATTGTTGGACAATCCCCGATTTGGCTTGAATGCCTGGCAAGAGGAGTTCAACGGCTTGCAACAGGTATATACATTGGGTGATAATCTTACCGAGGAAGAACGGAAATTGCTCATTTCCGTGCAGGAAGAACAACGACAACAACAACAAAAGAGACAACAAAAGTAACGGTGATCATGGCTCTTTCGGAACCGCGTAAAGACAAACACCTTCCAGGATACTCCAACGTCTGGTTGGATTCAAAAGATTTCATAGATACATTATTAGAGAGTGAACTTTGTGAGGATATCTTGATGAAAGATACAGTATTGGCCAGCCGCCGAGCTTTTCACCACAGAGCGCCCGCTTTAGTGGGCACTATCTAGGTCCTTTTCCCATTGTACGCGCCATTGAATTCGTAGTCGTTTCGACCGACTTGTTCACCTTGAGGATCTTCGATCCGTCACCCCGGCCTCGAAAGACGATGCAGACAAAGCGATTGCTCTTTGCTTTGTATAAATACGGAGATCTTGTGGATCTCCTACTGGTGGTTCCAGCGCATCCCCAGCTATCAATACCACCACATGCCAACGCCACCACATCGCTCGGACTATGGTACTTGTCCGTCATACTCCCTTTACATTTGTTCAGCTGCTCATCCAACATTTTGTGAAAAAACGGATCGAAGAGTGTAGTGAGAAGCGCAAAATACACGTGAAGAACAAGGACAAGAAACGTTCAATCAAGAAGAGCATAGCGGGGACTCGCAGAAACAAGTCATGATTACTATTTCTCTATTTATACTTCGCGATAGCAGCCTTTCACGCAGATTCTTCCAACGAGTGATCAACATCGTGCGACATGTTGGACGCAAGGGAAACACCAGCATGACTTGCACAACTAGTTCGGGACTTGATAAGTCCGTCATTCCGACACTCATATTGAATGCTCCACGTTACCAGACTCCTACAACTCGGTGTGGACAGGTTTTTCTTTTGTTTCTTCCTTTTCTTCCTTCTTCTTGGGAGCCACCGGTGTCTTGAGGGCATGCGTGGCCAAGAAGTTGTGCAACTTCATGCGATTGAAGCCCTCTCCTTCGTACCGCACCGGCTCGGTTCCGTTCACCGGAATGACAAACAAGGCGGGCAAATTTTCGTTCTCCACCAAATCATATTCCTTCAATAGCTCTTGATTCGTCTTGGTTGGATAGATTTCCCCCAAAAGCAGTCGTCGACGAAATTCGGTACTCAGGTATTTCGTCAATGGCGAAGTGTTGGCCTTGGAGGTAAAGAGAAGGACTTGCGGCAAGCCGTTGCGTTCCGCCTTTTCACGAAACTTGGTCAAACCTGCCGTTCCCCGAATCGCTTCTACAAAGGATGGCATTTGATTGTCCAACCACTTTTTGATCTCGGTAGCTTTCCGCTCGTACTGATAATCTTGTACAATTTTCTTGGTGTTACTCGGACCCTGTTTCGGTTTGGGTTTGTAAAATCGAATCGTCGGTGTGCCCTGGATTTCTCCCAACAGCGTCGGACGCCGTGACGCTTGTTCGGTATCCCAATAGGCTATCTTGATGGTTCCCTTGACGGCGGCAGCCAACCGTTCCCATTCCGGTTGGAGCCGCTGACAGTAGCCTCAGCCCTGTCGACAAATATTCACCAAAACGCCGTGGGGTGACTCTTCGACTTCTTGACGCCAGTTGCGGCCCGTCAATTCCACAACGTTCGACGAGTACGGGTTACTGGCGAGAACCACCGATAAGACGATTGTGAACAACAGAGATCGGACCAACATGATGATTCTGGTGCAACACCCAAAAAAGATTTGTGCGATATATGTAGGCAAATCTCGTATCTTTTGCCTTAAACCCTAACCTTAGTAGGGATCGTCACACCTCATTTTTGTGCCGAAAAGCAACCGAAAACTTCGAGGCAGACTATGTGCACAAGCTACCATCATGCCACATTTGAACAGCGTCTTCACATGAGTTCCAAAAGAACTGCTCGAGCGTCAAGAAGACGAGTCACTGTTGGATGAAGGCTACGATTTTGCAGTAATAGGAAGGACGTGCCCAATACACGTAGTCCGAAACAATCAATTGCCTTTTTTCGATCTTCTATTTCGAATTCTCTAGTCCGGTATGCTACTGAAACCCCGTGCTTGACGACCTTCCCAACTTTCCACTGAATCAAGACCCTGGTCTGACCCTAATTGAGTATAATAAATAATACCTTTGCAGCAAAGCTCAATGCGGATAGTTCGTCGGATGAAATTTCCATCAGTACGGATCAACATTTCCATTGCCCCCCGACGCGAGGAGACGCAGTGTCAACATTAAAGAAGGCGTTGCGATAGGGAAGAACCGAACGGGGGCTTCGGCTCTCGCGACGATTGACGCCGAAACTTGACAACCAAAGATCTTTGGCTCAAGCGAAGGTCACTGTTGTAGGGAACTTAAGAGCTGAACAGGACACGCAACGTGCAGTCCTGCGGGAAGAAGTATCATGAGTCTTTGTTTTTGTTGCGCACCGGTGAGAGCGCGTTTGTCGATTGATTAAAGACCTATGATCCCAGATCGAACCAACTCCAACTTCATCTCGTTGAGCAGTAAACCTCTCATGTGATCCAAAAATTAAATCGCAATGTCCATCTATGAAGCCTGCGTGTTTTGGCAAAGACCGCCAACCGTCAACGCCAATCACTCCAATTTTGCAATCCCAGGATCCGTCGTGGGTTCGGCTTCCCGCTTCCCGCTGATAATGGTTGTGATTGATCCAAAAGTTAGCTCGGTCGGCGTGGAAATTTCAGTCTTGTAAAAGTGGGCCGTTGTGCGTTTTATCAACTTTTGGGGGACGATTCGGTTTGGGGGAGCTGCGAGTTGTATAGGGCATAACCAAAATATTCAGGACTCATTTTTGTTTGTCTGATCGCACGTGCGCTGCTCGTGCGCGATGAACCATGAGAGCATCCAACTCCAAGACATCCAACCAAACGTCAAAACATCCAACACACTATCCTACCGTAGGTAGAAAGAAGTGCTCGATGAAAAGTATGTACTCCCGTATGTGCATATTTGTCTCCTTTGTATGATCTCTTTGATGTGTATCCATGTCTCAAGTCTCAAGTCTATCAATAGGAGTAGCTTCTCTACTTCCACGGCTTGGGTCTTGGGTCCCTACTTCCTTCTCGCACAAGAACTTCCTTATTCTTGGCTTGGTTCCTTCTACCACCAACGTTTCCTTTCCGGGAGTACCTTGGTAGAGAATTAGGAGTAGGTGCTCTGTCGTGCTGTTGTTGGGAGTTGGGATCGACTTTACAATTGACTCTTTCTAAAGAGAGGTTTGAGAGTTGATTTTAAAGTTTAGGTAGTGCACGTGCCAACTAGAGTTGGAACTTGGGAACGAAAACCAAACCGATCGAATTGAATCCGCGCAAGTGTTTCGCGCGCTCATAAGAAGACCGTCTTTGCGCAGCTCGTTCAGATTTAGTCTTTGTCACACACTATGGTTTAAGCCCACTATGGATTCATAAGTAGCGGTACATTACACTTATTTCGAAGGTTTGGTAATATTCTTTGGGAGTGAGTTGGGCCGGCGCACATCTTTAGATATGCTCCCTATGTGCCGTTGGACGAGAGCAGTTGGCGCATCTCGTGATAACGTCGCTCCCACATAATTTTCAGAACCCATCCAATCGGAATCAGTTTTCAGTTTCCAGAAACGGTCACACAAAACAAAAAAAGTGCGGGACGAGAGTGACAACCATCACCAACTGCTCCATGGAAAAGGCTCCAGGTCTCCCCACAATCAGCATGTCTGAGCTTTCGGCATCAAACTGCGAACAGCGGCTGCCAGAGATGGACACTGCACTTGAGTCGTCCCGTCTGACGTCTTTTTCGTTTGACGATGACAGCGACGATGATCCCATCCTCACAAAACAGCAATTCGAGGACTGGAGCACCCCACAAACTCCCGATATAAAAAGTGTTGCGAAGGAAGAAGGATCCAAGTCAAAGCACATCACTCGACTCTTTGTCGAAGATGACGACGATGCGGAACATGAATGTCTCGCGCGTACTCCCACAGAAGTTGCGGCGTCCATTTTTCGACCACATCAAGAACCAGAAGAAGAAAAAGTGTCAGACACTCAAAGTCTTTCGTCCGAAGCATCCCCTCCAATCGGAAACCTCATGGAAAGCTTATGGGATTACTATAAGCAAACATCGAGTCAGAACGAAGGCTGCAACACAGAGACGAATACTATCGGCAACAGCGATGATGTGTTTGAGCCCATACCCCTCCAGTTTTGGCAAGCAAGTGGAGCACCTGTTGCGGATTCCAATCAAGGCGATGGGGACGACATTGATTCAAAAGAATTTTGTCACGTGGTTGTCGACCAATCCGATTCATTGCTTGCTCATTCCACAAGTGATCTTGGTTCCATGGAAGACACAGTAAAGACCACGGTCCCCGCAACCTCACAATCTGATGACGATGGTCCACAGCCGCTTCCTAAACAACAATCGAGAAGCCAGTACCAAACAGGGAACGCTACTGTACAGTGTATATCGCCTGATCCATCAATGCGGGACACCACCTGCGACAACAGGAAAAGAAAAGAGACAGACTTGGGAGAAGAACAAGGACTACGACAACAAAATAAACGAATCAAGGTCCTTCCCACCGTTATTGGACCTGACGCCCCACAAATGGCGCCAATTCATAGATTTCTGGAGTATCTGAAAGGTCACGATTCCACTCTGGAGACATACGCCACTGTACAGAGAATAGTTTCGGAATGTAGTGAAAGACATTCGACGGGAAGTCGCAAGTACAAGAATTTGCCTGGAGCGATCTTTGAACAAGCTATTAAAAGTATTGGCGGTCCCGAATTCCAGAGACTCTTTGACGAAAGTCAAGAAAAGGACGAAAAAGAAACCCGTCATCCTATGCCTTTAACAGACTCGAGGGACGCCTCAAAAAAGAACAGTCCAAGCTTGGTGGAAACTGCCGTGGGGTACGGCTTCCATTTGGCTCGGATTCATTTCTTACATGATAGCGGAACAAACTCAACAGTGCACGACTTGCTACAACAGGGCGTAGATACAGTGCACCGTATGAGCCAAGTTGAAAGAGTGCAGTTTTGGAAGTACATGATTGAGACGCCACTGTATCAACGTCAAGTGATATCCACAGAAACCAAATGTTGAGGTCGAAACAAGATACTATGTTGGATTATGTTTTACTTGGATGACGAGGTAGATTACTGGGAAACATGAAAGGGTAGTTGGGGGTGCGGTTCTCTGGAGAAGGCAAAGTATATACTATACGTTGATGGCTTTCCGACAGCAGATACTCCAAGCAGCATATGGCCTATTTTGACAAGTGTGCCACAGCCACAACGGGAGGAGCTCCCGATAATGCTGGACTAAAGAAGCAGCTTAACATGCGAAAATGTCTCATACTTCCACGGGCGTTCCATTGCCTAGAGCGCCTTGGTTTAGAGTAGGAGGTAGGAGCCTAAATGAAGCGTTTCATGTTTCATGCTCGGCTCTAGCGAATATGCGAGCGAAAAGCCGACACGAACTATTTCGCCGTGACCCACCACCAAGGTGGAAAGTGGAAACAGAAGATCCATCTCCTGGAGATTCTGCAAATAGGAGGGTGAGACGTGACGACATCTAGTTCCGAGAGGGGTCTCCCTAGAGATCTAGAAGTACAAGAAGAAGGGGTAGCGGTAGCGCGTAGGCGTAGCGCACATGAATCATTCATCTCTAGCTAGAGTAGACTACTCCTAGTAGACTACCTAGTAGAGTAGGCCCAATTGCTACCCACTACCCTTGTCCCCCCGAAGAGCGACGAGCGACACATGACACATCGAAGTAAACCCACAATAATTATTCATGTCATTTTCACTGGTTTTACTGGTTAACCTGCTTCGTTTTCATTACTCGTTACTCTTTGACATCAGCAAAAGCAAGGCTTCAGGCAGCGAGAGCGAGGCAGCAGAAGGCAGAACCTACCTACTAGTAGGAGTACCTACTACCTACCGCTAGTAGAGACTAGAGAGTAGAAGAGAGGGCAAGAAAACAGATGAATAATAATAAAGATGATGATGTGAGGGAGTGGGACGCCGAACGCCAAATCCTTGTTCCTCTTGGGGCTATCCAATCTCAAAGCATACAATAAGAAATCACAAGAGAACTAACTAGTATGAGTCAGGTATGATGTGATGTATCTAAGAGTACAAGTATCATGTATCCTCAGTCCTCAGTGACCTCAGTCCTCATCAGTCCTCATCAGTCCGGGAGACATCGTGCTAGAACCAAGAAGCAAGAAGAGAAAAGAACAAGGAAAAAGAAAGCAATACACTACTACCTATCTCCCATCTCCCATCTCCCATGCGAAACCAAGTAGGGCCAGCTACTCCATGCTGATCATCACATTCAGCGCTTCTCTTTTCTCTTACTCTCTAGCATTGGAAGCTAGGCCGCTACTCCTATAAGAATAGGAGTACTCCTCTCGTGCATTTCTCTCGATGTATGTCAATTGGAGACACTTCTATTGTCTCGAATTGCGCTGTTTGAACGTCTTGGATAAGCGCAAATCTAAAATGAAATTTGAAATGATGCGAAGAGGAGGTGGCAGAGAGGGAGGTGGGTGTGGGTAATTTGGAATGGTTAAAGGGATGGATGGATGATGGATGATGGAGAATGGAGATGAAAGTCCAAAAGGTCGGCCAATAAATCCAAAATAGGGCTTATATATTTTCTGGGTGTGTCTTCTGACTGGATTAAAGTACGGAGTGTCTTGTTTCTTGTTTCTTCCCCCATCTGATTCATCCTTCTAATTGATATTGCGTTTTTGTGTTGCCCATGATGTTGCGTATTGCGAATTGGGGATACACTGGAAATGACACTTCTGAAAGCGGAACCAAAAATGTGAGGCAAAAGAGAAGCGAAAAGTGAGATGGGCGATCGTCTCTATTCTCAGGCACAAAATTGGAAAACGCGAAACCAAGACAAACAAATCGCCACACGATGAATTACAACGAAACAATGGCAACGCAATGCGAGATGGCAAAGAATACAACCTCAGTCTGCCAAACACAGTCTACGTTTCCATGGAGTCTCTATGAATGCTTGACTGCTATGGAAGATGATGGGATGGACCATGTGATTTGTTGGCAGAATCACGGTCGATCGTTTCAGGTTCACAAACCAAAAGACTTCGCTGAAATGGTCTTGCCACGGTAAGCTCCACCGAAAAGACTTATCATTTAGATTGATGTCGATCTCTGTAAGACTCACCATTTGTCTTGTCATCAACAGGTTCTTTCTTGTCAAAACTTTTGAGGGCTTTGTACGACAGCTAAAGCAATACGGTTTTTCGTGCGTGGAGAACGGGAAAGATAAAGGATCATACTACCATCGAGATTTTGTGAAAGGGTCACCGTCGCTGGTCAAGCAAATTTCCCGATCGAAAACTCGTCTTAGCTCTGGATCGAAGTATGTGGAAGACAAGACTGTCGCAGAAAAGCCCCTAGCTTCTTCTGATGAGGACGACAGGAGCACCAGTGGTGCAACTGACAAAGATCAATCTGATCAACCGGATGAGGGGAATAACAATGGCCAAACCCCTGTCGTTTCTCCTCCCAGTTCCCCAAGATATTCACCCAAACACAACCTATCCTCAAATCACTTTGACATGCTGCTGGCGGACGACGGATCATTTGACAAAGTCGCTTGCAAAGAAATCGGGTGGGATCCAGCCTTGCTCGAGCCCACACCATTCCCCGAGTCTGAGGAATGTGAACAGGGCCTGTCGCGCTTCACTTTGGTTGATCCTGAGTTGCAGATTTACGCCTTGAGGATACACGAACCTACGGAACAAGATTGATTCAGGGGGAATCTTTGTTCACTTTTGCAATAATGGATAACTATGTATAGCTTACTCTCGATTCTTTCTCTCTCGGAATGAAAAGAGGTATCCAATACCAGACAAAGCCAGCAGACGAGACATCCTTGTCAACAAGATACCCTCAAGGCGGTACTACGACAGTAGCTTTTCTCTATTCTATCATGAAGGAAATGATGGACTTAGGTAGATTTGGCATGCCATGGGGAGACAATATGGGGAGAAATTTGAGGAGGTGGAGGATACTACTACTATGGGACATAAAGCTTTCTGTGTCAATGCTAGCATGACTAGCCGAGCTTTCGGCAAGAGGCAAGGGGCTATGGCTATGGGCTATGGGCACATGGGCTATTCAAATAAATGATATGATGCCTTTTATAAGAGTACTCATAGGTTGTACTTCACCAAGGAACACTGACAACATGAATATTGCCCTCCTCCTTCTCGTTCACACTTCCTGCCGCCGGAGGATCCATAATCCATATCCGTACCTACCTACCAGTACACCTGCGGTAGCCATACGTTCGTCGGAGGTCCGTAGTCCGTAGCGAAACTAAATAGGTACGATTCATAGTTCATTGTAAGATTCATGCTGCTTTGTTACGTGACAAGAACACAGGAGTGTTTGTTCCTTGCCAGTTGCCGGGAGTAAGACAGGAAGCAGAAGAGGAACAGGTTTTCTAGAAGGGGGCCATCCCATGGGCTTAGACGTTAAGCGCTTTCTTCTTGCGTGGATCGTGTTTGAGAGGACTAATAATAACTTATGGGGCAACTGCCTTTCTCATGTTGTCGTTAGTCGACGTGAAACGCTCGTCTCCGTTCTCTCCTCGACGACCATCACACTGACTCGGAATTTGCCGGAGTCCAATGGGGCCGACCTGAGTGGAACTGGGACAGTGGAGGCGCTGCGACCAATTGTTCGGTTACGGCAAGAATTGGGCATCATTCGGAACGAGCTGGACCAAGAGAAAGTCTCGACGATCAGTATTTCCATTCCCACAAAGGAACAGGACTTCAAACGCATCTTTGATGCATACTCCCATCCAGTTTCCTACAAACAACGGTTTCTTGACCAGAATGCTTTTTTGGTTTACTACACAAACGGATACGATGGACCGAATCGACCCAAACTGGAAGAGAAGGATGATCCTGGTGCTCGGAAACAGTCTGCCCAATATGGGGCCAGGAACGATGCCTGGGTAGCCTGGGACAACTTTCTCTCGGAATTGGAGTTTGTCAAGGGGCAGAGGGAAGACGATGACAGAGAATTGAAAACACTGCTCGAAGCAGTCATTCAATCCGTCGATGCCTATCTGAGTCAGGCACCGTCATATGATGTCGAAGAGTCGGTTCGTCAGCTGAACGAGAACCGTTACTGATTCTACATTGTTTTGTTTTGAGTAAACCTGATACAACCAAAAGCAACAACGACGACAGAGACCTTTGGTTTCTCCCTAATGCATGTGTCGCTTGATGGCTTTGCATAGATGTCGCAGGCGTCTGCAGCACGAGAATGCATCAGCAAAGTAAGTTCTTCTAGACTCAGTGCTCACACCATGAGACAGTAACAGAGTCAGATACGACACCAACGAATACAAATCATGGCATGCAGATGGGTAATACATATCCGATGATGGATATGTGGATATGAGGTTCGGGTGTCCCAGCACGCAATACAACGAAGCCTCCTTAGCAGACACGCTGGAGCCCCCATCATTGATCAATATGGATCTTGGCAATTGTTTCCCTACTTGATGGAGTAACTTTGGTTTCTATCAGAGATCAATATCCTTTCCTTTGCACCAACAGTTGGTACGGGGGCAAGTGCCATTGTTCTGCTCCTTGTTGCACCAGAAACAATGTCGACAGCTCTCGTTGTTCCAAAAGCATTGTCGGAGGCACTTTCAGAATCGACATTTTGTTCTGTAACCACCACTTGCCCACGGTAGGTTGTTCCATATACGCGGCATGTGCCTCACTGTCACATAATTTGTCAAAGGATATGGGCAACACATTCACTGTCGGGGCTTCATGATACCCAGTGTCTTCATTCATCAACTGTAGCAAAAGCTTCATTCCACGTTCAAATTCCAATATGCTTATGCTTGATTAACAATGTATGGACTTTCGTTACATCTATAGCCTTTGACCAGCACAGCAAGGTTTTCGAAGCCATAGCAAATAGCATACAAGTAGCTGAGAGTTGCTACGACAGACGGAAGGACTACATCCGGGTCGCATATAAGTCGTCGATTCGGGATTCGGGGAAACTTCAGATAGCTTTTCGTCGCCGGAACCATGGCCGATTCCCAAACGCATGACAAAATAGCTGCCTTATGCAGATACGCTGAGGCGAGAGGGGTCCCTCAAGTGGTTACGCGAAATGAAGTCTTACTTTGCGGTCTCTTGCTGTGGACACGCATCAGTGATGAGGACGTTTTTTGTCAAATCGCCACCTCCAACAACACGGCTTCCCCAACATCTAGCTTGGTCGCATTCAGCTTGGAATGTCTTTGTCATCATCTCAGGACTCATAATTCGCTTATTGCTCATCTCAAGGGAGACAATGATCTGATACAACAACCCACGGAAAGCAAGAAAACGTCTTCTGGATCCATGTTGGTGTTTCAACATTTATTGGTTCGTTTGATCTCGCAACTTATCGCACGATGCTGTCTGAACATGATTCCAGATTCGATGGTTGGTGGATGCACAGAAATGGTTGTGGAGACCAGTCGACAAGAAATGGTGGATGTTTGGCGTGAGCATGTTCGCTGTTTGATCGATATTCTACGCCTCCGTCGTAGCATTCCAGACCACCAACCACTGGAATTGGTGGACAGTGAGATGCTCTACGCTGTGCGAAACTTTGTAACTCTCTCATTGTCTCTACAGCCATCTGCCTCAATGATATCGGACCTGAATCAACACGTGATTTTTCCATTATGGGACAGTTATAAACGGGCAGCTCTGTGCAACATAACCACATGCAACGATCCTGGGATGCCTCTGGAGACAGCATCGCCCACCAATAAAGAAGCAAGACTTGGTGACCTGGAAAATGGTGAAAATGGTGAAAATGGTGAGCTTTCTATGATGAATGCAACATTGGAAGCTTTGATTCAACAAACCACTGTTGTCAAACGGGGTACTAGCAACAAGGACGACAATAATGGGTCAAAACCCGAAGAGGATGATTCATTACAAGTGTGGCACGAGACACTGCTGGATATCTTTCAACAACAGCTATTACTCTCAGGTCGGGACAGTGATCATATGTCTGATGCAATGCCCCCATTTTGGAACAAGGTTCTTCGCTGGTGGCTTGACGGCAATGCTCAACAGAGCGACACTGACGAGAGTTCCAACGATCGGCATGGTGGACCACTTTCACCCTCGATGCGTGCCAAGTGGGCATGGTTTCTGCTTTATTGTGTCCAAGAGTGTTGCTGCTCTACAGATGGACAGAACCCTGTTCTTCCCTTGGACGAGCCGAAGTTGCTGTTGCGTCTATTGGTCGTTACGGTGGTGTCACAAAACGACGATATTCCAACCTTGCGGACATTGGCATGGACTGTTACCTGCCACTTGTGGCGTTCTCTCTTGGAAACATTTGGCCTCGACCGGGACATTTACAGTTTACTGAGACTAGCTGTGGTCGAGATGAATCTCCAAATAGACAGTTTGTTGCACATTCAAACAACATCCAACTCGACAACCAGAGATATCGACGAGAACGAGAACGACAACGACGCTCATAAACCAGAAGCGTTTCTGTCTGCCTGTGGACTAATTATTACACAAACCACTGATTTCATTACCCAGCTGGACGAAGAACAAAAGTCGGCTAAACCAAACTCGCGATACAAGCTTTCCAAATCTTCTATCGAGCACGTCCGTCACTCCCTGGAACAGGCTTTGAACCTTTGCGTTTTGTACTTTCAAGAGATTGAGGGCAACATTTTGTTGGCCCAAGTTTTGCCCAACACCGCACTTGTGGGTGTGTTTGGTAGCCTGTTGACCGAATTCGATGTGTTCACTCACCAGCACAAAGAACCAGACTCTGAGAACCATTTTCGGCAGTCACAAGCACCAGAGAAAATGACCAATGCATTGGTGCACGCAGTGGAACAGACAATGACTTTGACATCCAAACATCCTCAGCTTTCGGTTCTCCTTGTGCCCGGTGTGACAACAATTTTGGCATCGGCGCAAGGCGACGATGATCGAGAGGCCTTGATCAAGACGTGGAAGGATATTATTCCTGATCTAGTAGCAGACTTTTGGAAGTCAAACCTGCCACTTCAAGTAGTCAGATTGACAATCAACGAGTCCGAATCCCCAGTTTCGCCATCATCCGTTGTATGGGTGTCCCAGTTGATGGAACTGGCGAATGATATTTTCCCCCTCTCCACATCATCCATAGAGAACTGGAAAGATAATCTCATTGCCTTCTTGCAAGCTTTCGACGATACACAAACGCATCCGGAATCTGCACAACTTGCACTCGATGCTGTGGTGACTTGTTATGTGACGTTGCAACAAGACGCGGCTCCGCCCGATCCTCACGCGTTCGTCCTCCAACGTGCACTCTCGCAACTGCAGGTACTCCGTACAGATCAAGATTCATAAAGTCCAGGCCATGAACATCTTCTCTACATGATAGGCCCCTGTTCATCGTAAGATTGGATCATCCATGGTTGGTGGTGGACTTGGCCACGATCTGTTCCACAGCAGATTCGAGACCGCCCAGATCATCCTTCGCGCCTTCTCCCAATGTCCCCGGAGCACTGTTTGAACGGTTTGAAAGGTACTCCTGAGTTTTATTGATAGCTTCTAATAACGGGAAAGATGATGATGCGTTTTCAGAAGACTCGGTCCGTGATGGGGTTCTCGATGAAGGCGACTCTGTGTCTTGGGCGTTTCTGCCTTGAAAGTGCAAAAATGTTAAGGCACCAATGTGAGCTCCAATTCGCTTGGAAACTTGAAAGGTTTCGGCAAATCCGTCTTCAAAACCTTTTTGCAACATTTCCTCTTCACTCGTTTCGTACGTGTCATGGAATCCCAGCTTGCGATAGCGATCCTCTATGGCCATGATTTCTGCGGCAGCTAAACCCGTAGTCAAGTCCTTGGCAACACTCCCATTCACTTCATCATCGAGATCCGTGTAGTTGATGGGTGTTTCGTTATCATCATTATCATCACCAAAAAAGTCGTCGTCTTCACCCAGAAGCGCCATGGTCAATGCGGGAGACACGCCGGTCGCAAAATCTCAGCGCTCTAAATCTCCAAGTTTCGCGAAACTGAGAACGCGTCAAAATGGGGTGACCAGGTAAGATTTGGTGATCTGTCTGTGGTCGGTCGGATTCACGGCGATGGCCACAAATCTTCCGCCTTTGACAGAAAGGATATAGGAGGATGGAAAGGAAGAAGGATAACGATGGACCCGCATTCCGAAAGCGCATCTGAAACTGCAAACAGAGCAGCACAGAATAATGATGAATGTCATTCTCGCAAGAAGAAGAGATTGAGTCGCAAGGAGCAGAAAGCACGCAAGAGACAAAAGAAACAACAACCCAAACCTCAACCAGACGGACCAATTGCTCGGTCTACCTCATCTGAACGTGACCAACGTAAAAACGAGAAGGAAAAAGATAACGGTGAATCACATTATCCCAATAGGGACGGAGACGGAACATCTGAAAAAGTAACCAGCCCCCTTCAAAGGCATGTTTTGGACGACGATCCGTCTTACACTCCCACTCCCACTCCCATTCCAACAATAAAAGACCTGGAGAAACAACATGGTGCAAAAACGTTGGGAAAATGGTTCCCCAAGGCTGTTATCATCAAGAGTAGAGAGCCGCCGTTGGCCAACTCGAAGGCCTCCTTGCTCTTGTTCTATCAATATGTGGATCCTTTGTGGACGGAGAGTGTGACGCAACATCTCATGGCGTATGTCTGCCATATTGCCGAAAAATACCGCATTCTTGGTGGACGCTTTCGCGTGGCACGAGAAGGTGTCAATGCCACTATCAGCTCGCGCGACTGTTCTGGATCCGGAAAGAGCAAAACCACAGCTGCCGAGACCTTGCGTCATTTTGCTCGAGATTTGCAGTCCTTTGACCCTGTCTTTGAAAAGACTGACTTCAAGTTTATCGACAATTTGACGGGAGATCGGCACTTTAAGGATTTCAAAGTCTTTCCCATTAAAGAACTGGTCTATTACGGGTTGGATGAGGAAAAGGCACCCTTGCACAAGGGTGGCACTCATCTCGATGCACGTGACTTTCATCGAAAGTTGGAGGGAAAAGATACCGTTGTGGTGGATGTTCGGAATCACTATGAAGCTGCAATTGGACGATTTGATGGACAAGAACAACACCGTGAGGCTGCCGCTACAAATGATTCTACGAAAGAAGAAAGGCGCAAAGGAAAAACAGGTTCGTCCAACAGTGATGGATCATCAGATGACAGAGTCGATGGTGGGGCTGTCTATGTAGATCCTAAAATGCGAAAATCCACTGATTTTGCAACATGGTTGCAAAAGCCAGATACACAAAGTCAGTTGGCGGGCAAACAAGTTCTGTTGTAAGTTTCTGATTTGTGCAAGAGTATTATAAACAGGTCTGGCATTCACAGGAATGCCTTTGTTCCGCATTGCTTTCACAGGTACTGTACGGGAGGTGTGCGTTGTGAACGAGCATCCGCGCATTTGAATCACTGCATGGG
This sequence comes from Epithemia pelagica, assembly GCA_946965045.2. Taxonomy (NCBI): domain Eukaryota; phylum Bacillariophyta; class Bacillariophyceae; order Surirellales; family Surirellaceae; genus Epithemia; species Epithemia pelagica. The sequence goes on along the minus strand of OX337238.1, from coordinate 717,434 downwards.
CGACCAACTGGCGGGTGTCTACCAACTCCAGGGTGGTATTGAACGGTACCTTCAGGCCTTTCCTGATGGTGGGTACTGGCGCGGCAAAAATTTTGTGTTTGACAAACGAGAAGCCTTTGACGTGAACAATCCAGATGGCGATGGTGGTGTGTTGGGAACAAAACAAGGTAGCACGAAGAAAAACACAAAGGGGAAGAAGAATGAGCAGAATCAGAAGGATGACTTGACGAAGGAGTTTCTACCAGAAATGAAGTGCTGTGTTTGTCAAAATCCGTGGAATCGTTACGTGGGCAAGAAAAAGTGTGGGACATGTGGTGTACCTGTCCTCATGTGCGATTCCTGCATGACGGTTCAAAAGAATAATTCTCGATCAAAGGGTCAAGGTTCCGATATTCTTGTCCGTTGTCCGCTGTGTGTGGAGGAAAATGTGACGATGCGAGCGGAAGAAGTCGAGTGGACCGACAATGGGGTACGCGTTTGTCCTTCTGCGTCGACGAAAATAACAACGAACGGTTCGCATACATCCTTGGCAGACCAAAAGGCCGCACCGAGCGTGTTGAAATGGGGTGGAGGACATGCGCTGGGAAAGAAGGAACGTCGTAGGTTCCAACGAAAACCATGCAAATTTGGTGCGGACTGTAAACGATCAGGATGTTTGTTTTCTCACCCCGATCGTGAGAAAAGTTGAGTTGACGATGGTCTATGGATGGTCAAGACACGAGCGGGGTGACTACATAGCATTGTTGTGCTTATTACAGGGATCGTTGTTGACTGATTCTAGACAACGCATCTGATGGAGGTTCCCGATCTCTTTCCGGTGCTCATTTCGGGACTCTTGTACAGTCGGCCTCTCTCCAATGTCAACTCCATCTGCAATGCTTCGAATAATGACGTGGAGTTTCTCATGCTTTGTAAGATGACTGACGAGGAGCTGTTCGCTCGGGGAATGCGGATGATGCTTACATTTCGCAGGAGCATGATGCGCTGTTTGTATTTCTTTCCTGGATGAGTAAGTTGCCATCCTACGACGGTTACCCGAATGAAGTGAACGTGTGCCTTTCGTGTGTTGCGAATTTGCTGGAGAAAGTTCTGAGTTTTTCCGCTTTCCCCACTAAAAAATAATCCGGGAGCCGGGAGATTCAAACTCAGACCCGCATGATTCATGTCGCATTTGGACACCCAAGTCGGAATGAACCTTGCCAAACACACGAAAACGATGATCCTATGGGATTGCAATTGAAGATAATACAAGGAATAAGGTAGTTGAACAGTCCTTCTAATTTTACAAGAGCTTTTTCTACATGTCAAAATAGCCACTGTAGTAGAAGATGGCTTTTGCCATCTCATCAAAGTGGACTACGTCGGCGATCTAGGCGTGTTCAGTCAGCAAACCCCCTCGCACTGTTTATACTTTTGGCAAAGTACTTGACCCAAGTCTTCCAAAACTTTCTTGGAGCGTAGTTCATTGGAGTGTGTCCTCTCATATCCTTGATAAACAAGAGATCAGGTGACTTAGATACAAGAATGTTGACAAGCTCCAAGTTTGGCTCAGAGGTCCAGTACGCGTCATGCATTGGTGTTCGGCCGTACTTGTCACATATTCGTACTGGCACACCCACTTCTTTGACAAGATATCGTACCACTTCTGTTTGGCCAATTCTGCATGCCAAATGTAGTATACTTTCCCCCACGCTATTGCAACAACTCAGGCTTTGGCCGTTCTTTCGTAATGTCTCTAGTGTTTCAATATCTCCTGATCGCACCGCATTGAGAACGGGGAATCCATACGACTCGTAGTCCTCGGTTGATGGTTGGTAGAATGAATCTTGAAGATCGCGAAAGTCAAATATTGAAACGTAGATACCCTTGAAACGCAGCAGCGTCACCAATACTTCTGTCGGGTCGAATCTCTTGTACATGTTGTAATGCTCGCGAACAACATCGTGAAAGGATAGCTTCACTTTTCGTGGTGTTGCTGCCGAATATGGTGTTGCACTCCTTGTAATCTGTAACTTCATTTTCGCCATGATTTCTAAACAATGCGCAACTCGTGTTGGAGCTGAAGGCTAACGAATCTCCAAAGTTGAGGTTGGTTCCTCTTCACGTTTTTTGTTGAAAGAGATGATAGCGATGTGAACAGCTTGCCGTTCGAAAATGACGACAACACCGTATGCAATAGACAACTTTGCAGATGTGAAATCGAAATTGTGACCTACGGAAAAATTGGGCCCAGCTGCCACTGCGAAGGTCCGAATGGGAATTGCACGGAAAGTGACGGAATAGGTCGGATTCGTCATAACTGTGATGGTGTTAACAGATGCTTGCGTGGCCGAATGGTGATGGTGACAGGTGGTACAACGAGCCGATATGTGATGTCATTTCTACAGCCTTCGGGTCATTTCAAGCCACGTAAGTCTCGCCGCCCCTCCGAAACAGGACTCCCACGACTGAAATGTACACGGAACTATAAACAAACATTTAAAATTTAAATCTTTTGCTCCGTTCGCACGCACGTCGATCCATTAAAGCGACCGAATTAAGTCGCGAGTCTCGCGACTACATCTTGCTTGCAGGATTTCAAGCACAACAACCACCAAACATCCCCATTTTTCGGTCACATTATGGTGATGCGCAAACTCTCACGTGACGTGGTGGAGTACCTGATGAATGCGCAATGGTGTGTTCTCTTTTGTTTGGGGACTATTGACTCCATGAAGCGTGGAGGGCGAGAGCGGTCTGACTCTTCCAACAGATTGGTTGGAGACGAGTGGTCTCCGCCGCGAGACATTCGTACATTCGTGGAATCTGACGACGGGTTTCGCCAAGTGCTATTGGTTATTGGTTGTTTTGTGCCTGGCAAAACATGGTTGGGTAGTTCAAAAATACGGGACCAATGTTTGCCATTTTCTTCAATGACAATTTTCCGTTTTGTCCAAAGCTATTTTTTCCGTCACGGTCTCTTGTCCATTGTCGAGTGATGAGTGATGCGCCTCTTTCTCTTATGGAAATTGGGGCATCGGGTAGTGGGTAGATGTCATCATCACCCATCACCCATCACAGTTGTCCGTTGTCCACCATTTTCTCGACTCGCATGGATGCGTGCGTCACTCCATTGCTGGCTTAATGTCCATTTCTTCATACGTGTAGATCAAGAATGATAGCCATCGATCCTCCTCTGCGAAAGTAGCTGTCCAATTGATAGGGGGAGATGGTTTCGTCACCAACACGAAACAACAACACGCACGCATCAAAGACTCGACAAGCCACATCCAGCATTCCGTTTTGTATAGTTTCGTCCTCTTTGTGGGTGTGTCCCCTGAGTTGTCGTTGCCGGTTCTTGCTTTTCTCCAGAGCTCTTAAGTTGGTTCTCCTGCTCTTTGCATTCAATATCAGCGTCGGCTCGATCGATTTGATTCCAGTAGAGCGATTATCTAGGGTGACTACGTGGAATGGCGTACGATGCTAGGAATATTGAGCATGTATTTGCGTATGTTGAGACCAGCGAGTAAAATCACGGAAAGGAGATTGACATTGGGCTCGGTATGAAGATGCATGGCAATATCCAAGAGTTCTAGCATTCCATCACGAAATCCCATAAACACGATTGGATAACTTGTGAGTGTGGAAAAGGCCACCATGACCCGACACAATGTTGCCAAGGGATCCGAGGGACTGTAATTGTTGAGTATGTAGCTGCTCGAGTTGGATCCAAACGTTAGAAAACCAACACTCGCAATGGCAATGTAGACGGCCGCGGTAAAGCCAAAGGAACCGCCCACAACTCCTCCGAAACGGGCCAGGCTTGTGTCCTTCAGTTCGGCGTACAAGCGAGCAGAATTGTAATGCATCACTCGAAGCACATGCAGACAAATGGCAAAATGCCATGGCCCCAGGCCCCGTTGGTTTCTCCAAAGGAGGGCAAATACTCCGGGTCAAGATCTTGATAGAATCGACCGCCAGGGCGATAAGTACCATCTAGGAATCGAACTGTCATGGCAATGGCAGTGATCAGAATACCCGTCGTGCCGAGAACGGAAAAGGGTGATAGGACATGCAGATTCTTGAGTAAACACAAGGGGAGTATCATGGTTAGAGTGATCACGAACAAACTGGTAAGGCGTGACACATTGTAACCCATGGATTGGCAGAGTGAAACTCCTGTCTGTGACAAAATGGCAGAATATCCTAGATTCCCAAGTCCTGCCTTGAATGCATTGACAAAGGGGACAAACGAGGCTCCTCGTTCTCCGACCGTGTCATGCCAAAGTTCGCGGTAGGTGATTTGCCCAGTCACTTTGCACAACTTGCCAATGAGCCAGCAGTAGTACCCAAACACTCCACCCAGAAGAACAATCCATATAGAAGCAGGTAGAATCGCAATGGGTGCATTGGCACATAGAGCAATGCCTCCAGATAACGAGAGGACACCGCCACCAATCAGATTCTTGGAAATGGTGGCAATTTCCGATGCCACGGTCGCTCGGCCACTAAACTCTCGCACGCTCACGGCCTTGCCGGAGAAGGAAAATGTGGAATCTACGACAAAGCGCATGGACTGGGCAAAGGACGAGCTTCCCGAAGATAGCAGTCGACGAGTTCGACTGCGGAACTCTTGCACCGTCGGAGGCCGGTCTTCTTCATCGCCTGTCGCAATGTTGCCGCCACCGGTACCCTCTTTCCAGGGCGATGGTGTTTCATTCACCTCCGCTTGAGGGACTTGGAACAAGAGTGCAGTCTTCTCGTTTATCATTGTAAACTTGTGTTAGGAAAGTGCCTGCCTCAATCTTTTCGACAAAGCCATGAAATTCTGGCAAGACGAGTTGGAAATTGGGTGTATCTCTTCGCATACGGTATCTTTGTCCCTGAGACGGACACAACGAATCTTTTGAGGTTTGCTATTCTCAAGCGGTGCTGATATTATATTTAATTTATATAAGCCAATAGAAAAGTCCTTAGAGAGCACTGGGGTTTAAATAATGCTATGCGAGCTAGCACAGAACGCCATTCTCACAATATGGATGTGGGGCATGAAACTACTCCTAGCTGTAGTCGGCAGAAGGAACCAACCCAAGAAGGACCATGAGAACAGAACAATCAACAAGGGAGTAAAACTATTGGAATGCAAAGCTGCGCTCCTCCTCTGGTTGTCGAACGATGTAACAAGGGACTGGAACTGGCTTTTCTTCCATAGTCAAGCGATCAATCGGATTTTGTGAGGACGGATGATGGGTGATCGATTGTATCCCATCGATAGATTGGTCCCTTGTTACTGGATAATTCAACCCACTTCTTGTGCTAGCTAGGAGGTTGTCAAGGGAAGTGCCATAGTCCGATTACTGGGAGGAATGAATCGGCGGTTGTCTGGGCTCGCATCAGGATCTCGTTGTTCGTGACCAGGCTTCGAATTTGATCCCTCGACGACACAATGACAAGTCCTTCTGCACCGCTACACAGAAAAGAAAAAGGACACAACACTTTCTTGCCTCTCCGTATCGTAATTCCCTTATATTTCATAGGCAGCAGAAGCCATGAAAGCAACAGAGCATTGCATCGGTCGACATGGAATGAGGAGGATCTGGTACCCAAGCAACAAATAAACATGATCTATTTTCTGGCACCACGAAGCATGGTCATACCATACAGCATTGCATTCGTCACCGCAATACCAGGACGTTGGGAGACAATCATCACCACTCGTATGCAAAATCCATACCCTGGATGCCTCATTCCCACGGTCACTCCTTCCCTCGTCCTCTATGTTGCAAACTATGCAATACATCATGAGACCAAATGTTACGGTAAAGTATGGACCACAGACTGAGATAGGATGTAGCATTATCGTTAACAATGAGATGCATGCCACTCATAAATCAAAAAGACAGTCTCGACTGACTGTCTCGAATCATTTGACTAGAGCGAGCGATCCCTTGGTTTAGCATTCACTTCACCTCCCACTCGCGATGCAATGTGGGCAAATTCAATGTAGTCGTCAAACGTTTCATTGGGAAATCGACTGTGGTGAGACTTTCGATAAGGAAAGACAGGTGGACGTCGTGGAGGGCTAACATCATGGATATACTTTCCTCTAACAAGGGGCCGGTTTCCGTGTTGGAAAGACATGGAGAGGATTTTCGTATGCCACGCGTAGAGTTTTGTGCAATTATCCCCCAGTGGATTCACATCGGACCGCTTTTCCACCAACTGTTCCAAAAACCTCGTTTCCAAAGATCCTGGTGCCCACATCCAGTTGAATCGGACTTTTCCATGCGGACGTGGTCGCTTCGTGTTGTTCGGGAGCAACAGATCCGTGTGAAATGCAAATCCAGCCATGTCAATCGGAAATGTTCGAGCCCGTTGCAGATAGCCGGATGAAATGGACATTATGCGACCTGTGGTACGATTCACAACGCAACGTTCAATACTGGACATTCCGAAAAGGCCAACAGGCAACATACCGACCGTCTTGGTTTCACGTAAGGCCGGAAACAAGCGCAGATCATATGTGTTGTCATCATCGCCAAAATACACAACGCCTGTCATGCTGCTTGTCATGTTACTTGTCGTCATCAATCGTTGACCCTGATCCTGAACCGAAGATTCCACCAATTCCAAGGCATGATTCCGTTGATCCACACCGCGATGACCAGGAGCACCCTTGGGTGGATTGGTTTTGGCAATAACATGCGCAAAGGGTAACCCGAGGCGATGCAACAAAGACCGAACTGTTGACGAACAACACGTGTCCGTATCTTCCACAATCACCCAGTAAATATTTCCATCCAGCTTCAAAGTTTGACCAAAAGACATCAAATTGTCGAGTTGAGTCAGCCCTCGCTTGGATGTTGTTGGCGTGATAATGTATACGATGGGTTCGTCCAAGGGTATTCGGTCTCGATGCTTCCAGCGATACTGTTGCACTTCACTCGGACTTGTTATGTAAGTCGAATTCACTGGATCAAGTGATTCGTTTTCTGAAAACCATAGCATGTCTGGTGAAGCATCAAAGCGAAAGGGGGAACGAGGTACAGACTTGGCTTTTGAACTTGACGGAGGATTGTCGTTGTCTTCGGTGTGAATGACACTATATCGAATCGCATTTTTAAATCGAGAGGATTCGAAACTTCTTGTTGATTTCGATAGCGATCGTTCTTGTTGTCGTTGGATTGACCCATTCTGAGTTTGTGCGTTGGTGATAAAGAAGAAGATTGTTTCCTCAATAGGCACCAACAGAACAAAAAGCATCACAAAGAACCAGCAACTTGCCTTCACTCGAGAGTCCTCGGGACTTGATTCATATTGGCTGGACTGTGAGAGGTCGTTCCCATTCGGGGAGTGATTCTTAGTACTGCTGGCATAACTGCTTTCTTTTAGCCATTGTTGATTGGCCTGGGGGAGTGGACGGGTCATTTTCACTTGAACTTATCCAAGCTTTGCTATCTTGTTTCAGATAGTCGGTTGGCTGGATGTAACAATCTCGTGTTTGCCTCCTCTGCAAGAGCAATGGAGAGGTGTTCTGTCGGGAGTCGGGAGGGTCATGACCGTAGTCATTAGTGGCAGGTATCTTTAGGGGTAGTGCTAATAAGGGCTGGGTAAGCCGATCCATGTTCGGCTAAGTAGGCTCAGTACATTAATGTACGTAGTACTATTTTCATGTGTGTAACAAGTGGGGCGGATGGTCTCAAATTGAAAACTTGCTGCCACGAGAAACAATGCAAATTGGAAGCCATCGCTCGACAATGGTGGAAGGCATCACCCCCATGGCAATAACTTCCTGAACAATTGAGCCTGCCTGAATCACTTTTACAATAAGAATCTTTACTACTAGAGCAACTTTGCTTTCACTTTGATTCAGGCACCCTTGAAAAATGAATGAGTTAGGGCGGTCGTTCGATTTCATCACTGCAGAAAAATGAGCGTACCTTTTCAGCCAACTTGGCAAATCTTCTGTAATTTCAGACAACCATTTCAAAGGTAAAGGCAAAGGACTTACGGTGGTTGGATGTTTATGCGATGCATGGGTGAATGCATACGGCGTCACCGGATCTCGCCATCATTGTCGAGCGTTTTTGCATTTTTTTGAAATCCGGCGTGACGTGTACTATCTGATTTTATGTACTCTACGTAGATTAATGTACTGAGCCTACTTAGCCGAACATGGATCGGCTTACCCAGCCCTTATTGCTGCTAGAGACTACTCCTCTATATAGAATAGGATAGGATTGAGTAGCGCTATTAGGAGGAAATACGTTCAGGTTTGGTTGCCAGTGCCGGGGGTTCCTTCTTATATATCAAGGCAACAAACTTGGTAGGACTGCTAGTTTGCATAGATATTGCTGTCTCCGTCTGAAGTCAAGGTTCCTCATCCGTCGCTTGACCACATATTGCTGATACTGATCACATTTTGTTCATATGACGTAAAGACTTCAGGGGTTGCGGGGACAAACATACATTCCTCCGATTTGCGGCAAGGCGTCAAACAACAACAATGCCCAACTAACCGAGACAGAAAACACTGTTTTCAAAAATAGTCCTCGACGTTGATTGCTGTGAATAGAACCTGTTCAGAAATTTAAGACTGTCATATCGACTGCTTCAATAAGAAGAAAGGATCCCTCTGTACAGCATTCACCACACCTCCCACTCGCGATGCAATGTGGGCAAATTCATTGTAGTCGTCAAAAGATTCATTAGGGAATCGACTGTGATGCTCTTTCCGCCAAGGAAAGACGGGTGGCGGAGGCGGAATGCCCACATCATGCCAATAATTCCTTCGAGAGGGTCCGGCTTTGAAAGGGACGGAAACGGGACGGGTATGCCACACGTAAAGTTTGGTGCAATTATCCCCCAGTGGATTCACGTCCGAACGTTTCTTCGCCAGCTGTTCCATAAACCTCGTTTCTAAAGATCCTGGTTCCCACATCCAGTTGAATCGAACTTTTCGATGCGAGTGTGGTCGCTTCGTGTTGTTTGGGAGCAATAGGTCCGTGTGAAATGCAAATCCAGCCATGTCGATAGGAAACTTGCGACGTTGGTTAAAGCCAGATGCCATCGACATGATAAGACCAGTGGTACGGTTTACAATGCAACGTTCATGAGTTCCCATGCCCGTGAAGCCAACAGGAAGCACACCGACTGTCTTGGTTTCCCGCAGCGCCGGAAACAAGCGAAGGTCATATGTGTTGTCATCATCGCCAAAATACACAACACCCATCATGTTGCTTGTTGTGTTGTGTGTCGTTGCCGATCTTAGGCTATCATCTTCAACCAAAGATTCCACTACTTCCAAGCCACGATTCCGTTGATCCACACCGCGATGACCAGGAGCACCCTTGGGTGGATTAGTCTTGGCAATAACATGCGCAAAGGGCAACCCGAGGCGATGCAACCAAGCCCGAACGGTTGACGAACAACACGTGTCCGTATCTTCCACAATCACCCAATAAATATTCCCATCCAGCTTCAAAGTTTGACCAAAAGACATCAAATTGTCGAGTTGAGTCAGTCCTCGCTTGGATGTCGTAGGCGTGATAACGTATACAATGGGTTCGTCCAGGGGTATTCGGTCTTGGTGCTTCCAGCGATAGTCTTGCACTTCACTCAGACTTGTTATATGCATCGAAAACACTGGATCCCGAAATTCTTCGTCCGAAAACAATAACATCTCTGGAGAAGCAACAAAGCGAAAGGGGGAGTTGAATCTGGACGGAGAACTGTCCTTGTCTTTAGAGCGAATAAAATTATGTCGCATCTCAGTCTCAAAGGATGAAGAGGGGAAACTTCTTGTTGATTCCGATCGAGATTGTTCTTGTTGCTGTCGTTGGACCACTTCGTTGTGTATTGGTGCGTTGGTTATAAAAAAGAGCATCGTTTCCTCGATCGAAACCAACAGAGTCAATATCCCTACAAAAAGCCAGCCGTTTAAGCTCTTTCGGGAATCCTTGGGCGCGTTGGAATGACCAACGCGTTTCTTACCGCTACTGGTACACCTTTGATCATTTTGCTGTTGTTGATATCGTTTGGGAAGTGGAGGAGTCATCTTTACCCTGCTTTTGTCGACGAGCTAAGGAATTTGGCACACCAATAGAGTCATATCAACCTCAATCGTTCGACAAGTAGCATGAGGTTTGGATCTGAACCTGTGGTAGAGTGAAAGAGGCTTTCGGCTTCTGTTATGCATTCTTCTCTGTTTGTTGTTGTTGGCTCTTGGCTGCATCTTTGACATCCGTTGGATCTTGGATCTTTCACCCCCAAACGCTTCACAACTCACAAAACCGACGTAAGGGGTACCTGTTCGCCGCCCCGGGTTTCCGTAAGATGCCCCCATTTATTTGGAATGGAAGCTCGGAGCCCCCCGTTCCCGCAAGGAAGATGAAAAAAGATCCACTAAAGAACCTTTGGCCGTTCCAAATTCCAAACATGGCACAATGGAACGAGTGGATGGGAGAGGGGAAAAGACCCAGCCCCAATCAATGGATTCTAGACAAACAAATGTTGCAACAATTCTTGGAGATCAGTTCACTCACGCCAGCGGTACCTCAAAGGTTGTCACATTCGGTATAATTTCTCGACCTACAGGTTGTCCTCACTTGAAACAAACGGTAAGTGATGGACGGCCAACAATCGTCGGCTACTTCGTGCAAGCTGTGAGGATCGTATTTCTTGTATATTTATGTTCTTGATTACTATAGCTGAGAGTATCAAAGCTTTTTTAACTGCAATCTGAGCTTGATGATAAGCGTATAAAGATACAGGGGTTGGATTAAAGTATCAAGGCGCAAGAGTCTCTCAACCATGTGTTCCATTTTCTATTGTTCCTTTCATACAGGAGGCCGCGCACATGCGCTGGCTAGACGAGGAATGCTCAGTTTTCGAGCTCCTCTGATGCCGGGTCTAGTTCAACCGACAGGCCACTGGGGAACTTGTTGGCTCGTAAACTTTCTCGAGCTTTCTCTCTATCCTCTTGATTCTTAGGCGAAGGTTGGGTGGATGAAACACTCATAGGATGAACTCGCGATTTCTTTCGAACATCTCTCTTTCGACCCACAACCGAAGAAACCGTTGAGTCCTCTTCTTCCAAGTTGCCTTGATCGAGCTGTATGCTCTTTCGTGATTCGGATGGCATCTCCTTGGTGGGTTCATCATCCGTGCCTCGTCCTCTACAACATGCCGAGTCACTGATCGAGCTGCAGATATCCGATAAAATGATGGCAATGCGTGTCGTCCGCCGAGACACCTTTTCACCAAAGCTCTCACGTTCGGAGCAACGTCGCATTTTCTCCGACGTGAGTTTGTCCACATCCATGGAACTGCTAGAGTTTGCCGACCCCAAGGAAGGAACAGATAAATCATCTGGTCTGGTACCTGAACCTTCCATGATGCGTTCAGAGGCAATATTGGCTTTGAGAAAGGCCAAGAGGACGTCTCTGCTATTGAGATTCAGATTGTCAAATACGTAAAAGCCGTGCGTTTGTGTCGTCAGTCTAAGTGTGTATGATCGTTGTTGTTGCTTCTTTGTGGAGAGCGATTCAACCACCAAAATATCAGAGAGAGGAAGATGTGTCGCTTCAGGAAAACTACTCTCCTTCTCTCCTGCTTTGTTGCTACTAGAATTTCGTAAGGGTAGTGGAGAAATAGCTCTCTGTTGAGCCATGGGTGAAATGTCGTTATGCGTCAGGACCAATTCTGGTTCGGAAAGTTGGGAATCAGATGATACATCTTTAGAACTTTCGTCTCCATTCCGGGTAGATGTCGGTGAGTTCCTTCTCCTTGTCAGACTCTTTGAAAGACTGTCAATAGATCGTGGTCTTTCAGGACACCAATGTCTCATGGTACACGTCATTTCCATTGCATCTTCAAACCTCGGGTTTGTCGTAAAGGGGGATTTTCTTACCCGCTGCAGTGTTGTGATCGATACTTCCAAGTCAGTGAATCATTCCATCATCGACGCCAGAAGAAGCTTTCACAACAAACATGACTTACACAGACGATTGATAGGTCATTCGCAGACAAGCAGGCAGAGGAACGAATCATGGTGCTACAAATTCCGGCGACACAGGAATGAAGTTGGATATTGCTGCTCCACACAGCCAGAACAATAAACAATGTTGAAATTTCTCTTCTAATGAGTAACACAACAGAGTCCTTGCGTTTTCTCTCTTATTTGGCCGATGCGACGAATTTGTTGCCTTCCCTTCCGGGCCTCTTGCCTTCTCGGCGGGTTGTCTGAAAGTGTGACGGAAAAGCGAGACCAAAAGGAAAACCGGCGAGGGGCATAGATGAGTACCTGCGTGGTAAGAACTACAATATAAAACTACGGATCTAAATACTATCAAAATGAATAAATAGGGTTCGTAGTCCGTTGAGTATCTGATCGCATGACTCGAATGGCGCCATCCCGGAAGCAAAATTAGGTACCTCTTAAGAACATTGTATCGTCCGGCGCGCGGTCATTAAGAAGACAAATTTTCATACTTATGCCTTGTACATGCAGGCGTTTGTGGGAGACCAGAATTAGCTTCCCTTCCAACTTCCAACACTCAAAACACGACCCAACACAAGATTTGGGCCGACTTCCCTCCCACGAAAATTCTGAAATTTTCATGAGAACACTCGCCAAACACGATGACCTTTTTGTGGGACGATGTTGAGTCTCCGATGGCTTAGAGTCTACACGGTATGTAGGTGACAACGGTTCGTTCGATCTTACGATAAGGCAAGGGTCAATCGCTCTTGACGGAGGTCGATGGAGCACCTCTTCGAATGGCAAGCCTTCTATGGAGCGATGAGAATGCGATAGAGACTCGACGAACGTCGATGTTGGATAGGAGTCGAAATTAGAAAAGAATCTTTTAGCAAGTAAAAGCTTAGTCTCAATGCATGTTTATCTTGCGTCGGCGTGAACTAAAGTTGAAAGATCTTTTCCATTAACACCCACTTGACCCCTTCCTTCGCCCAAGGCAATCTTTGCTGAAATTGATCCATCATTGTTTCCCATTCTTGAACTTTCGGGTTGGAGGCATCCATTTCGGCTTTCTTGGCAAAATCAAAGACGGAATCATCGGTTTCCATGATCATGAACAAACGATTTCCGGTCAAAAAAATTTGCATGTCCGTGATACCACTGTCGGTGATGCTCTTTGTCACCTCAGGCCATGCATTGCCTGCTGCATGGTACTCCTTGTATTTGTCAATCAACTCAGGTTTATCTTTCAAATCACACGCAAGGCAATAACGAGTCATGATAGCAACAGGTTGATTATATGGGTCTTTTGGGGTTGCCGGCCTTTTGAGCTACCCATGCTATGTCTAAAGGCTACAGTTACGGGTGAAAAATCCTGTCGACGGCTACTCCCATAGCCCAAGAGAATGGGGAAGGCAGGGGTAAGAAGACATAGATCGTAATAATGGTAGTGTTTCGATATATCATAAGCTTATGCACATCAGGGAAGAATTAGAATTGGACAGGGAGGGAGGAGGGGTCGAATTTGTCGGGGGAAAGTCCCAAGTTAACAAAGATCTCCTTTCCGTTGACAAGTTCTTGGGCAACAATACCGGCGGCACCAAGCATGGCAAGACGGCCATTTTGCAATTCCTTGGTGTGCAAGGCAATGAATTCAGTCTCGTCGGAGGGGCGAAGACCAAGGGGATCAAAGCCAACGTCACCAGGGAAGTAATCATCGTTCAACACTTGCTTCTTGACTTCAGTGGGCTTGATCCAGCCAACAAGGGCACGGTTCAACTCAAGGGCTCCAATGACAACGACAAGGATCTCGAAGAAGATGGGGGCAACGGCACGGACTTCGTCCAAGTGACGGATCGCGGGTCCAATGTCCTTGTTGGCGGTCTCGAAGAGAGGGTGGAATTCAAAGGGTTGTTCGGTGGCAAGGAATCCGACAACAGCCAACATGGCTACGCGTCCGTGCTGAAGTTCGGCCTCACGGTATTGCTTGACCTTGTCGAGGTCAGCATCGGCGGCAAAGCCCAAGGGGTCGAATTCGGGCACAGGGTCCAAAGATCCAGGTAGACCGTAGGCAAAGGCCTTCTCATCGGGGGTCCATCCGTTCAAGGAGGCGGCCTGAAGAGCAGTTTGCTTGGGAGCCTTTCCAAGGTTGAAGGCGGAGGCAGTAGAAGCGAAAAGAGCGATGGAGGCGGCGGCGAACTTCATGGTTTCTGGTTTGGTCTTCGAATTGGTATCTTGTCGAAATTGTGAGAATGTTGAGTGATGGAATACGAGAATGGGTTTTAGTGCTAACCCTGTCAGCTTGGGGTAGCTGGCGGGATACAATCACTCCACTTGTGATGAATCATCGATTACGTTTACGTCATATTGCGTCATACTGAATCATTTTGCGTCATGCAAAATTGGAAGGTCCGGCCGCTCCCTTCACCCCCACTTCCCACTACCTAGTGTTTTAGGTGCACATGCATCCCCTACCCCCTATTCCAAAGAGAAGCGAACAGTCACCCCCCGAATTTTTAGAACAATAAAGGGGAGATATAAGAAAATTTTCAGGGGTCACCCTTTTGTTATATTGCGGAAGATAAGAACCATTTTGCCCGAAATGAGGACATTTGGTCCGATAAATATTATCGGAGTAGTAAAAATGCTCGAATTTAATGCTCCGGCCTTAAGTTCCGCTATTCGTCTGAGTTCAGTATGAACGGGACGGGTGGGCCGGAAGGCTTGGGGTCTGGGGTGGGAATTTCCAGAAAGACCAGCTGTTCCGAAAACGGACGGACACTAGAGTAAAAAGTACAATTGAGCAAACATGGCGGTTGATGAAACGGTTAAATATATACGGCAATGATATAGCAATGAATATTTTAATGGTCAGTCATGGTATGATTTGGAGGTGCACCTCCAACCGCGTAAAATGTGAGTGGGGACTTACCCTTGACGAATCTCTACTAGTAATGTAAGACGCCCAACCGTTCTGGAATGACTGAAACAAGACTTTTTGTTTGAAAGCTCGTAGGAACAGGTAGCAAGACGTTAGAGAGAATTGCTGTGTTCGATAACGGGCATGAATCGCTACAACGGCAGAGTTAAATTCATATTATCATCATACAGCAACAAAGAATTATAAATTGACTAGGAAAGCATATATTATGAATTTTGTTTTTCTTCGTTCGTTCTGCTGACCAGGATGCATGTGGTATTGATAATAGCATATTGGTATACGATAAAAGCAGAAGCCCTTATATCTCTCGATTGGCACTCATATTGTATTTCAGTACACATATCACAATCGCTCAATGGAACATCGCGAAATTGCCTTTTGCGCCTGATCCTGATGGTCCGCAACGTCGACAAGATGACACTCGTAGCAGTGGCTCGTAACAGGTAGAACTGTAGCTTAAACTGTTGACCTCTATAGATACAATCAATTAGCATCCAAATAGACAACTAGAACATTCATTAGCAACCGAATCAGATTGAGTCGCAGAACTAGTAGCTACCGAGTTTAAAAATTTGTTCAAGACCCAAGACATAGAGTTGGTGTGAGCGACTCGGGGATCAGCACATAAAGAAGACAGAATCATTGCTAAGAAGGCTCAAGCTAAAAATTCAAACCGGGATATTAAATGGTCATGGATCAGTCCTACTTACTACGTGCTCTACCGCTTAGCTCTGATCTGCCGATTAGCTCTGATCTGCCGTTTAGCTCCGATATGCCGTTTAGCTCCGATCTGCCGTTTAGCGCCTTTCTGCCGTTTAGCGCCTTTCTGCCGTTTAACGCCTCCTAGTACAAAATCCTACGTGTTTTCTCGTAGCTCCTTCCGTTTAGCGCCTTTCTGCCGTTTAGCTCCGATCTGCCGTTTAGCTCCGATCTGCCGTTTAGCTCCGATCTGCCGTTTAGCTCCAATCTGCCGTTTTGAGTTTTCAGCTTATCCTCATTATTTGGCTAGCTTCATCGTAGCTAATCCTATGTTGTGTGTGTGTCGTTTGTCTCCATCTCATTTTTTCATTCTATCAGTGCATTGGTTTGTTGTGTCAAATAGCAGTGCATAGCACACGAAGGGCTGAGGATTGAGGATGCACACCGATCACAATTAGCTACGTAGATAAAGAATAACATTGCCCTAAATCAATGAACATGGATCACACTCAATCGTAATCTTGATAGCTTCTATTATCTTATTCTAGCTAGCTTAGCAGTTTGGTTCCACATCACGGTGGGTTGGATGATTTGGGATTTTGGTTTGCCATTTGCCATCCAATTCTCGACCCAGAACGCAAAACGCAATTTCGCGGTGTTCCAATTCTCAGGGGTCGTTTCTTCGGACTCCTTCTCGTCGACTTTGTTGTCTTGGAGCCTACCAGTCGGGTATTTCCAGCGATTCACTGCACTTCTGGAGTACATGCCGTATTCATCACGCGAAAAAGCCTGGTCTGCCACACCATCGTCTTCGCCACCAAGATAGGTGAACAGATCATTGTCATCACCGAGTTCGAAGTAGTTTTGAACAAGAGCATTGACTTCTTCATCTTGAAACAGATTATCCAAAGGGCGAGGAATATTGCCGGTGTGATCCAAGTCAGGAGTGTTGTAGCTGTAAGTGCGATTGTATCCGTGTTCTTTGTCATTCTTCTCCATCACCTCGGCAATGGTCTTACACAAATTTTTGGTCAGAGTCTTTTTCTTTGTGTCATTGTCAGCGTCGTCACAGAATCCAACAACGCACGGCCAGGGGTATTCGGTTCCGGACTTGTCCGGGTTGCCATTCATCATCGGTTCATCCTTCTCAGGTGAGAGACGACGATACAGTTTTTGAATTCGCACATCAAACTCATCAAAAAGGCACTTTTCCTTTTCTTTAATCAGATCAAATACAGGATTCATGTATCCCGACCGCTCTGTTTTGGTCCCTGCGAGCTTCATGTAAGCAACAATAAACTGTGAGTTAGGGCCACAACGTTCCGAATGGATCTCAGAGACCCTGGGCTTCGATCTACTCGGAGAAGGAGCAACACCTTTCTTCTTTGTTGCCGTGAACTTGAACTTCTTGATTGTTTCCTGGTGAGGAGAAGAAAAAAGAAAGGTGAGCATGGATGAATGCCATGTAGTGATAGAACGACGCAACAATCAAACTTGCCTTTTTCGCTGGTGGAGTCATGATGCGGATGTTGTTTGTCGAGGAAGGAAATATGAGTTGATTGTTGGACTTGGCTTGAGGAGATGAGGCTGCATCGAGAAAATCGTGTTTTCTCGATCCTCAACACTTCTCCAATTGGAACCGTTCAAGAACCGAGAAAAATGTTTTCATGGTATACTCCCATCGCTATTTGTAATTCAAATGCACATGGGAGTATAAATTTCCTCTATTACGGGATGTTTGGCCTTGGAAGCAGCACTCAACAGACCAATACTCTCACTGGTTTGCCTCTTGTGTATGGAAATCAGAGAACTCCATCTTGTTGGCGGGCTCTCTACATGCTAAGATTCAAATGGATATAGGAGTAGAAATTTCCTCTATTAAGGGATCTTCCGCTTTTGAACTAGGACTCAACAGACCGATACTACTCTTACTTGTTTTCCCTCTTGTCTATGGTCTCAAAGTACTCTTTCTTGTTGGCGGGCTCTCTACATTTTAAGATTCACATGCACATAGGAGTATCACTTTCCCGCCAATGAAAGCAGGCTCCGCAGACGCACACGAAATTTCCTCTATTAAGGGAACTTCCGCTTTCGAACTAGGACCCAACAGACCGATACTACTCTTACTTGTTTTGGCTCTTGTCTATGGTCTCAGAGTACTCTTTCTTGTTGGCGGGCTCTCTACATTCTAAGATTCAGATGCACATAGGAGTATCACTTTCCCGCCAATGAAAGCAGGCTCTGTAGACACACACGATCGTAACTACTCTCGTCGATGGATATGAGCATCTTGCACTCTGGTAATGAGCCCAATCACGCCCTTCCCCAGAATTTACCATGGCTCGCACAATGAGGGCAAAGGGAGAAGGAATAAAATTTCGACGGCTTCTGGACAAGAAAATACTCCATTGGTCACCTTTTTGTCGGGATGATCTCGTTTGTAAGCACGAGGATGATCACAATGAGGAAAGTGCACTGTGCACATGTCTGGTTTGTTTCCCTTGGCCAACTCGGAGAAACGAAATTTGTTGTGTCAGCTCTGCTTTGGAATGGATCAATCATCGGTCGAGTTTTGTGCAGCTTACAGGCCTTGAACATGATGGTGATGATAATAGTGGGATCTTGGAAGATAAAGATTTATGGCAAGAGAGGCGGTTCGACGTTTGACAACAACTTTGACACCGCCAGTGCAGGTGAAGCGTGAACAAGGACAGACAAGGATCTTGTGTGATGGCTGTTGGCTGTTGGACTTTGCACACGAACACGAGAGACGTCGATAGCTCAGTCAGAGGTTGGTTGACTTCTGTTCGACCAAGAGATCGAGAGAGCGACTGCACAGCAACACAGAGATACCAATCGTTGGAAATCAGAGCACTCCATCTTGTTGGAGGGATTGTGAACGAAACGAGGGCCCATCAACGTAGCCAACGATCACACCCAACACCCAACGACGACCAACATCATGGGCGCGCAAAAAGTGCTCCCATGGCGAACGTTCGTTGCATTTCTTTCGTTCGTGTAAGGAGGCGCTTCTCTTTATCGTAAATTTGGTGAGCACGACAGAGGCGGAACTTTAGTTCGGAAGTATCCACTCCTACCGAACAACGGTGAAGGAACGGCCGTGAAGCATTCTACGATTCATGAGTTTGTACGGAATCCAACCGCATGGACGCATTTTGGCTCATTTGGATTGGCATTTTGGTACAAGCCTATCCTAACGCCAACGAGGAGGACGAGTAGTAGCACCAGCCCAATTCACCAAGACAACAACACGAGAAGGATACGAAACGAGTGGCAAAGCAGAATCCGTCCAAGAAATTTCTTCGTCAATCTTCCACAGGAACCACAACCAGTCGTTTGGAACTACTCTTGAAAGAAACCAGAACAAAACAAGCAAGTTTGGATGCACCTCCCAAGCAACGAATGGACTTGGACCAGAAACTGATGGCTTGAGATGAATTGGACTTTGATTAAATGGATGGCAATGAGGATGAATCCGTCTTTGGTCGTCCGTCGTCACGAGGCACACTGGTTCCACAACGATTACCACTGTGGTTGCCTCGTCCCAAGGATGCTCGCAATCGTCCACAGTCTTGCCATTATCAACATCAACAGTATTGTCGGTGGGGCAACGCAAAAACGGAGTAGGGTTCCTCTGATACAAAAGAGGAAAGCTCCCCTCGACCCGGCAGCCGGGGCCATTGCAAACCAACCGCCACCACGAATATTGGCTGTAATCACACGACAATACCCACTCCACCATGATCCTCCAAGCCAAAACCAACACCGCCCCAATTCACCAAGACGACAACACGAGAAAGACACGAAACGAGTGGCCAAGCAGAAATCGTCCAAGAAATGTCTTCCTTGGTTTGGCACCACTCTTAAAGAAAAACCAGAGTCTTGTCATTGTCAATATCATCAGTATTGTCGGTGGGGCAACGCAAAAACGGAGTAGGGAATTCCTCTGGTACGTAAGAGGAAAGCTCCTCTCGATCCAGGAGCCAAGGCCATCGCAAACCAACCGCCACCACGAACCCCGCCAAACAGACTGTGGATGCTATTCGCTAGTAGTCACACGACAATACCCACTCCGCCATGATCCGTTACTAGCTTTAAATCATGGATGAGACAAGAACGTATGGTTCTCGTTTGGTTCATCGATTCCACAACACTAGCAACTATACTAAGACTGTGCGTCCATGCGTCTGCCATTATAACATGAGTCCAAACCGTATGTGTGCTTGCGCTAGACAATCAATAGACTATTAGTTTTACTCTCTTGGTATTACGAATAACCAAGATACTTACATATCTCGTTCATAACATATATTCCACATCATCCTCCTCGTCTTGCTCGTCGCTCCCTTCGTCGCTCTCTTCATTAACCTTGTATTCATGTTCCTCTTCTTCTGAATCATCATTCTCATCTTAATCATCATTCTCATCTGAATCACCATTCCAATTGCCATAACAGCCATCCTCTTCATCTTGTCCGTCTGAATCGTCTTCCTCAGTGTCATCCTCTTGCTCTTGCCAGTCGTCGCCTCCATCGCTTTCCTCTTGATTGACCTCCAACTCACTGAATTCCTCATCTTCCTCTTCTTCTGAGTCGTCGTTCTCATAGGAATCGCTTTCCTCTTGATTGACCTCCAACTCACTGAATTCCTCATCTTCCTCTTCTTCTGAGTCGTCGTTCTCATAAGAATCCTCATCGTCTTCCCAGTCGTCACCATTGTCACTCTCTTGTTTGCAATTTTCAGTTGACGAAGAAAGCACATAATTCTCAGGAAGATCAGGTTCGCTAAATTCGTGATGTTCCTCCACCAAACTTAATTTAACAACCCCGTCAATGAGATCATCATCGTTGTCATAGACGTAAGCCTTCATAGCAATACGTTTCCCATTTTCCTGACAAAGTCGAATATCACAGAGTCGTGATCGAATCCTTTCTGCGATATATCGCAACACATCAATTGCCTTGGAATACTTTTGGATGACACACAGACGGATGTAAAAATCATGCTCACTGAAATAAACGATACAATCAACAGGTTTAAACGCACAGCCTGCCTCGATGATAGTACGTACCAGATAACCAGGCATGCCTGGATGAGGGAAAAACCCTGCACGATAACGGAGACCTACACGATGACGGGGCATTATGCTTTCTTCGCAAAGGTTTCGACAAAACTATAACAGAAGTCGAACAAACACAACAACTTCCTACATCATTTCGTTCTTTTCTGCAGCACATTCAAATTAACCTAATGCTATGGTGGTGGTGCCACAAAGTTCAGATTCCATGCAATCGAATGAATTGAGCGCAAATGATAAGTAAGGAAATATTGCGATCATTCAAAAGTGATCCAATGAAACTAATTCCTTGGAATCTCGGATCAACAGTTTGGTCGCAGAACAATTTCACAGCCTAATACACAAACCACATGTCACAGAGAGTATGCATAGCTCCGTTAGCACAGAACCCATATGCAGGTCAGTTGGTAGACATTCCTCTGAATCTCGTATCGCCAGTTAGGTCGCAGAAAAATTTTGGAGCTTGTTAATACACGAACCACATGTTCCAAAGAGTATGCATAGCTGCCTTAGCACAGAAACCACATGTAGTTGTCAGTTGGTTCGTGACAGTTAGGTAGAAGACCTATCTACTGACTGTGTCACTTACCTTTGACTTCTCTTCTCACAATACTCATTTGGCCTAAGTTGTCACCAGTTGTAACCAGCAAGATCTGCATTACCAAGAAATGTTAGCTAGAGACACCTCGATCCAAAAAGGAATAGCCAGAGCAGTGGCAAGTCGGGATTCTCTATTGACTAAGAAAGGAGACTTGTTTTTCCCAAAAGTATGTTGTGTCTGTGATCAATTCATCAAGGTTGGGTCAGATGAAGATTGATGATATTCTTCATGAGAAAATAAAACCAAAATTCATGAAGTCTAATCTTGACTTTTCACACTATGGTACCGGACTAGAGAGCCAGAAACAGATCAAGAAACATTACACACAAACGTGTTACGATTCCTCTCATTCCAACAGAAAGTATCGTCCGCTGCAAAGCTTGGTTCTTTCACCGTCCTCTTATGCAATCAAAAAGGGACAATCTGAAGGATTTGGATGTTGCTCAGAATGTTACCATTGCATCATTTACATGAAAAAAAGGAACAGTGACCCTGATAAACTTCCCAAAAATGCTATCATCAATGGCTGAATGAGGTCGAACTCGCACTCATTTTGCCGGCGAGGACAAACAAACACGTTTTTTCATTCACGGCAGGATCACATAAATCAATTAAGGGTTGGCACTCCTTGTATTACAATGACCTCAAAGCTGTCAATGGGGTTATAAATTGGTGTCTGTCAGCAACAGGACAAGCTGACAGTGCACTTCCTAATCATGGCGAACAACAATGTGAACATACTGGCCAAGACATTGCTGCTCGATGGACAGAACTTTTTGATCACGACATGGATGATAGTGATGATGACAATGTCAGTGATGTTGGAAATGACATTCAAGACAATAATAGTGGCATCAGCGACAATATGAATGAAAATGATGACACAGATCAACCGCCACTTAATAGCAATGAATCGCCTCTTCTGCCTCAAATTGCTGTTGTTTTAACAGGTCCTTTCACACCTACACAGAAAGCTTTGACTCGTCAGCGCACAAACGTTCGATGGAATTTGGTCAAAAAAGCGCTACAATGGTTGAAACAACACAATCATTTGTACCATGACTTTGATTTGCCACCAGAACATCTTGTAAAACCAATTGTCATTGACAAAAGTGATGACGCACCTGCCTCAACGTCCAATGTTGAGCAAGTTTTTGAAATCACGGCGGTCTTCCCTGATTCTGATGAACCTCAGCAGAAAAATGGAGGGTTCTCCTCCCAGGATGATTTCATGCAAATGACGCTTGATCGTCTTTTGGTAGACCATGACAATAAAGATGCAACATTGATTTCAAGACCTTCGAAAACCTTGTTGAAAGACTATCAAGGTTCTAATCTCCTGAAGGCATTTCCTTTACAGTTTCCTTATGGGATTGGTGCCAATGATAAAGATGGAAATCCCCATGTCGGAATGAGTTACTTTGGGCATCTGATGCGACACTCAAGCAATTTTTTTCACCATGCTGATTTTGTATGTGTCGTACACAATATGTTTGAGCGTCAAAGAATGGTCTCAAATTCATATTTGCAAACCAGTGATACACAAGCAGAATCATTTGCTACAATCACTAACGAACAGATTCAAGATGCCATCAAGCGCCATCTTGAAAATGCCCAGGGATCAGGTCCTAGTGACCAGTTTTTGAGAAAGATGAAAGCTGTCGCATCTTCTATGGGACACACTGCAGGAGCTGCCAGAAAAGCACAACAAAATATGCTAGCAATGATTGCAAAATTTGGTTTGCCAAGTGTGATGTTTACAATTACACCAGAAGATGCCGTAAATTTCAGACTGCGTGTAATGGTGAACAAAAAGGTTGGTGAAGCAATTCCACCTAACCCAGCTACAACTTCAACTTTGGATCAACAAGAATTCATCCTTGACTGTGCTCGCATTAGACAGATTCACCCGGGAATGTGTGGTATTGACTTTGAAAATGTGATTGCAATAACGATTGAGCATCTCCTTGGCTGGGATATGAAAAAGAGAATGAACAAAATTGATGAAGGTTTATTTGGTGATTTGCTTGCGTGGTGTGATGCAGTTGAGGAGCAAGGAAGAAAAACGCTTCATGATCATTTTCTCTTATGGTTGTTAAAGTGGTCAAAGTTATTGAAAGGACTTGCCAATCAGGCAACAAGAGAACACTTTTCGAAGCTCTTAGTTGACTATGCATCAAAGGTCATGAGCACACATATGCATGGCGAGACTATTCCGCCTTGTGTAAATGATGCTTGTGTCTCACGTGCCTTCCACCCATGTTCCAAACAAGACATTCGGAATTTGCGAACAAAGATTGGTGTAACATCCCTTGGTGGGAAATCAATTGTCAGATGCGCAAACTGCAACACAGCAATGACAAGTGAAGCTCTTGTTCTTTCCAGATTGAAAAACATTCTCCCAGCCATGGCTTTTCAAGAACAACAACCACAGAATGACCCAATGGCACAAGCTTCATCCTTCAATGTTCCACTCACAAATTCAATGGAATTGTTCCTGATGCGTCAGCAGATCTTACATCCCAAGAGAATGACAACTGATGGCACCTTTGTTCTGACAGTATTACGCAATTTGCATCGCTCAAAACATGCTATTTCTTGTTTCAAGAAAGGAGACGAGTGTCGTATGCATATTCCGTGTGCAGAGTGCAAAAAAACAGAGTTGAAGTTTTCGGAAGATTCAACAAAGTGGTTTGATTGGAAAGGCAATGATCAATCCAGACACTTGTTCACACTGAAAGCAAATTGAAAACACCATGATGCATTTGTCAATATTCACAATTGTCATGCAAGCCAAATTTTTGGTTGCAATACTAATGTTGTGACAGCTGTTGACGGAGGAAGTGTCATGTATATGACATGTTACATTTCTAAGAATACTCAAGAAGAAGACAGTTCACTGTTTACAAATGCAGCTAAACAAATGATACGAAAAATGCGGGAAAGATTGCTTGAACTTGAGCAGACTACCAATTCGACAGAAATTGAGACAGTTGAGCAAGACCGTGAAACTTCTGGAATGAGGGCATTAATTGGGGCAATGTTGCTGTCCACTTCTGCACATATATGCGTGCACCGATGGCTTCTTACTTGGTGCGAAATAATGGCTCAAGGTTTCGTTATTCACATGATTTTGCATATGTGAATCTCAAAAATTTTGAAAAAGCAACCTTGCAAGATTTGTCCCTTGATTCGATTGATGGAAACACCTTTCTGACGTCAGATGTTGCAAATTACTTGTTCCGCCCAGAAGAACTTGAAGATGTTTGTTTGTATGATTTTCTGTCCAACTTCACAGTGACCAGGAAAACATCAAAAAGCTTGGAATGGATCAAGGAACACCCTTCAAAAGACCATCTTGGTGTAACAGCCGCAAAACATACAAAGATACCACTTGTGACTTACAAAGATTTTGTTGACACCAAATATTTTGGGAATTGAAACATTGAAACAGAAGAAATGCCGGATGATATCTTGCACGAGGAACATCATTACATGGAACTTTATGCAAAAAAAGCAAACATCTTGTTCCATTCATTCAGATCCTTTCCAGGAGATTTGACAAAGGATGGTTCATTTGTTAAATGTTTCCAAGCAGCACTTCGGAGTGGAATGATCACAGCTGAGCATTGGCAAATTCTTGCTAATATTCAAGATTGTCGGAACAGTCTAAATTCTGGAAGACCAGTGGATCCTCTGGAAAAAGAAACACAAAAGCCAACTGACAACTGTTGTGTCCATGATGAATATGATAATGAAAATGATGAGGATAGTGCTCTTCACAAAGATTTTGACAGTGCCTTTGAGGAGCTTATTGAGACGGTCAATGACATGAATGAGACAGGACTTGACTTGAGGTCGCCAACCAACATTTATCAGATTCCATCATGTATCATTTGCAAATGTGGAACGTCAAACTGTGGCATTCAAAACATTGTTACACCTGTTATAGATGAAGACAACGGCTTTACAGGAAATGTTCTACAGCTCCTGGAAGACACCTCAGCTTCACATGTGGGTCTTGAGTCCACCCCTGAAACGTCCTTTTCTCATCATGTAACCAAAGCAGCTCTTCATGAATTGGCAATTTCACGGACAGAGAGAATTACAGCTGGTGATGGACAGCAAGATATCAAAGCGATTGGAACATTGAAAAATATACGCGAATATGCAGCCCACCATTTCAGAGACGATATGGATCAGCGCTATGCATTCGAAGCAATCATTTCTGCTTTTATATTGCGTTTGCATGATGAGGCAAACCGAAATTCAAATACAAATCCTGAAGCAATGCCTACACGGAAACGACAGAAACTTGACAACATTCAAAAGACATTGCAAAAAGTCAACAGGGGAAACCAATTCATTGCATTTCTATCAGGAACAGGGGGGTCTGGGAAAAGCCACGTTATCAAAACAATTGTACGATACGCCAAAAATTTGTGCTACAACCTCCACATCAGGTATGACAAGAGAACTATTGTCGTTACTGCTCTTACAGGTGCTGCGGCAGTTGGGATAAATGGAGAAACAACTGCTATGGCTTGTGCACTAAACAGAGCAATTACCGAGGAACCAGAGCAATGGAAAAATGCTTATCTGTTGATCGTTGATGAAATTTCATTTGCCTCAAAAGAAGTCGTTGATACTCTTGATCACAAATTGCGACAAATATTGCAGCCGGATGCAGCCTTTGGTGGAATTGCTCTTGTCTTTGCAGGTGATTTCACACAACTGAAACCAGTCAAAGCCCCTTTTTAAGGACTTTGTGAAATGGTAACACACATTCCTTGAACTTAAGACAAATCACAGGTTTTGCCTTGATCCACCATGGGGGACAATTCTTGAGACATTTCGAGATGAGGGACCAAGCAATGGTGATGTGGCGACAATCAATACTCGTGTTGTTGGATCTAAACATGGACCAACAGAGAAAGACATTCCTCCAAATGTGGTTTATGCAACGAAAACTAATCTTGATCGAGCAGCAATCAATGATGCCATTTTTGCTAAACATCTGGAAAATACCCATTCAAAAGATCCTAATGTTGACCCTCCCATGCACACAATCTGTATCAAAGCGTCCAACTTGAAGTGGAAAAAAGCGGGAACAAGAAATGACTATGTTGATTTCAACAAGGCAAGTGAAGATATCCTATATGCCACCTGTGGTGAGGGTCACTTGCAAGGACGAGACAACAAGAGATATGATCCACTTTTGAAACTGTATTATAGAAGACCGTTGTGTATCAATGAAAACAAAGACGTTGAGTCATGTATTGCTAATGGAGCCATGTGTGAATTCAATGGCGTTCTCCTTAAGCAAGGGGTGACATTAACTGATTTGGAGAAAATATTGATTGATGGATATTATGTTTGGAGTCTTAAGGTCACTCAAATCGAGGGAATCAAGGTGAAAATGGTTGATGGAAACCAGAACCATGTTGTTCTTTTGAAGCCTCAAACTGTTACTCAACAAGTGCAGTTCCCACTCCCCATGTTTGGCATGAAACGAGTGAGGAAAACGATGAAAATGACGCAGCTTCCTCTCAATGTGTCCAATGCAAGGACTGTTCATAAGCTACAAGGGAGATCAATCGAATTTCTTTACATATCGAACTGGGACTACACGGGCAATTGGAACTATGTTTGTTTGTCGACAGTTTGCCAGCTCAAAGGCCTTTTCCTTGCAAAACCACTTATAGCCGACAAATGTCGTGGAATGTCTGCTGAATGTAAAGAGTTTCATGTACATTTCCGGACAACTAAACGTCCGCCACCCGCGGTTCAGCTCGATGAAAGACTTAATTAACTTTCATTTCTAGGAAGTGCTGCCAAAGATAAATAGAATAGTCCTGTCCACTGTACTACTGATACTGAACTCAGCCGTCCTTTACCGCCTTGGCGGTTTCAATTTAGGGTATTGTAGAGCTCTCTGTTCAGCGCACGTATTCTTCCTCGCTCTCTGCTGGAACTTGCTGAACCATCTGGTGAACAGACCTCCTCGACCAAGGTTGGTGTCAAGTGTCAAGATGCGATCTTTTCTAGGAACGGTTGCTTCCTTCGCCTTGACAATGCAGCTTCATGGTATCGAGGCCCGTCCTATGTTATTAGAAACAATGCCATCGTCTCGACAAAGTACCACTCTCAGACCTCGAAATCAAAAGGCATCGCTGACTGATCAGTCTACATCTGGTTCGTCAAGTGAAACAAGCAAAGATCCCGACGACAAGTATTGTCATGAGAAAGATACTCTTCTGGTTCGTGGTGGTAATGAGCATTTCTTATCGTCAACAAGTACCACGAAAAGAGTGTGGGAAGTTGTGAAAGAATATTGGTATCTTGGACTGATATCTTTTGGTGGACCACCGGCTCACGTGGCCCTTCTACGTGAAGTTTTGACAGTTCAAAAGAAGTGGTTAACGGAAGAAGTTTTTCTCGAATTGTTTTCTGTCGCACAGGGACTTCCTGGACCGTCCTCCACGCAACTGGTAATAGCAACGGCGATTTCGCATGCAGGCATTCTTGGAGGTGTCGTGGCCTGGATCTGTTGGTGTGTACCAAGTGCTTCACTCCTCTCCTTGGCAGGAGTCGCACTGGTTCAACACCAAGGGAAAAGTTCTCCGTTTTGGATGCGAGGCATTCCCCCCGCTGCTCTGGCTTTGACACTCAAAGCTGGATACAAATTCGTCAACACGTTGGATTCTCTTCAGCAAGTACTGGCAACAATCAGTTGTATGGTTGCGATCTTGATCAACTCGGACTTGAGAATACCCCGAACGAGTGCCCAGTTTGTGTACCCGTCCTTGTTGGCAATGGCTGGTATGGCGACGCTTCTGGCAAAGCAGAAAGATGCTACTCGTACGTCATTGTCTTCTTCCAAATCCAGTGCTCTGCAAAAAACAAAACAAACAGCGCCGCCACAAAACATGCTCGATCATCTACCTCTTTGGACTGGTGCCTTGGCGTTTGGAATATGGATCGTGCTGTTTCTGGTAGCATCGTTTCTACCATTCACAAGTCCACTTTTCCGCTTGTTTGCCATCAACTTTCGAACTGGCTCCATAATTTTTGGCGGTGGCCCTGTCATTGTACCGTTGCTTGCAGCGGAGCTGGTTCCGGAGACGATTCCAGGAGATCTTTTCTACAACGGGGTCGGCTTGACGCAGTCGTTGCCGGGGCCATTCTTTAATTTTTCCGCTTATCTCGGTGCCCTTCAAGCGGGTTGGAAAGGCGCTCTGGCGGCCAATCTGGGCCTGTTCTCCCCTGGCTTTATTCTCCTGGTGGCGGCCTTGCCATTTTGGTCGCAGCTCAGACACTCGGCCAGTTTCCGTAAGATTCTCCGCGGCGTGAATGCAGCCGCGATTGGATTGATTGGATCCGCATGCGTCAATATTTACTCCAGTTCCATCAAGAGAGGCGCTGACTCGATTGTGCTGGTTTTCACTTCGAGCCTTGTATCGTTTTCCAACAATCTGCCGTCTCCGTTGATCATCTTTTTGGGTGCTGTTTTGGGAGCGATCTTGTCCATCCTACAGCTGGGGCAGAAAGCATATGGGTAAAGAGTAAAGAAGTCACATGTCAGACGCAAGTAAGGGCGCAGTTAAGTTTTAGGGTAGTCATTGTGAGTTCCATCTTTCACCCACCCTTTTGTCATTTCGCAGTTATGATGCCTCCTAGATGTGAGCACAGATCGTTCGAACAGTTAATAGGAGTATCTTCTTGCATTAGCCCATGATAGTGCGGCTGCAAACTCTAGGGCAGTACTCCTCTAGAGGAGCTACCAAGGAGTTCGGGGAGCTATGTGCTGCGGTCCGAAGTCCGAACTGCCACGCGTCTGTTCGACGGACGGCGGATAAGGTCAAGTCGCTTTCATCACGCATCTTTTGTGGTGTCCATAGTCCAGACTCCAGACACATCCATCATTCTGTTCAAGAACCATAAGTTTTGTTGTTGTGCCCTTGTGTGTGAATGAACAGCATGGTTTCTCGTGTTTCCGTTTGTCTGCTATTATTGGTTCTGACCTCATGCACCATTGGAGTGAAGGCCACACCTCCGCTGCAACCTCCTTCGGCGGTCCCCAAATCCTGTCGAACAAATAATGATGATGATCGACACCAGGTTCCCTCTCAATCTACAGCCACAACTACTAGCTTGTTTGGTGTGAGTCAACGTCTTCCTTCAGTGCTCAGTATGCGTGGCGGTGCTGTGGAGGAACCGGCATCACTCGATGACGTCAAGGCTCTGTTGTTAAAGGCTGGTGGCGAACAAAAGTTGGTGGTGATTGATTTTACAGGTACATTCTTCTTCTTCTGCGATTGTGGATTTTTACGTGAATGGGTCACTCTCTCTCTCTCTCTCTCTGACTGGTTGGCTGTCTGTTTTTCATTGTGTGTTGTACGCTTTGATGTTCTTTCTCAACAGCGACATGGTGTGGACCATGTAAGATGATTGCACCTCTGGTACGTCCATGGTTGTTTCGAGTTTGCGAGCATTTTCATAAAGATATATGGCATTCGGTGAAATGCCATGTCTTTTGTCAAGAAATGTGTTGGAGTCGCGCCTTTGAATCCTTGTTTCATTGACTGATTGTGGACAGAGAGTATCCTTCCAACAACCGGAGTTTCGCCAGTTGTGTGTCGGTACGGTCCCTGCTGTTGCGCCTCTCATTTTTTGTTGTTTGGTGTCTCTCTGGATGCGTGCCATTTCGTTGTTTGTTTGGTGTCCTGTGGCGAATGCTATATAGTTTAAAGAATTGAGCGAATCCTACGACAATGTGGTGTTTCTCAAGGTGGATGTGGACGAGAATCCGGATACGGCGGCCGAATACAATGTATCCGCCATGCCAACCTTTGTCTTTATCAAGGGTGGTGAAGTTGTCGAACGACTCATGGGAGCCAATCCAGGACGGCTTCAAGAACTCATTGAAGAATACCAGTAAAGTGTAACTGTGCGCCAAAAGCAGGTTGCAAGGAACGCCGCAGACATGTCATTCCGATAAAGTAGAGAGATATTGCCTCAGGCGCCGTGGCTCCTTGTCATGGAACAAAAGCTTCCAACGCACAACCTATACTCGTACAACAATCTGGTGAACAATTCTCTTTATTCGTATACTTCTACTAGCGGAATCGTTCGCGACTAACTATAGCTTGCGTAGCGCGAGTGTCTTAGGAGGAAGACTTGCCGCCGCCGCCGCCATAATTCGAGTAGTCTTGTTTGGCGAAATGCGCTGTCCAGACATTGGGTGTATCCGGGTCGGGTGGGGGAGGAGCGCCTCGAAACGATTGGGATTTGGAGGATTTACGGTCCTCCGTGGGCAGCTCGGCCAGTTGTTCCGAATAGCGGCCATCTTTCGGATTGAAGAGTAACCGGCATCGTCCCAAGGTCCCATCAAAGCGATTCTTTTTCACATCCAGGTACTTGTTGCTGCCTTCGCGTTGCAAGATCAACACGGTATCGGCTTCTTGCGTGACCTTGGCCGATCCATAAAAGGAGGAAATGTACAAGGTTTCCCCCTCTTCCTTTTTCGGATGGACGACGAGGGTAATGTGAACATTTTTGTCCGTGGCAAACCGACGAAACCTTTCAATCGCCACATCTTGAACATCAAATTTACTAAAGGAACTTTTCATCGACTTTTCCCGCGAGACCATAAACTGCATATTGTCCAAAATAATGTGTTCCACATCATTGACATAGACCGCATAGTCCATGGTATCCAAGACTTCGTCAATTTCGGAGCCTCCATGAAACTTCATAAAGTACATGGGGAGTTCGGAAAAGCGATCGCCAATGGCTTCCAGTTCTTCTCGCATGGAGGGATCCCCGCGCGGAAGCGGTTTTCGCGCAAACTGATGCAAGAGTTTGTGCACCAATCGAGTATTTTTAATTTCAAAACTTCCCCAGAGCACGTTAATGCCCTGTTCGGCCATGTCCAAACTTTGTTGGCAGAGAAAGGTGGTCTTTCCCGAGCCGGTCGGACCGGTCAAGACGGTCATTTCTCCGCGTCGAAAGCCCTTGATAATCTTGGTGAAATTTGGCATGGAGGTGAGGGCAGCCCCCGAATACTTGTCGGGGTTGATGATTTCGTCAAAGACGTGTTCGCGCAACTCGGAAAAGGTGGCAATCCGTTCGTGTGGCGTCACTTCGGCCGTATCCAAGATTTTGTTAATATCCAATCCCATTCGCAAGGCATCATTCGCGTCCTTGGGCAAGTGTTTGCTCTTTTTTCCACTCTTTAGTTTCACACAATTGGTGGAGGTGGGTCGCACAATGTAACAACGGGACAATCCAAATTTCTTGGCAAACTTTTCGGCGCCTTCAATGCCGCCAGCGTCATTGTCCATCCACAGGTAAATCTTATGAAAGCGTTCCAACAGAGGCAAGACTTCGGGTGGTAACGACCGACATCCATTGGGCAGGGAAATGGCGGGTCGGTGTGTGGCTTGCCACACGGCCATGGCATCAAACTCTCCTTCCGTCAAGACGACTTCGGTGGCACCGTGTGGAACTGTGTGAAAGCCAAAGAGTCCCCAGCCTCCTCCCTTGGGATCGAGTCGTTGCCATCCCTTTTCTTCGACAGAACGCACCTTGATCCGGCGCAACAAAAAGGTGCGGTCTTCTTTCCTGCGCTGTTCTGCTTTGGGGTCTTCCTCCTCATCATCGTCATCGTCGTCGTCTTCATCATCATCTTCGTCGTCGTCATCATCGTCTTCATCATCGTCGTCACCTTCTTCTTCTTCTTCGTCGTCGTCAACATCATCTTCGTCGTCGTCGTCATCATCTCCACCTCCCATTTGGGGAGCCTTGCCACTCGTGTCTTTTGTGGTGTTTGTGGATGATGCCTTTGTGGAGGACGCTTTCACCGTGGATTCGGGCAATTCACAGACAAATTCCGCCCCGCGCAATCGTTCTTGTTCTTTAATATCCGTGACACTCAGCAACCAGGGAAAGGTGACGCTGCCGGCAATTTCAGTCCGAAACAGCAAAACAAAACAACAATAAAACATGAGAGACTCGACCAACGCACACACACCTCCCAACGTCACTTTCACACGTACCAATCGCTAAAGACCCATTGATTGGTCTGGGGATGGACAAATTTGTACTTGGCTTGTCCGACGCCATATTTGAGCAAGGTGCCTTCCTCCAAGCCCCGGGTGTGGACCAAATACTGGTAGACGGGTCCATTTGTGGCCTTTTGCTGCCACAAATTGTGCGCATACACGCCCGGCAATTTGGGATGCGGCATGGGCAAACACGGCACTTTGGTGGAGGGTGGTGGTGGGGTGGTGGTGGTGGTGGGAGCCGCAGCCGCAGGACTACTACTAGTGGACCAGGATGCGTTGGTCGGCGGCGCCAATCCGGCCGCTTGTCCAATCGATTGCACCGGATAGGCGGTTCCCCGGAGTCGTTGTTTGAAATCGTACCAGGATCCTCCGGCTCCACAGCGATGACAAAAAAAGGCGCCGTCCGTTTTTTGAATATACAATTTAAAGTGATTGTCGGCCCGACCATGCGTC
Organism: Epithemia pelagica; assembly: GCA_946965045.2. Taxonomy (NCBI): domain Eukaryota; phylum Bacillariophyta; class Bacillariophyceae; order Surirellales; family Surirellaceae; genus Epithemia; species Epithemia pelagica. Next base: position 684,615 of record OX337238.1, on the reverse strand, counting down.
GGTTTGCCACAGAGGGGACACTCCTTGACGAGAATATGCGTCGAGTTTTCCTGACAAACGGCGCCGGGAGGCAGAACGGCCTGCACTTGATCGACCGTCAACTGCAAGGCATAATGTTTCGAGACAAAGGTGGAAGCCTGGCGGCGGCGAACCAACGACGTCGACAACCATGGAACTGAGGAGAATCGCCCGCTTGCAAGGGAGGAGATACCACGAGGACGAGGACCAACGAATGGTGACGGTTGGGGATTCCACAAGGAGGAGGAGGATCCTCCTCTCACGGCCGGTGCGGAGAAACCCGAAATGGGGGCGAGTGCTGCTGCTGCAGTGGATTGCGGCCGTGGTCGTCGTCGTGGACCATTTCGTTTCGTCCCCACCACAGTTGCCGGAGCCGCAGCAGCACTGCTACTACGCAACGTGTCCAACGACAGGGCTGTTGGAGGAGGACGGAACGCCACTGACCGACAAGAACAAGTACACCGATTCATTCTCCTACCACCACCCGAACCAAAAGAAAATGAGGAGTGTGCTCCGCTGTGGTTCTGGATTTGTGTTTGGCTTCCCAAACCACTCTCCAGCTGTTTCCATGTCTTTGGTTCCTAACTGGTTTCTTGACTTTGGTCTGTGGATTCGCTTGGTGGTGGTATCTTGACCGTCACGATCTGCCGGCGCGCATGCCCGGATGTTGCTTCACGTCAAAACCTAAACACCACCGTCTGGCCGTCGACCATAATGCAGTTTCAGAAAAGCGATTGAAAAGCGCTTGAAAAGCGATTCATGAAAAAGTATCTTTGGTTGGACTTTCGGGATTTTCGATTCAGATTTCGTTGTTGTGGCAAGCCGTTCGGAATCGGCGACAAGCCGTCTGCCTCCTCTAAACTGCAAACTCACACTGGACCGAATGAGAATGATGCGCATGATGCTTCCAAGGACGCCTCCGACACGAATAATACGACAGATTGTGTCCTGCGGTCCGCATCCCCAATGGATCGCTTCTGGTACGATTTGGACGACGGGAGGGACGAATCGTTGTGCTGCCGTGCTTCCTCTGGCGACTTCTACCATGACGATTCGTTCCGTCCGAACCACACCCTCCAAGGCCTACAACCACAACAAGAACCACAACCACAAGAACCACAACAAACCATTCGCCACATCACACGGCAAACCAAAAAATCGACACTCTCCATCCACCACCAACAACAATACTACCAAAAAAGACTTTTCCCCCAAAGATGCCGTGCAAGTGTTGCCGATTAAATTTCCACCCGGTCCAGGACAAGTCGTGGTGGTGTGTCATCCTGGATTGGAAGGTGTCGTGAGTCAAGAATTGAAACGACTCGACATTCCGCACGTGGCACCACCCTCCAGCATGGGGACAGCAACCTCTCCACAACCACCACATCAACGACGACGACCACGATCGAATACGACTCGGGCCCATGCCTTGATGCAAGCCTCGATGGGCTTTGGCCATGCGCACCACCAACAACTCGAACGCTTGGGAAAACCAGTGCATCCTCGGTCCCAGGCATGGTCCTCCTCCCAACGACAGTCGTGGCAGGGTGGTCGACCGCCATCCTTGCTGCATCGGTCCGGTGTCGTGCCCCTCAAGGGCTGGCCCACAACGCTCAAGACAATCTTGTCGTGTCATTTGCACTTGGGATCGGCCAGTCATGTCTGGATTGGTTTGTTGCCCCCACACGAAACCTGTCGTGCCTTGGGCGAATTGACCCGCAAAATTGCCATTTTGATTCCGTGGGCTGGCTTTGTCACACCCTCGGTCCGCTTGTCTCCCTTGCCGGGGACGAGTCGTCTCGAAGGTCCGGCCGCCACGCCGTGGCGACGACCCATGGACATGGAGCAATCATCATCAACAACACCGACGACCCATCATCCGAAACTACACAAGACTCTGTATTGTCGAATTCGCGTCTTGTCGACGCAGGGGAGTCGACTCACGTCCATTCGGGTCATTCGCGACCATGTCGTTCGGGGCATGAATCAAGCCTTGGGCCATGGAGGTCCGGACGTTGATCCGCGACCCGAACCCGTGCAATTGTATCTGCCGCCCACCGACGACAATGACAAGAATGACAAGGACGACAAGGACGAGGCACGAGCCGCCCACCACGAGTGGAAGGACGACAACGAGGACAACGACGATTGGGAAACTCGCTTTTCGTCTTCTTCTCACCAAACGACCACCGCAAAAGCCAAAAAGCCACAACCGAACTCGCACAAACCACCCTCCAATCTCTTGTGTTTGGTGGTGAATTTGGTGCACGATCAATTGCAAGTGTGGTGGGATACCTCGTCGACGCCCTTGCATCAACGAGGCTATCGCTTGTCCACAGCCAAGGCACCGTTGCGGGAAGATTTGGCCCATGCCATGTTGTACAATGCCGGATGGATTCCACCAACAACAACCAATACCAACAAGACGACGGCCGTGGTGGATCCCAGTGATAATCCCTGGGAGGCTGCCGCATCGACCAGTAGTACCAGTACGACTCAAGAACAACCACAAGAGGAGGAGGAGGAGGCGTCGACTCCTACAACAACGTCGACCAATACGACGAATACTACATGGCAAGCCTTTTTGGATCCCTTTTGTGGATCGGGGACCTTGGCCATTGAGGTGGCCGCCATGCGTCATGGATTGGCACCGGGACGATTGCGTCCGGCACCCTTGGCGGGGACCATTTGGTACGAACCGCATCGATGGAAAACCTTGACCCACGCCGCCTCGTCCACTCCATCCACCAACAACACTACGACCATGATTGCCTGTTCGGATCGCAATCCGGGAGCCTTGGCCATTGTTCAGGCCAATGCCCAACGGGCCGGTGTTCAAGACTTGATCCATGTGCAATCCTGTCCCCTGTCGGCCCATGAATGGTTGCCCCGACCCGTCAAATCCAAAAAACAAAAGAAACAAAACAAGACCACAAACGTCAGTGAAAGTGCGACCATGGAGGAGGATACGATTTGGGAGGATCCAGTGCGGTTGGACGACGACACCATTCAAAAGGAACAGGACCAACACGACAAGGAGGAATGGACCATGGACAACGACAAGGTGGATTGCTCGACGACGACGACGACGACGACTACTACTACTACAAATCTCGCACACAGTGACGGTACGGAACAGGAGGACGACAATGATGGTGAAGATGACGAAGATGAGGAGGCGGAAGAGGAGGATACACATGAATCAGAAGCCTATGCCATGGACGACACCCAACCTTTCCAGGACGACAGTCTTGACAACGCCGACCCAACAAGCCTTCCACCCTTGAATACCATACTGGAGCCTACCAATATTCTCTCCAAAATTCGGGCATCCGGCGACACCCCTACGGAACAACAAGCGCACCAACAGGGATTGCTCATTGTTACCAATCCTCCCTTTGGACGACGCATCCAAAGTCCCTCCCACAAACAACGCGACGACAAGGACAAACGAAATTTTGGACAGCGTCGCATGGAACGCATCTTGCCCTTGTTTCAAACCCTCAAGACACGATTGGATGCCTTGAATGACGGGGGATTTTTGTACAAGCTGGCCATTTTGACCGACAATGAACATACGCTCAAACGAGCGGGATTGCGCGAGGTGAAACCCAATTTGCAATTCAGTCATGGAGGCATTTTTGTGTCCAGTATGGTCACCACCAATCGCATTCATATCAAACCACCCAAAAAGAACAAACCCAACAACAACACCAATAACAAGACGACTCACCAGGCCATTGCGGACGACGGCGACGACGGCGAGGAGGAGAGGATCTATGGTGACAATCGAAACGAGGAGGAGGAGAATACTCTGCGTGATGACAACCCCTGGAGTGTCCGGACAGTCATGTCGTCCTCCAGTACTACCGAATCGGAGGACGCAAGCACCACAGCCGAAAAGGACCAACCACGGCAGGTGTACGCCCACAGTGATCCTTAATACTACCTAGAAACGTTGTACGCCACGAAACAAAACCTTGTCAAGACCTTTTGTGTTTAGTGTCATTTCAACCCTGGGCGATCGAGACGAACAAAGGGTTGGGGGAGACTCGATACAAACTGTGTGGGAATGGATGTCTCGAAGTGATGCTCGTAGGAATGGAATCTACAAACGTGTGTGTGCATGTGCGTGTTACTAGATAATGATTGCCGGTGGTCCCTTGGGTGTCGTTCGTGCACTGCTGCTGCTGTTGGTACTATTGCTGCGACTCGGCTGTTGTTGTGGTTGTTGGGGAGCCGTGCCGCCACTTTGTCGCGCCAACGGTGGAATTCCCATGATGCGCATCAAAATTTGCCACAACCCCACGGGAAAGTACCCTGTTCCTCCCTTGGGTCGCAATGCAATGGCGGTCGATTGACCAGTGGCAATGCGTTCCGATTCTGTCAGGATACTAATGGATGCCGCACGATCCATGGATAAAAGGGGGACCGCCTCCCTGTCTGTGATGGTAGGTTCGGAGGGCGTGTTTGTTGTTTGTGGCAGTGACTCTTGTGTTCCATTTGAAGTTTTGGGTCGTTCCACTCTGTCAAATTCCTTCTTGTTGTTGTTGTGACTGGTGGAAGTGGGTCTTTGTTGTTTCGTATTGCTCGTTTCGGAAGATTCTGATGCGGTTTGAGCTGGTTGTGGCAAGGGTTCTTCATTTGCGTCCGTCGTTGTCAAACTATTTGCTGCGGAACTGGTACTCGCTGCTTCCAAAGAGCTGGTTTCCTCGACTGGAACGGACGGTCCCTTGCCTTTTGTTTGTTCTTCTGTGTCGTTGGGCGGCTGCTCTGGTGGTGGCAATGAAGCGGGCGGTGGCTGACGTTCTGGTCGTGGTTGTTGTTGCTGTTCGTTTTGTTTCGGTTCGGATTGTTGTGGTTGTGGTTCCTTGGCTGGTTCTCGCTCGGGTTGCTGTTCTTGTTCTTGTTGTTGCACCGCCACCGCGTCTTGGACTTGTTCGAGACGACGTTGACATTGTTGCTGGGCTTGTTGCAATCGGTCGTAGTCAAACTCCAAGGTTCGCAATTCTTCGCGCAGGGTTCGTACCAATTGAATGCCTCCCGTCAATCCCCGACGTTCGACTTCAGTCATGTTTCGTCCATGTTCTTCCGACAAGTCGGTAATGGCCACGCGCAATTTACGAACCTTGATTTGACTAGCTTGCAGTTGAGCTTGCAAGGTTTCGTATTCTTGTTGTTCTTGTGTCGCTTCGGGATGGTCCTCCAGGGGTGCCGTGGATGGGGAAGGAGCCGAATGATCTGGGCCATGGTCGACCGACGTGGTGATGATTGTGCTGGTGGTAGGGGCATGTGGTTTGGTGTGTTGTTGTTTGGATTGCTGATGGTTGTTGCTGTTGTCTGTTAGTGTCGTAGTATTGTTCCAAATTTCTTGTACGGTCGGATGGTCGTAACTTTCAAAGTGTTGTTGGATCCATTCTTGCAATTCCTCTTCTTGTTCTTGAAGTTGCAATTCCAATTGTTGCACCTTGCCTTGTTTCTCTTGTCGTTGTGTTTTGAGACCCTTGACATGACTGGCCAAGGCCGCCGAAGCACCACCGGAATGACTCAACAAGCCATGACCAACGGCCACTTCTTCGGCCAAATTGTCCAAACACGTTGTCAAGGCCCGGGCCAAGGAATGGACTTCTTCCAACCGATTGCGCAACTGTACCAAATGAGTATTGTTGCCAGACGACTCCAACAAGGAACCGTCTGTTCCAGGACGATCCAAGACAGCCGTACTTGGTTTGGGATCGATCTGTTTGTCGTTGTTGTTGTTTGTATGGATTTCGTCCTCCGACTTGGTAGACTCACTGGATGCATTCGTTGTCGTTTCGGAATGGCTGCTGGTAGGATTATTATTCGTCAAGGCGGCATGACACTGCGGTGCGTGCAAATCCAAGGCCCAGGCCGTCAAGGGTTTGGGTCCCAATTCCAACGTGGGTGGCATACCGGCCGACAGCAATTCTTGCAATCGTTGCACGTCGTCATTGGATCCCATGCATCGCAAGGCTTCGGTACAAAAGGCTTGTTCCAAGGCCTTGTATTTTTCGGTTTTGTTGTTGTGGTTGGCCGAGTGTTGCTGGACCAACAAGTCCCAGGCCGTTTGATGATGCATGGCTCGAGCCGTTTGAAGAGGAATGGAGGGAGGCAATTCGGGTCTCGTTGTTGTGGTGGTGGTGGATGCATCCCCATTCGCTGTCGTCGTGTCGGGCCGGAGACTGGGATTGGCTCCGACTCGCAACAAACATTGGACGGCATGGACCGATCCATACCAGACCGCGACATGCAAGGCTGGCAATCCCCCCTCGTGCAACAAGGCATTCTTGGTCATTGCTACTCCTCCAGTGGTATTGGTAGTGTCGTGGTCCGTTTCGTCGGTGCATTGCGCCAAGACCTTGTTGAGAATGTCGGTCCGGTCATGTTCGGCAGCCATTAAAAACAAGGATTGATTGTCCTGGAGCGATGTGGCGGCCTCATCCTCGTCATCCTCATCATCTTCTTCTTCCTCGTCGTCGTCCTGTGAAACGGCCTCCTCGTCTTCTTCTTCGTCGTCGTCATCCAAGAGATCGTCTTCCAATGTGACTGTACTGTGTACTCGATCTCGTGCCGGTCCACCGTGGTTATTGTTATTGTTGTGTAGGACTTGATGAGGAATGTTTGGATCGTCGTCATCGTCGTCGTCATCATCATCATCATCCTTGTCCTGGTCTGCCTCGTCCTGATGATCGTCATTCTGCTCCTGGGTAGTTGTGGATGGTGGTAGTGGTGGTTCATCGTCTTGAGGATTGACGGGACATGGGTCCACCTCCTCTTGCGTTGCCGAATGGTCCACCACTTGCTCCTCCTCTTTTTCGTCTTCTTCATTGTGGACCGACTCGCTGGAAGTGGTTGCTCGTTCGTGTGGTGGATTGGAAGGGGGTGCGGGTGGTTCGGCTACTCGTAGTGGATCTTGGACTGGTGCTTCTGCTGTTTCAGCTGGTTGGGTTGGCTCTGCATTGTCGTCGACCGTTAGTGCGGGACTCTTGCTTGTTCGAACAGGTACAGCAGTAGGATGCTCCTTGGTAATGTCAATTTCTTCCAAATCATCATCATCATCGTCGACAGGTGTTGCGTGCTCTGCGTTTTCATCGTCCTCATGCTCATTCTCGTCATCCTCGTACTCGTCCGACTCTTCGTCGTCGTCCTCCTCCTCATAGTCGTCGTCGTCCTCTTCCGAGTCATAGTCATCGTCGTCGTCATCGGTATACTCTTCCTCATCTTCTTCCTCCTCGGACTCTTCTTCTTCTTCGTCCTTGGCTTTGCGACTGCCCCAAAACCACGCCATGACTTTTCTTGCGAACTACTACTGCGTTCTTCCGCGTGGTATGGTTGGATCTCTTCGTCTATACGGTGGGAGACATTCCAAAAACTTGTTGCCAAACGGATATTGGAGATTGCGGCTTGGATCGATCGCGATTCGCGATTTCGCGATACAGACGCGCTGTTTTGAAACTCCAACGGAGAGCGGACGGACCGTTCAGGGTTCAGGGAGAGTAATAATAGGTGTACTATCTTATGCCTACGGTCTAAAACTATACTATATAGAGGATGTGGAATGAGAGAGTGTCCAAAAGATGACAGGATGCAACAGAACTCTCTGGGGCTTGGTGGTTTCTCTCCACAACGACAACACAACAGTCGGTCTAGCTTAACGAAAACTAGAATACTGCACACATAGAAGTCGGCTTTCCTGGGAGCACACACTGACGCGCAAGATGGCGGCGAACCTATCCGAAGCGGCCGCGTCGAATCCAACGTATACGTGAAGCAAAGATTCGTTCTACTATCCATCCAAACGAGGCACCACTCCAGTTGCTCCATGCCGTGCTGCTGAAAAACTGAAACACTGCAAACTGCAGAGCGTCCCGAACTAGCCGTTGCCTGATGGCTGTGTTCGTCCACGCTTGCCGGACTCGAGACTCTCCAAAACTCTCTCTAGGTAGGTAGTTCCATGTACATCTCACAGTATAGTGTATAGAGCGAACACTGCCATGCGCATCCATTCACACTCGGTCGTGGTTGTCATTGTGTTACAAGGATGTTTTGCGGGGCCATGCCCCGCAGTCTCGTTCATAGACGGACAAGGAGGTTTGACTCTTGGCAAGTTGGCATCGTTGTCCGGCCCGAACGCAGGTGCACACGCCCTTGCCACCTCCAGCATGGGCGACATTGGAACAATCCGAGGCGGCCGCCGCCACCAACTCCAAACAGTCATCCCAGGCGAGACCCGTTCCCAATTCCATCTTGACCGTCTCATTGTTGCCTTGACAATAACTGTTGCTCCGATACAAACACCAACGACACCCCTGCGGATCATCGTATGCCTGTTCGCACTTGTTACAAAGACCCGCCGAAACCCGAAAGGTGTGATCGTCCACATCGTTCGTGTGTACGACGCCCTCGTGGAGCTTGTGATCCACTTTGGTTTCCGGGGCCTGGTCAAAGGGATAACACACGGACATTTCGTAGGTTCCTGTATCCGTATCCAAAAGTGGTGCTTCCCACTCTTGTCCATTCGAGACGCCGCCACCTTGGCTGTATCGGCGCAAGGGACCAAAGCGGCTGGCAATAAAGTCACGTTCCTCGGAATCGGCGGGAGCCGTTTCCACATGAATCTCATAGGTTATTTTGCCTTGTTCCGTCAAGGCTTCTTCCACGTATCCCACATCGGTCAGGGAACGATAAATTGGTACATAGGACATGCACGAGACTTGAGCCCAATTCTGTCCGTCATTCCATTCCAAACCAAACTGCAACAGAACGGACGTGCGTCGAAACAAAAAGCCCACATCGGAATCGTACCCTCGTCCCAAGAAATTCGGGGGCGGTTTGGTGGCGGCGTAGCCACCGTGTCCGACAAAATTGCCAAGCGAGTAAACAATCAAGACACTGCGACCGTACGACGTGGTGAGGCGTTCCCAGCCATGCAAGACGTGTGGATGGGCGCCCAACAAGGCCACGGCGCCTGCTTCGGCCACTTGATGCGCCAAGCTGCGCATGGCACAATCTGGTTCACGTTGATAGACGATACCGCGGGCTCCCCACCCCAAAAACTTCTGGCGGTACCCTTGCGCACGAGCATCATCGCCCTCGTCGTCTTTCACGTTGGGGCCACCCCAGTGAATGACAGCCACCACGGCGTGGACCTCTGGATGAGCCGCCAGTTCTCGGATCAAATCCAAATATCGTTTTGAATAGCAATTCAAGACAATGTCTTTTTGACGGTCGCGGTGATTGTGGTTTTCATTGGTACTGTCTGTACAAGCCACGTAGGCAATCTTCCATTCCGATCCCTGACGGGTTGTCACATTGACCATGCCGTGCCAGGGGTCGTCCGTGGACTGACGCGTCCCGGCATGGGCAACGCCAGCGTTTTGGAGGGATTGTATGGTACTGTTGATCCCAATGGAACCCCGATCGAGGCAGTGATTGTTGGCGGTCGATACGACATCAATGCCGGAGGCGGCCAAATCGTCCGCCAGCATGGGATGGTAATTGAATTGCAAAAACTTTCCGCCCGAGTAAAAGACGGCCGGTTCCGACTCGCCGTACACCAAGTCTTGCTCGCCGTAGTCAATATCTTGCATGGAATAGTCGGCCGTGCCATTGTCGTCATAAGAATAAACGGGGACCGCCATGGCATACGAAGCGACGCCTTCGTGATTGGCGTACGTGATATCCGTCGCTTGCAGGTAATCGACGACGGCACTCCATGATTCGGCATAGGTTCCATAGCGGGCCGCCTGCCGTTGCAGAGTGGATTCGAAAATGACATCGCCGACGGCTCCGTGAGACAAGGGCGAGCGAGGCAACGACTCACGCTGGACCGTGAACCAAGGTTTGGGGCCCAGGCCCAGTTGGTATTTGTGACGATTGCCAAAATGGTAGAGGGGTTGGGCAAAAATGACAAGGATTCCAACCAGCAACAAGGCCGAGACAGCAAGAGATGCCCACGTCACCTTGGTCCAACGAGACGGAGGTTGGCTGTTGTTCCAAGGTTTCTCCTCGGCCCAAAACACATCGTCGTCATCGGCATCCGATATGAGCAATGGAGCTCTCTTTTCCCCAGAGGCTTGTTGCTGCTGGGGCTGGGGAGGCATGGCTAGCAATGCTGCAAGAAAAGGCACTGTTGGGATTGCTTCCCAAAACGGTTCCTGTAGAAATACAGAAAGAGAAAACCGCCATGGTTGTGCGCCGTTGAATTTTTTGGTGACAACGCGCACTATGGGAACGATTCAAGAGGTGTATATTTTCTGTCCTTCGTGCGTTGCCCAACTTTGGCCTCTTGTTTTTTTTCCAAAGCGCCTGCCATGTCAAATCGTCAGCCTGCCTTCGATCGTTGAAATCTGAACGCCGGCCTCGCCTCGTATTTTGTGCCATGAATCGTCTCACTTCTCACTTTTCGACGAACCACAAGAAATGACAATGGGGCTGCAACAAAATCGAACAATCCAGCAAAATGAATGACCATAGCATGAAAACTACTGTCAAGATCTACCCCCTGGATCATCAGTAAACGCGGCAATCAACCGAATGAGAAGAAGGATGAAAAATGACAAGATGACAATCAACCAGTGTGTGGATGACATCAGAGTCTAAGGAAGGACACAATACAATGGATAGGGCCAGGAAGCCTAAACAAATAGGAGGAGTACCTAGATACATATAGAGTTGACTATGCTTGTATTTTAGTTGCAGTCAATGTACTAAGAGCTTTCCTTGTTGTGGGCCATTGTCACTTGTCTTGTGTTTGTGCATGTTTTTTTCTGTTTCACGTGTGCGTTCACTGTTCATCCTTGTGTGGGATTTCTTCGCGTCGTGCTCCGTATCAAGCCAAAGCCAGGGCGAAGCGCGCGAAGCCAGTCATGACAGTTGCTATGGACGTTATAATTACTGCTTTTAGAGAAAAAAACTGAGTTATAATTTCAAGTAAAAACTAAAATGAAAAAAGAAAAATGTCGGATGGATGACAGAAGTTATACACCCGCCGGATCGGACATACACAATAGACTATAGACTATGGGTACTTTGGGCTATGTGCCACCCGATCTGCCTCTAGCTAGTTTTGTCGTTGAAGAGGGACTACCTACTCTTATCGCACGATGAAAGGTTGTAACTATGCAATCAATTACCATCCTTTCCCGGCACAAGGCAAAAGCGGCTGTCCCATACTTGCGTTGCGGTGAAGACGAGGCTGGAGAGATGTGCGTTGGTGCTTCGTGTCAGATGACATCCAGAGATTGATATCTCCAGGGGGTCCGATGCATGCCATTCTGTTTTCTCAACGTCGGAGACACGGTTGCGTTCTTCTCTTTGGGAGATGGTGGGGGACACTTGAACACTACAGAAGTGAACACGGCTTCATTGCGGAATCAGAAGCATGTGTGGACGACAGGAATGAAATGCTGGTGGAATCCCTGCCTTGGCGGGATAAAACTGTCCGCCAGGTATACCACGAATGTCTGCGATGGATGGGCAAGATCCAACCTCATGTACAGTAGGTCTAGAACAAGAAGCCAATAGAAGAAACGGCGGTATTATGAACATATATTAACAGGACAATGGTAGCGCGGTCACCGACACCTGCTGCCGTAGACGCATGAATTGCGTGACCACCAATCTTTCTTCAAGTCACATGGGTATCATCAAAATTTAGTTCCTGTGACGGCGACGGCTATCACCCTTGCCACCAGCCTTGCCACTATCTGCCTTGGGAGCCTTGGTCATGCCCTTGCCACCAGCCTAGCCACTATCTGCCTTGGGAGCCTTGGTCATGCCCTTGCCACCAGCCTTGCCACTATCTGCCTTGGGAGCCTTGGTCATGCCCTTGCCACCAGCCTTGCCACTGCTGTCACCGCCCATCATGCCAGCCTTGCCACTGTCACCGCCCATCATGCCAGCTTTGCCGCTGTCACCGCCCATCATGCCAGCCTTGCCACTGTCACCACCCATCATGCCAGCCTTGCCACTGTCAGAAGCCAGGACCAATACATTGCTGGTCGAAGACAACCACAACAAAAGAGAAACCAACACGGCAGAAAAGGAAGGGAAGCGAAAAATGGCCATCTTGATCAATGTAGGAGACGGGAAACGTGGACTTCTTGGTTTCAAAAAAGGTTGTGGTGAGTTGGCTTGTGCCGTTGCTTTGTTCTCATCTCCAAATGCATTTTATGAGATCGTCCTCTGCTAGCACGGTGCCCACAGTGCGATTGACGCTGTCCAGGTCTCGTGCCTTTATTGAGGCTTGCCGGTTATTCTTCTTTGCTATCAAATTTTCAATGTCCGTTGCCGTTGTGCGTTCATCATTGTAATGTGTCCTTCCGGCTGATAATGTCCCCAAATTGGAGAGAGAAAGTTTCCATGTCTTTCATCCAATCTAGCAAATTGTATAGTTTCTCTGTGTCGCGCATGGTTCCGTTTGGAGTTTGGGTACACTGAAAGACTCGGAGATGTCCGGCGAACCAAACCAAAAATGTTTTGGTGTCATGAATGTCTCCGATACGACTGGTGATCATGTTTTTGCAGAGTACCATAGCGACACTTTATTCGCGCTGGATGCGTGTCCTCGATCGTGGCAACCATTGAATGGATGACACTGACTGTGACCGATAATTTTGTGGTAACAGTGGAAAAGCTAGAGCGGAGATAGATCGTCGTGCGTCTGACTGCTCGGCAACGGATGATTGAGTCCCCAAAAATTCTGGTGACATCCTGCCTCGTTTCTCTCCAGTTAAAGGTGGGTGAAAAGCTAACTCTAGACGATAGAGTTAGATACAGTAGTTTCTCTAGGTCAACCTATATGCACAATAGACGATGGGGCCCTCACCTTCTATCAGCGTAATAGGTCGACTCCTCCGTTACAAAACAAGTTCGGTTATCAAACTGGATGTTTATAAAGAAGTGAGATTAAACTAAAGATTGTGTTTTTCATCTTGAGATGGTTTGGCTCCTCTCGGATCGTTCGGTCATCATCCCCCAAAATCTAGTCGTACATGAGGAGCGTATTCCTTACTTCAGTGGACAAGTACTATGGAGCTACGATTAGGGACTAATAGAACTTGTTCTACTCCATAGAGGAATGTGTTCCATCTTGGGTTGGATCTCCTGTTGATGAAGATCAAGTTCTATTCTCGAGGATCACGTTCTTTTCTGGATCCTCGATTTATGTAGCCCTTACTTCCGAGTGTAGCTCGTCCAGCGTACATCTCTTCCGGATAGTAGAGGGCATAGTTATGCTTATCCACAAATTCCTGTTGCGGGTCCGTCTGTCCGTTCAACGGCCTACTTCTATTTAAGTACACGTAATGAATCTTAGATACACGTCAAGGTTTGTGTCGCATGCAGCGGTTTGTAACAGATGTCTCAAACCTGGACGATAAACTAGGTGTGCTAGCTGGACTAGTTGATCGGATACAGACGTTGTAGAATAGCTATGTCTTAACTCTCCCTCTCATGGAGTGATTTCTCAAATTGCGATATGCCCCGAGATGTCGGAGGGCAGAAAGAGAGAGAGGAGTTACCATCCTTGATTAAGTTTTCGGCATCGTTCGAAGAGGTCACGTGCTTGACACTTTGTAAAGTAATCAGCTCGTTGTTCTTCTGTGCTCACCATGCTGACCTTAGTTCCTCCTGGGTGATCGCCAACATGTTCCCAAAAGAAATGAAGGTAGGTGTTAAAATGCTTTGTTCTAGGCGTCAACCTTTGCTTTGTTGCAAGATAGAAGGCACCAGAATTATCTTCGAATACCTCTGAGTAGATTGTAGGCTTTTCGAATGGAAGGTCCAGATTAGTCAATAGTTCCTCTACTACACGTCGGGTAGCTATGACACTACGCATGGCTTGTGAGAGGGCATGGTACTCGGCTTGGAGAGTACTTAGGGCTACTGACGACTGAAGTTGGGAACGCCAAATTAAAGGGCACCCAGAAAGACTTAGAATATATCCTGTACGGGACTTGGCGCTTACAGGGTTATCTTGTGGTTCTCGTCCGTGTAGACCGGCGAAATCGGCATCTACATAACAATCCAACTTAAAGTCTTTGGTAGGGGTGAAAATCGTTCCCTTGTCTTTAGTACGCACTAGGTAGCGGACTATAGTTTTGATTGCTGCTGCGTGAGACTTCTTCGGAGCTGTACTAAATCTTGCTACTTGACTAACTGCAAAGGCTATGTCGGGTCGCGTGTTAGTGGCCAGGTACAGTAGCATGCCGACAATGGACCTGTATTGCCATTTTTCTTGCATAGGTTCACCATCTGGATCGCTTCCGAGTGCCAGTTGTGTGGCTGGTGTCCAGTTGGGCTTACAGTCTTGTAGTCCTGTAGCTTCGATTATTTTGTTGATCAGGCCCTTTTGGGTCATTGTAATTGACTTGGTCTTTTCGTCATGTACAAAATTGATCCCTAGGTAATCAGTGAAGTTTCCTTCTTTTTGCAAAGATAGTCCTTTCTCTTTTAGCCGTTCAATAAGGTCGTCTACAAGTTTCATTGTAGGGGCACATACACCACAGTCATCTACCCAGAGAAAGATAATTATGTCTTTCTTGTACAGTAGACATTTATCATGCTTACTCATTTGGAAACCATCTTCCAATAGGGCCTTTACTAGGTGATCGTACCAAAGTCTTGGTGCGGATGAGAGTCCGTATAGACTCTTAAGAAGCCTGAGGCACATAGTTCCGGGTGATGATGATCTGAAACCTCTTGGAAGGTGAATCCAGACAGGTTCATGAAGTGTTGCTTGCACGAATGCATTGTTGAAATCGATGCAAGCAAGCTCCCATCCTAGAACTAGACTAAGGACCAGCACTATTCGAATTGTGCTCCAATTGACAACAGGAGAGTAATTTTCTTCTTCGGTTTCCTGAAGGTCTCCTCGTACACAGTACCTAGCTTTGTATTTTCGTATCTCTCCATCTGGAGAGCGCTTTCTTTTAAAGACCCATGTTCCTGGTAGGATTCTTGTAGTTGCCTCGGATTTCGGCACTTCCGTCCATGTTCCTTTTTCTTCTAGTTCCCTAATCTCATTTTCGGCCGCTTCTTTCCACCTATCTATGTCGTTATCTCGCATTGCTTCGTCATAGCTCAATGTGTCCGGGTCGGAAATCGACGCTTTCATCATTGAAAGCAGATCGTTAGGCTGATAGGACGGAGCTAGAGAGGCTAGGTTAGCATCCTGTACATAACGTTGCGGTGGACGGATAGTTCGTCCGGAGCGTCTACTAGTTCTGAAAGAACTTGGTGGAGTCGGTTCCGGAGGAGGTTGTTCCCTCTTAGGAGTGGCAGATTTTAAGGGGGTCATAACAGGGGGTGAAGGAGGATCCTGCTCTGCGATTGGCGTTAAGACGGTGTTCTCCCTCTGAGGAAGGGGCGCTGCAACAGGGGTGTGTGGAACTCCCTCTGAGGGCAGTGTCGGTTCCGCTACGGGAGCAGAGTGAGAAGAAACAGGAGGCAAAGTGGGAGGAGTGGGAATGGGTAAAGGATTGTCGGGAATATGCCGATCCATGGATTGATGGATATGATCCAATCGATTTTCATATTTGGATCGATGGACCTCATCAGTTGCAGTAGGCGATTCCATATTTTCTTCTGTTTCATCTTCAGTATATTGATATCGAGATTCTCCGAATAATTGGTCCCATTTAGTACTAGTGAAATCTGGAACATCCTCAACGGAAGTGGCTATTGTAGAAAACCAATCATCGAATACCACATGGAATTGCGGTGTGATATATCCTGTAGAAGGGTTTAAAACTAAAGGTACAGTTGTTGCGTGTCGATTACTCAAGCCCATTAGTATACACCGTGTGGAACGTGGCTTCCACCTAGGTAGCTTCTTTCCATCTGACATAGATTTGTCCAGTACGTAGACAGGGCAGCCCCACACGTGTAAGTCGTGGAACTTTCGCTGCTCCCATCTAGTGCGAGTGAATAAATCATGTGGGCTTATTCCGGTGGCGGTGTTGGGGACATGGTTACATAGGAAGGTAGCATGGGACACAGCCATGGGCCATAGTGAGGGATCAGCCATTTCTGGCCAATGTATAGCGGCGTGTAGCATCATGGTGCGCGCTATAGACATAATTGTTTGTATGGCCCGTTCGGCTATACCGGCGTGATGATGAGCCCCTACTCCAGCAAAGCGGTACGTTTGAGCAAAAGTTTGTAGGGACTCTGTATATTTGGCAGAGGTGAATGCCGATCCATTATCGGTGAGATACTGAGAGGGCATAACTCCAACGTCTCTACAAAATAACTCGAAGGAATTTTTAACGTGTAGAGTTTCATGAGTATTTAAGTGGCTCTGAAAGCCAATCCAGGTGTAACCCGAAGCGTGGTCTACGAATATTGCTCCACCCATATACATATCCTTAGACGCGGATGAACCCTGAGTATTGAATCTTCTTCCCTTAGTAGAGCATACGAAATGATCGACACTGACACATTGTCCAGGATATAAATTTTCTGCTTTTGTTATCCCCTTGCGATCCTTCACAATGGAACTTGTGGTTCCAGGTGACGGTCTTCGCTTTTGTTTGCCATATTGGCAGGCTGCACAAAGAGGTAAGTTCGTGAGAGTGGATGCTTTGATGTGGAGTCGACGCTTGTGTTCACTGGTTGCAAGCACTCCGGTTCTCATAACAAATTGAACTTTTCGAAACGACAGGTGGCCGAAGCGATTGTGCCAACGTACCAATTCTTGTTGCGCTTCACTTAAATTCATGTTGTGCTGTGACGTTTCTGTAATGATGGAGCTGAGAGCGTGTGCGCTTTTCTTTACTTCTTTGTGGTCGTAGCCATACGACATGGGCAGGTTGTTGGACGGATTAATGAGAATTGTGATTTGCGTTCGTTTCTTGTCACCGGGCATTCCTGTAAGCACCATTGTCTTTCCATCTTGGATGATTTTCTCACCGTCGTATGTTTGGAGCAGACTTTGTGTTGACAGGAGTCTTGCGTTGGTCTTTGGCACAAGAAAGGCAGGAAGTTTGAGCTGTCTGAGCTTCCCTTCGGTGTCGAGCACAGACCATAAGACAAAACCTCGGCCTGTTGCCTTCATCCTGTTGGCGATTCCTTTTACATTGAAGTTTGGCAAGGGCTGGATTGTTCCGATGAAGTCTTGAGTCTGGTTTGTGATCGAGATGCTTGCTCCGCTGTCCCAAATAATTGGATAGGATGCATTGTGTGGCATGGCGCTTCGTAAAGCGAGAGGATCCTGAAGGCAAGCTTGGAGTCCAGCTTGTGTAATTTGTTCCCATTGGTGGTGTGGTGTGCTCCCCAAGGTCCTGAAGACATCGCAGAGTGTGGGTCCCTCAAGGCACGCTGCAAGAGCGAACATTTCTCGTTCCTTTGCAGATCGTGTGTTCCTGAAGATGTCGACAGGATTTGTCGACGGGCGGTTATTAGAGTTCCTATTCCGATGATGGTTCATCGGGTTCGATGGATGGTTGGCGCGATGGGGGTTCTGATAGCGGTCTATGGGTGTGGTACAGTATGCTTCTTGTGGGTTGCGTCGCTTCTTGGAATGGATTCGTTGTTGACGAAGTCGTTGTTGCAAGGATGGACGGTTAACCCGTGTCAGTCGAGTCCGCATTCGTGCTCTCTTGGTGACTGGAGCAGGGTGAATTGGTCGGAAAACGGATTTGCGTTTGCGTTTGGGACCGGCTCGTCGAGGGGACAAAGGTTGGTGTTCTCCCTCTTTCGAGCGATTTGCCCTGCCAGAAAGCAACAATTTACCAACAGACACAACAATCAAACGGAGGCAGTGGGAAAGGACGCGGCCATTAAGGATGGATCCAACAATCTTGCACCAGAAGGTGTGGGAGAGAAGCGTGTTCCCGAACAAAGGTGGTGGAGCTTGGCGACGTGGGTGGAGATTGACTCGGAAATGGTTCACAGCGGATGGGCGCTGTGGCTGGGGTGAGAATAAAGAACGGATAGGGGCAGTATGTGCCACGCTAGGCGATTCCCAGGGTGCAACCATGAAGGCAGCCAACCAACAGCACAACCAGGTGAAGAAAGCCGGTTGGCACGATGGGTGAATAAGAACACTCCAAACAAGGGCAGATCCGCCGTAGGTCAAGTCTCGGATTCCCAAGTACAGATGGGTCATTCCCGACCAAATAGACTTAAAACCTGAAATAGTTGCATTGTTGGCATGTTCCAGAGGGTGAGGAGCAGGTAGGATCCAAAGGATACTGGATAGGACCACAAGAAGGGTCGTGAAGCTAGCCGCAAACATGGGCCAAGGGAAAGGAGAAATTGTGGTTGTCTCGCCCTGCGTTTGTCCCGACCCGACAGGCGCAGTGTGGTTGCTTACACGTGTAGGGCCACGTGTATCTCCGGGCGTGGTGTCCGAGAAAGTACTATAAGGTGCATAGTTCATTTCGAACTGATCGAAATCCGGAAAGTCTTTGCTAGGACTGTCACGAGGCGTCTGTGATTGTGATGGATAGACTGTACTGCTAGATCCATCAGAACGAACACGATCAGGGCACACCGGCGTCGGGATGTCAGGAGCAAGGTCGCCGGCCGCTAAGTCCCAAGCAAATTCGTGAATGAGAGTCAAAGGTAGACTCCGATTGGAATAGGGTGATCCTTCAACCTGTTCACGTGCATGTGTGTAAATGCATAGTTCTTTAACAAGCTCGCCTTGGTTGTGTAGCTTGATTTCCAGCTCTCCACGTGTAGCTGGATCAGACTCACGGTTGAATGCAAGGCGTGTTGTCACTAATTCCTCAGTCGCGTTGGTTAAGAGGACGTCCATTTTGTCTGGATCTTGGTCAAACCCGTGCTTCCCCAGTACATTATGGATCACAGTAATACTGTGGGGGACACACGTGAGGTATTGGATGATACTGTCACAGAGTGAGACAAAAGGGGACTCGTTGTTCTCGTCGATCTCATCTTCACTTTCCAAATTTTCGTTTGCATCAGTCATCTCTTCGTCGTCGGAGCTCGAGTCCGAGTCAGCAATCTCAATGAGTGCCATCTTGGCATAGTATTGCGCAAAGGGATTGATGCGTGGGTAAGTGATATCTGTTTCGTTTGTTGTGTGAGAAGCGTCAGTGGGAACGTATTGTTCTCCAAGATTGCTTGTGTCGACGAACGACGTCGAGGAGAAAGATCGTTCTCCATCAGCTGTGTCAGCCATGTCCTCTGCTTGCTGTTCCAAAGTCTCACATGCCTTGCTTCTTGAACTGAGATTTACAGAGGGCGGATCTGAGATATTGACTGGTGACGGCGTGGCGTTGCTTTGATTGAGAAGGGCAACAAATTGTGCATGGTATCCTCGTTCAATTGGTCGATGTTCCATAATGCGAGCCCGAAGAAGGCAAGGTGGTGGATCGGATTGAATCTCGAGTCCAGGCCAGACAGGAGCTGGATTTGGGTGGTGTGGAATCCTCGTACCATCCAAATACCATCCAAGGTACCATTCTTCGTTCTTTACTCTTTGGTAGGCCTGTGAGATGGTAAGTTTTGGCTCTTGATGTTGCAGAGCGTAAACGGTGTACTGCGCTCTCTCATAACGCATTCCGTCTCGTCTTGCTTTTGCTGCTTCTTCTTCTATGGAGATCCGTGGATCTGTTGCAGGAGGACGTAGTCCTGGTTGAAAGCTTCTTGCCCATTCTTCTAAAGTTCTCACAGAAGGACGAGGTTGGAGAATGAGTCGAGGAGGTGAAGTGTGGTCCATCTGGATAGGTGAGATATCTGGTTGCATTGCTGCAGGTTTCCTATCCTCCTGTTCCTCACCACTTGCAATCTCTCCTCTCTGCAAGTTCTTGAGAGGGGTCATTGAGATATTGTCATCGCTCAAAACCGAGCTGTCCTGTGTCGTATCGAGGATCGAGCTCATTGTTGTGTTGTGGGAACGCATATGTGTGTCGTCACTACCAAGGTTGAGTTGAGAGCTGTCAAAGCTCGCTTCGTGTGCAGCTGTGTTTGCTTCAACAGTTTGGATGGCCATGCTTAGATCCGTGTCCATGTTTTGGTTCTTGCTTGATGTGTCATACCAGGAGTTGATATCCTCCCATTCGTCGAAATACAATGTATTTGCTTCGGCTTCTGTCTCACTACCACATCTCTTTTCACAGCAGTGACAACGTACGAGAGGTGGTAGAGAAGGGAAGGACTCATCGGATGCAACAATTGACTCTCCAGACCCAACAATCAACCCCAGAGGAGTTCCTCCCTCTGTTTTCCGTTCTTCGGTGATGTGGTCCACACAACAATTTGTTTCTTCTTGGTTCTGTGGAGGATCCTTATTTGAATGGGAGGACCATTCCAGGGAGGATGTGTCTGCCGAGTGGTGATCAAAGTTGGGATTGTTGACTGGGTGCTGAATCATGTTGGTTCCGTGTACTTCCATGAAGTCGCATTGCATGACAAAGGCGCACAAGTCGAAGTCCTGTGTATTGGTATATCCTTTGTCGTCTTCTTCAAGAGACATGCAATCTGGAAGATCTTTCCAGTCGTTGGCATTACAGTCTTGGTCATGACAAAGCACACAACAATCAAACTCCGTTTTCCAAGCGGACACATCAAACTCGAGCTTGTGGGCTCGGGATTCCTTGGTACCGTGCTTGTTTTTCTTGTATCCAACAATATGCTTGGCGGTCCCATGGGTGTCATTCCATCGTTTACAGATGGCACACCAATAATACATAACCCCGTCTACGATCATGGATTCAGGTTCATGAGAGGCCGGAGGCACAAGCCGCCACGGATGCACCTTTGAACGGTCAACTCGAGTCATATTCTTTTTGTGTTGGGGTTTCTTCTTTCCCCCCTTGTCGCGGTGACCGGTCGAGGGATTGCGTGGTCCAGTGGATGGAGAAGGGGTGGGGTTATGGCCAGGCGGGTGTTTCAGCGAATTGATGAGGGCATTCAAGCTTGCCTGGGTCATGGCACCCTTATGACCACTACTGCGATTCTGTCGAGGGGACGGAGTAGTTTTCGCGATTGCTTTGTTTGCTCCAAACGAGGTAGGTGGCGCTTTGGAGTCAGTGGCATGCTGCTTGGGGCGCCACTCGCCATCCTTGACACTAACCAAATATTTTGTGTTTGCTGTTTCAATGATATCGGTATACCACAGCTTTTCTTTTCGCATTTTCAGATCAGCAGTGGTGCGATCCTGGAAGCGAACTTCAATGATGGTGTCGTTTAGATTCTTGGCCAAGTACATGAGCTCAAACTTGGGAGTGTCTGGCCACTCGGCACGTAGTATATTGGTCATCAAGCTAGCGGTCAGGGTGTGATCATACAACCCAGCGGCGATCAGCGGTCGCGCCTTCTGCGAGAAGTCTTTGGTGAGTGCCATTATGTCTTGGCCCGGATATTTTTGAGGGAGTAATCCTCTCATATCTTTCTTCACCTGTTCCCAGTGCTGCGGTGAGTCATGGGTTACTATTTTTACGAGCACCATGAAAAGCTCGGGGAACGATTTGACGTCCCGTGCTTGATCCTGCACTTCCCTTCTGAATCCCTTTTCAAGACAGTCGAACAGGAAATCTCGTGCGCTCACATCATTGTTGCGATCATACTGATCGTACTGAGTCATCTGCACGTCCATCAACTCCTTGACCTTGCTGGGAGTGTATTTGGGATGTTCAGTCACAATGAAGAGCATTTCGGTAGGATCAAGGGGATTACGTAAGTACGCGATCGAGTCCATGCCATGCATGACAAGGTGTTGCTCAATGTCGTCCTTCAATCGACTAAAGTCTCCTTTCTTTTTGTCAAACTTGTCTTCAGGTCCTGTCACTCGGTCCTTGAACCGCTTGTCGTTGAAGGTACGTACTTGAAGTGCACGCAGGTATTCTTGTCTTGCGGTTGGGTCTAACCCTTTCCAATCTGCTTTGGGTTTCCCGCCAGTCCAGATGACAAACTCATCTCGTTTGCTCTGGAAGATGCCGCCGATCTTAGGCTTGGTCGGCTTAAACACAGTGGGTGGAGCGTCCTCCTCCTCGGTCATGCTTGTTTGTCTTGACTCACCAATCAACCCGTCGGAGTTTTGCAATCTACCGGTTTGTTGGTCGTTGTTGGTGTCCTCCTCGTTGTTTTCAATCCGCGCCCCTGTAACTCCTGTATCAGTGACAGTGGTTTCTTGCTGGGGTTGTTCGTCGGAATCAAAGGAGGATAGTAAGTCGAAACTTCCCACTCCACTGGAGGAGGTTGGGGAGTCTTGGTCGTCAGCCGTGTTGGAGCTGGAATCAGGGAGAAGCTAAATAGCTTCAGCGCGCAAAGCGGTCGGGTAGACGCAATAATCCACCAGAGCTAGTAGAAGGGACAAGCTCGATGTCTTGTCCTTGGGATCGATCGACAGATAAAAGCGTAGGGTTCGTCAGCCTCTGTTTGGGCTCAATAACCAGTTAAAGGTGGGTGAAAAGCTAACTCTAGACGATAGAGTTAGATACAGTAGTTTCTCTAGGTCAACCTATATGCACAATAGACGATGGGGCCCTCACCTTCTATCAGCGTAATAGGTCGACTCCTCCGTTACAAAACAAGTTCGGTTATCAAACTGGATGTTTATAAAGAAGTGAGATTAAACTAAAGATTGTGTTTTTCATCTTGAGATGGTTTGGCTCCTCTCGGATCGTTCGGTCATCATCCCCCAAAATCTAGTCGTACATGAGGAGCGTATTCCTTACTTCAGTGGACAAGTACTATGGAGCTACGATTAGGGACTAATAGAACTTGTTCTACTCCATAGAGGAATGTGTTCCATCTTGGGTTGGATCTCCTGTTGATGAAGATCAAGTTCTATTCTCGAGGATCACGTTCTTTTCTGGATCCTCGATTTATGTAGCCCTTACTTCCGAGTGTAGCTCGTCCAGCGTACATCTCTTCCGGATAGTAGAGGGCATAGTTATGCTTATCCACAAATTCCTGTTGCGGGTCCGTCTGTCCGTTCAACGGCCTACTTCTATTTAAGTACACGTAATGAATCTTAGATACACGTCAAGGTTTGTGTCGCATGCAGCGGTTTGTAACAGATGTCTCAAACCTGGACGATAAACTAGGTGTGCTAGCTGGACTAGTTGATCGGATACAGACGTTGTAGAATAGCTATGTCTTAACTTCTCCCGCCGTGGAAGGGTCATAGAGCTCTGGCAAGTATTGCAAATTGCAGTGTAAGACAGGTGGTACGTTGTCATAATCGTGCGCATGGCCTTACCCTCCGACGCATGTACTCCTATGGCCTACCATGCGTCCCCTCTTTGCTAGACAACTTTTAACTCTTGTGTGTGTGGGCGAAAGTCCATCGTTCCGGCCACAAGACAAAACTTCCTCCCCCGGATCCGGAGGTTTTGATGATGTTTTTTGCC
The DNA here is from genome assembly GCA_946965045.2 of Epithemia pelagica. Taxonomy (NCBI): domain Eukaryota; phylum Bacillariophyta; class Bacillariophyceae; order Surirellales; family Surirellaceae; genus Epithemia; species Epithemia pelagica. Next base: position 661,246 of record OX337238.1, on the reverse strand, counting down.
GCTGTTCGGTCGCGTCTATTGAGCGATGGCGACCAAAATCTAGGGCAATGTCTTTGGTAGGAAGGTAGGTAGTTAGGTAGGTTTGGCAATGTCCGTGAGACTCTCTACAAACGCAGACGAGTAAGGTAGTTTAAAAGACCATAGACCATAGAGTCCAATAGAAAACATTCTTCGAGACCCTTTGGTGATTTACCTAGTATAACATATGGTTGTGTTCCAGAGTCGTTTGTTTCCTTGTGTTTCCCAGAGAGAGCGAGAGAGAGAGCGAGTCCCGACACTCGTTTCCAAACTACAACACGAGGCTTCTTGTTGTTGTTATTCTTCTTGAGTGTCGGTCGTTTTCAAGCCTTGACAAAAGTCTCGAATCGTTTGAATTTGCTCGAGGACGGCCGCCTTGGCGGTTCCGCCCTTGGAGGTTTTGCGTTCGACACTGGCTTGATAATTCCACACGTGCGCAATATCGGCCTCGAATCGCGCATCAATTTGTTGCAACTGCTCCAAGGTCAAGGCATTGAGAGCAATTCCTTGTTCTTCGGCCATTCGAACACAAGCACCACTAATATGATGCGTTTCTCGAAAGGGCACACCCTTGCGGACCAAATAATCGGCCACGTCCGTCGCCAACATTTCCGGACACAGGGCTTGTTCCAAGGCGGGACCTTGGGGTTTTAACGTGGCCAAGACGCCCGTGGCAATGGCCAAACAATCTTGAACGGTATCCACCATTTCAAAGAGGGGCACTTTATCTTCTTGCAAATCTTTATTGTAGGCCCGGGGCAAGCCCTTGAGGGTGGTAATCAAGGCCACGGTCCGACCCAGGGCCATGCCCACCTTGCCCCGTAACAATTCCAGGGCATCGGGATTTTTCTTTTGCGGCATCAAGGAGGAACCCGTCGCATAGGCATCGTCAATGACCACGCCGCGTTGCAAGTTGGTAATAATCAAATCTTCGGCCCATTGACTCAAATGGGTCAAGAGCAAGGTACTCCAAAACAAGAATTCCACGACAAAATCCCGATCGCAGACGGAATCCAACGAATTCAAGGTCAATGATTCAAAGCCCAATTCGTCTTGCAACAAGTGTCGATTGATACCAAAGGCATGTCCGGCCAAGGCCCCGGTTCCCAGGGGACACACATTGGTCCGCGGCATGATTTCTTGCAATCGTTGGGCATCGCGAACGAGGGGTGTCAAGTGACTGCACATCCAATGACTGTATCGAATGGGTTGGGCTGGTTGCAAATGGGTATATCCCGCCATGAGCAACTCGACGTATTGTTCGGCATGACGACATCCCACGAGCAACAATTCGTGCAATTGCTGCACAATGGTACGCTGCGCCTGAACGGTCCACAAGCGGGTATCGGTCGCGACTTGATCGTTGCGGGATCGTCCCGTATGCAACTTGCCACCAATGTCCTTGCCAATCAGTTCGGTCAAGCGCCGTTCATTGGCCGTATGAATGTCCTCGTCGCCCGGTTGCGTCACAAAGGTGCCAGCTTGCCATTCGTCGTACACGAGTTGCAAGCCACGTTGCAATTCATCGTGTTCGTGTTGCGTGATAATGCGAATGTCCAATAATCCCTTGGCATAGGCTTGACTGCCGCGCAAATCTTGCGCCCACATGCGTTGATCAAAGGATAAGGATTGATTGAATTGTTCCATAATGGGATCGGTTCCGCCTTGAAAGCGACCGCCGGCTCCAAACAAGCCACCGCGAGCGCCGGCGGCCGTCGTGGTTGTCTTGGAAGCTGCTGCTCAAGACGGGACACGATGCAGCACCATTCACCATGCAACACGAGGCAGAGGAGGTGGTGAGCCTTAGAAGATTCAATAACGACGGAGATTTTTGTTCCTCCCACAAAGCAAAAGAGGCCTGGTCATTTTTGGTCTCACAATCGCACGTACCGGTCGTTGGTTCCGTCATGGTCGTTGTGTATATAAATGTTGCTTGCTTCCTTACGAGAAAGGATCTTTGGATTTGTTCTTTGCTCTGCGCTGATGGATGGCTGTCATTCCGGCGAATGATGGATGTGACGTACGTCCATGTCGGTACTGTCGGTTCAAAACTGTCCGTCAAACTCACCAATACGCTCCCAGTCACACTTGCTCTTTCTTGGAACTCCCCGGCGGATTCCCAGCACGACCCAACCCGACTCGTACTCTTTCGCGGACGCTTCCGAACGGCCGGCCACACATACACAAGAGAGAAAAAGTGAGACTGTGCATGGATAGAAATATAGCGACTCTTATCTGCAGGCACAACAACAACCCACCCACACACCGAGATAGCGAGCGACGAAGCGGAGAGAGATGGAGGATACCCACTACACCGCCTCCTGTTCCGTCTCTTCCTCCATCCTATATACAACGTACTAGAGTCATTCTCCAGACCTCTACTCCATCCTCGTTCCTTCTCTCTCTCAGCAGAACAAGAGCAAAACACACACAAGGAGAAAGACTCTTGATCCACAACAGCTGAATTCGGCTCTCATCATCATGGCAACCACAACGACGACCACCCGAAGGATTCCCACAGTCATGGACTCATCGTCGTCATCTCCAATGAGTTCGACTGCGACGGCCAACCCTTCTGCAACAGCCACAACATACACAACGACGACAACACTTACGGCTCAAGAGGAGGAGGTCCTGCCACACTCCAATCCCCCACCACAATCACCAGTACCACAAGCCGATCTCCCACACAACGACCACCACCACCACCACAAGTCATCATCATCTTCTTCTTCTTCTTGTTCTTCTTCAGTGTTGAAACACACTCCTGTTTCGAATCATCCATTCATGCGTGAACCACCACTCGAACGGGATCTTGCCAGGACAACAGCACCACCACCGCCACATCAACCCACAATCACCACAACCACGACAACAGAGGAGGAGGAGGAGGAGAATGGTAATGACGGGTGCTGCTTGTTGGAATTCCCGTCGTGGCATGTGCCCACTACCACCATCACTCCTACAGCTACGAATCCTGACAAGAACCACAAGAAACAACAGCGGGACCAGGATCCAACGGGTGGTGGCGGCGACGGTACTTGGCGGTCGGACGGACCCGCCTGGTGGGACCAAACGACAATGACCACGACGACAAGTGTGCTGGTACAGACGCAACAGGCGTGGCAGCAATTGCAAGACGGTCGACACCACGTGGGTCACACCATTCAAGCCTGGAGGAAGAACCAGAACCGTCCAACGCCCGCCGCCGACCAAAATCCTCCTGCTGCAGCTCCCGACAACCACCACCACAACGACAACAACGACAACAACGACAACAACATGTTGATGTTGAAGCAGGTCCACGAGGCGTTGAAGGACTATGCCCAGTTACTCCATGCCTGCCACGAGGAATTGCAGGCACTCTTGGCCGAGGAACAGGAGGAGGAGCCGCCAGAAACACCAACAAAAACTTCCACCACCAAAATCATTCCTCTCTTGTCCTTGCCCTGGACCAACGACAACAACAATGCAAAGGACACGAACGATGCAGTCGTGTGGACACGACCCCACACTCCAAACCACAGTACGGCCTGGAAGCAGTGGCAATCGGTCCTGCACTGGGAACAGAGTCATGTCTATTGGAATTTGGCCGTGTGGGAACTCGAACAAGCCCGCCTCTTGTTGCATCATGGAAATGGAACGGACAAGGATGCCTCTTCCAATACTACAAAGGATTCGAGTCGTACGGTTCCCCGCCGCCATTACAAGGAAGCCGGTACGCATTGGCAAACGGCCGCGTCCTATCTGCAATCCGTGCGAACCAGCACCACAAGGACAACCTTGCAGCAACAACCACAAGAGCAGCAACCACAGCAAGAAACACCGGATTCTCGTGACAACGACAATCAGAACCACAATCCGAATGCCTTTGACAATCTCGCCTTTTACGAAGCCTGGATGATGGCCGAAGCCCAACGAGCGGCCTACCAATTTGTCGTCTTGGCTCCGCGACCCTCTCCCCTCATGATGGCCAAATTGGCCGCCGGCGCCGTGCCCCTCTATCGACAAGCCGCCGCACTGGCCCAAACCAATCACCACAACCATCCAAATCCCAATGCCCAGTGGTGTCGCGCCTGGCAACACTCCTTGACCGCCTTGGCCGAATACCATCAAGCCACGGTCCAATCCACCAAGGCCTTGGCCAATACCAATACCACTACGACGGCAACAACAGATTCTACCACCAACACTACCAACAGCAACAATCCCCATGTCCAAGCCGCCCTCTGGCGCTTGCAACATCGCGCCTTGCCCTTGGTCCACCAACAAACATGCAACGAGTGGAACGAAATGGGTCATTCCACCAACCGCCACAAGGACAATCCTCCAAGTCAAACTACGCATGCGACACGGTTGGCCCTCTGGTATGCCCGCGAATGGCACGAGTGGATGGAACCCCACCGGCAAGCCATGCACGAGTTGGAACAACGTTTGTTGACAGTATTGGGGGACGTGGCAGGAGTGGATGCGAGTGGCGTGTCGTCCACCAATCTCACTACACCACCACCCCACGTGACGGAAATTTCGCCCCAAACCTTGGTCCAAGTCCAACCCGGTCCCGTCCTCCAACGACTGTTGTCGACGTCGTCGTCCAGCACAACGACGCAACCACAAGACCAACCACCACAACGACCGTTATTTCCCGTCCTGTCTCGACTGGCACAGCAACGACGGACCGAATGGGAAACAGAATTGCACGCCTTGTGGCAACAGACGGTGCATTCAACGGAACGGTCCACCGAACAAGCGCGACAGCAATTGGCCGATGTGCACTTGCCCCACGCCTTGACGGCCTTGCAACACCAGCACCAAAAATCGCAGCAACAACAACAACAATCGCAGCAGCAGCAAGTGTGGGACGAAGCCTCCTGGTCGACCGCCACCACCACCACGTCCGTCGCCGCCGCCACGCAGTATTCCTCCTCCACGGGTTCCTCCAGTTGGAGCACCAATACCCATTCCAACAATACCAATTCGGAACACGACTATGCCCTCCAGCTGTGGCATCGTGTCCAACGCATTCAATGTGGACCGCAAGCCTCGTCGTCGTCCTCCTCCGTCGTGCCACACCACAACAACAATCCTAACAATCACAACAATGGCTTGGTGGGATTGAGTGAATTGCAACAGGGCTTGTGGGAATTGCGCGATTTTGCCCAACAAGCCCATGGCTTGATTCAGGACGTGCAAACGCAATTGGACCAAACCGTCGAGTTGGAACGGTCCTTTGCGCACGAACGCCAACCCCATTACCACAGTCGTCAAGCCGAAATTGAAGCCTTGCAAGAAAGGTATTGGCATTCCGTCCAACAATATCAAGCCCTCTTGGATTCGGCCGCCCAAGGCGGCGATCAAGTCTTGTTTGGATCCGGGCTCGACTTTTTTTCACCCACCAATCCCAAAATTCAATTGCTGTCCCAATTGACATGGGGACAATTGGAACGACTCGTCGTCTCGTCCAAGAAGCGGAATCGGAGCAGGAACAACCGCAGCAATGGTCATGGTCATCATGGTGGAAAAAAGAATTCTCGATCCACAACCACAACCACCACCAAAACGTTGGTACCCTCCTGGAATACTCATGGGGAAGCCGACCAAGCACCCGTAGTGTTGTCGTTGGAATTGCAAACGTGTATGGAACGATTGCATACCAAATTGGTGGACTTGTCCACCTTGTTGCAACAGCGACACGAGTTGGTCCAAGACCAATTGCCACTTTCGATGAAACAAGCCTTGGCGCACGTGACGCAACACTTGTGGACGTGGAAGAATAACTCGGAGGAGGACGACACAAACTATGAACACGAGTGGCAAAGGTTGATGCAGGACACGCAACCCCAAATTCAATCCGTCTTGCACGAGATTGCGACCAATGTGCAAGAACAAACCACCTTGATGCACGCCATTTTGGAGGAAAACACAGTCTTTACCCAATTGGTGGCCGCCGAGTCGGGCAAACCCAGCAGTAGCAAACGAGCACCCTTGGAGGACCACCAAGCCAACCAGGATGATGACGACGACGAGGAGGAATCGCCTCGAGTCGCAGTCGCCGCCGCTGCTGCGGCAGCCGTGACGGATGACGACAATGAGAATGAACCACAACAAGAACATGATCAAGTGGTTGAAAATGCCATGGCGGCCGCCACACAAGCCCAAGGAAATCCGTACTATCATCGCTATCATTCTTCCGCGGCACGAACCGCATCATCCTCGTCCTCGTCCGCATCCTCTTCGTCCTCCTCGTCGGCCGCGGCGGCCGAACGCGCCTTGATCATGGTGGAAGAAGCCTTGGAAGAAATGGAACAATTCACAACGCATTGGCAACAGGGAGAAGCCTTTTATCAAGGCGTGATACCCAAATTGCAAAAACTCTTGCAACAAGTGTCGGAAGTATCGACACGGTTTGCCATTGAACGATACGAATACGACGATCAAGTGGCCATTCGCGACCAGGAAGCCAAGGATGCCGAAATGGCGGCCCAATTGGCCCAAGCCGATCAAGAACAGCAAACCAACAACAATACTACTACTACGAATGATACTTCGAGCCACGACGACGACCATGACCACACTGCCACTGGCACGGATGCAACTCTTCTTCCACAACACGGACGACAAGCACCATCCCAAGACCACTCGGACAGTCACGACCTCAGCCATGACTCCACCATTGCCGCATCTGTAACAGGCTCATCCGTGCCATTGGTTGGAACCGTGCCACCTTACGAACAAAGTCCACGCTCCTCGCCTGAAACCAGTTGTCGAGGGACTAGTATTCTGAGAACGAGCAACAGTCCCATGATGCATGATCCTACACAGCAGCAAGAGAACCATTCTCACCACAGAACCAGCATCCTTCGAAAGTCCTCCCATCAACCGCCATTAACACATGGCATGGCGTCGCCGAGCTCCTTTTCTTCTTCTTCTCCCATGATGGGAAGTAGTAGTAGCTTGACGATTGAACCTCGTCGTCGACCCTCCTCGGTACGGTTTGCTCCCACCACCCCGAATGGTCGTACGGAATGGACGACCGAACAAGCGTCAATGCCGCAACAATCCCATTCCTCCTTGCCCGAACCGCGCGGCATGGAATCGCCCTCTCCCCGACACTTGTCGTCATCTTCCTCCTCCTCCTTTGGGAATCCAACGAATCATGCGGCGGGTGCTGTCGCACGGTCCATGTCACCGCGACAACAACAACAACCACAGGGAGTGGATGATGAAAAGGTGGCGAGTTTGGTGGCCATGGACTTTGATCCAGAATTGGTTGTGGCCGCCTTGAGCAAGTATGACAACAATGTGGAACAGGCGTTGAACGATTTGTTGGGGACCTAAGAATCTTGCAAACAACAAGAAGACGAGTATTGGGAAAAAGAAGGAATGACAAATGTTGTGGCATCCACATAATCAACAACAAAAGCGGGGAACACTGTGCAAACGGGGGAAACGAGTCCAGTCTTCTTCTTCTTCTCCGTACAATGATGAGTATGTGTGAGGGACAACTCACGGCTGTAATGTACAAAGATTGTGGGAAGCTTATAATAGGATCCACTGTTGAGATTACGACATGCTCACTTGGGGTACCTTGGGCGACAACAGGAGGATTTCGTACTTGGAATGCTAGACTCCAATACCCAGTTCCCATCACACATCATGCCAATAGATACATCGCTCATCACGGACAGTGTTTTAGGGTTTCCAGGAAAAAGCAGAATCGATTAGTAGGATAACTGGCCTAATTGAGTACTGCTACCTAGGTCAGAGTTTAGAAGAGAAGAAGCGAACTATGTCCGTCAATGACAGTGTTGTGTCCAAGTCATGGAGAGTTGATGTTTTCTCCATGGCGATGAACGATGGATCATGACGAAGGCGGATTCGTGACAAGACGAGCCATACAATCGTCCCAAGGAACCTCTGGGGCCCGCTCCTTTCCGATTGCAACAACTCGTTCCAGAAGCTCCGACAATGGCAAGCTCTCGACGACCGTGGAGAATCGTAAAAGGCGGGAACGGATCAAATTCACCACTACTTCCGCAAAGCCAGACGTCGATCCCAACTTGAGTAGGTCGGAAACGTGGACTGGATTCAATACAAATTGGACCAAGGACGGGAGACCATATCGCGATATTTGGGTCAGCTTGCAAGCAAACGAGAAACAGATCACAAATAGTTCCCAACATTTCTCGTCCGTGTTGTGGATCCAGAGCTGAAGCTTTGGTTCTATGTAGGAGTCAAGCTTAGCGATTGATTCGTAGACGGAACGAAGTAAACTCTGGGGTGGAATCTGCGAAGTTTCCGATTCGATGAATTTGTCAAGCTCCGAAGATGCGTGTTCAAGCATGGCCAATGTGCCTCTGACTACTGAAGTCTCTTCATTTGCATGCTCACCTACGAGCGATTCAATATGACTCGCCATTTTGCTCAGAGATTCAAATCCAGTATCCAGAATGTTCTCTTGTTTTGTATTTGTATCATCTTGCTTCTTCTTCTTCGCAGTCAACTGTTGCATGGATTTCAATCCATCCATTACCGAAGCTCGAATCACCGGGGTCGCTCTTTCGTATCCTCGATTCGAAGCAAGTTCGCATGCCATTTTTATGACTTCTGGCTTGGCATTGGGTGGAGCAAGCAACGTTAGGGTATCCGTTAGCCGTTTTAAGAAAAGAGAACGGACAAACATCTCGCACTGAGCGTGGAGACTAGTTTCTAACGCTCGTGTATCCTTCGTTTCCTCTTGGTCCTCGAGTTTTTGCTGGGTGAATGGTTTGATGCAATCTCTCTCCAAAAGCAGAGATATATCATTCATCACTTGGTTCACCGTGAAGTCGCATATTTCTTTGACCCGTCGATGTCGATGGAAGAATGTGTCGACGAGATTCTTTTCGATGGCAGACTGACTTTCACGGGAGTTTGCTGGACAGGCAGCTGGGCTATCCAATATTCTCGTCCGTCCCGAAGACGCATATGTATCTTCAGAGGTCAGCTGCAAGGGACGGAGTTTTCGCGAAGTGCCTGTCGTTCGTTTTTGTGTTGGACGTGACATGAAAAGAGTCAGGTCAAACAGTTCTTCAATAAAACTATCCGATGCATGCAAGTCCCCTTTCGATACTATTCCACCCACTTGATCGAGACCTTCCACATTGGTTTCATACCGGACTGTGTTGACCTTTCCATCGTCATCGAGGGCAACAGTTCGTACCAAACCAGCGGTCTCACGGAACATTGTTTCCATACACGATCGAAGAAAGGCCATGTTGGTGAGAGGAATCAATCCATTGAGATTCTCATCTGAGCAGAAGGAAACTTGGATTGTTCTTAGCTGGTGCAAGAGCTGTTGATACGATCGATCCTCCAAAACACATGGAGCCCATTGACCCATTTTGACCAAATCTGCGATCCAAGGAAGCATCAAAATCAGTGCATGTTCTTTTTGAGCCTTTTCCACGACATCATGCAACAAAATCCCTGATAATGACAGCCATGTTAGGATATCCGAAGGTTTGTCTTGCGATGGGAGGGCTGCGCTAGGTGAAGAGGCCCAGAATGGAGAAAAGAGAAGAACCCCAATAAACTTTGACAGGAGACACAAACGTTTCAGACATCTACCAGCTTCATGAGCATTCTGACGAGTCATGGAGAATGCCTGCTCGATCGTGCTCTTGAGACTCTTGGTCAGTGATGTAAACAAACGTTGATTGAACTGATACGAGTCGGCTGTAACGACAAAAATGAGAAAGAATTCTCCATATCCAGGAAAGTACCGCACCAGATCGTCCTGAAGATTGATCGAAGTCTTCTCATTTTGTTTTGGTTGGTTCGCACCAGCGCCCTTGTTGTCATTCGGGCCGCGATTGTTTGTTGTTCCCTGAACCGGAAATGCCGTTTTGGAGGCCGTAGAGGGGGAATCCATCAGGGATTGACTACTCCTACGAGACGGCTTCTGGGCCCCGGAACTGGATGTTGGAGCAAACAGTCGTTTGTGCAATTTTTGTAATGTTTCCGAATCTGTCATTTGTAGTACTTCCTTGTCGGTTTCTTGCACCACGGGGACAGGTCCAAGCTGCAACAACAAATCTTTGAAGAAATCGGCAAACCACGGTATGTTGTCAATAATCACTGCATCCATCACCATTCGCACCATATGACGCTGATCGTGGAACAACGAAAACGAAGAAGGTGTGTTTGACTTGGCTTGTGGATGTTTGTTGTTGTTGTGATTTGTCCCAATTTTGGAGTTTTGTCGATAATAGTGGCGTAGCTGATGCAAGAAGGCGTCTCGTGTGCTCTCGCGGTTCTTATACAAGGCTTGTTCTTGGACCGATCGAAACCGATGCCTAGAATCACGGGCGGGGTCAAACGGTAATGTAAAGAGAGCCGTCTCACTGGTCGGAGAGGCGAGAGCAGTTCCATCGGTGGAACCAAGAACATGAACACCCAGGGTTTTACCGGTTCCATGGCCCGCCTGAACTGATCGCCGTTCTTCTTCCAGTTCCATCAATTTGGCAACAAGACTCGTACAATGAAGTTTGACGGGTGGACAGGCAATGAGTGATTGGGCTAATCCCAAGCCCCACAGCAAACGTGCTTGACACACCAGCACATTACTGGCAAATAATATGCACCGACTCGAATTGGAAAACAGCGGAGCTAGAAGGATCGACTTGTCTTCATCACCTTCACGACTCGATCGAGACGATATTGAGAGCAAACGTAGCATGAGATGCAGCTCCAACGTTGTAGAAGGCACCAGGGATGCATCAATCAGTGCATTGTACAAAGTGACTAAATTCTCCAACACTGGCAAAGACTTGGCCACTTCTTCGGTCGAAATGGGAGGGTGCTGTCGCTCCGACAGATCTTGACCAGCCGAGGTTGAACGATTGCCATCATGATCTACGTCCGTCTTCACTATGTTCGAAGTCGATCTCTCCTGGGCCGGGGTTGGACGCCCTGCAGTTGTGATTTCCCGTTGTTCAAAGCGTTCTTCCAATAAATGCGAGGCCTTTGGTGGTGGACGATCGTGCTTGTCTGCATTGAGCGAATGCAGTGAGTCGGACGGCGATGCAAAAGCGGGATTTGGGGCCCACGAATTTTGTGCTTGGTTCGACGACATGTCCGAAGACGGTGGTTGGATTGTGGCAGGTCGTATGCGTCTCTTGTTTTTGGAGTTTGGCTGTTTCTGTTGCGAGTTTCCGTGCCAATGGGGTTTTGAATTACGATTCCGGTTGCCACGATTGTTGGGATTGTTGCTCTGTCCTTTTTGCGGTTTCTTGGAAGCGAGAGAAGGAAAGGCATCTTCATATTGCTCATTCTGCTTTTGTTGAGGAGATACGCTTCCTTCATGGAATTTGGAGGAGGACGGTACGTTCCCCCCTCGTCCTTGTCCAGATTTTGTGGTGTGGTTGCTTGGATTCTCCTCTTCATCATCTAGAAATATTCGACAGGCATCGCGCACAGCATTTAGAATGGCCAAGGATGCTTGTCCTCGACTGAAACCTTGATCGACACTGGATGACAACGATGATTCCTTCTTTCCATCGTAGGTGGAAGAAATCCAGGATAGGAGTACAGCCATATCCGGCGGCGGTTCTGAAGAATCACCTCCAACGTCCCGATCCGACAACGACATACTTGAGTCCTTCGGATCACTCCTTATCACGCGGACAATGTCTTGCATTGTGCGAGGCGGTGTTTTTGTTGTTGTTGCAGTCGATACCTCAGGATTCGAGGCCCCCGTTCTCGCATTCTGAATAGGATCAGACTCCTCCATCTCTTACTTCTGAGAGAGCAGCGGGGAAAAGGAGTGATGGACCGGTCCACTTCTTGTCATCTCCTGTTGTTTCATTCAGCATCTCTCTTCTATAGTAGATACTCCTAAGCGTTCATAGTTTCTCCGTAATCGTTCGCTCGTCAGTCTTGCAGTTCTATTGTTTAATAGTCCCGAGCGTCAACACAAAATAGCCGCTGGGGAGAATGTTGTTCGCTCCCAGCGATCAACAATCGACCAACGGTCGCTCTATTGTCGCTCTGTGTTTTGGGATATCTTTTGTACCAAGCAATAGATGCAGATGCAGTAGACTACCAAGACATCAACAACTCCTTCTCTACGAGGGTCACTTGGGAGGAGACTTGAAGTACAGGGCAATTGGGTTTTTGGGTGGGATATGACGAATGGCCTATTGCGGTACGAGGAGTCGGACAACCGAACAATCAACCATCGGGTCAATGACCCACCCAAAGAAACAAAAATAATAATACTCCTCGAGGATACTGCAGGGACACTTTTTGGAAAACAACATCTCTTTCAGCCAAGGACATTCTGGCTTCTGATGGCAGAATGTCGAAGTGGATTCGGTCGCCACGAAAATATGCTTGACAAACATGTCCTCTGTCCTATGATTGGATTCCAAGCTCATGCTACACAGTAAGGCTAACTAATTAATGCTATGACTCTGATTGGATCTTACTAAAGGGATATATGGATCTCGTTTCCTCTTCTTGTCGATTATGTTGAGCTCGAGAACGCAGGGTATCACTTTCGGGGAGGCATTCTACTCAATAAAATGGCGATATCTTCGTCTTCTTCTCCCTGCTCTACACTAAAATCGTTTCGCATCATCCAGTTCCTCGTTTTGAGACCTGGTATGGTAGGAACTGCTGATTCGTCTTCCTCGTAATCACTTGCTTGTTTCTGTAGCTTGCTTTCTCCAAACCAGTGAGATCTGCAACTTGAGGATCTAGTGAGCCTTGAGAACATCACACTTCCAAGGGGGCATGACGGTCACATCTTCCTCTTCGTTGTCGTAGATAGCCTTCATGATTTCTTGATGGACCTGTTCGGCAGTCCATTTGGCACGGTCATCGCCAGAGTCAAGATAACGACGAGCCAAGGTGATGCGGTTGCCAGGTTTCATATAACCAGTGCTAATGAAATGGCCGTACTCGTCGCTTCCTTGTGCGTAGCAGAGGCTATCGCTCTTATCCGGGCTTCCTCGCCACTGAAGACTGGTCAAAACATCATGCTTGGAGTCCTTGTGCTTCTTTCCCCCAGCTTCGAGTTCCCATCCTTGTCCTCCATGGGCAAAGTCCACAATGTACGTCTTGAAGAGGTCACCGTCGCCAGTGCCATCGGCCGGACGAGCGACTCCCGTCACGCTGAAACTCTTGTCGGAAGAACAGCTGTAGACAGCTCCACGACGTACCGGTTCTTCGACTTGGGCTGGATCGGGAGCGGCCAAATTCACAAACACGGTTCCCTCCCATGCCACGGTAAAGTGTCCGCTGGATCCCACTGCCGGGGTGGCCGACATGATGCCGTCCCAAACAATTACACTATCCTTGGTGATACTCATGATGATGATAGAAAGCAGATGAGGAATTACAAACAATGGGATGAGAAGTGACAACCCCCAAGATCTTTGACGACTACAAAGATTTTTTTGAGGTCTTTCCGATTGGCTTGACAGATGTTATCAAAGAATGACCTCAGAACAATACCCGGATATAGTCAGAAAATAGCGAAGCGAAAGACTTTGATGGAGGCTTTCATTGGCTGATTTCCACTAATGACCTCGAAGGAACTATGACTCGATTCTCTGCAAAAATGTCCATCGATCCTCACATATGGCAAGGAATTCTTCAGACATTATCCAGCCAATGAGGATAGAGAGACACAATGATGTGACATGATCGGTCTCGATGATGCACGACCAGCGTGAATTGGCAATAATTATTGATTCCGGAAATGACCGGAAGTTGTTCTCCAATGCCTATGACATTGAAGCTCATGATTCGCAAGCTGGTAGGTCTCATTATGAGTGACGAATACCATGGGCCCGAGGCTTGCTCCCCTAAACCGGATGCGTTCCGAAGATCACTCTGACACTTTGTATGGGATTGCTTGAGCGAAGAACATGAGGATGCATTCAATGTTGGTGATATCTAAGAAGTTTGTCACAAAGTGTTTTCTTTCCTTCGTTGTGAAAGATCGATGGGAAGTCGTCTGTGTGCGAAAGCTTTCGCGTCAGCTTTGTTGTATCAATGGATGTCTCTTTCGCCGCTTGCTCGTGTTTTCAAAAGAGGTGCTTCTGACCGAGCCACAGATATACGATCTATGGGTCCTGTCTACAAAGACATACTTCCGCATTTTGATTCCATTTTTCATTGCGTGGTGCTGAAGAGGTTTGATAAAAACCTTCAACTTCCTAAGTATGTCATGTGGCCTCTTTCCGTTGAGCTGCGCTGACCAACGGACCAAGATTTTGCGACAAGAAAACATCGATGCAAGACCATCCGAAGGATAGGAGTAGTGTAGTACAGACAGTTTTCGTTCCCTTTGTTCAGTTACGGTGCGCCATGGTATCTTGCTTAGTGCACGATGGACCAAACCACGCTCTCTGAGAATTGTTGCCGTATGAGGAACGAGCAGGTCCCCACGCGCGTGTTTTCGATCCATTTAATCACGACGTATGTGTCGTGTAGCTTGCGGCAAACAAGACTGGGACCAAAACCAAGTGCGCGAGCATTAGATAGGGATGCCTGTCCGTTGATGTGCGCGGACTGCGTGCTACTCGCATGATTTAGTGTACACATTTTCCCCCCAACGGTTGCGTCCACAAACTCACGGGTTCACGCGGCTCATTCATCACAAATCCCGACAAACACTTCCCGATTGCGCTATCGCACCTGTGTGTAGACGGAGTCAACGCTTGTTGGATCCACATCAATTTTGTGTGTGCGTTCCCTCTTTTCGCATAGTTGTTCTGTATTGCTCCATTTTTCGAGGACTTTGAAACCTCGTGAATCGTTGCACAACTTCAATTTTCACTCCAATTGAACCCCTTTGCCCGTCTCCGACTGCATCGATTGATCGACCGAACCGTTGGGTTGCAGCGGGGTTGTTCTTACAAACAGACACAATACAACGAACCGTAGTGGAGCCGACCAGAGCCCATAGTTCATCCTCATGTCGTCCTCTCAATGGGAAGAGAAACACTTGTCCAGTAGTGGAGACGGTGACCAGGGTGAAACAATGAATACACAAACCTCGGGAACCGACAGTGATGCTTCCCCTCAGTCGTCGTCCAGTCCTCATCGAGCCACTACGATTCGATCTCGAATGAACACGGACAAGAAAAGCATTGAGAGGTTTCATCGTCACCGAGGGACCAACAGTCGGGGCGACGCCTCGTCGCTTCCTTCTCCTCATACATTGGCCCATGAAACCTCCCCGTCGGTTGGACCGACTTACCCAACGGACAGCACATTGGCGGACAAACCAGCACCGGACGCACCCATGGATATGGATGAGACGGAGCGAGCTCGGTTGGAGTCCATGGATGAAACTCCCATGGACGAGTCCGAGGCAGCACCCGCCAATCCTCACCCTGGAGATGCCAGTGTCGTCACCATGTCGACAGCCTCCACCAAACCCAATGCCTTTGATATTGCCCTTGGACGTTCGGAGGATTTCCAACCCTCGGCCACCCTGGAAGAGGCATTGGGAGGTCCGGTATGGGAATCGGCCGTCGCGGATAGCCAACCAACTCCGGTACCCGCCGTTGCGACAAGGACCACTCCCGTTGTACCTCCAACGGATGCCAGTGTCGCCACCATGTCAACCGTCTCCACCAAGCCCAATGCCTTTGATGTGGCCCTGGCTCGTTCGGGAGACGTGCAGGGGACGGATGATACCACAGAGGAGGCAACGGGAGGACCCGTATGGGAATCGGCCGTCACGAGTACCATTCCCACTCCAGTTCCGGAAGTAGCTAGGAGGTCCGCCCAAGGCCGCGTGGCCCACCAAACCACGGATATTAGTGTTGCCACGGTTTCGACCGCCTCGACCAAGACAAACGCCTTTGATATTGCCTTTTCTCGTTCGGCCGACTACCAGCCTCCAACAGAGACGGAGGACGCGGCTGCGGGAGGGCCGGTATGGGAATCGGCCGTTTCCAGCAGCAAACCAGCTCCTGTCCCGGAAGTGGCCAAGATTGCCTCCCGATTCCAGCCCACCGATGTCAGTGTTGCGACCATGTCGACGGTGTCTACCAAACCAAACGCCTTTGACGTTGCTCTGTCTCGTTCAGAAGAGGCTCATGAAGCAGCGAACAATGAAGAAGAAACTGGAGGACCCGTATGGGAATCGGCCGTCACGAGCGCAAAACCAACTCCCGTTCCCGAAGTCGCCAAGATGTCCTCGAAAGTTCAAACCCCGTCAAAGCCGACAGACAGCAGTGTCGCATCCATGTCTACCGTCTCGACGAAGCCGAACGCATTTGATATTGCTCTTTCAAGATCTACCGATTTCCAGTCCTCGTCGGAGAACAAGGACGATGTGGCGGGAGGACCTGTGTGGGAATCGGCCGTGACCAGCACAAAGCCCACTCCAGTTCCAGAAGTTGCCAAAATGTCCAGTGCCAAGGACAAAAAGAGCAGCCCGCAAGTTGGGGGAGACGAGAAACAAGGCGGAAGTGTCGCAACTGCATCCACTCACCCCAATGCATTTGATGTAGCTGTCACCCGTTCCGCCGATTTTAATCCATCCGACAATATGGATGGCGTTGAGGGTGGCAGGGTCTGGAAGAAGGCTGTCTCCAGTAGCAAGCCTCCCCCAGTTCCAATGGTTGCAAGGATATCTCATTCCAGGAAAGATGAAAGGTCTCGACCAGCTTGGGTTCGAGACACAGAATCGTGCGACGGAACGGCTTCCACCCTGACGGGAACCAACGCCTTTGATACTGCAATGTCCATGGCCGACATTCAGACTGTGCAAGATTCTATCAAGGATGAGGATGGTGGTCCAATGTGGGAGCTTGCCGCCACGAGCACAGAACCGGAACCTCTCCCCATGGTCGCTCAAACTGTACCGGCTGTTTCGGTTCAAGCCAGTCAACCATGCGAGGATTCGTGCGACGCAACCCGTTCTACGAATACTGGAACCAATGCCTTTGATAAGGCCCTGGCAAACTCAACGGACTATTCTCCCATGGAATACACAGACTTGGACGACGAAGGTGGTCGAATGTGGGGACTAGCAGCTCCGTCTACGGACTCCACACCACATGGGGTTGCGGCGATGGTTCGAGCAATCGAAGCAAATGCTAGGACAACTCCGTCTGATACAACGCCCGAGGAAATATATGATGAACCGGATTCAACTCCTTCCGATGAGACTTCATTGTCCTGTGAGATGTCCTCCACCACTCCCGGTGCTTCCAAATTTGAAAAGTTGAGGGCTCCGACACCTGATGCATGTGACGTTGCGCCTCCCAAATCGGAAGATATGTCCGAGGTATTTTTGGATGAGGAACAACTTAGTACTCGCCAGTCATCCAAGAAACATGATCACAAGAAAAAGTCTCACTCTAAAAGCAAAACAACAGATGCTCAAAGTAAGTGCGGTCGTATCCCCTTTTCTTGCCTTGTGTTATCTTCTGGTCATCTGACTCGTGTCGTTCAGTTTTTTCGAAACAAGTGGCAGACCGGGAAGATCTCGCCAAGAAGGAGAAGCCAATGAAACTAAAGAGCAGTCTCATGCAAAGTCGACGCCAACGAATGATTCAACTTGTTATTATTGCGTGTCTCATCACTATCGTGGGATGGGTTGTCAACGTACTGATTGGAGAATCGTGTTTCCTCGCCTCTATTACGGTGGAGCTGGGACAAAACAATGCAGAGTTTGATATGCACGTTGGCTTGTGGAAATACAGTCCTCCCGACTCTATTCTGGCCGGGTATTCGTACTGCGCCCGATACGAAGACCTTCACGAAGAAAACTCCCCCATTGTCGCCCGAATTTTCCATGTTTCGGCGTTTGTGGCGGGTTCCTTTAGCTTGGGCGTGTTGTGGTACTTTTTGTTTACCGGGATTTTATCGCCCACGACCTGGGCTGTGGCATCCTGGATTGCGTTTTTCGCTGCCATCTGTCAGGCTCTCACCTTGCTCTTTTACGTGGGCCAGACGTGCCGAGAGTCGACCTGCGAATGGGGTCTGGGATCCAGTCTCATTCCAGTGTGCAGTTTTGCCTGGGTCGTGCTGGGCCTCGAGATGCGGTACCAAGCCCCCTTTCTCAATATGGAGGAGAATAATGCCGCAAAGAAGGATAACCAGATTGAATTGGCACCGATCATTTCCCGAGAGGATTCCGCTTCAAGCGCCTACAAACCACCCATGTTCGTTGCCTAGAGTCTGTTTATAAAGCAAAGCCAGGAATACTCCAGGAGACGTGCGTGATCAGTTACAAAACGAAGGGACCATACCACATCTAGATAGATCTTTATCAACATATCAGTTAATCACGAGTGTAATCAACAAATCAAATAATTATTCCTAGGAGAAGATGATTGATTAGACTCTTGGATTTGGTTCAAGAACATGAATTAGCCACTATACGAATGGTAACCTTGTGCGTTGTGGGTGGTCAACGAAAGTAAGGGAATCATTTGTCGTTCTTGGCGTGAAAGCGTTGCCAGAAGTTGGAATTGGCCTTGTTTTCATCCGTAAAGGCGTAATTGAAATGAAGGTAGTAAAAGGCAGCGCTGGTAATGGCGAAGCCCATCACAAAGGGGTAGACACCAGGTTGTTTTATCTGCAAGAAACAGAAGACAACGTGAGATTCGTTCCCGAAACCGTGAGACGTTCAAGTCAGTTTTTATTCGTACCTCGTTCATGACCCGTTCCATTCCTTTCATTTGACGCCACGTCTTGTGAGTCGATGCACGGAGTGCTACGCGCTCCTTGTATCCTGCCTCTCCACGCATGCTCTGATCGTATTTCATTTCTTTTCGATAACAGGCCAAGAAAATCCAGTGAGAAAAAAGACGCACTCCACCTCCAAACATTCAAAGGCACCAAATGTACTTACTTTCCAGAGATGCCCACTGTTCGGGCAACTGGGCCCATGCTTCCTTCAGCATAGGCTACCGTAACCAAACGATTAGAAAATAAGAAGCATAAACAAGGGGTGGGCAACAAAATCAGCAATGAGTGCAATGAAAGAGAAATAAAATTCAACCAACAACACCACCATAACGCAAGGATGAAGCACGTTATGACAAAGATTCCATCCCCAAGAAAATCTAAAGTGACATCCTGTGTGATTGGTCCATTCTAAGCCATTCTCCTTGCTCTAAAACTGCCATTTCAAAGCCTTGTTGAAGACTAGCTGCCGATGAGCCGACCACCAACGATATTTTCATGTCGGTAATCCTTTGTAGCACACCCTCTCTCTTACTTACACGGCAGTTTTCAGGAATATTGGGAACTTTGTCAGCCATGATGATGATAATACTGGGAGTTTGAGTTGTCGTTTTGTTGGTCTTTCAATCTCTCGCAAGTTGGGATCGACAACGCAACCGCAGCGACGATGATGGTGGCACCGCGACAAACCGTGCACAGCGCACAGCCAGCAAAACACGAACGCGCAGTAAGTGCGACTGGATATGACGGACGAAACTTAAACTGACATCGTAAACCGACATTCTGTCAGCTGAGGCCATTTAAAAGACCCGGAGGAAAGAAATGGAGTGGTTGTGGCGAGAACGACATGCCCGTCATTTTCACGGCAGTCGATGATCTCACAATTGCGACCACGACAAACAACCATTGAGAAGGGCTTCGATTTTCCCCTTGACAAAGAACGCCATGACAACCGATATACCTCCAGTGACAGAACAGACACTGGATCTGTTAAAAGAGTTGCGACAAGCGGCAGCCGAAGAAGACCATGGCAAAATTGTACAAACCATTGGTCCCTCTCTCTTGTTTGAAGATCGACTGGACCCCAATCGAGAATCAGATCAAGCAATTGTCATGGCAGTGTACGATATCTATGTCAAATCACTTTTGATTGAAGGAGAGTTTGATCGAGTCGTCCAGCTTCTCTCGCAAGCCTTTACGAAACAACAAGCCAATCGAAAGCAAGGACAGACAGCGAAAAATGCCGTGGCTCCACTCTATGTAGCCAATCAATTGGAACCAGCGCGTGTCTATGGCATGTATCGCTTGGAACGTTATGAGGCAGCCAAACAAGCTGCTGCCGGTGCGGTCAAAAAGACATCTTCTTCTTCCTCACCACAAGCAGAGGAGAATTCCATGGATTCATGGCTATTTCAGCATATTGAAGCGCAAGCCATGTATCATATGCAAGACTACACTGGAGCCTATGGCGTATATTGCAATCTACTAGAGCAACAAGAGGATCGGCCTTCACATGATGCTACTTCTTCCATGACAGAAACCTTGCAACTCTTGAACAATGTGGTGGCTCTCTCGTGTTCTCACATGATACCCTTTTTGCGATCGGTCGATGCCTTGGCGACCCATCGAACGCAACTGGCCAATGTCTTGGAGGAACAAGACAACTTGAAAAAGAAGAAAACGGGCGACACGAGCAATACGCAAGGTCTCGACTATGCCGCTGATTTGGCGTATAACATGGCAACTTACGATTTGTGTACGGCGGGTCACGATGGCCGGGTCGTCCAGGAAGGAAGGGGTTGGATGCAATCGGCCATGGAAAAGACGCAGGAACTGGGAGCAGCCGAAGAATGGACTACCGAAGAGATTTCCAAACAATTGGCTCCCATGGAATGGAATTTAGAATGGAGCCGTTTGTTGTGGCAAGGAGGAAGCATGGCTTCCTCGTCGTTGTCATCAACGAAACAGGCTTCCATGGCCACACGTATGGTAGCATTGGGCAATCAAGCTTTGAATACGGCAACCTTGCAACCACAAAAGGCAGGGGATGCCGTTCGACTCTTGCCCAAACCATCAGACAAGCTGTTTGTACCCTTGCAAAACAATTTGCTTTGGTACAATCGCGCCGTTTTACTCTATCGAGCGGATCAAATAGAGGAATGTCAAAAAACGTGCGACGAATGGTCTCAGTGCATGCAAGTGGTCAACGCCAACAAAAGTAAAAAGAAGGCCAATAAGAATACGCCACAAGAGTCTTCGGACCAAGCAAGTTCCAACGGAGCGACCAATAAGATCAAAATTTCCATGTCGCACATGGAATCCTTGTTTTGGGGTTGTCGTCTGGCCCTCTTGGAGAGTCTGTGCCTGGTCAAAAAGGGACAACGGGATGGGGCCGTCCGACGTCTTCAATCGCAGATTGAGACTCTGACCGCACAAGCTGCGTCGATGAAACCGTCGCAGGACGACACCATGGAAGATGATGTCATTGGGCACTTGCTCCTTTATGTCAATACACATTGCCTCCTCATAGAAAACCCCGACGGTGTGAGTTCCGAGATGAGCATTCGCATGTTGCAGTCACTTCCCGAATCCATCCAAGGTGAGAAGGCAGTCATTGCAACTTTGGCGTCTTTGCATCACAAGCTCGGCCAAGAAGAAAAGGCACACCAGATTTTGAAGGAATCGGGCAACGAAGAAGCCTTGAGTGATTTCCTCTTGACGCAAGGCAAATACGAGGAAGTCGCCGATATCTGTCAAGGGCGTACGGATGTCGTATCACGGGCTAGGTACGTCCAGGCATTGTCCTATGTGAACCCCGAGCAGGCGTACAAGGAATGGACGAGTTTGGAACCAGAGCTTGATACGCAAGACGAAACGGAGTTTGCAAATGGGGCCGAGTTGGAACTGAAGGAATTGCCAAGATTAAAATCCAGCAAACCAAGATCGGGTGGATCTGTGGGTTTGACAGAAACGTCTAGTGGAGTCAAGACCAACAAAAAGAGCCACGAAGCCGTCTTGCGACGACGTGCTAGGAAACGAGAAGAGTATTTGGCGAAATTGGAAGAAACCAAGAGTCCATTTCGAACGCAGCAGCCTGATCCAGAACGATGGTTACCCAAGTACGAGCGGTCGTATAATCGACGTCGTCGCAATCGCCAGAATCAGCAACAACACAAGGGTGCGCAAGGTGGTGTTTCGGAAAAGGATGCCGCCAAGTTGGATGTGGCTGCGCGACAAGCAGCTCGCAACAATGATCACAACAACAGTGCGGATGGAGAACGAAGTACAGCACACATGGCAGCTGTATCGAGTGGTGGGCCTTCTCGAAAAACCGGGCGCAGAAGAAACTGAGCTCTTTTGAGAAAATTAGAGTACTTTACTAGGCTATAGCGACATTCGATTGCAGCATCGTCGAGTGTCATTTTATCAGTATCCGTATCCCCGTCCGTCTCAAGTATTCACTAAGTTGTCGGAGGAAAGATCCATCCTTCTACTCCTTCATAAGAGTGGCTAGTGGGTAGCAGAAGACGTAATATGTATTGTAGAGAGGATACGTCAAACTTTCTAGAGTCACGCATTTTTGTACACCTCAACGGTTATGTTTTCTTATATAGTTTGATTCCCCAAATAAAAAGATTTTCAGACGCTTCGTTGTCGCCTGACTCCATGCCCCATTCCCGCCGGCATAACATTGCATCCCATTTTTTTCTGACGCAAGAAGTTAGAACAATGGCGGAGTTGTCAGCTTCGTTTGCCGGCGGCAAAGGTCGATCTTCTAGTGGTTGTCGCCGCCAACTCTTGGTGGAAGACCCCGTCGACGTGTCGAATCTCTTCTTCGCAGAGGCATCTATCGGGATCAAGAATGACGGTGATAAAAGCATCGGCGACGAGCCATCCTTTGTGGGCCCAGTAAAGGTGGCTCGCACTTCAACGACAAAAACTGAGGAAGGAGGCACTCCACGAGGGCGTCGTGGCCTCATTGCTACGCGAGATATTGCTGTAGGAGAGCTCTTGTTTGCCACTCCTCCCACTCTTCAAGCTTCCACCAGGGTTGTCACGTCGCTTTGGCAAAACAAACAACAAAACGACCAAAATGAAACAAGAACGGGAAGAAGTTTGTTGGAAGAATGCAGTGAAAAAGTATTGATTGAATCTATGCACGAATATCTCAAAATGGCACCCTCGAATGACAATAGAAGGTTGGTTGCTGCCAGTTTTACTTGTCTGACGGGTTCGACGTTATCTCAGGATGACATCATTCCTTCCATGAATCGACTGAACGCGATTGAAGGTGATGCAGATGATGAGGAAAAATATTCCGGCACTGACCTTCCACCAATGACTGAAAACGATTTGTTACAAATCATTCGTCAGAACGCTTTTGGTCCAGACGGCCTTTGTTCGTATCAAAACATGGAGCAAGCACTCCGATTGGAGAAAGACAAGAAAAGCCCATCCAAATTACCACCACGTTTATTGGGACTCTACCCTCTGGCAGCCATGATCAATCATTCGTGTTTAGCTAACGCGGTGCGCGTGTTTGGTGGCCTTGATAATAGTGTCATGATTGTGCATTCGTCCTCGGCCATTGCAAAGGGTGAGGAAATTGTTTGGAGCTACATTCCCCCAACCCAACCACTTCCTCAGCGACAGCTTGCATTGCAACAACTGTACAAGTTTACATGCTATTGCAAACGGTGCGAGACGGAACAAAAGGAGTTGTATGATTCTACGTACGTGGCGGACATTTTGAATGAAAACGAAGCGCTGCTAAGTCCTTCAAACCCCAATCCCTCCCAGTGCATCAACGTTGTGGAACAAAAGTTGATGCCTCTAAAATTCCTCTCCAACACGGTCAAATCGTTCGTGAGGATGTCCTACCTTCCAATGTATATAAAGCGGTTAAACCAGGAACAGGACTTGAGAACCAAACCAGCTCTCCTTATTCTTGCTATGCACATGCATTTGAGTTGTTGCACGGCCCATCACGCCAGTACAGAACACATTTCTGTAAGTTGATAGCTTGACGGAAAAGCGGGTGTACGAGCTCTCTTTTCTTATGGAAATGGAAATTGCTGTCTGTCTCTTTCTCTTTTTCCAGATTTTGCATTGGTGCTATGAAACAGCTAGTCAAATGCACGCAGCGGCATCCGATCCGTCCAAAAATTTGTCCAAGGTAAGATTTTGGACGGAACAATTGAAGCAGATCCACATGATTCGATACGGTGCATTGGGTAATTCACTGGAGAACGTGCGTCGTATTTTGAAAGAAACTCGTCTTTTGATTGCCAAAGGAGATCGTCTGGTGGACACCGATCGGCAGAATTCGGGCGCATTGCTCCTTTAGAAGCAGCAACGATTCAAGCTTTGTTTCCTTGTAAAAACAGTGGATGGAAGTGGCATGAAACAGAGCCAAACTATGAAATGAATCTGTTTTCCTATCTCCCCTAGGTGACGTTCTGGTACCCGAGTACTTTTGTCTCTTCGTCACAATGGCGGACGAAAGTGGCATAGGACATTGGACCCAGAAGTGAGTTTCCTTCTCTGTTGGTCCCAGCGACTCCCATGTTCGAATGGGCTCGAGCGTACAACTTTTCAAGTTGCGATGTCGGAAAGTATACCAGCAGAAGATTCTTTTGAGGAGGTACTTTTCACCGAGAACTTTCTTCTGTTTCACTGGAGGAAACATGATTCCAGAGTCCAGGGCTAGAAGCACGAGTAAAATAGTCTGTTAAGCCGTTCCGATTTCAGCACTTCGAGGTGCAAAGGAACGATTCGCAACGACGAAGAATGCTGCCCGCGACGAATGGAATCCCTTAATGTTGATTCAGAACAGTGCATTTGCTGAGCCATTATGTACAGCGAGTCTTAGTCTGTGCGTTGCATGAGCATGGGAAGTCATGGAATTGTACAACAGTTTATTAACGAGACATCTATAAAGTGTGTAACCTTTTCATCTACCAAGCTTAAACATGTCTCAGCAAGGTGTGTTACTTCAGAACTGCTCATTCATCAATTGTATCCAAGAAGTTCCTCCATTTAGCTCTGGTGATTGTCGAATTTCTCCAACATCTCAACCAACTTGGCATGGTGTCTGTTCGATATCTTGATTTCCTCCACGATTGTTGCAACGGACTCTTCCAGAGCTGACATACGTTCTTGTAGCGTCATCGCGTGGTCTCCTAGGGACCGCCCAGAAGAACGAGAAACGGCAATTACAGTGGAAGGCCCGCATTCAGAGGGTGAGACGTTTGTCGTTGGTGGACTTTGGCCAAATGCTTTCTTCACATCCTTTTCAGATTCACCCATACCGATAGAGCCCGCAGAATTTGCTGAGACGACACCAGAAGGACTCAATTCAGCGGATGGGCCATTTGTTTGACGTCTGCCACCTGTGTTGCTCACATCGGTTTCAGGATTATCCACGTTGCTAACATTGGAAACTTCCAGCTGCACAGCTGGTTCCACCAATTGGACCATTTTGGCTGTGACAATTAACGCTAAAAACGTAACTGATTCAAGGTTTTCCACATCCATGTCACCTTCATATCTTGTAGTTGTACCCGCAAGTTTTGTTATTCCATTGGCCAAACCACCCATGACAGCGACCAAAAGCTGGGTTCCATCATTCTCCTCCATACTCTTGTCATCATTCTTTGCTGTAGTCCTCGCCCTGTCTACATAGGCAACACCCTCCTGGTATACCTTATGCAAAGTTTCATTTCCACTTTGATCCAAAACAGAACAAATATGGTCAACGTCGCAATAATCCACAATCTGATCAAGCACTGTATTCACGTAAGGCTGTTTCGAATCGTTGTGAGACCGCGTAGAACGACCAAAAGACAAGGCATTCAAAATGGAGCAGATAACTGCAACAGCCACATGATTATCATCTCGTGCCTCAACTGCGGAACAAAGCTCTTTAAGAGACCTGCCCAACGCTTGAACGTGCATGAGAACAGGAAAGCCTTCTGCAGTCTCCTCAGCTTTCAGTGCATTCAAGGGGAGGATTTGCCCAACTCGGAATTCTGACGGTTCCGACTGGGTCTCTTGGTTCGGCATGAGTATCGGGGCTGAGGACATCGGATTGATGCCAATGCTACGCATAATATTTTCGTTAACAAACATACCGTCCTTCCGAAATTTGCTAACAATTCGTTCGAAGTCGGTAGCAGCAGAGTAGTTCGTGGGCGTGTTCAGGCAAGCTTGCTGCAACGCATTCATGGAGTACCGTTGCCAATCTTCGGCAGAAAGATTCTTGCACCGACGCATATGATTTAGGTAAGTATAGAATACTTTCACTTGATTCAGGTTTGAAACCAGCAAAGATAACTCATGTAGTTGTAAGTTTATGTCCTCGGGATCAACAACTTTCTTATAAAAGGTGTCAGCACATGGAACACATTGTTCTGATCCTCCATGCGATCCTTGCTTGCTACCTGGAATTTTTTTGTCCTCAGCTGCCACTCCATTTTGTTCAAGAAGCGATGTGAGTTTCTTTACTTTTTGGACGAGCGGAATCCTATCTTGAATGGCATCCATGTTTTCCATCCTATCAGTTAGCTCTTCAATCTTCTCTCGTAGTTCTTGGACCGAGTAGAACTTCTCATTGTCGTAAAGAGATTCCAAAATGGGCAGCAACAATTGCGCCTTAGCACCCTGACCCAAAACCTCTTCGTCCCTGTACTCCACCTTGGCGCGTTCAATTGTTGTATGAGCTTTCTCTATATGCACGTCAAGTTCCGAACGACAAGAAAACGTGTTCTATGCATATTTTGAAGCATGAGATACATAAAAAAAGTCAGTGATTCCACAAATGCCATACGCAAGCATACTGCATAAACTGCATGAAACGTACCATGAGTTGTTCTTTCCTGTCGATTAGAGGGAGTGTAGCGCAAGAATCGACACCGAATCCACCAATCACAGCAATTCCATCAGAGACAACAACAATACTACAGCCATTCCGCCCTGTGCTCAAGTGTGGAAGGGTCCACACAATGTTGCGTTCAGTGTCCAATACCTCCACAATCGCCGACCCGCTACAACCTCCTGCAACAAGGATGCAAGATC
The DNA here is from genome assembly GCA_946965045.2 of Epithemia pelagica. Classification (NCBI taxonomy): domain Eukaryota; phylum Bacillariophyta; class Bacillariophyceae; order Surirellales; family Surirellaceae; genus Epithemia; species Epithemia pelagica. Next base: position 634,450 of record OX337238.1, on the reverse strand, counting down.
CAACCGACACTGCTTCGTGTTGACTTCGTCTAATGGAAAGAACAAGACTTCTGTGAAGAGTCCAAGCAGATGACGAAGGAAAGACTGTACAAGCAGTCTCGTTCGTGTCCGTGTCTGAAGGCTTCTGGACATCGAAATATGCGATCGATTCTCCAACATCAAAGATCCGAGTTCCAACGACAGCACTTGCACAGTATTGTCGATCATCTGTCAGAGATGGCCCCGCAATGACAGCGTGGTTGCTTTGCAGAGCCGTATCAATAATTTGAACGGAGATTCCTGCCATGACTACAATATATCGATCACAAACAGAAACAGCCGAACATGAACGTCCACCGACTGCCGTGGACAATCGAGAGTTCAATTGCGCCCAATGCCTTGGAGTATTGTTGGTTGAGGGTGATTGCAGCAAATCTCCAACATCAATTCGTTCAATACTGTGCGACCATGAATCTCCACTCGCCCTTCCTCCAATGACATAAACTCCTCCGTTGCAAACAACAGCTGCATGTTCCTGTCGACTTTGATTCAAAGGGGGTCCTTCCTGCCACTGTTTGTTCTCGTCGTCCAAGTTCAATACAAGAGCTGAATTGGTGCTGTCGCCTCTCCTCTTGCCTTTCTGTCCTCCCACGACTACAACAGTTTGTGCATTGTCCTTTTCGGGATGATCCAGCACAACCGTCGCAAGGAATGCACGCCACCCACCCAACAAGGGCGGCCAGTCGTCCATATTCCATTGCGATACCAGATCGTTTTCATCGTCGACAAACACAAGCCCGGACTGAAGTGCCTTGTCTCGCAGCGTCATTGTACTGAAACAAAATGGAACACGGATTGACCTTTCACACCAAAACCTGAGCATAAGATCTTGGGGCTTCAATAGCATCAACGGCGTACGGACGTTCATAACCAAAGGGAAGCATCAATCAACGACGTACGGACGTGAAAGTCGGACCTTCCAGAAATAAGGTAAGAACAAGCTATGATTCGGCCTTGTCGTTCCACTTTGTAGCGTGCATTAATTTCGTTATATCTGCCAAACGCTAGTCCATGCATATGGCATAGTGTTATGAACACTGGTCAGCATTCCACAGCATTGGTTAGTTCGATAGTTCTGTCGTGATCTTAATAGAACATTGGATAATCTTCAAATTTCGACCATGCACGAGATGAACAAGCTGCGATATTGCAGTGATGAAGTCTTCCTGGCCTCTCGTTGTTGCGGCATTTATTTGTGTACTTTTCTCGTTTTCATTACTGCGGACACGGATTTCTTCGTCAAGCACCCGGTTTCGGCCATCAGCTTCGTGAATGCACTCGTCCTATCAAGTTCAACAAAGTCGACAGCACGGCAAATTAGACAACACTTTCAAGAAATGTCATCAATTTCAAAGCAGACTGTACCAAGACATGGGGCTGATTACTGTCTGTCGAGGCAAGCAAATATGATTCATGAACGGCTTCGTGCGATCCATAAGAATCGGTTGCGGCAGTACACTGGAAACTTGCAACAACCCCAATTCAACAAGCTTGAGTCTATCGACGATGAAGAGTCGCCATGCACCTAGCACTGGGAAATGTCAGGACTTGAGAGGTACGTTCCGTTTCTAATCAAACTCAACATGTCCAAGTCATGGACGGGAACCTCTTCCTTTGGTCGCATGGCCATGCGTGGCAATCCTTCGCTCGGTTTCGCCGCATGTGTCAGGCAAGCAAACCATTGTTTTATCGACAGAAAAGAATTCACCAAGCCCTTTCATTCCTCACGTGTAGACCAGGTTCAGCCAGAATCTCCGATATAGTTGAGGAAAACACCGCGTTTTCCACAGTTCAACAACCGTCCGTGTACGACAGCCTTCGTTTAGGGCAGGATTGGGTTGTTCCATCACACGAGTCACTCCATCCTCGAACACTTCTCCGAATCAATAGACACTACGTAATATCATGACCTGTTTGAGACAACAGAATCATTTCAACGACATTCTCTCCACAAGTTGAGATCGTTTTGTTCTGTTCCCTCTAACGTTGGTCTCACCCCCTCCTGTCATGGTGGATGTGAGAGGAGAGAATCAAGAACGTATCGTATCGCGACAGCACCACAACTCTGGCTGTTGATCCAACCCGTCACGTAGTCTGCATGATCAGAAGTTTGTTTTAGATTCGTCTCTTCATCGTTCGTACCGATGCATACCCGATGCACAAGAGCCCAGTCGATCTGCTGTGTTGAATGAGAGACGTCGTCATGGATTTTTGACTTTTGACAGATGTCGAAACAAAATCTTGGACAAAAAGTGAACATTTTTGGAAACGGCGACTTAGGAGCGATCAGCATTGGAACGAACTCTTCCTCCGCAATGGAAAGGACGTACGACCATGAAGTCCTCCATTACGCTCAGGTTACGAATACGATAGCCGTCACTTTCCAACCCAAACAAGGCAGACCACCAAGAACTCCAGAACCTATTTTTGTGATGAAATCTGCCTTGCATGCAGCTTCAAGCAACGGCAGTCGGAAAATTCGACAAGATGGTCCGAGCAACGACCAACAACGACGCCCCGTCATTTGTTTGACTGGATTTCCCAAGGAGGAAAAGGATGTCCTCCATGCCTGGATTGATCAGTTAGGAGGAGTGTACGTCTTTTGGTATCTACAGTAGTATTAAAGTCCATGATCCTTCCTCATGAATTTGTTGTTTGTGTCATTTTCCTTGGATTCCTTGGGCGATTCTGGGTGTGTGTGGGTTTTGTTGCCCTTTGGTTTGCAGGTACACTCGCAATCTCGACACGGCCAAAAATACTCATTTAGTCGCCAAAAAAGCCGAAGGTCCCAAGTACGAAGCTGCCAAAGCCGACGCAGGTGAGGGAGGAATTCAGGTTGTACGACCGGCATGGCTCGACGAGTGCTACCAATGTAAAGAGTGGATTCCTGTACGACCCCAAGACCATTTGTTTTCTGATGGTCCAAAGGATGGAAACAATCTCGAATCCGAGGATATCCCTGGGAGAGGCTGCGTTGCTGATGAAACTGGAGCGACTGACATGGCCCATCAGTCTTTACCTAGACTGGAGGAACAACTTGAACGTGTATTTCAATCACACCCAGTCGATATTGAGCGACATACGTTGTTCTTGCCTTGTCACTTTATCTTGTTGTCGTTTGACCATGATGGCGAGATCACGGACGACCAAGTTCTCTGGAAGAATGGTCAGCTGCTGTGTCAGCTCATTCGGGGTGGAATGGGAAGAATAGCATGGACCTTCAACTACCATATCACACACGTTGTAATACCGGATGGTTGTTGCAATGAAAGTGTTCGGTATGTGTTACCTCATCACAGCAGCTGTTGGTGACGAGTATACTCTTTTTTCTCATTGTGCATGTTTTTTCTTTGCCTCTGCAGCGATGCCGCAAAGCTGATGCAAGGTGAACACCCGAATGCGCCTACCATCATCTCTCCTCGTTGGATTTTGGAATGTTGGCAGGCCAATGAACTGGTAGACACGACAGGATACGAACCGCGATATGTATCGGATGTACCAATTCCTCCTGTCAAGGCCAAACAGCAGGTTGATCCGTCAGGTGGAGCTGCCAAGAAACGGAAACGACCACCCCAATCCAACAGCTCACTCTTTTGTCACTGTCTCTTTACGCTGCTACGTGTGGCACCACCGCCATCGGCCATTGACTACAACACCAAGGATTTGGAAGGGTTGATCCTATCGAATGGTGGACAACTCTTGACAGCGGAAATTGCCGAGGCTTTACTAGTGGACGAGGCTGCCGCTTCACAACGGAGCAGCCATCACAGCATGCTGACCAAACAGAAAAAGATAAAACACAAGACCAAGAAACGAAAAGCCTATGTGGTTTGTTGGGGTGGCAATGTCGAATCCAATTGGGCCATGCATTCCAACCTAGGACAAGTGAAACACTTGTGTGATTGGACCTTTGTCACACCCACATGGTTGTCCACCTGCGTGACCGAATCGAAACTGGTATCCATGTCGGGGACGAATCAAAAGTCGTATCCACCGGTCCTATTCCAACCGCAACCGTGGCCACTTCAACGTTTCCAGGGGAAGCAGGGAAAAGGAAATCTCGTTGTTCGAATTGCCATGACAGGTTTGCAGGCCGGATCGCTGCGAACGGCTGTGACACACTTGATACGAGACATGGATGCCACATATGACGAATCGATTGTGCGGGATCATACGACTCATTTGATTGTGTGCTTCACGGGTGGAAATCATCCTTTTGCTGCTTCCGCAAAGTACGAGAAAGCCGTCGAATGGAAATTGCACATTGTCACGTTGGATTGGCTCTTTCATGTGGCACAGTATGGGTACCAGGGTAAAGAGCGAAAGGGATCTGAACAAACGGGGTGCGAACGCAATTTTCCGGTACCTGCCAAAGGTTCTTCATAAATAGATGAAAACGCTACAGCTGAGATACATTAATCTTGTAAGCATTGGATTTCTTTAGACATGGATTATTGTATCCGGCTATCTAGCAGTATTTCGTAAGTACACGATCTATTGGTCTCGGTTTAGCATTCGTTGCATCTGTCTCATGTTTTTGCTGAGTTTGAATTCGTCACGTTGGTCCAACAGTTTGGCAAAGTCTGACGCGGTGGGTTCGTCTTTGGTGGATCCTAACCGTACCACATACGATCCTCCACCATAGTATTCATAGTTATCGGCATAGGCATAGAGTTGCCAATCGTAGGGATAGGCCTTGAGGGCAATGCAATCCTCTCCTCGCACGCTTTTCTGCAGCAAGACGTAGGTTTCAGGGAACAAGCCGTCGTCAAAGATTTCTTGTTGTGCCAGGTTTTTGGCATTCGGTGCCAACAAGTTGAAGCCCCACGAATCGACATTGCGCCAAAAGGGATTTACCAATACGAACAGACCTGAGCCATTCGATTCTCCCTCTTGATCTACCAATGACGACTGCTGTTCCTGTTTGCGGCGGAGGTCGCCAATGTCCTTGACATACTTGACATCCGTGTTGGGAAGAACCATGGCTTGCACATTCTGACCATTTCCCTCCGATGTGATCATAGCCGATCCGTCAAAATCCCAAATGTCTTTGGATGTGACTGTGGGTGCTTGTCGAATGTCGTCCAAGTTGGTTTTGTTAGGTCGAAGTTGCCGAAGCAATTCTCTTGTCAACGGCCCAGCTGCCGACCGATACATTTGCTGGGCGCCTCCTGGCCATTGTCGATCTTCATTTAGCATTTCTCCTTCTGGCAACAAGGCAAATCGGATTGTCTGTGTTGTTTGGCCATCCTGATACGCACGTTCCACGGCAGCTTTGGCTTGTGTTACTTGGTCTTGAAAGGTTTCGGGGACGGTCAAAAAGCTGCCATTGCTTCGATTGGCAACTTTCCATTCTTCTTGCTGTTTCTTCTGTTCTTCCTTTTGGATGACTGCTGCCGCAGCGGCATCTTGTCGTTGTTGGCGTTTTTCCTGTGCCTCTGCTTCGACTTGATCCACCGTTTTGCCTTCGAGTGTCGCAATTTCGGCTCTCATGGCCCGGGCACGTTCCAATAATCGCTCGGCTTCTCCCATTTGCTCATTGGAAGTAGAAAAGAGGCGGTTCGTTCTTCTTGTTGGTGTTGGATGCTCAATGCATGAAAATGCTGTAACATTCGTCAATGAATGGAATACTCCCAACAGTACCAACAGGTATATCCAACGATTGGTGGAAACGATAGGCATGATGGTCGAAAAGAGCGGCACGAGTTTCCGCAAAGTCAATTCCAATGTCACTGTCGATGTTGTTACAAGAAAGAGAACCGCGGTCCTCGACTGCGTCAATAGTTATGGATTCCGTGAGACCTTGTGTCTCCTGTTTCCTGTTGTGAAAATCAGTCAGCAAAAGACATCACACAAACACGAACCATTGCGAGACTGATTCATCATTGTCGTCGATCATTGTCACGAGCTCACGAACTGCGACTGCAGTTGGTGTCAGCCGTGCGTGACTGATGTGGAGGAAAAGGCCGAAGAAAAGACGGCTTCGTATTTTTTACTTTTATGCCCTTTCAATTCAATGAATACAGAAAAATCCGGTTTTCTGTGCAGCAACAACAAATTGGCAATAACGATTGATGAGGACTACCGATCATGGCTAGTGAGATTCCCAGCTCTAGAGGAAGAGTTTAACAACTTTGATTTTGAGCGACGAAGGATTCTTTGGCAAAGTTATATCGCGACGAACAGGAGGAGGAGGAGCAGCAGCAGCATGAGGAGCAGGGGGTACCACCCACAAGGTGACACTAACCCAAGACGATCCATCGTCGCGCCCAAGTGCACAGGAGGCCTTGCAAAATGCTTTTTCCCTCAACATCGAATAAGACAAAAATGTAGCCCTTAATCTCTGTCAAAGAGAACCTCGACGCGTCAGTTCTGGTTTCTGGGAGACCTTGTACCCTCTGTGTCAATATGCCATTCCCGTTGTACACAACACAACCATCATGGTCATGGCGAGACATTCGTCGATCCTCGGTCAGTAGCCGTGACTGCATGCCATGCGTGACTGATGTGGAGCAGACGGCTTCTTATTTTTTCCTTATGCCCTTTCAATGAGTACACGGCGCACGATTAATGACTCACAATTCAACGTGTGATGTGCGACCGACCCTGTCATTTGATAAGCCTCGATACTTGTCGTCAGAACGGGAAGGATGGGCCCATGTCAGGATTACCTACTTCCTATCTCCATCGACATTATTAGCTGTTAATCACCAGAAGACAGAAGACAAGTGTCCCTGATACACCGTGATGGGCGATGGGGCTTGTCCTTGTCATTCCCGGTTTTTACTATTATTATTGCCTACAGTGTTTTTATACATCAACAAGAAGCTGTACAGTCTTTTCTGAAACAGAATCCCGACATAAATGTATACTTCTCATCCAATCATAGTGCTCTATTTCGATGTCGTAGACTTCTTTTTTGTACCGCTTGCGAGTCATGCGCCGGCCGTCTGGCCTGCTGCACTACAACTGTTAACTTTTCGTGTGGACCTTTTTTCTGTTCGGTTTCCGGTTGTTCGTCGTTTGATCAAAAGACATCGAGAAATCGAGGAGCCGGGCTTTCTCCACACTTCCACCGTTCAGATATCTTCGACGCAACCGACCAAACGACAAATCATCCGTTTGAGCAGACAAGAAGGAGGTTTGCTGTTTGCATTTTGCTGCTGCGTCTAGCAACTTACAGGAAACATGGGAAAGTTACTGGGTGAATCGGAAGACGTTCCCGCTGGAAAGAAGTACATGATCAGTACCCGAGAAAATAGCGACTACAAATGGCAAGATAAGGGTGTCGTGGGTGCATTGGAAATTCCGTCCGAGCCTGATTTGGAGCTGCGAGGAGAATACACTCCTCGTCATGTCCAGGGCAAGGAAGAACTATTTGATCAAGCGCTGGAATTTTGGAACGAGCGCAAATGGCGGGAGGGATTCATTGAAGCCTGTGAAAATGTGCCCAAAGCCACCTTTTGCTGTGGGTTGTTACCCGACGACGACCAAACAATTAAAGATATGCAATCCAAGCTCAAGAAGGGGTGGATCAAAGCTATGAATCAGATTCTTCGAGCGGAACGCAAGGATTTTACCATGGATGTTTATGTATGGCAATGGCATAATGCCACTGGAAAATCATTGACACTGATTTTGTTGATTCGTTTCTTGGAAAGTCCAAGGAGATCAATGCTGAATGAGGAAGAGTCAGTAGAACTGCTTGCCTTGTCAAAAGCGGTGGAGAAGGCCGAGAGGGCCGAAAACAAGAGTGTACCGGATACAGACGGAACGGGCGAGGAAGAGAAAGAGCCATCGGGCTAGCTTTTTCTCGTGTACCGGTCCATGTCCTGTCAATACTCGATATCTGTTTGTGTCGTTAGATTCGTTCGGGTTTTGACAAGACAAAATGACAACTTTTCTGAATTACATTGTTCCTATTCCCCCGTCAAACTCGTGCTTCCGTGAGTTGGTTGCCTTCCCAAGATACCTGTCGTTCTGGGCTGCTGCAGTCACGTGTGAGGAGCATGAAAATTGGCTTGTTCTGTCAAACAACTATATGAAACGAGAAAAACGATTGTGAATTGTCCAAATGATAGAAATGACTAGCTGCATGAATGAAACGTTAAACTTCTACTAGAAACTTTTGCCCAAATGAACTTGCCCATTCTCTAGAGACTGTCGCGTTCAGAAGAGAGCACCACCGGTTTGGTCATCATTCTGATTTTATCTTGCTGTTGAGACAACTTGCTTCGACTTTCGACTTCGTATTTTCGACCATCAATCATCTAGTAGGAGTATGCTCCATGTGCCATGCTCCCCCATCTTCACATAAAACTTCGCATTCGCATCGCATGTGGTAGCCACCATAGCTCATTTTGTCGTAGGAGAAGTCGTTTTTGAATCGCACAGGAGACGCACGCTCGCTGACGTTGGTTGGTCGGTGGAACCTTCACACAAAAACATCTCCCGGGCCAGATGTGGTTCAAGCAGCGACGATACGGCTGACGGACGACTGCGAAAGCGATGGGTGACGGTTGCGGGTGCAACGTGTTGTCGTTTTCGTTGCAACTTGCACAACGCGAATCTCTTTTTCGATGAACGAACCTTTCACCACCACCAACCACCACCACAACAGACTCGCTCCACCACGAAAACCCTGCCACCGAACAAAAAAGGAGGACCACCACCAAGCACACCCACGCCGATTTCATATCCATTCTTCGGGGCGAAACAAAAGCAAAAGTTGAACTATTCGAATCTGGAAAAATGAAGATGCAACTATTGGCTGTCCTGTTCCTTCTTTCAATGGCATCGCTGGAAATCATGGCGTTTGCTCCCTCCGTCCAGACGAGACACAGCAATAACAACCTATACAGTGAGCGCTCGAGACTGGTATCGGTTGGTCGTCAAGATACACAACGTGATGGATCCTTGTTTAGACGGAGACGCACGACCGCATCGCCAAGAACACGGTCCACACCATCCACACGCTTGAATCTCTCAACCCCAGCCATGGCAACCTTGGCGGGTGCAATTTCGGGTGGCTTCTTTGCAGGTGGTCTTCATGCGATTGCAGGTAAGTTCGTTGTCTGGTCTACAGGTTAGCTCGCTCTCGATGGAACATGTCTCTCACGAATGTGGCGATTGCGTTTGTGTCTCGGTTGTCCTTGTTGGGGACTTGGGGGAACTTGCTAAAATTCACACAAAACTGTTGTCTTGACAACGACACTACACAGGTCCTGACCATTTGGCCGCTCTCTTGCCTCGATGTAGTGGTCAACGATGGTATCGTGCGGGTCCAGTGGGTGCCCTGTGGGGAATGGGACATGGTATTGCCGCCACGATTCTAGGAGCGAGTGCCTTTGCACTCAAGTCCACTTTTCAGAGCAACAACCCGAACAGTGCCATTTTGCGAACCATGTTGTCGGGTGCGTCGCATGTCACAGAAATTGCCTTGGGATTGTCGCTCATTGTGATTGGCATCTTGGGAATTCGGGAAGCCCGTGAATGGGAGGAGGAAATTAGTGGGGTCATGCCACAATCCTTGTCGGCGGCGGCGACCGATGTCGGTGCCAAGAGTGGTACCAAAGGAGCCGTGATCTTTAACGGCTTGTTGCATGGATTCTCCTGGGACGGAGCGCCATCGCTGGCTCCTTCCTTGGCCGTGGCCACGTGGAGTGGGAATTTGGCCTTTTTGTCGGCCTATGCCGCTGGAACCATTGCAGCCATGGCCATTGTCACTACTTTGGTGGGTGAAGGCACCCGAAAGGCGGGTCAATTCTTTCAACGCCCTGATATTCCACAAAAGTTTAGTCTTTGCTCGTCCGTACTCGCCATGGTCATTGGAACCGTATGGATCGGTCTCGCATTTGTATAAATAGATGAATAACCTCTTAAGCTTATTAGAAGCTGTACATGTTTGCTACCAGATACATACCCAACTAAGTTTGGGGAAAGTCTTGAATTGTAGGGTTGCCCTAATCGACGATGTATAATGAATCGATAACAGAGCCTTGTCTATAGAGTTACTTCTATCAGGTATAACAAGGAGTATGTTTCCTTTTAAACAACCATTCCCCTCAAAAGTGTCTCAAAGTTCCACAGTATCCTGGTTTCCTTCATGTACCGTCAGTGCAAAGAGATTTGAAGCAAGTCAATCATTCGTCCATCAATTGTAAAATGGAATCCGTTGTGGTCCCTAGCGTGTTGTGGACTCTCTTGTCATGTCTCATAAAGAGGCTGACACGAGACCATTTCTTCGCGTCCATTCGACGAAATGTTTTGACAATATTGTCCTTCGGACGCAACTCTTCTCCCTCTTCGTCGAAATTCCAGCTACCACTTTCCAGTGCCTCCCGATTCCAAAACTGATTGACGAGTTGCAGGGATGCGTCCACATCCTTAGACATTCGAGACCATTCTGTAACCGTCGGGAGATTCGGTTTCTCTTGCTCTCGAATGCTTACCATCCTTGTACAGGAGGTGACTGGTCGAACTCCAAACGAGCGTCCATACGTACCTCCCATTCGATCGCCATGGCCACACTGGCCCAACCATTCATCCGCCAATGAAAAGGCACGAGACTCTCTCTGTGGTTTCATGGATAAGGTCACAAACGCAAGTCGAGTCGCAAGACCGATGGAACTGTTTGCAATACTGTTTCGGCTGGAGGACAAAAAGAGACTGGAATAAGAATTCGAGTCCGGTTCTGTACCATCCAACTCAGGCACAGGAGAGTTCCCAGGGTCTACGAAAGCGGACTTGACGTTTCGTTTTGGAGTACTTTTGTTTTGTGCGATGCTTTTGTCCCAGTATTGATGAGTTCTTGCGGGTGTCCTCAACCGCTGCAACAGTGGTGATGAGCTGTTCCATAACGTTGAGGTATCCTGAGTCTTTTCCGTTGTAAGCTGCAATCGGGGTCTTCTTGATTCAGAATGGAATATGTCAGGGAGAACGCTGGTGAACACATGGGTTTGAAAGGATTCTGTGTTGCTCCCCTCATTCAGTATTGTTGGCAAAGCCGAGGTCGATTCTTTATCTGATGAATCTGTAGTGTTATTGCAGGGTATGGGTTGGTTCGATAGGTTCATATCCAAGGAATCTTGACGAGATGCTGTTGAATCTTGCGTGAGCGAAGAGGGTGAATAGACCATGCACAACGTTTGCCATGTCAACGAAAGTGCAATCAACAACAAAACACTCAAGGAAAACGCTATACAATCTTGTTTCCCATGTCTTGACTCGGGATCCTTCTTCAATGCCTTGTCTTCGGTTGACATGAAGGGGGAGGAGGGAACTTTCTCGATAATGTGATGGAGGGTGAAATTAGACGCTTCACGACTTTGACAGGGACTATTTTCGTCCAACGGCATCTCGTCATTGGATGAGCAGGTCTCGTCGGTGTATGAGTTGCTGCTAGCAATCTCAATCTGTTTCCTGGCTATGGAAAGTTCGTCGGGATGTCTCGCTTGCGGAGACCAATCCATACCAAAACTCGCTTCATCCTCCTCTTTGGCATCTTCTTCTTCGTCGTCGTCTGGATGCTCCTGTGGTTGAGATTTCTCGTCATTGTCCTCCTCCAAGTCGGACCATTGATCATTGTCTTGAGCATCTCTCCAAAAGTTGAGTTCGTCCAGAATGGCGCAATTGGCAGTTTGAAAAAGCACGGACGAACCACCGTGGCCTTGTGTTCTTTCCAGTTTTCCGCCATTGAGGTGCAAGGATGGAAGTGGGTCCGAGTGAGCCCGATGCATCACCTGCAATCTGCCTCCTCCATCTGTATCCTCTCTTTCATGGTCTGAGCTTCCGTTATCGTCGTTGCTTAGCAACGAAAGGGACTTCCATGATCCTCCTTCTTCTGACATCTTCTGCTGCTCTTGCTTCTTTCTCTCTAGATACCTTTTGTCCTTGCTTTTGTTGCATGGGTGTCTGTTGGGCAGTTGTTGTTGGACTTCAATAACATGGGCCGCAAGGCAGTATAACTGCGGGTATAACGCTTTAGGAACGGCGTGCGTTCCGCAACGTGACAATCGTAAGGATGTGACAAACCAAAGTTCAGTCGGCGCGACAAATCTCCGTTATCTTTCCGTTGTGAAAGGGTGACATCGCGCGCTCTCACACCATCGCTGATTTATTAGTGTCAATCAAAGAGTAGTACACTTTGTGATAGTGTACGTGGCATTGATGAGTATTGTCAGATGCTGTGGACGACAGGTAGAGAGACATGCGATCTACGAATCAGAGTGGCCTGTGGATCTGAAAAATTTTGGAAATCGGAAGTGAAACGCACCACAGAGGTGGAAATTTCCGATGGGTTTTGATTTTTATCAAAACTCCTCTCCTATGTTTGTGGCGCGCTCCAAGAATTCTGCCGCGAAAAAACAGATCCTCCAACATTTGTGAGGGTAGAGAAACATAACCAACAACAACCATGGCCAACATCACTGCCTTTGGTACTCCATCTCCTCCCACCAAAAATTTGGGAATGCAACGCCAGTCTCCTTCACCAGCAGGGGCTTTGGGTGATCGACGGCAGAGTGCAGAGGATTCCTCAGGCTTTCAACAACAACGACAATCGCCACCCGGTGTTTCATCCACCGCCATGGCCAAACGAAGAGAACGGGCGTCAAGATCCTTTGGCAGCGGCGAAACATCGCACCGTGCTTCCAATAGCGGTCCTTCCACTTTACCAAAGACTCCGGCTGCTTCCAATCGAACAAGTTCCAGCAAAAAGCGGTCTCCCTCATCTTCCTCGTCCTCTTCGTCTTCTGCCAAAGCACGGTCCTCGTCCAAACCATGGCGCACATCCCCCGGAACGACGTCCGCTTGGGCGAGCAAAGACCAGAGACGACGACAACGTGCCTCTCCTTCTTCTTCCTCATCCAAGATGAAGATGAGGTCCGGTCAGGGGAACAATAACCACAGTATCAACAACACGCCAACAACAACTTCACGTTCTAGTCCAATGATGGAGCAACTTCGCCAATCTGCTGTGCACATGTCATCGATTTCATCTTCCAAGAAATTGCACGAACAATCACCACCTCCACCACCACCGCCACCTCCTCCAGGAAACATGAACCATTTGGGAGAATCACCGTCGAGAGCAGCCATGGAAACATATGGTACGATTGATGACCAAGTTCCTCAGTTGGTTCGTACACAGACATCCACCACTTCAGCCTCTTCTGAACGAGAGCGCTCTGAAACACCCGACCAATCGAAGCAACAACCTCCAGGCTTGTCTGTTCCTGTTTTTTCTCCTGCACGAGAAGAAAATGAAGCGTGTTTGAGCGCATCGCTCCTCATGTTACGAGCAGCCATGGATAGCAATTCCAAAGCCTATGAATATTTGCTTCAATCACCCTCCACTATACCATGTGCCACCAATGGAATGCACTGCACGAATCCGGAGGAGAGCAAGCGTTGGTTGTCTATGATGGAAGACATTGAGCACCGGCGAGAACAGGAAACATCACAGTTGAAGCGAGACCTTCAAAAGGCAAAGGCTAAATCACAGCATTATAAAGCAGAGCTTCGTGAAAATCTGTCCGAGCGATTACAGCTTCTGGAACAACGCGCATCGGTGGAACAACGACATTCTCATTCGCAGAACCAACGTGACTCGTACAACAACATGAGTGGTGGAGGTGGAACAACCACGGGAGGAGAAAGTATTACCGTAACGACCCATGCGTCGACAGACAATGGCTCGTCCTCTTCTGCCCCCAACGACCTGCCTACGTATTATGCGGAATCAACGAATGAGGCGAACCAGTCCAATCCAATCCAAGCCTCTATACTTCAGCAGCGTTTGGAACAAACACAGCACGAATTCTCGCAAGAGAAGCGAGAGTGGCTGCGTCGGCTGGATGTTATTGAAAGTCGCTATTCGGCGGATTTACAGTCCTGGCAAAGACAACTCGCAGCGCTAAAGGATGACTCTCGACGGTTAACGGAGGAACGAGACCAGCTCCTCATGGAGAAAGATAATCAGGATGGCGGACACGACGGTTCGAACAAACTAAAAGGTAGACTTGACCAGACCAGGAAGGAACGCGACGAGGCGCTCTCCCTTTTGAATGAATTGCAGGGAGAATATAGTCATCTTCAACGTGAACTCGAATCATCGCGTGCCAAGGTTAAGGAGGCCAAGAGGAAGGGGGCCAAAGAAATGAGGAAGATGTATCAAGAAGAGTTGAGAGCCTTGGATGAACCAATTGCAGATGTAGAAGCTGTGTATCGCGAAACATTGGAACAGCGGAAGGAGTTACAGGCACGATTGCGTCATGCAGAATTACAGCATGCCAACGATAAGGCCACATGGAAGTTGCAACTGGAATGCGCCTTGGCGAGCGCCCGAAACGTGGCTGCTGAACATGAGCAAATCCAAAAACAGTTGGACGAGACTCTCAAAATGCATGCCAAGGAAAAGAAAGAATGGCAGCATCAATGGAGCACCGAGCTTTCAAAATTGGCCGAAGAACACATGTATCAGCAAGAAGAGTGGGCACAAAACGCTACGCAGGAGCAAGAGCAACAACATAAGACTCAGTCGAATCAGCTAAGGGCGCAAGTCCGGCAGGTCCAGGAGCAACTTGCTCAAACACAAATTCAACTGAAAGAGTCCAAGGAACAAGACAGAGAATCCCGCGAACGTATATCCGAGTTGGAACTGGAACATGAAGCAGCACTCGCTAATTCGTCGCGGCTTTCCGAAATCCTGGCTGAGGCTAGGGAACAACACTCCCAGAAAGAAGAAGAAATGGCAAAACAATTTGTGGAAGCGCAAAGTCAAGTTTTGCAGCTCAGTGCCATTGCAGACCAAGTGCCACAATTGAAGAAGGATGCAGAAGAGGCCCAAGCGGATGCTGTCCGCATGTCGGACAAACTTGTCGAAACGCAGAAGAAGCACTCAAAGGAAGTCGCAGTCTTGAAAGAAAAACACAGCAAACTTCTGGAGGACCACACCAGTCAAATTTCGAAAGGTGTTATTGATTCTCTTCGAGACAAGATTCAGCACTTGAAGGCGGCTCTGGAAGCATCAGAACTTGCCAAGACTACCGCAGGGAGCGAAATTGAGAGCCAGCAGTTGAAGAATAAGTTGAAAGAGTTTGAAAATGAGCTGGAAACTCTCAAAGCAAGAAACATTTCAAAATCGACCAACGAGTATGAGGAACAGATATCTCGACTTCAGTCAACACATAAATCAGACATGGAGAATGCCAAGCACAAATTGGCAGAATCAGAAAGATTATGGGAACAAAAAGAACAGGATCTGATCGATAAACTCGAATCAAGTGATGCCAAAGTTGGTGAACTGGAGATTCGCTATGGAAAGGCGAGTAGGCTTACAGAGAGAATTGAAAGTGACAAGAACGCGGAACTCAAATCTCGAATCAGAGAACTGGAAATTGAACGCGCACAACTTGTGTTGGGTTTGCAGCGTTGCGAAGAAGACTGGAATAACAAATTTGAGTCATTAGAGGAACAAATCAACAATCTCAGACAAAAGGAAACAGAGGCAGAGGCTCGTGCTCGAATTGCTGCTCAAGAATTGACGGAGGCAAGGAAAACTCATTCCCAGAAAGTTACGGAGCTTCTCAGAAGACTGAGCGACTCTGAAAAGGAATGTCAAGACGTGGAGCATGAACATGCTAAGACAATTCTAGATCTCGAGACGAAACATACGCATGAAGTAGGTGAGATGACCGAGAAGCACAATAAAGACCTGGCCGTTCTTGTTAAGAGCCTTGAAGACGCTCAGACCGAATCGATCGCCCTATCTGATAAGTCGAATATGTTGGCCTCAAGTTTGGAGCAAGTCAATTCGTTGCATGAAAACAAAACATGCCACTGGCAGACTGAAATCGGTCGTCTCGAACAAGAGAATGCAGAACTTCACGAGATGTTAGCTGCAGATCGACAAGGTGCGCTTGTTGCCCAAGAACGCATTGCATCAGGTCTAGAAAAGCATCAAAAGGAAATCTCTTGTGCTGTTCTTGAGTTAAGAAATGACCTGGCGGTCGTCCGAGAAGCAACTGGAAAAGGTGGAAGTACATTGAACGAGTCCAATGTCCAGGGACTAGTGGAAAGCGTTGACAAGATTCATGCGAATATCCATGACACATTAGCGGAGATAACACTGGAAACAGAAAACTTGATTGAATGTCGCAGCGGCATACTAAGCCTTGTGGAACGAACGAATATGCTCCTTGGTCCTGATGATAGTCTTCGGAACCATATGAGGTCATTGGAAGAGATGCTTGCGAAGGTGCTTGATAGAGGTTTAGCCGGTGACAGTAACGAGCCTTTGCCAGCTTTGGCAACATGCATGGCCGAACTGCTGACTGTCAAGGACCTATTGGCACGAGAGAGGACTCTCAAGGAGGACGCAGAGAAAATGCTGGTTCTGAAGACGGAGCAGTTGGATGTAGAAAAAGAGGAACGGAGAAAAGCAGAACAAATCGTTTTGTCGCTGGAGGATCACGCGGAGCAACTTGCGTTTGAGAGGAAGATGAGAGAAAAAGCCGAACAAGAAATTGTGACTTTGAACGATCAAGCGGATTCTTATGGAGAAGAGCTGATGAGACTACAGGCAGAGAAAACTGGACTTGAAGATACATTACGAGAAGCAGAGGAACGCATGGAAGCTGCTTTGGAAACCAATGGAACTGCCAAAGTTTTCGATTTTGGAAATCATCATTCCGTGGCTCCTGTGGACGCCGCTGGATCATCTCCAATGCTCGACGAAGCGCTAGCGCTCGCACAAAACCTCACCGCGTTAATACAGGATCAGAATGATACCGAACGAGAGACGTCAGTGATGGAAATGCTGGAAACTATCTCAGAGATGATTGATAACAGTGAAACACCAGTTGCGTCTCAACCTCCTTGTCACATTGACGTTCCTGTCAGATTGGAGCTCACATCCCCGGCACGATGCGATGAAGACGATGACCTAGATGAAAATCCACCTCTGCCAATTACGTCGCCTCCTCTATCAGTCAAAAACCCATCAACGGGGGACCTAACAATGGTCGTTGATCAACTATACAGTCGATGTCAGATGCTTGAACGAGAACGCACAGAAATTATGGAAGTAACTTTGGACATTTTGCAGTCGGCACGCGAAGCAAGTTCTGCTGAGTTGGAAGCTGCTCTGGCAACGGCACGTCGCAAGTCGGCGGAGGAAATAATGAAAGTTCGACAAGAAAACCAAAAGACTGTTTGGCGAATGTACCACAAACTCACGGGATACCCGGAAGCCAACATCTCTGGGACGCGACAAAGTGGCATCATCTATCATAAATGATTATGGAAAACTTAACGGGGGAGTTGTTGTATATGCAAAATGTAAGAATACATGTAAACTCGAACTATTTTTCAATGCTAGGAATTGGTGTGCATCAATATTTACTTGTTGTTTGGCGAAGTTGCCAACGAATCGTCATCCTCCGTTGTAGGAGTATTTGCTCGTTTTGGTGGAAGATGAGCGCTAAATGCCGCCTCCAGCCCGAGATCGTCGACAACGCGAAGTCCAGCGTTTTCGGATAGCAGGTCCCTGCATTTCCTGTCCAAAGTCTCCACTGTTGTTTTAAGCTTCGTGTTTTCGATTGTCAAGGAATTGATGCGGTCCTGGAAACCTTGGGACGTTTCATTTTCTAACTTCATGAGATCTTCGACGCATTGCTCGATTTTTGAATAGTTCGCTTCCCATTCCACCACCTCTTGTTCTTTCGTCTGCAGGGAAGACTCCTGTTCTTTTGTCTTGGCTTCCAGACGTTGAATTAGCTTTTTATCTTTGCCACTTACTTTCTTCAGCTCCGCATGGGTTTTCTCGAGCTCTTCGAATTGGCATTTCCATGCGGCTACTTCATCTCGTAGTTGCACACAAGACGAAGACATATTGGACGAATCACCAATATACCTCTTCAATGATACCACCATACACGCGACGTGCTCGGGAAGTGACTCAGTTGACCTGGACTCGAGCTCTACAACGCCAGTGAGGCATTCTTCTAACTTTTGCGCCGTTGATGCCCACGCATCGAGTTCTTCGTCTTGGCTTTCAATCAACTTGGCATGGTCACGGAGTTTATTTTGAAGTTCGACTAGGGACAAAACAACAGCCTCTTCTCGTTTGGTCGATGCATCGAGTTTTTCTTTCAATGACTCAATATCTGCTTGACTTGTTGTGATATATTCTTTTTCCTTTGCCCTCAAGGATTCAATTTCATCCCGTAGGAAGGCTATTTCGAGGGAGTTCGACTGATGAGTCGTTTGTGACTTGTGCTGTTCGGTGGAATACCTTTTCTGTTCGATCGACAGTTGCTCACAAAGTTCAAGGGCTTTTTGATTGCCATCTTTCAGCAGTTCAATTTGGATATGCTGTGTAGAGATCTTCTGCTTCATCTCTTCCTTCTCTGCCCTGAAACCTGTAGTTAGATCAGCGATTTCGCCCTGATGAAAGATATTTTGTTCCCTCGCACTGGCCTGTAAGTTCGTAATCTCAGCGGTCAATTCAGATATTTTAAGCTTGAGCTCCCTCTGCGCCTGTGCCATTGACTTTTTAAATTCTCTTTCTGATTCTTGGCTATTAGTTTCCAATCGCTTTTTCTCCTGTAGATGAGCTTTGAGTGTTTTGTCATGTTGTTCTTTTAGCTTCTCATATTGATGCATGATCTTGTCTTTCTCTCCAGATACTTGCCGTGCGTTAGCAAGTGCACTCTCCATTTTGAGTTTCCATGCAGCTTTGTCACTTGCATGTTGCTTTTCAATTCGTCGTAATCTAGCAAACACTTCGCTTTGCGCTTCATATGGATCACGATCTATTTCACTGGCGTCTGTTGAGTTGAAACTGGCGTTCGCCAGGTTTGTTTGGAGGACCATCGTCAATCCACAGTTCTTTGTTCTTCCGTCTTGTCTTCCAATTGATGGTGGTTGGCAAAGAAAGTGAAGAATGGATTTGACGATTAACGAATTACTCCCACCAACAAAGAAGCGATGCTCTATATTCGCAAAAATGTGCTTGTCAGCGCTTTATCTTGGCCCGACATGGCCGCCCTGCGTTCAGCAGTCTCCAAAACATCGCTTATCTGCGATCACATACTTTTCAGCGACTGATTCAGCCCTTTGAAATTCAAAATTCAAATAGACCAATCCGGTACTTCGAAGACAGGTGTTCAGACATTGGACATGTCATTGGAGTATGGTGCGAAGATGTCCTGATGTCTTTCCCTGTCCGCTTCTTGATTGGGAAGGGTACGTTTTTCTATTGCCTATTGCATCATTTAGTGAGATTCCTACCGCGAATCTTCGTTATGCGTTGTCCCATCCGGGTCTTCTACAGTTCAAGTCTCATTATAGTGTACCATCATTGAGGAGGGAAGTGTGAGGGTGTGACACTGACAAAGGAGAAGCGAACTCGATGATTTGCCAAGTTCCGCATATCTGATGGCAGAACAGCATCTGAAAGGACGGACGACAATGCCGGAAGAAGAGACCAAACAAGAAGAGCCGCTTGAGGAATCGGAGCCTCTAGCTGAAGAGAATGGTAATGGTGCTCATGGCAACGACGAAGGAACGGCGCCAGTGAAGCCAGAGGCCAACGAAGAGGGATTGCCGGAAGATGAAGCCGTCGAACCGAACGTGGACGATGCAGGAGAGGATGATCAAGCAAACGACAAAAAGAAAAAGATCCAGATGAAAGTTTCTGCCGATGCTCCATGGAGCGAGCGCATGTGGGAAGTGTTTACCACATTTTGGCCTCTTGGTTTTGTACGTCGGTAAAACGTCGGATTTTCTGCATGATATGACGCCTTGTCACACACGACTTAGGTGCGAGGAGTTTTTGGTTTGTTTCACATCATTATCTCACTTGATCCTCCTTTCGCCCTTTTGACTTCAGGTTGCATTTGGAGGTCCTCAAGCTCATATTGCCATCTTGAAAGATCATTTGGTCGACCAACGAGACTGGCTCGATGAAGAACAATTTACTGAACTCTTTGCGATTGGCCAAGGCTTGCCCGGTCCAACGTCTACGCAGTTAGTCATTTCCACTGCCACCAGTCGAGCTGGACCATTGGGAGGATTACTCGCTTTCTTTCTGTGGAATTTACCTGGACTTATTGTCTTGACCTGTGCTGGTATTTTGATCGACGAATTCGTTGACCCGGACAATCCACCCTGGTACTTGGCTGGATTGCCACCCGCTGCCATTTCTTTGGTGTTCAAGGCATTTTACGGCTTTGCTATCAAACTTGACAGCTTGCAAATTTGTCTGGCATTGTCCTCTTGTTTGACGGCCATTTTGATCAACAATGATGAGAACATTAGTCCATCGTCGTCGCAGTGGGTGTTTCCGACGCTTTTGGTATTGGGAGGGTTCATCACTTTTTGTGATTCAAAAAGAGAAAATCCTTTTACGAATTACAAAAGTCCATCCAAAGGTTGGGATGCTGAAGATGACACGACGTTTAAACGTAAGTTACAACTTTTGTTTGTCAAGATCGAGAAAGTTTTCGTTCTATGTGGACTTATTGCATCTCGGTCCTTGTTTATCTGATTCGATCACTGAATTTCAGAAATTGGAATTCCGTTGTGGGTTGGAGCACTGATCTTTCTTGTATGGGCTGGTGTGTTGGTCCTTGTGATTATCTTGGTCGACGTCGCCGAGGTTACGAACGTTTATCTGGAGATCTTTGAGATCATGTACCGTATTGGTTCGATCATCTTTGGTGGAGGACAGGTTGTATTGCCCATGCTTCAAGATGAAGTCGTTCCGGCCTGGATGACTAAGGACCAGTTCCTACAGGGACTTGGTCTTGCTCAGTCAATGCCCGGTCCTTTGTTCAACTTTTCGGCGTATCTTGGAGCTGTCTACAAGGGTGTTGGCGGAGCCTTGGTTGCGTACTGTGGTTTGTTCGGTCCTGGTGTTATCTTGATTTTTGCAATGGTGCCCTTTTGGGCCCGTTTGCGCCACAACAAAACCTTCAAGGTCATTCTGACGGGTGTCAATGCTACCGCCATTGGTTTAGTCGGTGCCGCCTGTGTCATCTTGTGGGAATCCGCGATTGTTGATGCCGCCGATGCGATGGTGTTTAGTGTTGCCTTCACCTTGGCCATTGTGTGGAGTGTGCAAGCTCCCTTTTGTATTTTTGTGGGTGGTTGTATTGGGGCGATTCTCCATCCCGATGCTTTGGATTTGGGACAAGTGCCGTATTGTATTGATCAAGGATTCATTGAAGATCCTGACGAGGACAACCGACGAAGACTGGCGAAAGCAATTAAAACATTGGTCATGTTCTCATGAGAGCCTGATTACCTATGAACCATGCGCGATTTGTTCTTCCTTGTATACTCTTTCTTACATGTGGTGGAGCAGTGTGATTCTGCCGTCCGAATTCCTAGCGACGACTGTGACTATTGGATAAAGAAAAAAGTTTCTTAGAAGTGATTGACACTAGTTCTCTTTGTCATTCCGACAATGGATGCCAATCAGAATCAGGCAATTTAGGAAGATTAGCTTTCATCTGATGCATCTACTTCGACAGAGTGTATGTTACTTCCCCGTATAACGTTTTGTGCTTTTCGAACTGCATCGTTCTGTGCTTCGTGCAGAGGAAAGGTCGTAGCATACATTAGCCGAAACAACGTCCCATCCACTTGCAAACTATCTTTAGAGCAGAGACAACGAAAATATCGCCATCGCACCACATAGACATGTCCAGCACTGAAGTCCTCTCCCTCAGTACTTTGGAGTCGGGGATGGACCCAACTGCCTGTTTTTGAAATGGGTGAGCGCCGTGCACGACGGCTATTTCACTGTGCTTCATCCATCATCATTTTGCTTTGTTTCTGTTGTAGATTGACCTGTCGGTTGCTCTATTGGTGGTGGTGGTGGTTCTACAGCAATGATTGGTTCTTCAGCGGGTTGCGGATGCGTTTCATCCTCGACGGGCTGGGGACGAGGTTTCGCTGGTGCAGACAAGCTACTTGTCGCCGTTGCCTTTTCAGCATTGCCATTGGCCATCGCAATGATTTTTCCAGATCCATTGGTTGGACCAATGCTTTTAAGTTTGGTGTCATTTTCAGAGTCGTCGTCGTCGTCTGTGTCAAAGTCACTCTCCCCATCATCCAATGTTACTAGTTCCGCAAATTTCCGATACGTTGCCCATGCTGCATCCAAATGAGTTTTGATTTCTTCTTTCAGTAAGCTTTCGTAGGATTCATTCGGATGTGATGGCTCAGCACTTTGTGCATGAACGAGTCCATTTCGGAAGCCATTACTGTGTTTGTCCAGAGGTTTGGATTGCAAGTCGGTTTCTGTGCTGCTCGTGTGCTTTGTCTCTCCGCCGTCGCTATTGGGAGCAATCAAATCAAGTATACCACCTCTTTCTCCGTTCTCAATACAACCATCGTCTCCTCGTCTGCGTTTTGCAAGAGCCAATTGCGAAGACGAACTAGTAGAGTTGGAGACTTCGAAATCGCCGTCCTCTGACAATTGAGATTCATGACGACTTTCAGTGCAGCGCTTTTTATCCGAAACCACTGTCGACAAGGGGGACGGATTGGATTGTTGTAAAGGTTCCAATGATTCCGATGCATCGTTCAATTTTTCATTTAGTGTCTGGTTGTCTGGTTCCAATGGCACGGATGGGAGAGCCATTAGCTTCTTTTGAACGTCGCTATCCTCGTCGTCCTCTTCGTCTGGCTGAGATTGGAGATGCATCCTTGACATTCTACGCCCACCGTGACTGCAATGATAGAGAAAGAGGAAGCAATGTATGAATCCGCCTTCCTCTCTCTCTCCCCCTCTCCGTCCACATCTATTGTTTCTCTGGGTTGGTTCTCTTTGATGATGATGATGCGTTCCGCTGCATCCGTTACCGGTCAACGCGCGACAGTTATCTTGCTACCAGAAAATGGGTGCCCCCCAGAATGACGTGTATTCTGCAACCAGAAAATGGGTGCCTCCCAGATCGACGTGTATTCGCCCCCGTTATGCCTTGAACGCCTGAGCGCTTGGATAAGTTCAATGCTGCCCTTTAGTCGTAGTTTCACACAGCCCAAAGCGCTACAAAATCTAGAGGGAGAGCCCTATTATCTACTCCTCCATGATGTTAGGATTTGACTACCTCTAGGTAGCTCCAGTACAAGTAGCTCTCTAGCCTCGTCACTCTAACGCCAATGGGAGACTTGGAACTTCAGAATTCAGAATGCTTTAAGCAATCCCAGTGCTGTTGGAAATTCATTGTGGTCGTTCCCCTAGTGCAAGACCATTGTCGATGGATCAAGAGTCACAGTGATGCCATGAGTAGCTTCAGCTACCCCGAACCACCCGAAATGGCAATCGGAACAATCTGCCCAGAAGTGCCGAGAAAACGAGAACGCGGAGGAGCAACTAAAAATGTCAACGGGGGTATGATCCGCATTGGGCCAAGAGGATTTTGATCGGGCGCGCGTGCCCCAGTCCCGTGAGCTCTTGGGATTAGAATGTCCTCATCGTCTATGTAACTTTTTCGTTTCATACTCCTCATCCGCAAAAATATCTCCTGTTTAACTGCTGTCTCTATTTGCTCGGCGCGTGTTCAGAAGGGAGTGTCTGATTGGATTTTCTTGAGCGTGTATGTGTCACGTAACGAAGAACACACGTGACACCTTCGATGCGGTATTGTACTCTCTGTTTTAGAGTCCGTCATAAACACCATTCGAAAACGAGAGTGGCACGCCCCCGCGGTTCTACCTTACAAGAGGTGCTTTCTTTTTCATCATGGTCTTTTTGTTCTGCGCTTGGGTGATTGCGTGTGTTGTTGTGTGCTGGGAGACACACCACACACCACAGAACCACGGATATTCACTGTGGGCGCGAGCAAAGCGACGTCTGGTCAACGACCAACCCCATAACAACATCATCGAAGAGAAGCATCGTGGTGTAAAATCTGGGTGTTTCTCCTTGGACGGCTGCGCTTTCCTGTTTCTATTTCTTACGTTCGTGTCTCCATCGACAGTGTTATAATTCATATTGATTGTGTAAAAATAGAGTCAAGATGGACATGGATGTGGTGCGCACTGTTTCCTCCTCTGCGGACACTCACAACAACGACAATGGCCACAGCAGCAGTAGCAATTCTGAAACAAGACTACGTTTCGAGGAGGCCACAACCACATCATCCAACGATGAAGGACCACACCATCAGAGGCATGCATTAATCAGTGCCGATGATACAGCTGGTCCCACTCGTATTCCTGCGGTGGAGCCTGTATTTTTCATGGAACCAACTCACGCCGCTTCCTCCATGCCTGCTGCGGCTTCGGCTGCTGCGGCCGTTCAAGACGACGAAGATGAGGAGGATGAGCGACATGTATGTGAAGACGACGAAGAGGATGATGACGTGGAAGAAGAGGAAGACGACGATGATGAATATGAATATGAGTACGAAGATGAAGATGATGCCGCATTTGGGGGCTTTTTGCAGGTGGACAATCCAACCGCACTGTCTTCCTTTACCAATACAACAAATACCAGTAGCAAACCGGCTAAAATCGAAGAAGATGTGGATCCTCAGCAACAACCACCTTCGTGGAGTGGAGCAAAAGAAAGTGAAGACCAAGACCTGGAAGTCGTTCCAGCCCATCCACCAGCGGCCGCGACTGCGGAGCCTGCAAAGAAACCGCAATGGAAGGAACCTACCCGTGAAGCTGTCAATATGAGCTTACGGGCAGAAAAAGAAACATCAGGAAGCAAGCGGAGACTGGCGCAAGACTTGTATCGCATAATGAATAAGGATACGGAAGAGACGGGCTTTTCGTTGAAGCCATCTTCCGAAGATTCCATGGACAAGTGGACCATCAAATTATTTCAATTTGATGATGATTCTCATTTGGCAAAGGATATGCTTGTCTTGGGTATTGATTCGATTGAATTGGAAATGTCCTTTCCGGAGCAATATCCCTTTGAACCTCCGTTTGTTCGAGTTGTTCAACCACGGTTCAAGAGGCAAACAGGGTTTGTAATGAATGGAGCTATTTGTATGGAGTTGCTGACGAAAGATGGATGGAATCCAGTCAACGACATTGAATCCGTCATTGTCTCGGTGCGGTCCCTTCTTGTGGTAGGTGAAGGGCGATTAGAGGCTGCTTACAATCTGCCCGAAAGTAGATACAACGCGTTGTTGGAGGCTGCCGAATCTTTGAAAAGGGAGCAAGGTGAATTTGATTCGAACGATGACGAGGAAGACGAGGATGATACGAAAAAGTCGACGAAACGACAACGCAAGAATTCTCATGGCGAATCCCAAGCCTTGCTATCGGAGCAGCAGCGGCGCGTCATGCGAGCGGAAAAGAATGGAGGAAAGTACACGGAAGCGGATGCAAAGGCAGCCTATGAGCATTTGAGTACCTATCACAAGAAAAAAGGATGGGATACATCAGGATGGTGGGCTCGAAAGGGGTAAAGAAGAGAACATCTTGCCCAATGGCTTTTTTGTTACACCGTTGATATCTAAGACGTTAGAAGACAAGCAAAGCATGGGGAAGACGCACAGTAGGAAACTGCGGTGTGTATACTCTACTGATAGACGTACACGCACCCACACATCAATTGGGATACGCTAGAGCACACTGCCTTATCACTGTTTATATTTTTTTGCGTATCAATAGGACACAAAATGGATGGAGTTTTTGAGAACAATCATTATTCAGAGACATGTAACATCATCCAGCTACACTTGAGGTTGAGGAGCCATTTCGAAGAGCTGACGTTATTGAGAATATGTGCCGATACGTTAAACGAGATTGAATGGGGAGCATTTGTTGCAACTGCTTGCCTACCTAGTTCAACAAAAACCACAGTTGAACTCTTTGGAATGGTGCAACGACTCTAATACGAAGGAAGGATAAGCATAGTTTATTGAGGTAATGGGTAGTACAAGGTTCACGTGAGATTGAGAAGATCTGACATATACTCAGATTTAGAGTAGAGATGGAATGGATGGAAAACAATAGTGGTCGTCGTTTGCCTTGTGTCAAACGGCTTGGCAGCTTTTCAAAATCTTCAAGTCTTCATTGGTCAAGAATAAGGAGTGATCCGAAATTTCAGGAGACGGAAGAAAAGAGAATGGGGCAATGTTTGCCCACTTTGGCCAATCCTCACTGGTCAAGATCAAGGTGCGGTCCGACGTTTCCCGAGACGGTGGTTCTAGCTGTTGTGTACGCAGAATGGATCAATGTGTTAGTCAGGATGAGATTTGGGTTCATGTATGATATGACAAGATTGAGGGAGTCTGGAGATGGTATCATCAGTACTTACAACAATGACCGATTGATGAACTGTGGTGTTTGTTGCTTGCGTATCTGTCTTGGTTTTGTTTTCGTGTTTCATGTTTTTCGTTGGGCGACGACTCTCTGGTGCTAGCGCTGGAGTCATCTTGGTTACTTTTCCATTGAGACGATCTTTGGCATCGTTGAGTGCCCTTCGAACCTTTTGCCGGCTGGCCTTGTTTGTGAGCTCCAGACCCGATTTGAAATGAATGAACCGGCCACTGTTCGACTCGATGATTTTGCAAATCTCTTCAATCATCAAGTTTCGAAGAGCAGTCGTCTTGGAGAGAGACCATGCCGGAGTAAAACGATGAACAAGACCCAGGAAATGAGCGTTCATTTGTCGATTCGTTTCCCCATGCACACCCGAGACCACATCAATGCCCACCCGAATCTCATGAAAGATTTCTGTTCGCGCTGCCACCATGTCAACTCTCACACCTGAAAACAAGAACAAGAAAAACAAGATCCCTCTTGAAATCTAATTGATTCGCTGGAATATCGATTGTATTCGCGTATGGTAACTTGCCGTCCCCAGTTTGTTTGCGACGATCAACACTCACCCGTCCGCTCGTTTATTGTTTTGAGAGGCGACAGAAGTCGTGGGGGAGAACCCCAGTCGCCTCGGATGCATGGTACCCCCAAGCATGGGGCGACTTGGTCAGTCGCACTTTTTAAGTGCATTCCCTTAGTCACCCCCACGGCTCGAGGGCCCCAAATCGCCAATTTCTCGACTCTGATACAAACTGCATTTCACCTCCACAGAGCCACCACGGAGGCAAACTAGTGACGACGATAACATCCATCATGGCTACCCGCACCTCCAACCCCAGCCACACCAACGACAATGATACTACCCACGATGCTTCCATGAGGGCGGAATCTTGCCAGAACCACCCTTCTCTCGACCATGGCACTCTTCATTCAAGCCTTCAACAAAGTAAAAACGCCAAACCAGATGACCCTGTCGAAATACCTCAAGCATCCCTTTTTCGACACAACCGAAACCCTCCGGCCACTCCTCTTTCAACTACCAATTAGTCCCATGGGCGGCCTTCACTCGATTGCGGGCCCACTGCCATTTAATCTTCGTCCAAGTACACCGCAGCTTAAGACTGTTGTACTCTACCACAACGCATTCAAAGGAAAGTTGCTGTCATTGCAGAATGCAACCCAATTAGAGACACTTATTCTCCACGGTGGCAATGAATGGGCCGACAATGTTCAGCTAGAGCCATTTTGCAACAATCAAAAATTTCCTCGAATGAATCGCTTTGTGGTTCGTCCTTGTACGAACAATGCCGAGGAAAGCCACATGCTCCTTCCATACTGCTCCTGTTGTCACTGCTGTCCTGACTCTAGTACGTCAGAGTGCCATTTGTATCATTGGTTCCCCGAAACAGACAATGCTTGGGACACGCGGTATACCAAGGATCGTTTCCGTACTCGGGAAGTCATGCTGTCCGAGACTGACCTTTTGAAACTCTCAAACCCCAATTAAAACTAACGATACGAAGAATTCCACGTCGTCATGAGGAGCTGCATGAAACTGTTCAGAGCTTTTGTCGTCAACTGCAGAAAGCGTCAACTACATAGATAAAATCATGATGGTATTTTAATTCTTACACATTGGGATATTCAACTCGTAAACCCTGTCTGTCAAGACTCCATATCAGAGTTGGCTGATATTCGCGACAAAAGCCAGGATCATGAGACACGGCAATTACAGCACCTCCCCAGCCACATTCAGGGTCATGGCGTGTGCCACCTTCCGACTGAGGCTTATTAATGAGTTGAATCAAACTATCTCGCGTTTCGACGTCCATATTTTCCGAAATTTCGTCCAAGACTAACAACGACAATCCCCATGCGGCTTTGTTGTTTTGCCAATTGTTGGCGGACACGGCCGATTTGTGGGCCAACCACAGTCGAACATGTTGACCGGCCGACAAGGCGCGAATGGGACGCAAAACAGTATAACGTGACAATCCATAATCTCACAAATGCTGTCGTATCTGTGTTTTGGTCCAGGACGATGAGGACGTGATGGCACTAGTATGATCATCCTTGAGTGTCATGGCTCGGAGAAAGAATTCCATGGCAGATTGAGATCCGTGGTCTCGAACCAAATCATGAAGCGCCGTCTGCGGGAAATACAAACAGCTTTGTTTGCTATTCATCGTTCGGCAATTCATTGGGAGCAACACCAGCAGTAAGAGCCGCAATGGGAAAGGCTTGGAAGAAGGTGTCGGGGGAAGGACGTCGCATGAAGCGAGTAGATGAGGCATCCGATGGAATGGTGGACATGGAACTAGCTGCTTCAAGGCTCAGAAAGGTTGATGGTTCGGATTCCTCGGAGGTTCGACTTGGATGGGCCAATGGATCCTTCTGCGCCATAGGGGTTTCATAGGCTTGCGGATCGACCGTGGGAAACGAAGCGAAACGAGGCAGAAACGAAGGATTGTTGTTGCTGGTGGATGGGGTGGTGGTTTGGTTTTTGGCGATGCTTTCATCTTGGTTGTTAACAGACGCCGTCGACCTTTCGGAAACACTGCGAGCGTCAAATAGCTCACTTACTTCCTTCTGAGTGAGGCGGTGCCGTTTGTGGGAGGAAGACGACATTAAAGAAGATGTTCTGGACCACTGCACCTCCACCACCGTGATGAATGAGGGTGCGTTGCATGAATTTTGTATCAGAGTCGAGAGAGACCAGGTCGAGCCGTGGGGGTGAGTAGACGAATGCACGAAGTGCATTCAATCACGCGTGATTGGACTCACCCCATGCTTGGGGGTAGGATGCATGGATTTCTACGTAAAACCAACGATCGCTCGATAGAGTACGCATCTTCTGTACGCGCATGGCTTTTTCTCCTCCGGGTCCGGGGCGAACAGAAAAAGATGTGGACGCGGAAAATATTCGTGACATGAATGGTTGACCAAACTTCATCCATCCACCATCCACATCCACCCGACACAATGATCATCCAATACAAAGTACTCCTACTCCTAAAAGAATGTCAAGTCATCAGCCAAACATGAGAAGAACATGAGCAATGACAACCATGAATTTTCCTCTACAGATGAACATCGTATTCTGGTGGAAGAAAAGGTGGACGTGTTGAAAGAATGTGCTGTCTCCATTGGGAAACGAAAACGACACGTACAAGGGCAGCTCCAGGATGCGGTGCAGCAAGAAATGGAACTGTCCAACAAAATCGTGTCAATGCAAGAGAGGATTGAAAACCTTAGGACGACGAGGCAGCGGCAGCAAAAATTGAAGGACGACCTGCGTCGCACGTTATCCAAGAGCCGAGAGCGACTCTCACAAACAGTGTTGGAGTACCCCCTCTCTGCCATGGATGCCAACAGTACTCGGACATTTTCCTCCGACACGTACAAAAGCGACATAAAGGCGCTTTTGGAAGCCTCCACCCATGAGTTCTTGCCCCTAGACATGGATGCCAAGCTTTCAGGAAAGCAAGCATGGCTTCGCCTACAGTCAATGAAAAGAACCTGCCTTGATCTACATATAATGGTTTCACCATCTCACGCAATTGAAACAGATTCGAACATTCAGGAAGAGACCGTACAACGAAGTGGTTTCGATCCCAATATCCCTCTTTGTCCTTTTGAACTGAATGGCGTGTGTTCCGACCCATATTGTCAGTATCAGCATTTGTCGGAGTCAAGACCAACCGTCACGGTGATTGATCCAGTACTGATACCCCTGCTCAAACTCAAGTTGCCACCCCTTGATAACAAAACTAATTTGGAGCAAATGGAAGAGTCGTCAACTCAGGTTATCGGGAACGTCATTCCTAATGATATTCTCCCAAAGGCTGCTGATACTTTTCTTTCAGAGAGAGAGAATGATGCCGATGGTGCTAAGGGAGGATCTTCTATTGAGTTGCCTCTACCAATCGCCAGTCTCTCCTTCGAGAATCCCCGTGTCTCTGACGAAGAAATACTCTTGAACGAGAGAGAGAGGAATTTCGGTCCATTTATCCAGCAGACTTTGGATCATTTACAAAAAGAAATTCACATGGGACGATATCCAATTCCCAAGACCTCGGTAGAGTTTACTGACTTGGCATTACATGCGGCTTCAATCGATCGCGTCGCGTCTGTTGGCCACCCTCATCACAAACTATACCGCGAGGCTATCAGAGCCATAGTAGCGGAGAGTTGCATGGATGTGGAGATAGCACAACATGGTACAGAGAATGTATTCCATCAGACGTTTACGGTGCAGCGCATACTTCAGTCGATTCCAATACCCTCACAAGGCCCCTTGCAACGTTTCACGTCACCGCCTAGACTACCATCAACGGCGACGATCCGAGACATGGTTGATCAGTATCTTCCCAAAGCAATTTCGCATTTACAGTTGCAGCAGCAAGAACAACAGTACGAAGATGCAGATGTGGAACATGCTCCGGCTGCAGCGGCGTTATACATCGGCGAAGTTATATTGGACGTGTTGAAACATGTGGCAAGTCTATCGATTGTCTCGAACCAGCAAAAACCCGATGGAATGTTACAAAGCTTTTCTTCCGCAGCTCGAAGCGAATATCGAGAAGTATTTGACGCTATCGGTGTGATTCTAGATGACTTTCTCAGGGGTAATGATTTCAAGGAATCTCCTTTCGAAAATCAACTCATCATGGCTCCAGTGTGGGCAGCGCATATATCATTGGGATGTTTTCTTCGCCAGTTTCAGGTTGTCCAGGAACGCATGGAGCAGCTCATGAGCTTGATTCCGGTCCAGGATAATTGGTTTTTACGGTCAGAATTGTTGTGGTCTCAACTAATTCAGCTCCAACTTTGTCTTCCATCCTATGAGGTTCAAAACGATCCACTAGCCACCATCGCGGTCTCTCACCGAAACGTGCAAGAACCACAGAACCATATCGACGCATCTTCGTCTTTCCAAGACACTTCCCCACCACCGAAACAACGAGGAATACCCAAAGAGATTGTTGATCGATATGAGGTGATCACAACTTATGTCGGTACCCTTGGCGTTGCCATTCGAAACCTAAAGCCAACTATTGGCTTTCGATTATGATGGAAGAGCCGCTTCACGCTATACTTGGAGTAAGTAATTTGAACTTATTCGTCTTGCTTCTCAAAGACATAGCTTCTCCGACGGCTGTCTTCGTTTCGGTTTTCCCTAGAGGGCATTACGGCTTTGCAAATAGGTTATGATCGTCCCAACTAAGAATGCACGACCCATCTACCTACGTCTTTGAGTCACCCTTTGGAAGACGCAATATCCGCGACGAAAACCCAGTCCCGGGATTATGCGAACCGACGAAAATTCATTCTCGCGTCAATTTTCTTTCTTCGTCGACTTGTTTCCACGACGTATCTTTTGCCTCGACTTGGGGCTTGGGGTCATAATCTAAGCAACAGCGAAAAGAACAACATACAGAAAGCAATTACGTTTACACGAAAACAAGTGAATCAAAAAGCAATCAAGAATGGGTAAATCGGAAGCTGAACTGGAAGCCGAGCGCAAGCAGGCAGCTGAAAAGCTGGAGGGTATCTTGAATACGACCCGCCCCAAGAATCTTCGCGAAGGGGTTGGATCTGGAATGTCGAACATTGTATCGGGGGCTGTTGGTGGAGCTGGAGTGGCCGTGCTCTTGCCGTACGTAACTGGAAACGGAAGGCTTCCTCTAAGTCGCCTGAGTTTGATAGCAATGACACTGTTCTTACAATGCTCTTGTTTCTTTCGTACTTGTGAAACAGAGTCATGGGTTTCGCCGTTGGGGCAAAGCATGCCGGTCTTTTGGGAGGGTAGGTCCAGATGTTGTTTTCTGATGGCTTAGAGTGTTTATGTGGAACTTAAGAGGAAGTTTCTTACTTGCTTTCACCTGAAATGATCGTATTTGCAGAGTGTTTGGGTTGACCGCTGGAGCCGTCGGTGGTGCCTTGGGGGCCGCGGCCTTGATCGTTGGAGGTGCAGTGAGTGGTGTCGTTCAAATGGTCCGTGGTGTTGTGGCCGTTCCTCAGCAGGTGGTGGCTCCTCGTCGTGGCAAATGGTGGAATGAATACGAAGGAAAATGGATCAAAACAAATATGGAGGAAGAAGCCAAAAAGATTGAGGGTCTTCCGGAGGACAATAGCGACCTTCTTGGCGAAGTCGAGGCCAAGTTGGATGAGAAAAAAGATGAGGGTGGCAAAACCGAAGTGGTGGACATGTTTTACTATGAAACGCTTGGTGTTGAAGCGACTGCTGACCAGGGTACCATCAAGCGCAATTACTACAAACTTGCTCGTGAATTCCACCCAGACAAGAATCCTGGCAACGATGAGGCGGCTGAGAAGTTTAAGGTGATTGGAGAAGCGTATCAAGTGCTCAGTGACGAGGCGAAGCGTGCCAAGTACAACAAGGAGGGTCGTGATGGTCTCAAGAACAACCAGGATCCGGATGAGGCTCCCAAGATCGATCCTGTCATCTTGTTCGCTTTCTTGTTTGGATCTGACAAATTCAAGGACATTACTGGTCCTCTTGCCAACGCTACGTCGGCCTCGGTTGGTGACTCTCCAGATGTGTCTCCCAAGACTGCCAGAGAACTCCAAAAGCGTCGTGTTGTTCGATTGGCTGTCAAATTGATCGACCGTGTTGAGGGATATGTCAATCTTCGAAAGGCAGGAAATGAAGATCCTTCTGAATTTGTGGCTAAATGGACCGCCGAGGCGCAAGACTTGAGCACTGCAAGTTTTGGGTATCCAATGGTCACGACTTGTGGTAAGGTGTACAACTTGATTGCGACCAAGCAAATTGGCTCTTTGGAAAATGGGTATGGCCTTCCTGCCATGGCGGATTGGGCCGAAGCTCAACACGCACGCATTGAACAAAGGAAAGCCCAGAATAAGAACCAAATGGACCATTTGAGAGCAGGAATGGACATGATCAAACTTGCCAAACAATACCAAGAGAAGATCGAAGCAGCCAAATCGGACGAAGAAAAGCAGAAGCTTCAGGAGGAAATGCAAAAGGCTGCAGTCGAGATCACTTTGCGTATCTTGTGGACAACCAACGTAGTTGATATTACCGCCACTCTTCACGAAACATGCATGATGATCTTCCATGATGACTCTGTGGATAAGGAAATTCGTAGGTACAGGACTGAAGCCGTGCAAAAGCTCGGTGAAGTTTGGATGAACATGGAACCTCCTGCTGGTTGCGACGCCGAAGAGAAGGATGCCGTTCGAATGTACGAGGAAGCCGCATTCGCGGCCATGTTGGAAACCATCAAGCGCAAGGATGAAGCAGCAAATTCGAATGAGTAAGAGCAAGGAGCTTGAGTACGAGATTGTGAACTGTAATGCGTTAGGGGCTAGGAGTAAGTGATAAGTGCCTTAATAAAAGACTTATATATTCATGTTTGTATTCTTTCTTCATGGCCTTTGGTCAGATTAGTGTCACTAATTTGTCAACAAAGAAAAACAGTATACTTGACATAGTTAACACTACTTTACAGATGGGAGATGGGACATGCTATACCTGCATGCGAATTCCTGGATGATGTACAAAGTCCAGTACGGACTGAATTGATACGTCCTCAGAGGGACTGACGTAGTATGCACCATCGTCATGAAGATCCAAAAGCACCATAAGCGCCTTTTCTTGCCTTGATGGCAGTTTCAAAGCAGCGCGTAGAGTTTGGGTAAACTCGGTCGGCTGGACAACCCAGAAGAACTTCACGTCTTCTGATCCTTGGTATGAAGCCGAGGCGCATTTCAGGGTTTCTTGCAGATCCTCTTGCTCACAATCGTCACAGAACTCACTAAAGACAACTATACTTTTTGATTTGTTGATGTCATGGGTTGTGCGATTGAGGTCTCCATATTTCTGTGGTTGATATGGAAATTCCTTCATGTAATCTCCTGATTCGAAGATACCACGTACATCAGCATTGATGAGGGGGCGATCACCACCGCATTGTGGTCTAGGTCCAAACACAAGCAACTGTGGAATCCGCTGTATACAAAACTTGTTTGCAATAGCAGCTTTGGCCTCTCGTGCTTGGAAAGGTATTGCACCAAACGGCATCTGACTAAAAAAGTCTATGAATGCCTTTTCGTCCTTGTCTGAACTCAAAAACAGTATCTGTACAGCGCAAAGCAGTGGACCAGGTTGTCAGCGAAAGTTGTAAATGATGACGTGATGTACGAATAGTCATTGCTCACCTCGAAATCCTGACGATGTCTCTTCAGATTGAGGTATGCCTTTGAAAGCGTTTGCGCAAAACACCGACAGGGCGGACACCATTGCCCTGCAGCAAAGATGAGAAGATACTTATGGTCCAATTCCCGCATGGGTGACCGCGAGCCACAAGCAGAGTTTAAGTAGTAATCGGGTAACAGGTCCACCATTGCCCTTGGCCTCCAGGGAAAATTGGCACCGGAGGGATCACACGCAACTTGGCTTACCGCGTCTCGTGTTATTAGTTGACCATTGCGATCAATAACAACGAGACTTGGAATGCCGTCGGCTTTATAGAAGGTTGTCAGTCGCGAAGCTACCGGAGACTGGAAAGACAAACACCACCATGGCATTGTCTTACAATAATGTGTGTATTCGCATTCGAACGCATCCATCGAGCAAAATACTATCTCAAAGTCTTCGCTATTACGCAATTTCAAGCAGCTGTACAGCTCACAGAGCATTGGAGTGAAGGTCTTACATGCTATTGGTAAGAACGACCAGAAGACAAGACATCAGTGAGGCGCAGTCGTGCGATTTTTTACTGTGGATGAACAGAGGACCACTTACGACCACACCAGTGAGAGCTGAAATAAAGAAGAACCTGAACAGCAACGATTTTCGTGTCCGTGAGTTCACTTCCAATGAAACCAACACTAAAACGAACAGTCCTTCGTACCACTTTGTTTGTCAGCAGTTCTGAAGTTTTGGCAAAAGAGTTGGTGGAGGGCGACCACAACACAGTGTCTTCTCCTATGCATTGAATTAGATTGTCGTCTATCGACATGCTTTCTATCATATGTAATGCATTTCCTGCAGTTGGTTTGAATGACAATCGATCAAGAACAAGGAACAGCACGACTTGGAAAACGTTGACATCTAAGCGGGTACTTTTGACGAGGTTTCTCAGGTGATGACGAAGTTTTCCACGGGTCTCAAGACTTTTGCAACGAGCTTGAGAAGGATTTGCAGCGTCTCCTGCTGGTAGAGGGCCACTTCAGCAGTGGTGGTCACTGGTGCGTTGATTGGAAAGCAGTCCGTGTATTGTGTATTAGTGGTTGTGTGGAGTTCTGATTTCCGCGAATACTTGCTTGAGCAATTTTGGTGTGTGTTGTGTGTATTGTATTGTAGTTGTTGTTGTTGCACTTCGTGTGTGATGCGTCTTCACGAGTACTTGTACGCGTTGCCGTGTGTTTGGGCGATCGCAAGTCCCGTCGAAATCGAGTCACGGGTCATCGCCACTTTACGCGACCTGTACGCGTTTTAATATAACGATAGATGCGACCGTCGAAAGATCTGAAGCATAGATCAGCTTGATGAATTCGAAGAAACCACGAGGCTGGAGTGAGTTGCCCTTGTTGTCAACGAGGTTTCTAATGGAACACAGAGTTTAGACTCCGTAAAAATGGGACCATCATTTGGTAATGACCTTTGGACTTTTGGAAACAACCTCGAATTTTGAAATGTGAGTATTGGCTTCGAATTTTTGTTTCGAAGGACCGGTCTTGTATAACCTTTGCCACAGCTTCCGAAACAAATGAGAAAATTTGATGATTGGCATGTTGAACATCGAAGTTGAACTCTCACAATGGCTTCCCACATCCCTGCCTGAGCATGATGTCGCGATGGAATTTTGTAGCGTCAATCGGCGTTGTAAGTGCAGTGTCGATTCAGAGCAACAACCAAAGATTGTTCCGTTCTGCAGAGGCTGCCATACTTCGCAATCGTCTTGTTGGCTTTGTCGCATTCTTACTTAATGGAAATCTGGCTGTCCCTCGTGCTTCGTCCAAAAGACTGCCTGGGAGCGATTTCAATCATCGCGTATATACCCTTTCGGAACTGGTCGCATATCCCGCAGATCGTCAGATGCTCCAGATTTTTCACTCGCTATTGTATTTCTGTCTGTATTATGCATCATGTCTTCACTTGTCATGGCGCGTTTGTTTGGTTTCTCGATCATGTTCCTTGTTCCTTTGCCCAAAAGATTGCGGCCCGAAGACGCTCGAGCGTTCCGAAACCCGCATCTGTCAGCCAATCAGTCGCTTTTATTGACGTACTTTTCGACCACGAGATTTGACCATGATGGAAGTAAAGATTACGGGTGAAGTCAAAAGTGCTGTGAACCTCCATCAGAGGGCCATTGAGGGTACCAGAATAATAGTGATATGGATTTAACCTACCCACACACATGGACAGAGGACGATCGCGACCCCATCCTGCAATTCTCTTTTCAGGGGAACGATTATGGCTTTTATCTCTTCAGCATACCCGTCTGGCTTGAATTGGTGTGTTTGATTGTGGCCAATTCCATTTTTGCCGCTCTTTCCTCCTTTCTTTTGTACTACACTGCAGTTCGGAATCCCTCAACAACCTTGGCCTATGTAACAGGATTTGGTCTGTTTCTTCCCTTTTGGATCTTCGCACCACAAGTCATGGTAAACTATTTTGGAATTGAGCACAAGATATTCATGTTTTGTATTTGTGTCATTACTCCCAATACATCCATTTTCCGTACAACGGAAGCAGTATTTGGTTTCACTCCTGACTACGCCAAAAAGTCTGCAAGTAGCTTTGCTCTATATTTCGGATCACCAATGTAAGTACGAATGCGGTTGAGCACGTTATCAAGTGATACCATTTTTCTTAGCCTCTTGACGTCTTGATAGGTATCTGGTCTACGATAAGAAAAGCCAAAAGTTTCTCAAAGCATCATGGAGCAAAGTGTTTGGGCATTTGACAAAATTTCTGGGTTTCCTTGTCTTGACAGGCATGTTCCAGTCATTGTTCACATTGTCACCGTTCTTCCCTCCCTTGGGAGGTGGTACCCCGTCGAATTTGTACAACCCTGAGGAAATTATCAATCCGCATCGCTGGAAGGCAACGTTCTTGTATGCAGTCCTGTTTCAGTTATATCTTGCAACCTTTGGGGAAGGCCTGGCGTTTGCCACAACTTTGATCACCCGACGACATTGCGTAATGCTAATGGACAACCCAATGTTTGAATCCGCGTCACCATCGGAATTCTGGGGGCGGCGTTGGAACTCTCTCATTCATACATGCCTCAAGAACGGTGTCTATAAGCCTGTGCGAAAGTTGGGAGGACCCAAAGAGTTGGCTGTTCTGGGTTCGTTTTTCGCAAGCGGTTTGTTCCATGAATGGATCTTGCCTGTGGTCATCCCCGAACGAAAATTGCAAAGTGGAACCACTTCTTTGTTTTTTGTATGGCAGGCCATACTGATATCGTTGGAATATTCGATTGGACATTGGGGTATTGTTTCCAAGATTGCCAATATGCTTCCCAAGCCAGCCAGGACAGCGCTTGTCATTTTGTCGGGTGTCCCATTGGGTCACTATTTCTGCGATGGATACGTCAACACCAACTTTTTTACCCACGGTCACATGACCATGGCCAGTCTGTTGCCAATCCAAAGATAAAAATGAAAGTTTGCTCTAAAATAACAAAACAGTTGGGACTCGGTTGCCTTGTTCATGTCGATTGCAGAATGTTCCCAACGTACAGTCGCTCATGATGTTTGATAGCACACTATTCCCAAGGCATGTAGTCAAAGGCCGACCCCAAGGCCTCGTCCCCCTGGCAATCCCCGAGAAATGTCGTCTTGGGTGGTGGTGGCGCGGCGGCAAACTCTTGCACCGCCGACTTGTACAAACGATGAAAGCTTTTGGTCGAGGCCATTTGAAAGACGGTTCGCAGACGATCGCGATCCACGACATTAAACGCTCGAAGTCGTATAAATAGTTGATCAATCTCCTTTTCGGTAAAGACAAAATCCTTGTTTCGATCGGAATTGAGCATGACGCTCATGAGCTGCTGTAGTTCTTTCGCGGCTGTCAGACGCTAACACATTCAGTACACCGGAAGTAAAGCATTCAATGGGTGTGAGTACCAACATTCACGTGCTTCATCATGTATGAACGTAGAGAGTTGATCAAGAACATTGAAACAAACCTTCATTTGTCTTTGGATGCGACCATGTTCGCGAACCAGTCGTTTCATTTCACGCATGTCACCTCCTCTTTGTTTGACCGTGTCTTCCAACTGTTGTTCGACATCTTGAAGGTCCTCCTGTTCTGCCTCGAGTCGAGAGATTTCCTTGGAAAACACGTGTTGAACATTGTGCAATCGTTGGACATCTCCC
Organism: Epithemia pelagica; assembly: GCA_946965045.2. Lineage (NCBI taxonomy): Eukaryota > Bacillariophyta > Bacillariophyceae > Surirellales > Surirellaceae > Epithemia > Epithemia pelagica. The sequence goes on along the minus strand of OX337238.1, from coordinate 595,729 downwards.
TGGACTTGATTCATGGTGTTTCGAAGCATCCACAGGGGCGAAATTCCTCCAAGACGGATTTTTTGAAGCAACAGCAGAGAACCCGTAAAAATGGGAAAGCAAAAGGCCACATAGACCATCACGGTTTGTTCCACATACATGGCGACGGCCGCCGAGACAATGCAAGCAATGGCGGCGCAGGTCGTGCCAATGTTCCACCAGAGATACCGCTGTGGAGTCTTGGTCAACGATTCCTGCGCATCATTGTCGTGTTGTTGTTGTTGTTGTCGTTGTGAGGGTGAGAAGCCACTGCCACTGCTCGCTTTCGATGCCAGCGAACTGGCCAAGGCCGCGGCAGCCGCCGAATGGCTTGCCGTCGACGTCGTCAGGGGAATCGCTGCTACAGCATTATAACTTGGACCAAGTGCCATTGTCTATCGGGAAAAGAATGAACTTGCTGGAACAAACTCAGAAATCCGACACTTGATGATGGGGATGGTGGTCCTTTCACGTCCCTTCTGTGTCAGTGAGGATCATGGATTCAATGTCTTTGTGTGTTGCAGAGACACACCACCGCGAACATGAACGCGATTGGGGAGATGATGTGCGAACCTTCGTGCCATCGTCCGTTTGATCATAGCTCAGCGCGCGCGATGGGTTCACCACCGCACTTGGTTTATTGTAGTGCGCGGGCCCTCCCTCTTGCGCACCTTTTTTGTCGCGGGACTGGGACTGCGATGGGCGATCTTCGTCTGCTTTCGTCAGTCATCGCGAAACAACATGTCGATCACCATTCTGCTTCGCAAACACAACTGCGTGGCTGTGTTCTAGCAACCCGAAGGCCATCTTGAGTTACTAATACAGAAGGTCCAAATCGGTCAAGCGATTGTCGAGATTGCCAAACAAGTTTGCATTGGAAACTGCATCATCATTGGAGTGGACAAGTGTGAGAAGATTCAAAACCCTTCCGACGAACGAATCACGTCTGCGTAGTTTGTTGAATCGGCGTCTTTCATCCAGCGAGTTTCCCTTGCAGCGATCTCTGAACATCGGTCGTTAAATCACCGAAACAGAAACGAACAACAGGAAAACGAAAAATGGATGTTCAGGACGACCCGTACGATTTGTTGGGAGTTAGCCGAGACGCTTCGGCTTCTCAAATCCGGAGTGCTTACCGCAAGGCGGCGCTTCAGCACCACCCCGATCGGGTCGCACCCGAAGACAAGGCCACGGCCAACTTGTTATTTGCCAAAATCTCCAATGCCTATGAACTCTTATCCGATGAACGAAAACGTGCCGAATTTGACCAGCAATCCATGGCTGGGAGTCATGCGTCTGCAAACCAGGGCACCAAGTTCCACAACAACAACTTTCAACAGCAGCAACATCATCCAAATTCGCACTTTGATTCTCATTTCCAACAACACTTTCATTTTCATGATCCTTTTGAGGTTTTTCGACATGTGTTTCGAGAAGAATTTGGTGGTCCCTCGGCAAACTTTGGAGCGAGTGGACCACACTTTGCACACCAACAACACCATCAAAATGCCATGCATCCATTCATGAATGATCCGTTTTTTGCCGATCCATTTGGACGACCAGGGGGTAGCATGTTTGGCGGTGGTGGTTCCAATAGTATTTTTTCTCGTTTCGATGACATGTTTGATTCGATGCGCAGTTCCATCAACGATGATATGAACAACATGCGATCATCTTCCAACCATTCTCACCCGGGATCCAACTATTCCGTCTTTAGCAGTTCCTCCACGACTTCGTTTGGTGGAATGGGGGGTGGTGAATCCGTGACGACCCAAACAACGCGACGAATCGTGAATGGACAAGAAGAAACAGTCACCGAACGTATTGTTCGCAAAGCGGACGGAACCGTGGAACGACAAGTGCTCCAGTCCAACAACAATTCCAGCTCGACACCGTATATTGAACAGCAACAGGAACATCCGGCGTTAGAAAATGGATCGGACCATTCGAAAGGTTTTAAACCGTGGAGGCGACGAGCTTCGAAACAAAAGTAGGAAATGGAAAGGAGAACGATGAACTGCATCAAAACTTGTACGTTGTTATTGCTCGTAGATCGTTAGTTGTTAGAGTTAAAACACGATATCTAGGTAGGAGTAGATACGTAATCTCAATCTCGCAGTTGATGATGAGGTAGGCCGATATTGCCACTATCTAGGAGTATGTGTATTGCATGCCATTGCCAATTGCCATAATATGTTACTCCTATGTTGTACTCTATCTACCTAACCTTACTCTTTGCCGAGCGGCTCGCAGTCGCATTATTCGATTGGGGGAGCTGGGGGAAACCTGACTCGATTATGGCATGCGGTTGCGGTGTGCAGAACAGACCGAACACACAGGTCTTGCCAAGACACAACTTTTTCTCGCCCTTCATTTTTAGAGGTGGCTCCAGCGGTGAGCGGACGCGCATCTCCAGCGCTGGATCTCCAGCGCTGGAGAAACTCCAGCAGAGATTTTCTGTTGCTGGAAAAGTGCGCTACATTGGTCGCCGTTCTCTGTGACTGTTGCCTGTTGCCTGTTGCATGTCATTCATTTGCTCCGCACTGGTCATTGCTGACCCTGTGTCATTCATTTGCTCCACACTGCCTTCCACAATGTCTGATTACAATGATAATGATGACTCATCAAAGGTGGAAGAGCTTGATATGGATGGCACTCCGGATGAAAGTAAGTGAATTTCCCAACATTTGGCGCCTAGCAAGAAAATATCTTGCATTGCCTGCGACTGCTGCCTCTTCTGAACGGGCATTCAGTATTGCAGGACTGATCATATCTGCGAAACAAGCATCACTGGACCCTTCCACCGTTACAGATTTACATTTTTTACGTGAGAATTGGGAACATGTGTTCTCACCATAAGATAGATTCACTAGCTTCTAGCTAAGTATTTTCATCCCGGTAGCACAGGTAGTCTTTTCTCCAGCTGGGGCGCTTACCTAGCTCCAGCAGAGACGTCTCCAGCGCTTACCTAGCTCCAGCAGAGATGAGCTGTTGCTGGAGCCACCTCTATTCATTTTGTCTTTTCCATATCGATATATGGATGAACCATCCTGTCTCACAAAATCAAGAAAACCAAAACCTCTTCTTCTCAAACCAACACATCAGAACCTACGACACATCCTTCCATCATGTCTTCCTCTTCTTGTTCTTCCACCACATCCTCTCGCGTCCTTATTGTCGGTGCCGGTCCATCTGGCCTCTGTGCTCTCAAAGAAATGCGTGAAGCAGGCCTGGAAGCTGTCGCTGTGGACGCACGGAATGAAATTGGCGGTGTCTTTTCGCCCAACTCCAGTGTGACTTTTGAAAACCTGTATTTGACAACATCCAACATGTTCATGGCCTTTTCCGACTTTCCCCCCAAAGACAAGACCATCAAATACTGGTCAAAGGCGGAATACTACGAGTACCTTTCCGACTATGCACAACACTTTCAATTGCATCCTCACATCAAACTTGGTACGGTTGTCAAGGACGCCAACTTGAACAATGACAAGAAATGGGAAGTTGTCTTGACATCTGCGAATGCAAACAATAACAAAAAGGACGGGGTCATGCAAATATTTGATTATCTTATTGTTGCTACAGGGGCGAATCAAAAGCCAGTTCTTCCACCAATCTTTGATGGTTTCAAGGGAGAGATTCTTCACTCATCCGATTACCATTCTGGTCAGCAAGTCAAGGGCAAAAAAGTATTGGTGGTTGGGACTGGCGAAAGTGCTTCCGATGTTGCACACAGTGCCGGCAAGGTCGCCTCATCTGTGACCGTGTGGGGTCGACATTATCCCAGCATGGCACCCCGTTTTAACCGTGACATGATCTACGACTCCAATTGTGATGAACTGGAGCATTTGGCCCATCAAGAAGATGATTTGTTGCCCAACAATATTTTGGAAACCATGGCAACCTCCCGCATTGTGCGCAATTTGCCCCTTGGAGTCTGGTCCACCTGCCTCCACATGCTGCTCGACGACGTCAAAAACAAGCATGGCGACCATTCCGCCCAGCGGGTCTTGTATGATCTGGATGTCACCAGTTACATTCCCGACAAGTCATCCAGCGACACGGCCACGGTTCCCACCAAGTCCATGATCATGGCTGTTGCCGCCGTACGGGGCGAGATTGACATTGCTGTAGCACCACGAATCTCGTGTGAGGGAAGCAAAATCACCTTTCACGAACCCAGCTATTTCGGCAATGACTTTACCAAAGATCCGGACGAAATTGACATTGACGTCGATGTGATTGTGGCCTGTACCGGTTATGGCGTGGACTTGAGTTGGTTGAATACGCCCAGTGGTCACATTTCTCGAAGCCCTCGAACTTGGTTCAAGCATTGCTTCCCTCCGTCCATGGGAGAACATGTCGCCTTTCTCGGATACGCACGTCCTCATTCCGGAGGGATTCCCCAATGTTCGGAAATGCTCGCTCGGTATATTGCCCAACTCCGTATTGGTGCCGTGGAACTCCCCCGCAACTATGCCGAAATTGCCAAACAGGACGGTGGTTGCGAAGACGAGTGCTTTCATCTTTCGGCCGAAAATGCCCTTGTGGTGGATTACCTGGCGTTTATGCTCTCCGTGGCACGCCTGATTGGCTGCACTCCCAAAATGCCATGGAACCCCGTCCAAATTGTCAAGTATTGGACCTTTCCACTCTGGCCCTGCTTTTTCCGAACCCAAGGTCCGGGAGAAAATGTCCAAGCCTGCGACGAGGTGCTCAACAAGTTTGGCCCCTACGATGCCTTGGCTCCCATGCCCTTTTTGTTCATTGAGGTCATTTTCAGTTTTCTCATGCCATTTGTCAATGCCTTTTCGTTCCTTTGGAATGCGATTCTGGACCTGGGAAAACAAACGACCCTTCCTCGTGGCTACAAGTGGCGCATGTCCAAGTCCTACTTCTTGTACTCGGAGCTGCGCATGATTGGACTGGAAGATATCAAGTTTGCGATTGGACAGGTTATTGCAGCCTCCATGATCTTTCAACACATGATTCGGACTGGAATGTTTTCTTCCTAGCTCCTTAGCTTCTGGGACGTTGCTGCACTTGTCCATACATTAATAGATAGACGAACACACCATGAAAAGAATGTTTCTTTTCCTCACTTTTGTAGCCTTCTGTCCTGCAATGATAGGAGTCATGTTTCCTTCCTTCTAACAATGAAGAGCCTTTTTGAGCGTCGCAGGAGAAGTGCACCGCTCAAAGGACTCTTTGACATTGCACCAGAGCGACCCAATCGAATAGGTGTTCATGACAATGACATGTGCAAGCTCCTCGAGAGATTCTAGGTAGTCATCTTCATCGATTCGGTAGGAACACCCTATTCTTTGACCCAGTCACAAATCCCACCTTTGGCCCTTAACTTGAGATAACCAGCTCGAACCGATTTGTTCTTTGGTGCAGTTTTGTGGTTGTGTCATGGTTGACATGAAAGATGAAGAATTGTGCTCTCGCATTGAGATTTTCTTGAGAACTCAAGCCAAGAGGTGCAGACGAGTTGCCATAGTCATTCTCGATCCGCTCTTCGGGTGTCTTGTTATCCCAATGAGATCAATCCATTGATCAACCACGTTCTGGTCCAGCAGCTGTCAATGGCATATGATGCCAGAGTGTGTTTCCATCAGCAGGTCTCAGGTTGGACCATAGCTCAACTCAAGCATCATCCATCTGGCAAATCCAAAAGTCGACACAGACACCTCTTACCTCTTGTGATTTGTGATTCCCAATCATCTGGTTCCCTGACGCAATCGTTCGCCCTAAACAGTTCCGACCAAAAACAGATACAAACGACGCGACACTGAGAGCAATGACAATGTGGGTTCGTATTCTTTGTGGCAGTTGTCTACATCACGAATGGTTGGTCATCGTTCTCCGCGTGTCTTTTTCGTTCGGGGTTTTTTGGGGATCATCTGCGGCGCTGTGTTGGTGCCGCGTTGGTTGGGGGTTCGTCACGGTGATCAGTCGCGCTTGAAAAATCCTTATCCCTAATGATTTACGTATATGGTCCAAAGAGTAGAACATGACGTCATATGAAGAATTCAGACATCGAACAGCACAGAGGACGTGGTGATGGGTTCCAAACACGTAGGTGGTCTATTTCTCAACTCATCCTCTTGCGGTGGCGTTGTTTGTTGGTTTGAGCTAGGATAAGTGAATGAATCTCGGTTGCCGTCACCTCCATCCATCGAACGACAGCGAAGTGAGGATAATTGCTGGAAAGAGCTTTTGCTTTGTCGCATTGAACCAAATTGACTGGGGACTTTGCCATTGTAGCTGAGATCGAGATTGAACTAAGGAAAATACAACTTGCAAAGCCTGCATTTGAATTGAAGGTGTGTCGTCGTCGAGCTCTTGTGTTAGGAGGATACAATGACGCATTTCGCCGTTGCAACGGGTAGTTTGCTGGTGGTTGTTGACTCTATTGCTGGAGTGTTGGTTGATGTCTATTCTCATTTTTGGAGTTGTTGCTAAATCTCGACTTTTTGCTTTCCCCCCGCTCCTTTTCGTTCACAGAAACCATGCAAGTAATAAACAAAAACACACAAAACATCTTGGGCAATGCCCTCGTGTTGATGGTCTTGTCCAGTGCCTCGGTATGGTCGTTTTCACCCTCGAGCCTTCCACACAGAGCAGGTGGTTCGGTATCCTCCGAGAAGGCGACACAACATGCCATGTCTACCGCCACCATGGAGATGACGAAAAAATCGCGACCCAACCCTGTAGTCGTTTCCGAAGAGGCGGAAGCCTTGAGTCACTCGGAAACCACAATGAAACTCACTCCCAGTTACGAATTGTTTCAGATGCTGACGGAGCAAGAGGGAGGTGTCATTCCGGCATCCACCAGTGGGAATAGTATGCGAGATGGTTCCATTCTAAAGACTGGAGCCGAGGAGGATCCTTTGGAGGGCCTCCAACTTGAGGATTACGAGGATCTGGGAGGGTCCAAGAAAATTGGGAAACTTCCAGATCCATTTAAGATGGTAGAAAAAGAGCTCCAACCATTTTCCGACTCGATCAAAGAGTTGGTCTCGTCCGATCAGCCAATTCTGTCCATGGCGGCCAAACACTTTTTCGAAAAGCGACATGGAAAACGGTTCCGTCCCACAATTGTCCAGTTAATGGGCAAAGCTGTGGCGGCAGCCACACCAGAGTCCATTGGGAATGGATTTCACACGGATACGGTTGATCTGAATGGCATGAACGGCGATGTCAATGGTAAGGCGCACCACGAAGATGTCTTTGAGAAGCCTGGTGGTGTATCGGGATGGCAGTGGAGTGGAGCCTCATCGGTGGAAGTGGAAGGGGGAATTGTGACTCCTGATAATCACATGGGCTCCGACGTGTGGCGACGACAGGCGCAACTGGGACAAATTGTAGAAATGATCCATGTCGCATCATTGATCCATGACGATGTGTTGGATGAGGCTGACACGCGTCGTGGTGGTGAAGCGGTGCATAAACTTTATTCCAACAAGGTTGCAGTTCTTGCCGGTGACTATTTGCTGGCGAGAGCCTCTGTTTTGTTGGCTCGATTGGAGAACACGGCCGTCGTGCAGATCATGGCGACGGCATTGGAGTCCTTGGTTGCGGGAGAAATCATGCAATTGAAAAGCCCACCCGAATCCTTGTTGGAAATGGAAACCTACTTGCGCAAGTCCTACTACAAGACTGCGTCCCTCATTTGCTATGCCTGTCGGTCCACGGCGCTCTTGGGGGGACATGCCTACGGATCGACAGTGGCTACGGCATGTGAAGAGTTTGGCTTTCATTTGGGATTGGCCTACCAAATCCAAGATGACATTTTGGATTTCACAGCGGCAGCGTCCGTTCTGGGCAAGCCCGCACTGGCCGACATGGACTTGGGTCTGAGTACGGCCCCCATACTGTATGCCGCCCAAGAATTCCCGCATCTTCGTCCCTTGGTCATGCGAAGATTCAAGAACAAGGGCGACAAGCAAACGGCTCTGGAAGCTCTGTATAAGAGTGAGGTGGCCATGGACAAGGCCAAAGCATTGGCTCGGTTTCATGCACAGGTAAGACAAACAGTGGCAGCTGATGATTGTATGTGTCTTGTCGACCGTCCAAAATCTTACATTCATTTTGCTGTCCTTTAGCGAGCGGTCGATGCCTTGTTACGTCTTCCAGAATCGGAATCACGAAATGCATTGGTGCGATTGACACACGCCGTGGTGACTCGAAAAAAGTAAACCGACCAGTGTTTGTTGTACGATTGGGGCTTGTTGTTACTTGGAATCCCACTACCGTAGTACAATGTGCCGCCCAATGTTTTTTAATTATCTCTCGCTCTCCCACGCTGCTGTCAAATTTTCGGACTTGAACATGATTTCCTCCACCACCACCCCAAGATGATGCTGTGCCATTCAACATTCTCAATACTCTACTATACTACACGACAAACCGTCCATGGAAACAAAAAGACACGATACACCACTCTTTAACTGTGTGTTTCTCGCACGGCATCTTTGGTCCGGTGGTTTCTGAATAATAGACTCTAATAGGTTCCCACCATTGATATCATATTCCCCCTCTGCTTATACGAAGCTTTCTTGGATCCTAGTCCGAAATTCTCTCTACCATTACAAGTCTACCAGCAATTCATCGTCTCGTCATTGTCCAACACCACAAAGCTATCCGCCATACTAGCCGTTTCCACGGAGTGATTCGGGTGATCCACCATGCTAACAGAATCCACCGAGGATTGGCCCGGCACGTGGACAATCGATGGCGGAACCGAATCCGAGTCTGTTGGTGGAGCATCCAGTTTCGCTCTTGTCGTCTTTTTGCAGGAGAGCAAGGCAATCTGGCGCAACAGGGAATCAAACTTGGAAAGATCCGGTCTCGAACCATCAATTTCGATTCGTCGGCAGTCAATCTTGTACCGTTCCAGGCTCTGGCGGAACATTGCATCGCCCTTGTCGATGCAAACAATCACCAACTCCACATCCGCAAACACCTCATTCTTGTATTCGCCAAGCAACTTGGCAAAGGAATATCCATTGTAGTCGGTATTTTCTTCTTCATCCGTGACTAGAATAATCCGGTCCATCTGGCGCTTGGCCTTGCAGTAGGGCCACAAGGCGGCCGCCAAAGAGGTTCCCCCCGAAGCACGAATTTGCCGGCAAATATCCAACACTTGTTGGACCGTCGTGGGCCTGGCATGAGGAGACGTTCGGTACATATGATCAAAAAAGGACAATTCACCGCGGAAACAGGTGGAGATCATGGCCGCCAGGATGGTGGCGGCTCGAATGGCACTGTCCATGGAATGGGACTTGTCCCCCAAAATGACGGTCAATCCCTCCTCCTCCTCCTCCCATTCACTGGCCCACGTGTCTCGCAAGGCCTGCAACCGCTTCTCGGCGGCGGGCAAGAGTTGTTGGGCAACCGAGGAGAAACCCAGGGTCCGAAAGGTCCAAATGCGTTCCAACAGCTTGCCAAACGAGTTGGTCACTTTGGAGCTCTGGTCGTCCATCCAATCCGTCTCCTCCTGTAAGCGCTGACCGAGAATGGAGGGCACGAGTTTGGACGACGATTGGGCCAATTCTTCCAGATACCAAAGGGCCGTCGTCACGGGAATCTTGTGCGCCAAGAGACGAGCAATTTCGGGGTTTCGCAGCAAGCGCGGTTCGGTCCGCAAAAAGTTAAAGGCCCGAAACAATTGCTGCGGATACGACGCAGCAAGATTGGTAAAGTGTTCCACGAGAGTATCATCCGGAACGTGAGCCAATTGTTGCATGCCGTGGAAAAAGGATCCTTCGGGCAGGGGACTGCCATGAATGGCCGACAGGAAAAACGGCACCGCAAAGTCAGTGGGTCGGAAATGAATCACATCCGCCAACCGTTTCCAGTAGTCGACCGCTCCCGACAAGAGGACAAACTCCAACACGTCCGACGGTACCTGCTGGACCACGCGTCGAACCTTGCGCGCAAAGGCCCCGGAAAGAGACGCCGATGCCACAAGTTCGTGAACCGCCTGGACGGCTTTGGGGTCGAGTTGTTCTGGTGCATCATTCGGACAGCTACAGAGTTCGTTCAGTAACGATTTTTGATGCTTGAGCTCTTTGCGGTAGACGTGAATGCGGCGCTTGCGACGTTTGACCGTTGGAGAACAATCCATCTTGTCATTGTCGTCTAGTTCCATGGCTCCTTTTCTACCTCGACCATGGTGTCCACGTCTCTTTGAATGTCTGGCAGTGGCACGACGTTTGGCTTTGGAGTGGTCTTGTTGTCGTTCTTCTTCTTCATGTTGTTCTTGTAAATGCGGATGAGCTTGTTCAATGGCGGCAATCCGGCGCTCGAGCTGGTGAATAAGACGCGGACGATCCAAGATTTGAGCCGCCTTGGCCAGTTCCACCACGGTACAGTGTGGGAGGAATCGATCCACCAATTGGTGGTGACCCGTCATTTGCAAGGCCGCCACGACACGCGCCTTGGTGGCAGAACTCAAGGTGGAGACCATGTCGCCACCGCTGTCACTGGTCGAGTGGCCCAAAATGGCGTCGAGTGCTTGTCCATAGTCGTGGGGATGGCGGGTGAGGAGGGAAAGATGGGTTGAGAGACGGGATTGGGTGAGAAAAAAGCAACCAGCAATGGACGACGACAGGTGTGGATCGTTGCTTGTCGTCGTCGTCCTCGTCATCATGGTTTGGTAGTCGGTCATGGTATCAAGCGTGTAAATCTTTTACGAATTTGGGGTTTGTGGTGTCCCGTTTTCCAGTCGACCAACATTGGTAGGGAAACGTGCGCACAACGAGCTTGTGTCTGCGCACGTTTGCACAATGCCACAAGTCTCCCTCTCGAGTTGGTGCCCATTTCATCGCAAAGGTCGACAGACATTCCGGACAGTCGCGAGTGGATTGGTCCCAGTCGCCACGTTTGGCTCGAGGAGCAACAACAACAGTCTTTGGAAACCAAAGAGGTGCCCGGAAATCTTCCTCAGGAAAAGGCTGCACAATCGAATCCCTTTCACTGCATTACTCTCTGGAAGGGATCGAAGGGAAGCAGACTTGTCATGGTCATGCTGTGCAGGTACAGATCTTACTTGTCCATTGCGGTGGGTGCGCCATTGTGCCATGGTCCTCCATGGTCTCTGAGAACTCGGAAGCGAGTGCCGGCGCCGCGCAGGATGCCAGGTCTCGCGCCAGCCAGCATTTTCCTATGATGGAATGACTGAACGCCGGCGCCTCCTCTTTCCCTTCTCTTCTTGTTCCCGCGGGCGTTGGTCCCGCGCCAGCCGGCGATGGAAGGAAGCGGATGTGTACACTTTCTCTGATAGTCCATCACAAAAGTTTCACGAAACGACACCATCAGATGGGTCTTTTACGAGAAAGATCCGAATGGGTTGTGTGTGGATGAGTTTTGTCGAGAAGCAGACACCAGGAAGGGAGTCGTCGAGACAAACATGTCACAAAACGCACACGAGGAGCAACCTTTTGTATACCTGTTCCATTGCAGTTCCTTCCGTTTGATAGAGTCTCCATTATTTTGGCTTCCACACTAACTTTATACTCGAAGAAGGTATGTCTGTCGTGTCTTGTTGGTTGTCACGCCATGAATGTGGGAGTGCCAATCCGGTGGGAAGAAGAACGGGGACAGGACTCGAACCACACACACATGGCTCGGCTGGAAGTGATTCGTCCACGGCACTGGTTGGTTGGGTTGTAGTGACATGTGTGCAGAAAGGACGATGGATTCCCAATGCGTCCTTCCTTCCTCGTTGCTCAACTGTACTAGCTAGACGCATTGTTTCCTGACACCCTACTGCTTTCCTTTGCTTGCAGGTTGCTCCTTGTGGTCCTGGACAGAGATTGCCGTTTGGTGGTACATCAACCAAAGGAAGCGTGTGATTGTTGAAATGTCGCAAAGCATTCTCATTGCGAAGCAGGAGGAGTGGTCGAGGAGGAAAGCGACCTACCACAACCACAGCGACGAACCCAATTCCACCGTGGATTCCGAGAAGGAAGCTCATTCCCGTGACGCAGGTGCCGCACCCAACGGAGCTACCAAACTGGTGGATTCGGAAACAACAACCACAACCACCAAAAGAGTCGGCGGTGGTGCCTTTGCACCCATTGTGGAGGAGACCATGAATGGTCCGGCGTGTGGCGATACCAAACCCATTGTGGAATTGTCACCGTCTTCTGATGATACCGAACTCTCCTCTCGCTCCTCTCCGGCTTCCATGGCGTCTACTACCGCCACGCCAACCTGGATTATTACCACATCTGTTGAACCCTTGTCCTCCTCCTCGTCTGGAGAGTATGGTGCGGAGGAAACCAGTTTGAATCGGGACCACTCGTATCACTGCAATGATGACGATGAGGATGATGCGGCGGCGAGGATCGAAACATTGGAAACGACATTGCACGAGGCACGACGGGAACTCGTTCGCCTGCAAAAAGCAGAAGAAGCGGCAGTCTCTCAGCGTAGCAAAACCTTGGGAAACTTGAAAAAGAAGCGGACGGAATTGGCGCAAGCTTTGAGCGAAACCAAAAAGCTGCAAGAGCAGCTCCACGAGTCCTCTCAACAGCAAAGACAGTTGGAAGATGAAACCGCTTCGCTGAAACTGGGCCTTTCCAAATTGGCCTTGACCAAAGATACCATCAAGCTCAAACTCAAAACCAAGGACGAGCTTCTCAAGGAATCTTGGAAAGAAAAGGAAGCCCTCAAGGGTCAGTTGCAGCAACTGGCGCACTATCATTCGTTGGAACGGGAATTGCTGGAGCACTACCGCAAATTGGCGCGTCATACGGGATACCATCGATGGGGCAAACCCATTCGTCAATTGGAACATCAACTCGCCGAACGAGCGGGGAATGGCAGTGTCGACGGTTCGGGTCATTCGTCCCCTTTGAAACAGTCCTTGTGACTTGACCTCGTGTGCGTGGATCCCAGCAAATCTCTCCAGTAGATTGCCCAGTGTGTGGCCTTTCTGGTTGGTTCCTTATTCGACAAACAATGCTTGGAGGTTTGAGCTTTTTTGGCTCACTCCTAAAAGGCACCTAGAGCCTCAGCTTGATTCATAACAAGATAGAAACGTTCCATGATTCTCAGACTCCTGTACTTAGTAGGTAGCATTTGTTTTGTTATGATATACTGTTCGAGTACAGTCATTTCCCGAATCATCCTTGAGACCTCAAAGAATGGACCTTTCAAACAACACCCACGGTTGAAGCGCCGTGATAGAGATTGGGTTGGTCGAGAGGGTGAGAGACATACTGCAATCTGCAACCATCGAAACAGAGCAAACGCAAACGCCCTCAACGTGCCGTCTGCCATTCTTCCCTCGAACACAAAAGGTGAATCCAGAATCGATTGCCAAGAACAGACCCCCGAAATTGAGAATTGTACCGACCAAACAGAAAGAGAGGAACACAACCGTAGTGGTGGCGCGTCTCTCCTGGTTCGATCCGGCAACATTGCCATGGCGGTTTAGGGTGCCTCATCTCCGTTCCTCTCACTGGCAGTACGACGTTGGTTCGGGGGTGATGGTTCGCAAGGTGGTTCGCAATAGGCCATGGCCACGGCCGACACGACACTGCAGACCAGAACGACCATGGTCACCATCAACCCACCGGGCTGGACCACTTCCTTGCGTCGTCGATGATTGTTATTATCCAACAAATAATCGCGACCCTTGCGTGAGGTCGTAGTCGTTGGTGGTTTGGAAGAGAACCGACATTGACCGGATAATGCCTCCACCAACCGAGAGTTGTTACCACCTCCTCCTTGGTGGACCGTCGTCCCACGCGTTCGGAAAGCCACATGCGTGTCGTGGAGTCTTGTCCGAGAAGTAGTACTGTTCCATAGGAGGAGTCGGGGACCATGGCAACTCGTCATTAGTCGATGCACTCTTTCACCGTGGTTCAGGCATGAAACAGAAATCGAACGGGTCGTTCGAGACAAAAGGGAACCCAAGGAAGTCTGCATGATGAGAATTGGAAAGTGTGTTGGGTAGAAGATGAATCAAAACAAGGCCAAAGCTTTGGTTGGCATCGTCACTGTTGCCATCATGTTGCGCTCATCTCCCTCATCACGCGTGCGGGCGTACCTAGCACGCGGTCGCACCAAAAAGACGTTAAGTGACGGTTTTCTTGCGAGTTTTACCGAAAAACTTGCAAAAGGGGCAAGCCCTTTCTCTGGTGGGGGGAAATGAGAAGTTGTCATCCGATTCGTCACGAATCGAGTGGGGCGCCACGATCGTCGTTTGGGGGGATGGGGTCTGATTTGGGTGTGATTGGGGGGGTACCTTTTTTCGTCCGTCATCCGAAAGGAAAAAATTGTCTGTAGTATTTTTTCCCAAAGCGCCAGCCGTGTCAAAGCGCCAGCCTGACTTCAATCGTTCCAAATCGACGCGCCTGTCACGTCGGTCACGGTCACGCCCCAATCGTATTGGTTTTTGGTGGCGTGAATCGTCTCACTTTTCTAGAGCAACACCATGAAAGACCACAATGGCCACACCAAAAACCAAAAGAGAACAATCCAGCCGGATGACCGACCACAGTGACAACTTTGTGGCCAAAAGAATCCTCCTAGATCACAAGTCAACGCGGCATGCATCAAAGGAAGGATGAGAACATGACAATCAACCACTGCAATGAAGTTCGGACGACGAAGTCAAACGAAGGACAGCTTCATCCTGCTATGGAGAAGCCTAGGAAGCCTTAACTAAAAAGAGTAGAAAGATATTAGGAGAATGTGGACTATGCCTTCATCTTAGCCATAGACAAAGTGCCAGGAACTTTCGTTGGTAGGTGCATTGCCAAGCATCAAGCATGTGTGTGTATTTCATGGTTGGGGTGTGCGATTTGCCATTGTTCCGTGAAGCTTGAGCCACTGCACCATGAAGAGTACTCGCTGCTGAGGCAGTATAGACTACAGAGTACTAATCCGACTCGTAGATTTCTTTGCTCAAAGTTCCCATGCAGGTGCGCAAGCGGCTACATCGAATCCAGTTATTACAGTTGGTTTGGACGTTATATTTTTTGCAAAATCGGAAGAAATTTGACTGAGATAGTTTTTAGATTTTCTTCGAAAATTTGGTAATAGCCGTATAGAGAACAGACGGGAGGTACCCCCGCAATCGGAGGGTTTCGGTTGTATGGGAATGTTCGACAACAGAGGTGCGCGATATCCAGGTAGACAGTAATCGAAAGTCTTGGGTCTCTGAAGAGAAACTTGTCGACACCATCAGAGTCCACCACCAGTAGCAGCAGCACAGTGTCATTCTCATCATTGTCCATCATGTCGGGTCTTCGCTTTGAGCGATCGGTGGGCGCAGGCGCGGACGTGAAGGAACTGGAATATGTGATTGCCTTGCAACAAACGTCGGAGGAAACTCGTGCCAACGCGACGGTATCTTCCATGGATATTGTGGCCTTGCTCCAGAGTCGTCATTCCCTCACCATTTCTCATGAGCAGGCCATTGAGTTGGTGCGACGTTTGGGTGGGGGAGACACATCCATGGATCGGATTTACCCTTTGGATGATGACGACGACGATGCACGGTCCAAATCGTGCAGTCATTCCAAGAAACTGAGCCATTTGATGCACCAGGCTGTCGATGGCATTCAGTCCGTCTTTCATCATCATCACACTCCTTCTCGGGAATCGACAGGAGGAGGAGAAGGCTCCGAATTATTGTCACGAGAAATGTCACGCGAGCAAGGAACCTCCTTGATGGAAGCACCATCACCATCACGACCCTCTCACTCGAATGAAATACTGCAAGGCGAATCCTTCACAGCCGCAAACGCCACTCATCCCACCACAACAACAACGACCAAACTGGATCGACTGTCGACGGCCACGTCTCATGCCATGTCCAGTACCATGAAACGATTGCGGCGACTTCATGCCCTGAACCGTCATCCTCCTGGCGGCAAGACCCACAGTCAGGATCATCACATGGCAACGCTGACCAAGGATGTGGCGGCCGAGTTACGCGCACGAGTTGTGGAAAAGACCCAATCGGCCCAACACTTGGCGGCGGCGGCTAACGATGACGACGCATCTCCTCCTCGCACAAGGAACCATACTCAAAAGAGTGAACCGACGACAACGGAAACCATGGAAATTACCTTTGTCGAGTCGTCCCATGCAAAATCATCCGTAGTCGAAGTCTCGGATGTGGTCCCCGATTTTACCTGGACGCAATCCACGCAAACCGATGATAGCCACCGAGACGAACTGCCACACGTTCAACCATCGGTATTCTTTGAGTCGTCTCCCCCAACCAACAACGACGACAAGGAGGAGGAGGAAGTGGACCCACCACCCGACGACGAACCTACTAGGCATCGAGAGGATTCCGAGCTTCTTCCCGAGTATTTGGATCTCGTGCAAATTCTTTCCACCATGTTGATCCCCAAATTTGCCCGTCTGGCATACGAGACGAGGACGAATACCACCAAAACCACGACGACGACGTCACCAGAAATTGGAACCGACGAAGCCGACGAGGCGGAGCAGCAACCCGAATCCACACTGCCCAAAGAGGAGGACGAGGAGGAGCCTGGTTTGTGGGGTAAACTCCAGAACCGATTTGTGGCCTATGGTCGACGCAAACTCCATCTGGACCAGGACGACGACCTACCGTCGTTTTCGGCCCACGAGGTATTGGACATGGGTCGACAAGCGCTCTTGAAAACCATTCCGGGAGAGGAAGCTCCCGTCTTGGATGAAACCTTGGTGCAATTGTTCTTGTTGGTGAATGGAGAGATTGAACGGGCCAATGACCTGACACTGGTTCG
Organism: Epithemia pelagica; assembly: GCA_946965045.2. Lineage (NCBI taxonomy): Eukaryota > Bacillariophyta > Bacillariophyceae > Surirellales > Surirellaceae > Epithemia > Epithemia pelagica. The sequence goes on along the minus strand of OX337238.1, from coordinate 578,942 downwards.
CGAAATGGTCCAGGTGGCCCAATCACCCTCGGGACGGTTTGATGAAACCTCCCTCCTCCGGGCCATTTCGTCCGATCTCTCCGCGTGGGATCCCACCTGTACCGATACACCCACCACCTTTTTTTACGATGTCTTTGGGGTTCCTCTTCCCAGTATCAAGACCAAGCTCCAAAAGGAAGATGACAACGACGCACCAAACAACAACAAGGAAGGTGTTGAGAAAGTCCCGCGGGAGAATCATGCAAATGTACCAGAAGAACGTGCCGACCAGCCACAACAGGTGGAAGCTCCGGGAGAACCAAGTCGGGACGAGGGCGATCCTACGACGCCGCAAGCCGAACCGGAGGAACCCGAAACGGACAAGCCATCCCTGTGGAGTAGAGTTTGCCGATGCTTATTTCCCATTTACTATTCCTGCAGACACGACAAACTGGAGTTTTCCACAGCCTTTTTAGGGATTGATATGGTCATTGATCTCTCCATCTCGCTGATTGTGTACACTCTCATTTGGGTTTCCTATATTCTCATGTAAGATGACGACGACGACAGAGTGTGTCGATGATGTTATTGCATTTTGGATGTTTATATCAGTTTGGACCTCAACTGTGTGTGCTGCTCTTTTTGAACGTTTTGGTTCTTCTTTTTCATTGTTCTTTCCAAACGACCAGCGCCACTGTGTAGTAAGTACATCTCATCTTCCCCCCGGCATTGTGATATCTGACGTTCCGACTCACAACCTGACTTTGTTGGATAGCGCCGGTATTTTCATCAAGTCCCAGGTCTTTGACCGACAGTGTTCGGCATCGTCTACGTACTGGTGCATGATTTCGGAAACTGTGTATTCGTGGTACGTGGTTGCCAGCCTCCATGGTCTCTCCCATGGCGTTTTGTATATGGACCTCTTACCATATTATATACTGTGAACAGGTTGATCATTGCCTGTTTGCTCATTGCAGTGGGCATGTTTCATATCCTACCGATTAGTGTTGGAAACAATCCCGCCGACCAATCCGCACGAAGACAAGGCTTTGCGTTCACCTTTACCATGATCAATACTCTGTAAGTGCCACTTACGTTGCAAAGCCCGCAATGATGCACCAAACGACTCAACTTGTCTTGTGGTTGTAGCGTTCCATATTGTATCGTGAACTGGGTACAGAGAAATCTGGATGATGTCGTCAGAAGTTCGGACGTGAAATCGGACTTGGACTATCAGTTTTATGGTGTGCTGCAGAATCTGACGCTTGCCGTGGGCTGTGCTCTGGCGTTCATGTTTTTGCTTCAAGGTACTGTCATGTTGTTTGTCGACCGAGACCATCCGCACAAACTGCCCAAGTTTCTACAGTTCTTGACCACGTCCACATCCTGGGATGCGGAAACCCGAGTTTATCGAGCTGCCCAATTCAAAATTAACAAGATTGTCACAAATGCATTGCGACTTCATAAATCGGACGAGTTGGGATCTGCCGTCCATACCGAACAGAATCTCACCTTATCCACGAAAATGGCCTTGGCACATACCCGTGACGAGACGTCTCGAAACTTTGTCACTCATGGTGAAACCAAAGAGGAAGTTGGTGGAATTATCTGGACGTTTTGGAAGGCTTGCGATGGAAGCCTGTTCTACGAGGAAGGGCTGTGGATTAGCACCAGGCTGTGGGTTATCCAGGTGACGCAGGTTGGAATGAGCGCCGTTGGGTTTGCTCTGTTTTTCGTAGCGACTGTCAGGCTTGCTCAGATTGCGGATGACTTTCGAGAAGACTTGGAATCCGATGTCGACCTTCCTGATTGGGTGATGGACATTTTCCCAACGGGAGAGATGATTGAAACTGCGTTCATCCCAGCAACCTTTGTGGCATTGGTCGTCAAGGTATTTCTCATTATAGTCTACGTTCCAAGGTACGTTGTGAACCTGCTGGGGCCCTCCAAGTCATGTTTAGCCTTGTTATTCACTTGATGCCATTGCCTCATCGTTTATTCTCTAATCAGTTCGATGGCAACTGTCTTGAAATACCGAGGGAAACTGTTGCCATCCTTGGGTTCGCCCTACTTTCAACGATTCCGCAAGGGCGTTGATATGGTACGGTACTAAAAAGTGTTTGTGTTGTTGTGGTCACAATTCATCCGCTCACATAATATACACAGACCTACATGAACACAGCCAATGCAATCTATGGATTGTTGGGAAGCGCACTCCTGGTCTATTTTGTCGTGGGCCTAATCATTTTCTTGTTTGTGTGGCCCTACACACAGGTACGATTGACAAAAGATTGGTTTGACACGTCTTGTCTTGATCTTGTTCTCACACTGTGTGTCACCAGGATATCGCCCTTTTGATCACCGCATGGGGTATCGGATTGAGTATCACCATCGGAATCAAGATGCTTGTGACCGGTGCTTGCCGCAAGGCCCAGTATCGGGCCTACTATAGAATCAAACCTGCTGCTGCCCGAGTATCCGGACTGGCCAGCGAAGTATGGTACATTGGTCTCGCCGGGTCCGTCCTGATTGCTCGTGTGACCCAATTTCTGGCCGCGGCGCTGTTTTGGGTGGGACGGATTGATGTCCCGTACTTATCGCGAGATGTGGTTCTCTTTGGGTACGGGTTTGATTTGGTTCCGGACCACTTTTTCAAGGACTTGCTGGTGCATGAGGCTCATCGTCATCCGTACATTGAACAGCTCACCCAAATGTACTTGATGCAGCTGCGACACGGTGACAAATTTGTCAACAACGCATGCACGGCGTGGAGACAATTGCTCATTCTGGCCATCATGCCGTGGCTGACCAAATACCGTGTCTTTCTGGACGAACGTCGCGTCGCGGCCGAATTCGAAGCCGAATTCGAGGTGGAACGAGAAGAGGATGAACAGGACCCATATCGAGGTGTCAAACAGATGCAAGGCGGAGTCACAGAAGTGGGCCACGAAGTGGCGCAAGAAGTTGTGGAGGTGGGAGAAGAACTCTACGGTGCCGGTACCGACATTGCGGACGAAATGGGAAAAATGGTCAAGAATGGCGCCCAAATGACCACGGAAGCGGTTCGGTCTCTGGGAACATTCCCAATCCATGAGCACAGCGACCATATAGAAGATGAAAACGAGGTCACAGAGGCTTCCCACAATGCTCCTGGAACAACACAAAAGTGAATCCTTGGTTGTCCGAGATTGACCTCGACAGTCTCGCATGTATCGCTCTCTTTGTTTCGACAAACATTTCTACGTCACGTTGGTATGACCGAGCTTCTCCATTTCGTCGAGATTCTATAATATGACGTATTGCTTCGACTTTAGAAAAGAGTGAGACGTATTCCACTGCTCGTATCTTGGTTAAAGTAAAGTGTATTGTACACCCCTGAAAGTAGTGATGAAAACAACCTTTGGCCATGACAGAGCCTCATCACCGGAATATCTTGCAATTAAATCCTATTGCTTGGAGTGGAACGGGATACGAGTAGTATACGGAACAACCCCACTCTCGACAATGACATCCCCCGTTGCCTTGCCGTCTGTGGTTGTTATATCATTCTAGAATGGGATATATCGTTGTAATAGCTCTCCTCGCTCATTATTGTAAGACAAAAGTTTCTGCACTTTTCCAGCATACAGGGCGTTGTAGTATGTAGTAGGTGAAGTTTGGAGAGATGCGTGTGCTAAAACTTGAATTGTCGTCGAATTCGAATATCGGCCGTCAAGGCCGTGGCCAGCGCACTCACGCGACCTCCCCCACCACCACTGTCGGCAGTGGGCCATGCGTCCCAGGACGACGACGACGACGACCCGTGTGGTCCAGCCGCCGGTGATTGCCAGGCGGCCAACGAACCACCAATGGGCAATCGCACATCGGCCACCCACGATCCTCCTCCCAATTGACAGGGATCGGTCCAGGTCATGGTAATGGCATCCAGGGGATCAATTTTGGTGGTAAGGGAGGAGGAACCATCGGGGGTCAATTTGACATGCCATTGATAGGTGATGCGAGCGGTATAAATGGCAATCGAAGGCGATACCGTGTTCCATGCATTGAGGGGATGAACGACGGTCAAGGTGGGATTGGTGTAGTCCAAATTCAAAATGGCTTGGGTCGGTGGACAATGGTGGTCGTCATTGTCGTTGTCGTCCCGTGGGTGGGGTCCACACGAGGCATGGACTTGACAGGATACATCGGCGTAGGACGAGGTAAAGTCAATTTGGGGACGGAATCGAATGGAATGAAGGGCCTTGTTGTCGGGGAGGGCCACGGTAAAGGATCCCACCAAGGATTTGAGAGACAGTCGAGGGATCCAGGGCAAGGGCACGGAGGATGCCTCGTGGTCGAAAGAATCGTGTCCCGTCCCGTCCACCGACTCGCTCCACGGACGACGACGACCCCCCAATCGCGTGAGAACAAATGACGTCCCTCGTGACACCGACACATCCCATTCCGTTTCGTGTGTCGCCAGATTCCAACGGGGTTGGAACCACAGGTCGCCCACCCGGGTCCGAAAGTGACACGTAGTTTGAACGTCCGTGGGGGCAAAATAGGGGAGGGAGGGATACTCGTAGGTAAGATTGGCGTAAACCTGTTCCAGGGTGGGCATCCAGGTTCGAGAACGTTCTTTTGGTTGTGGTTGTGGTTCTGCTGGCTGCTTGGGCGGTTGTGATGATTTGGAAGGAGTGGCAGCGGTTCCTCCCTTGGTTGTTGATGAGGATGATTGGGATGCGTCCTGGGAGTTGGTCGTGCTTGTATTCGCAGGAAACGCATCCTCTTGTTGCTGCTGCTTGGTTGGGACCCATTCCAGACTCCAGGTGGCTTTGGGACGAATGGAGGATATCAAGGTTTTGAGAATGACCAAGGACGGAGCCGAATCCGACACCCGAACGGAGGAGGAGGACGTGGTGGGAATGGTGGCGGGAGGATAATACCCCGATCGATGCGGAGATACTTGTTGTTGTTGATGATGTTTGTTCTTCTTCTTCTTGTCTGGAATCGTTGTCGCCGTTGACACGGATGGGGACGACATGGCTTGTTGGTTGTTATTGTTCGTGTTGGAAGCAGAGGGATCTTTGAGTGTCATGGTAATGACGGGTCCCAACACATGAAATCGAGGGAATCGCCGACGATGATAACGAGGAGCATCCAGGGTGGGCGTTGTGGTTGCTTGCGGCTCCTTCTTGTTGTTGTTGGTGGGGGCCTGCTGGTTGGCATGACAGACCACCATCATCATCATCATCATTATCATTAGGGAACGAACCGCCACCACCACGGAGAAAGGACCTCTTCGATTCGTGACAGTGCCGGCACGAGACAAGGCACGAGAATTCATCGTCGACGGGAACGGTATGGCATACATGGTTCCAATCATCCAGCCAGAGTGATACCTTTTTGTGGTTTTTGCGCAATCGGCATCAACAAAGAATGATATCTTCTCCCCCCACTCTATGGGGGATACCACCCCGCCTATCTTTCGCACCTCCGTCCCGCACCTCAATCAGTCCCGCACCTCTAGCTCCCGATCTACAACAATCCCTAGCGGGAAGGAGTAATCGGAAACGACTCATGTGCGACTTAAAAAGGGGGAGAATCTCATCCGTTGTGGTTGATGTTCAACGGCCCCAAAAATATCCTGGAACCGTCTCTCATTTATTGGAGATTTTTGTCCACCGGTTCGACAGAGGAGAGTGTGAGCTTGCCCTCTTTTGAAAGCTTGGAGAGGACAACTAAATGAAATCCACGCATTCGTTGGTTGGACTGTCTATCGAGCAGCAACATTGAAAGTGGCGGTGGCGTGCATAGCTTGGAGTATCTACTACTCGAGGTGGTTGGCCCAACCCTGCACTGAGGACGACCCCCGAATCGGCGTGTGTGTGAGTGTTGGGTGTCGACACCAACGAGGCAGGGATTGGATCGGCACGTCGTCGTTGTCGTCCGTGTCATGTTTGGGTGTCGCTTTTCGCAACCCGTGGGAGCAGCGGCCGATGTCAAGGAATTGGAATATATCATTGCCTTGCATCAAACGTCCAAGGAAACCCGATCCAATGCCACGATATCGTCGCAAGATGTCAAGTCGCTCTTGAAAAGTCGCTATTCCTTGGACATTTCCCATGACCAAGCCGTCCAAGTGGTGCAAGCGTTGGGAGGAGGCGATGGGGTACCGGAGCAACCCGGTGTCTCCCAGACCACGACAACGACAACCAGTCGTCACTCGAGCCAACCACAGAGCCCCACGAGTGCCGCCGAACGATATTTTCCCATTGCCACCGCCACCGCCAAGGGCACCTACCATCAATTGGATCAGTGGTGGAGCCTGGCAGTGCAGGGGATTCAAAAAGCCCCCTTTCGCAATCCACCATCGTTCGCTGCAGTCGACCCCTCGAATGCGGCAGCAGCAACCGAGCATGGTGGTAGTACTACGACAGATGCCGCGCATGGACATGCCTCTTACTCGCACGAGTCCATGACCGACAACCAGGAACAAAACCAGATCGAACGTCACCACGATGCTACAACGAGTTTGCAGGTGACTACCAACTCGTTGTCCCACGACGAGTGGGACCGGATCCAAGGGGCTCCTTCCACCAGTCCCACTTTGTCGATACCCCTGACGGCATCCACCTTGTCGACCGCCAACGACGACGACCATGATGACAACAACAACAACAACAACAACAACAACCACAACACTGTGCCATTGAACAAGTTAATGGGTCAATTGAGTACCTTGCATGCCGCCAATCAACTTGGATCCATTGACGATGGGAGTTTACGTTTGTTGCAAGATGCCATTACGCAGGAACTTCAGGAACAGGTGGTTCGACACAGCCGCAGCATTCTCAGTACCACTCCACTCTCGTTCGTGGGTGCCGCCGCGTCCCAGACACGGTCCCAGGCACGGCACGAACTTCAGGTCGTGGCCCCAACTACCGTATCCACCACCCTGGAGACTGTCCGAACCGCATCCACAACTAATGAACAACAACAGCAACAGCAATTTGCAGAACCCAGTGAAGGCGAACCGGAAACCTGGACGGGTCGAGCAACTGGCTTTCCTCAAGTCGAGACGGTCGCCGACGACGAGGAAGAAATGGACCCAGAACGTACTGCAGTATCGGTCCATGATCCAGACGACGACGAGAATGATTGGAATGCTCTGCAACAACAAAATGGATCCACCGAGCCCAATGGCCCTTCTCCACAACCATCAGGTCCTGTCGAGGAGGAACCACAAGAAACCAATCATCGGAAACCAGGTTCGGACCGGTCCGACTCGGCTCCCTATCCCGAACGGGAAACGGTACCACAATTTCTCGACCTGGTGCAGGTGTTGACCACCATCATGACACCGACCTTGGCCCGATTGGCACAAGAGGCCCAGGACAATGTTCCCGCGCCAGAACCAAAACCCAAGAACCGATTCTTGATCGTGTCTCGTCTCTTGGAATTTGGTCGACGCAAACTTCACATTCCCAATTACCAACAAGATTCGGACCAATACTCGTCACGACAAATTGTCGAAATGGCGCGAACCGCACTGTTAAAGTCTTTTACCGTCCAGGCACCCGTGGTGGACGAATCCTTGGTCCAACTCTTGCTGGTATCCCATGGTGAAATTGAGCGAGCCGTCAATCGGGAATTGGTCCAAGAAATGGTGGCGGCGGCACAGTCGCCGTCGGGGTGTTTGGACCTCGAGGCCCTCATTCAGGCCATTTCGTACGATTTAAACGACTGCTGGGATCCAACCAATGAGAATCTGCCGTCCACCTTTTTTTACGATGTCTTTCGGGAACGTGTGCCCTGTCACACCACCCAATTGGTCGCCACGACCACGAAGGACGACAAGGACGACGACAATAATAACAGCAACAAGGATGCGGAACGCATGGCACACTCGTTGCAGCCTATTGATGAAGAAGAGGCACTGGAACCCATTCCAAATGATCCAAAGACGACGACGACAAGGCATGGGTTTTTCCAAAAGAATGGGTCCAGGTTTTCGAGGGGTAAACGGAAACAGGACAAACCCGACTTTAATACAAAGTTATCTGCGTTAGACTTTGTGGTGGACACTCAACTTTCACTGACGTCCGTCTCCTTGACGATATTGTTTTTCATTCTAAAGTACGTCCTTGAGAGTGCGAGTGCTGTTCTTCTACGCGGAGCCGGTGTGTGGTCTAACAATTCCTTCGGTTTGCCTTTCGCCATACAGCATCGTTGTGTAGTAAGTAAAACAGGGTCTGTTGCTACCGGGGTATCTCGGTTGGTCCCTCTCATTCTTTTTGTTCCCAACTCTTTTCAGTGGGAGATATATTTACGAATTTATTGATGTGGATAAAACTTGTGTTCGCGACGACTTTTGGTGCCAAGTGGCCGAAACAATTCTATCATGGTACTGCTTCATCGTCGGATTGTGCCCGTTGTGCTACTTTTTTGAGTGAGACTCACACTTCCTCTGTATTTTGATGGGACTCAATAGGGCTGCACTCGGAATATGTCTGGCTTGTATTGGGTTGCTCTTCATGATTCCCTTGAGTCTCGGAAATGACCCTTCCAATCGGACTCCGAAAGGTCAACTTTTCGCTGTTGGAGTTGCGTTGACATACGCTGTGTGAGTCCTGGTTAGTGTTGTCTTGGAAACCCATGCTTGCATCTCTCATGCTCATCTTTTGTGCTTGAAAACAACTGCAGTGTGCCGTACGGGTTAGTTGAACGAAGCGGCCAGAAATTCTCAACTACCATGGCAGAAGAATTCGCATTCGCTTTGGGTATGGTTCTCACTCTCTTTTTTGCATTTCAAGCAATCATTTCTTGTTTGTCAAAGGACAAACATCCTGGCGAATTGCATCAGCCTCTCCGTATGACGGCGGCACCGTCGTCATGGAACGCGGAATCTCGTATGCATCGTGCCGCCCGGCGCAAGGTTACCAGCATGGTTGCCAACGCCCTGAAACTTCATCAGCTGGAGGATGTCTCACTGAGTCGAAACGCCAAACTTTCGAATGCGCGCAAGAAAGAACTATCGGGAACAAGGGATCAAACATCAAGGAATTACATTCTCTACGGGGAAAAGTTTGTAGACATGGGAGGGATTCTCTGGACGTTCTGGCGACTCATTGATGGAAGTTTATTCCGCGAAGAAGGGCTTTGGTTGAATACAAGGCTCGTCGTCATTCAGATCTCCCAACTAATCACCGGGCTTTTTCTCTCCGTTTTCTTCTTTCTGATAGCGGAGCGTCTGGCCCAAGAGGCTGATGATTACCGAAACTCCTTAGCTGAAGACGACTATCCTGATTCCATAATGAACATTTTCCCGACCGGTGAAATGGTTCGAAAATCGTTCTTTCCGGCTGCCGTTGTGGCTATTGTCATCATGTCCATGATTGCTCTTTTATACATTCCAAGGTACGTTTCCTTGTTTTTCGAAGACCGTGGACGTCACCCAGTGATCCCTTTGTATTCTTATCCATTCCTTTTTGAAAACTGCAGTTCGGTGTCGACTATTCTCAAGTACCGTTGCAAGGCATTGCCGTCGTTGGGGTCGCCCTACTTTGAAGCGTATCGAACGGCGGTTGACCTGGTACGCAGACAATTGCTCGACCCACTTCCAAACGAAAAATGACCAATCTCACATATATTGTTGTTGCCACAGACGTACATGAATATTGGAAACGCAGTTTATGGAATGGCAGGTAGTGCAGGGTTGTTCTACATCGTTGTCGGTGGAGTCATTTTTCTGTTTTTCTGGCCCGTAACCTCGGTAAGATCACGAACGAGCTGGACCATGCCGGATGGGTTGTAGACGATACCTTACAGGCCTCTCTTTCGCTCTGTTTGAAGAGAGGAGCGATGCTCTTCCTTGCGTGGTGTATTGGTCTTTCCATCACAGTAGGCTTGAAGATGCTTTTGACCATGACATGTCGCATGATTCAATACCGGTCATATTACAGAACTCGGCCATTTGCTGCGAATATATCCTCGCTTGCGCTGGAATGTTGGTTCATTGGTATTGCAGGTTCCGTTTTGTTGGCACGAGTGACACAGTTCTTGTTTGCCGCTTTGTTTTGGACAGGCCGCATCGATGTTAAGTTTTTGTCCGAGGTAAGTTCAAGCACCCTTCTCTCGTTTGACACACCGCCATGCATCTTACTCTCGATTTCTATACCGACCTTGACATACTGCAGGATGTTCAACTTTTCGGTACGCGACACATTAACAAATGCTGGGATACCATGGACTACGTTGCTCACAATGATTGCTTCGTTGACAGGCTATGCGTTTGATTATGTTCCAACTCACTTCATCAAAGACCTTTTAGTTCACGACGCTCATCGTCACCCCTACATTGAAAGACTCTCTCAAATGTATCTCATGAAGCTGCGGCATGGCGACCGTTTCATGACCAACGCCGGTGTTGCGTGGCGTCAATTGTTGGTGGTTGCCATCATGCCGTGGCTCACAAAATACCGCGTGTTTCATGATGAACGGCGAACGGACGCGGTGATTGAAGCGGAAGAGGAGGAAGAACGGCGAGAGGAGGAAAAGAAGATCTACCGGGGCGAAGTACGACGTGGTGTGTTGGGTGTCGGAATGGGCGTCGGTGAAGAAGTCATGGATGTTGGAGAAGAGTTTGTGGGTGCGGGGAAAGAAATCGTAACAGATACCGGGAATCTAGGGAAGAAACTAGCGAGCAAGGCCAAGCTCGACGATACCGAGGCACCGTCCAAAACTCTCTCTCCCGTGTCGAGACCAATGGATAAGTCGAGACCAATGGATAAGTCGAGACCAATGGATCCGTCGACGAGACCAATGGAAAATGTTGAAGAGTAAAGTGCAGAGGTTCTTAACTTCAAAGTAATCCACATGCAATCTTCATCTTCAACCATAAGGCTTCTCACCGAAAGTAGGTTTCCCCGAGATCAATGTCCAAGCTTCCCTGATCTCTGTCGAGGAAGCTTTCTCGAAGGACAGTTCTTATCAGAAATTCTACTCCTGCTGGTTGGTGACATGGTCTACGCAAAGGGGAACCTTGTAGCTCCGAGCGATTGTGTTGCCGATCCATTACGCTTCCTGTCGTCACACGCGACGCAAATTAGTACGTGCGCTTCGTTTGTTTTGGTATCCGTGATTTTCGTTTCCTTCCAGCAGTATTACTTATTGTGTGGCTGCTGCTGCTGCTGCAGCAGCATTCGTTTGTGCTTCTTGTTGTTGCTTGGATAACAAGACGGCCAAATCGTCCTTGTACTTGGCCTTGTTGAGGCCGGCATCTTGACTCCCCCTGGCCAAACAGACTTGACCGCGTTCACAGGGTGTATTGTCTTCAATCAGCACCTGGCAGACATATTTTCGCAAGGTACACACACTGTAGTGCGGTGGAATGTATCCTTGACCGGGTCTCGGTGGTGGATGTTCCAAGGCGGCATGGACAGCCTGTAACAGATTGTGCACAGTTTCATTGGGTTGGTGCGATAAATGATAATGGTAGACATGTGGTTCTCCTACCAAGGCTCGCAATCCTTCGTTTTGACTCTTGTTGTGTTTGCCCGGAAACAGGGGATTGAGAAAGACGGCTCCATTGGCCACGGCTTCAAAGGGTGTTGGCGATGCCTTTGGTTTGCCAAAGCCAATGACAATGTCCATTTGATGCATCAATTTTCGAAATTGCCAGGGCGTGAGTTTGCCATGATTGTAAATGAGACGATACAAGTCGGGCGACAAGGTTTTGGAATCCTTGTCGCGAATAAAGCACGTGGCATGAATTCGCAACCCCAACAGCGAGAGTTCCCGAATAATGTTGCCGTTAAAGTCACATCGTTTGCTCAACAAAAAGACATTTTTGTTGTATCGAGGCACGGAGGACGTCGTGGATTGGTTGTTGGGTTGTTGTTGCTGTTGTAGTGGTACGGGTGATTGGCGAGACTGGGTGGTGGAGCTGGTTCGTGGGATTCGTCGTGCCGGTAACGGAAGGACTTGGGAATGAATCAAAAAGGGCAAAAAAATGCCTTGAAATTTGCGCCGACTCGGTTGTTGTTGCTGTTGTTCCGGCTCTGGTTCGGCTTGTTGGGTGGGATGTTGAAAGGGCGACAAGATGCAATGTTCCTGGGGTGGATCGTCTTTGAACCACCATTGCATTTGTCGGACTTTGCACATGACGTGGGGATTGTACAAGGCCTCCTTGGTATATTCTCCGTCATTGTCGGAAATAATGCGATAGACATGAGGTTCCAAGGCTGCGTCACTTCCCCATTGAATATTGTGCTCAAAGTCATTGTTGTTGTTGTTATTATTCGTATTGGTCCATCGCACAATGGTAAAGTCTAGGGACTCCAAGAGCGCGGCCAAACCGGCCGCCCAATAGGCTTCTCCACCCAAATAGCCCTGTCCTTGATAAAAGAGAGACCAGGTTTGAAAGCGGCCCATGGGTGTATTGAATACAATGATTCGTTGCGATTGGTTCAACCAGGGGGCACAGACAAAGCCGGGATCCACCATGTCACAGGTTTCTTGGATTCTCCGAGGAACGTGTTGTTGAGACGTATAATAATTGAGATGATTTCCCCACAGCACCGAAAAGACATCGTCGCCGGCTGTATCACTGCCTTCGCCCATGCTTGCACCCGGGAGGGGAGGCGTCGAATGATGGGTGGGAATGGTGGACAGCGTCGCTGTTTTCCACATGGCCAAGAGGACACACACAAAGGGAGCTGTGGCCAAAATCACAATGACGGGACGATATCTTTGGCGTTTGAACGATTTCTTTTTGGACAAGAGGGGCGCAGACATGGCCTTGTTGTTGTTCATGGGGGAAGGATTCGCCGCCGCTGGCAATTGAGAGGATGGCGACGATGGTTTGGCTTGTCGTGGATGATGAATCATTGTCGATGTTTTGGAACCATGGCTATTCGTTCGGCGGTGACCCAAAGAGTCACCCGTTTTTGTCGTCGTTTTTGTTGTCGTTGTCGGTGTTGGATGATGATGAACTCGTTGATGCAAAAGATCCTGCTTCTGATGATCCATCATCATCATGGTGGTTTGGCGTCAGACTCTGACGGGCATTTTTTGAAAAAATGACGGCATGCTCAAAAGAAGGGCACAGGGCGCTTTCCGTTCACGCCGGGGCGCCATGCGCCATGCCCATCACGCTGAGTTTCAGGTTGGTCGCATGTTCCGAGGAGTTCCACATGGAAATACTTCTGATCGCTCAAGATTGAATGAGGTGCTTGATACGACTGTTCAGAATGATGGAGAGTGACATGTTTTCGTGAGAGGTATTACCATTCTGAGCGGTAATATCGGAACATGCCGAAAAGGTATTCCATTCCATCCGCTGAGAGGTGCGAAGCCATGAGTCGCCGGCCGCTTCTACAGAAGAGTAGATAGAGACCTTTCGTATTTCACAAATTGTACGACTATCAACATGATATGTACATCGGGATTAGCTCACCGCTTCGCTTGTGTCCACACGATCACACCCCACAATATCATCACCATCTGCACCTTCGCAGCACCACAGGAAGCGAAGGAAAGATCCTTGGTGCTTGTGTGTGTGTGTGTTGTTCCAATCCCAAACGACAGTCCATAAAGGATACACCAACTATAGATTGAGGAGGTAAGACAAGAGCCGGCCGAGAATGATGCATCCCAAACATGGGCCAACGATGGTGTGTGGAGAGAGCATGTTCCTGGAGTGTCAACCTTCCTTCTTCCAATGGCCAGGAGGGATCAGGCCCTTTTTTGTTGTGGTGTGAAAATGACAGTCCCGCAACGTGTGAGACTTTTGTTGGATGTTGTTGTTGTTGGTGTACATGGCAAGGGTGACGGTCGCAACAGACTCCTGCGAATACACAAGATTGATGTGACGCGATTCATTCGTCTCTGGTCTCTCTTCCAGCTGGCAAAAAATGACCGTGACACCCACTCCTGAGAGATTTGATACTCACACTTCTGCTGGTCTTGCATCTCGTTTGTTTGTTTGTTTGTTTGGGTTTGAAACATCAGTCCCGTTCATTGTGTTTCAAGTAGTTGCTGGAGATTGCTTCGCCTTTTGTGGCACACGAGAGAAAATCGTCGCTTTACTGCTGCTACTCTCGTCTTGAGTTTGCTGTCCCGCTGGCGTGACTCGTTCCCCTGCGTTTGAGAATTGGTGGCACCACTCCAACAACAACATCAACAAGCTCACTCTTGATCCTACCAGACTCTCGCCCTAAAGAAACTGGAACACAACTGTCACAACAAAAGAGCATTTTAGCACCATGACTCGATTGACCAACCAGCAACAAGCCGAGTCCCAGCAAGAGCAGCAACAACCCTTGGGTAATTTGTACTCTTCGGTGTGGGATACCTTGGCGGAACAACAGCCACCCCAACAACAACAGCACCAGCAGCAGCACTGGCACTCTTCCTCGTCCTCCCATCCCGATCCGGGCGGGGCACGAGGCCGCTCTTCGGGGACGGAAGCGGGGAGTAGTAGTAGTAGTACGTTGGAATACATGGCTCCTCCCGGTGGTGCCGGTGCCAATCTGGTCCATCCTCCTCCCCTTCCCAAGGGATCGTCTGCTCGAACCATTACCGAGGAAGAACGAGCGGCGCAACAGCAACAACAACAACAATCCCGCCGACCGCGACATCAACCCTTCAAAACACGAGCACGAGGGTCTTCGGGATTGCCACCGCGCAAGGTGACGTTGGAAGAATTGGCCCAAATGGATCAAGAAAGCTTTTTAAAAGCCTTGTACGAAGATCCCGAATTGGCGCAGGCTGTGGCACAAGAACATGCCAAGGAACAACAACAGCAAAAGTCCTTGAAAATGAAACGATCCTCGGCCCAAAGCATGAAATCATCGTCACGAACCGAAGATGGCGGCAACAAGCAGCAATCGCATCGGCGGGGCATCAAGGAAACGCCCTTTTTGGAAGAATTGAAAAAGGATGGAGTTCCAGTCGTCTCCTGGACGGTCTTGGTCATTATGATTGCGTGGGCCATTTATTATCTCTACCAATTGTTGGCCGGTCCGCAAGCGACTGGTACTAGTACGAGCAAGGTCAAAGGAGGCGGACGTGGTCCTCGCCACAAGCACAAAACCAAACAACAAACCTCACAAGGAGGACCGTTGCAGTCTGGAAACAGCACCAAAAAAGCGTCCAGCCACACAAAGAATTCGTCCAAATCATCCACGTCCAACTCATCGAAACAACAACAATCACAGCAAGCATTGGCTTCCTCCTCGCAACCACACAGTTCCAAGGCACCTTCCAACGACCAAGACGAAAAGGTCTTGAGGGAACTGGGAGAGGATGCCCTTGGCACCAATACTTCTAGCAACACCAACAACACCAAGAAAAAGAAGGGACCGCGTCGCGCATCGTCCAAGAAAACGCCCTCCAACAACAACACCAACACTCAGACCAACAAAAAATCATCGGCGGAAACGACACCGGTCCAAGCCAAGGAACAAGCACCCGCACCAGCGGCCGCTGCAGAACCACCGGCATCTATCTTGTATTGGGACGGAGACGACGAGGTCGCGGAAGGAGAATGGCAAACGGTTCGAAAACGAGCCGATTCTTCGACTCGCGTGGGAGTGGTGGGCAATACGCCCGAAACGGACGACAAACCGTCGACCAGTAGTTCCACCTCGAACAACGAAAGCCCTCCACCATTGGCTGTATCGGGCAAGAAAAAGAACAAGAAAAAGGCCAGCACTGCGAAAAAGGCTAGTGACACCAAGGAAGACGAGAAACCGAAGCTGCTGGACGAGAAGGAAAATATTCAAGCAGATGCCGTCCAGAAGCAAGTGGACGAACCGAGTGCACCAGCAGCAGAGGCTCCATCCGAAACGGCGGACACATCCAAAGACAAAGTTGTTGTCAAGGAGAAAAATGGTGAAGAGCCAACGAAATCATCATCCAACACGGACAATGGCGCATCGAATACTGAAACGAGCCATCACAAACAAGAAGAAGAAGAAGAAACGAAAACGACAGCGGCCACCGAGAGCAAGACTGACAAACCTACAGAGCCATCCGTTGAAGCAGCTGCCAAACCAACGACCAACGGGGCTACCAGTACCAAGAAGAAGAAATCCAAAAAATCCAAGCAACCAAAAAAGGACACGGCCAGCAGTTCCAACGCCTCGACCACCGAGGTGCCGGCTCCGGAGAGTTCCCAAGCGACCAAGAATGATGCTCTCTTGGCCTTGGAACTGCAGGAAGAAGAATTGGCCAAACAAGCGGCAGCCGATCTAGCAGCGGCCACGGCCAGTGACAAACCAGCTACCACGGACGACGAGGATGTGTGGGAAGAAGTCACGGTCCGTCGAAGACGACCCAAATCGGCGACTGTCACTCCTACGCCACCAGTCGCCACCGCTACTACGGAAACAAATGAAAAAGACGAGGCGGACGACGATGATGACGACGACGACGACGAATGAACCAGGAAGAATGGAAGCAAAACAACCGATACATTCACGCACACACGGACACAATCATAACACCATATTATTTTCTCACAAGACGCACCAGATAGGACGACAACTACACTGTCGGTCTCAAGCTTCCGTTTCTTCCTGGCACACAAGAACCGTAACTCTTTTCTCTGTATTGTCTCGTATTGTTTTCGTTTGTTGGTTCTTTAGAGGCGTTCTTGTTTCGTCTCTTGTCGTCGTCGTTGTCGTCATTGAGAAATCCATGGACAGCGCCTAATACTACTACTCTAAAATATCTTCCATTCTGCAGAAGAAACCCAGCTTGTGTCGGTCGTTTCTACTCCTTTTTCTATTGTAGTAGGAGTGCTCTTCTGTCAACAGCTCGGATTCACTCCAGACCTATTTTCCTCTGAAATGGTGATGGCCGGTGTGGCTTTGGCTTTATATATATCACTCCTATTGGATTTTTGTGTAGTGCCTCCTATCACGACTACCTGTTCTATGGTGGTGGCTAAGCTAAAGCGCCATTGCAGAAACTGAGAGCCATTTGGCCAATCCAGACCTATGTTCCTCGGAAATGATGATGGCCGGTGTGGCTTTGGCTTTATATGTATCAAACATTTACTCCTATTGAATTTTTGTGTAGTGCCTCCTATCACGACTACCTGTTCTATGGTGGTGGCTAAGATTGCAGAAACTGAGAGCGATTTGGCCAATCGTATTACTGAACTCAGCTTTTCTTGGCAACATCAAGTCGAGAAGGTGCCTTTTGCATTTGTATACTCAATGACGTCGTACGTGCGGCGCGAGCTTCTTCCAGTCTTCCGGTTTCCTCAAGGACTTCCGCCAAATGAGTGTGGATTTCCGCACATGTCAAGGACGTGGGTGATAAGGAAAGTTCCAATGACTGTGCTTTTTTGAGAAAGTCAATGGCCTTGTTTAAATCTCGTTTGTCGCTATTTTCTCGGTTGTATGCGAGGCCCAAGGCGTGATACACAAGAACGTTGAGTGACTTACGTGGTGGACTCAGCCTCTCGGCAATGTCTCTGGCTTTTTGAGCCAATTGGAGAAAAATGTGAGATGAACAGTAACTTCCAAACGTGAGATAGCTCTGGGCGAGTGATTCCGAGTTTGGAGCCTTGGCTCGCTTTATTTTAATGGCATTACGCATATGGTCCAGCATTTCTTCCTTATACTCTTGAGGAGACAAATGCGCCAAGACAAGAAAAATGTTGTGGTGAGTCGTTGCCACACGTAGAGAGTCAGGCTCTGTTGCTTGCTTTATTTTCAGAGCACTTTCCAACAAGACCCTCGCCTCTTGGTTCTGATGCCGCTCTGCAAAAATACAACCCATATTCTGTAAGGTCTCGCCCATGAGAGAACAGTCTGGATCCTGTTCTTGAAGCAATGCCATGGACCTCTTCGAGTAAGCCAAAGCTTGGTCCAAGTCCCCTTGGCGCCAGTAAATGGCAACGAATAAATTCCATGTTTTCGCTAGCTCGAGCGATTCTGGATCAGTTTGTAGCAAGATAGTTTCGGCGTTTTGTGCGCTCTTGATTGCTTGAGCAAAGTCACCTTGGTTAAAGTGTCGGGCAGCATTCTGTCTGTGCTTTTCTGTAGCAGTAGATGTTTGATTGCCCATGATCGATACTCTCCTTTTATAGACGGTGGCGTTTGAACAAAATGTTCCTGTAAGAAGCCACGACGTAAAAGGTATCTTCATTTTAGACTTCTTCTCAGCTTCCGGATTCCGGAATCCGGAATCTGTTCGTCTTTCTACTCCCTATAGGATCAAAATGGAGGGATTAAGAAGGCCTTCTATAGAACTTACCACAGATCCCGATAGGGAAGGAGGATAGTGGATGGGGGGCATGGGGCGCACTTCCACGCAAAAGAGGGGGGGTCGAGACGAACCACCCCCACAAGACACAAGATTGAATTGCGCGTTGGCCGGTCATCACAGTATGATCCTGTTTTCAAACATGGATCTTTGTAGTACACCAATGGCCATATCAAATATCAATATACATTGCTTCTCCACATCTCTGTCGTTGCCATTGTCGTTTTGATTCTTGCGTATCTTCATTTCCAACAGGGACAAGATTGCGCTTCGATACCGTCGATACAATCTGGGAATGCCCGCAGGAGAGTCTACCACTATGGACGTTGAAGAGGGTGCCGCAAGCCATGGAGATCCTCTCCTGGAGGAAGAAGGAGGAACCACTGGAGGAGCTCCACAATCTGCCATGTCCAACAGTACGGTCCAAGCCATTGCCACAGCATCGGAAGTACCCGATATGTCTGTCGAAGAAGGAAAAGCCATGTCCAAGAGCCAGCGGCGTTGGAGCAGGATTGTCATTGCGGTGGCCTGTGCCGCCATGGCCATGGCCATTGCGTCCATGGCCTTGGAAGGCAGCGCGATTGCCATTATTGCCTTTGTCATTCCCTTGATTACAGGACCCTATGTCATTTACCAACGCAAAATGCTCAATAAACTTCCCAACATGGTCTTTGTCATTAATCAAACGAGACATCAAGTCAATCGTTTGACGGTACAAAATAGTCGTTTTACCAAGGAAAACGACCGACTCGCTGTAGAGGTTGGGGAATTGAAGGAATTGGACCATCAGTTCTACAAAATTTGCCAAGAAAGTGGTACCAACGTGGAGGATATGAAGAAGTTGGTTCAAGAAAATGGAGAAATTCAGAAACAAATGAAGGTATGTTCCATCGATGCGATTCGTGATATTGCCAAGAGTCGCCATTCACATATTCTCATGTTTGTAACCCATATCTGGCGTCTTGTTCCGAATCGTTTGTGATATTGACAGAAAATTTTGGACGCGCAGCAGTTGCAAGATGTGTTTGCCGCTATTATTCGGTCCGATACGAATCAAGATTTCAAACTCACCGAACAAGAGTTGGATCGATGCATGTTGCGGCTCAAGGGATACAATGTCGTGGATCAAGAACGACTGAAGGATACGCTACGCATGTGGGCTTCCAAATCCGATTTACAAGAGTGGAACAAGCTCAAGGCGGAAAATGAACAAGCATGGATTTTCTAAATGAACAACGATCCACCAACCATGAGCATGCACACGCATCCACTCTTTTTTACTCGCGTTGGCCAAAACATGACTTGGACCGTGTACAGTTTCTTGCTCGATAGACATAGACCAGTGACGTCTGATTGTAGAATCTAACAGAAACTGTTCCTTTTCAACTGCCATAGTCTTTCTGTGTGGATTGTATTATTACAATGCACTCCGCTTCGTCCGCGAATGCCTCAAGTTCTCCTTTTCTAACGCACCTTTAGACAGTAGAGATATTGAATGCCTTCCAGACATTGATAACAGCACATTGACGCCTAATGAAAATGCCTATTGACCAGTGAGAGATCAAGCGAAATTCCAGGCCCTCCAGTATAGCAGTGTTGAGAATATATGGAAGGTTTTCTCCTTCCACACCCATGCTTGCCCCGATCGATTCGACGAAGGCACAGCAATAGGGTGATCAGATATTGACATGCAAATATTCACTGATCTCGATTGCGGATTCGTTTTTGGTTGCGCTTCATCATTTGTCAGTTCATCCCACCGTTTCGGATCCTTTTGGCTCCTAAGGAGATCCACCGTTGCATGTCGTCCTCAGTCGACACACTGCTTTCAGTTTCTCTGCAATGTTAGGTCACCCGATTCTACATCGGAGTGCATACAGGGCCCATTGCTGAGATGGAAGGACTAAACTTTACAGCTTCCCTCATCTCGCTCATGCTCATGTTCCTGCTGCCGCTATTCGTTGGTTTCGTTCATGAGAACGTCTGGTTGTCAGCCCACATGCGTCGGCTGTCAAAAGTGGATGATAAGGCATGGAGGTGCACAGGTCATGGAGCATTGCGGATTGCAGCCATCGTGGATTTTTTTGTGAGGAGACTTCGTCTCTTCTGCTGTGCAATATCCTTCAGCGTAAAAAGCACGAGTCCGTTCTCTTAATCCGATTAGGGCAATACTGAAAAGTAGGTTCAACGGATGAAGGTGGTCGCTAATATCTAGGAAGACATGCCTCCAGTAGGATCACATTTTTGGTACTTAGAAACACGGTGCTCGGCCGGCGTTGGACCAAGAAGGTTGTGGTGTGTGGCTTGGTAGAATGAGAATGCGAGTTGGGCGTCGATGCTAACACGGCGAGCCGCACCGCATCGTTCTCTTGTTCTGCTCTTGCAATACGGGAAGATCGTCATCTCGATCTTGAGCATTCGGCTTCTCCTTTAACAACATAGTCATTGACTGTCATGTCATGAAACCAGAGACAAAAAGGCATTCCGATCCGATCAGTCTCTAACAAGGTAGGTTGGTGTGCGGAAGAATGTGAGCAAGATGAAATTTTCTAGCAACGCGCCGGTGGACCAAAATTTGGCAATAAGACTTCCGCGTGCTCCAACAAGGCTCCACGTTTTGTGAATGACTGTGTCGAACGGATTTCTTTGGACCCAACCTTTCTCAACTCTCAACGGAAGATCGGTAGAGCATAACAACACCGAGTACGGTTGGGTGCACCAAGAAGAGAAGGGCGTACATAGAATCATCGTGGAACTGCGATTGTGGTGTAGAGGGTCTCACTCATTCAACACAACGTCTCTTTTTCATAATCTCGACAGAAATACACCACCCCCCCGGTTTCTCAACCTGGGAAACTGCCGAGGAAAAAAGATCAACTACTCCTGCTGGTGGTAGATTGAAACAGGAAAAGCTCTGTGGTGGGATAGCTTCCTTGGGGTTGTAGCATCAGCATGGCGCGATCTCCAGCCTCTGTGGCCAATATCTGCTTTTTTGAGTTGGATTGGTATTCCGGTTTATGGGATGAAGATGAAACAGGCGATGATGAGATTGTAGGGGACGCAGAGGGTGGCTGTAATAGCAAAGAGATGGTGGTCACCTCCTCAACCTCTGGCCATGAAAAAGACTTTCCCTCCATTGAACGGAAAGATTCGTTGGAAGACTTTGCCGAACGATTTCGAAACACACAGCAAGCCCTGCTGGGTATGCCCGATTTGCAGACCACAGAGCCAATCCCCACCACCAACAATGACGCCGTGGTGTCACGCTCTCGTCGCAACCGGTCCGACTCGATGCGGAACGCCATGATTCTTACCATGCTGGCATCTGGGGACAGTGCCTTGGCCAAGGCGGCAGCCGAAGCGGCGCGTACCGGATACCCTTTGATTGTCAGCCCCTACCAAGTGTTGCAAGTCCGAAGGGACGCCACAACCTTTGAAATTCAGCAAGCCTATCGACGATTGGCGCTCTGGCATCACCCGGGAAGATGCTGCGGGGGATCCATCTCGGCCGAGGAGCGCAGCCGACGGAAACATGTGTTTGACATTTTGGCAGCTTCCTACGAAACCTTGGTAGACCGGGAAACGCGGACGCGCTGCGATGTTTTGCTCCGAGAAAAGTATGAGGAGCGAACAAGATCCAACAGCATTCTTCAAGGCAAGGTTTGTGTTGGTGGCAAACCATTGACCACTGAAAATGGTACCAAGGGAAGCGAAGACCAAAAAGACAACGCCATGGATAATTTTGCGGTACGCCTTATCGGTCAGTTGGCCTTTCTCCGGGGGTTCGGCAATCTCGGCGAGGAAAGCGACGTGATTGAGGAAGAAAAGGCAGTCAAGAGCAGCGTTGCTCCAATGGTTGCAACCATTCCTAGTATTGAGCCGGTGTCTTCGAGTGATTCTTCCCTTGCGGAGAATCATGATGATGACTGTTCCGATTGCTCTTCAGACTGTAGTTTTACACACAGTCCAAAATCATCAGGTCGCATTCACATGCCATTGGGAACTCCCATTGGAGCACTCAAAACAACCACAACAAGGCAAACCGAAAGTGTGGCATCTTCCCCTCTGTCACTCTCGTTGGATTTTGGGAGTGCGACACGATCCGCCACATCTTCACCAACCTTACAGAAGGGTCTGACCGACTCTCAAACGCAATCACAATCACAACCACCAAAAGCAGCAACAAAAGAGGCGTCGGACACTGTTCCCATGCCCAACTTTCTCTCCATGACTGCTTGCGGCATGAGTTCATTGGGATCCTTTGACTCCCATGCTCCGCCACCGCCCTTGATGAACTCCACGTCGACTTCCGGAGGAGCAGATGTCAAGGGCGACATCCACTACACAGAAGGTGAAACCAATCGATTGTTTGGTGGGCCGCTGCAGCTTCTGTACCGTGCCAGGAGATGGAAGCCTTTCCGAGACCCCTACCAAGTATTTGCCGAGGTGTTTGGAAGTCACGTGTCGTTGGGATCCAAGCCCATTGTCGATACACCCGGTCCCTGTTTGTCCCTCAGAAGCGCACAGGATATACTTGTAGAGAGCAGCGGCGGCGGTGGAAGCACTGCAGGACCAACACTAATGACTCCCCCTCCGACTTGCAGCGCGGCCTGGACGGGTACCTCCGAGACACTGGCCGATGGGACACAGATTTTCCGAACCAGCCGCGTGTTGCACAATCGAAAAATGACCCGAACAGAAGCCGTTCGAACCGATCCGGTGACGGGGTTAAAGTATTCCAAAGTAACAGTGACCTCGGAACCGCTAGAGGGTGACGAAACCGAGGGTGGTGGGAGTGGAAGCAACCAGGATGCCCGGATGACGTCGCAGGATGGATGTCTGTCGGGTGACAAGACCATGACGAACTGGAACGAGTTTGGAGCTTGTTGCAGTCTCGATTCGTGTGGTGCAGGATTGGATGGTTGTTGTTCTCGCTCCTTGTCTTTCAATACCGATTGGTGCCAAACCATGTCGGTTTGCGGCAACTTTGATATGGATGACTTTTTGCTGCTGTGCGGTTCGGAAACTACCGAGGAACGAAACATTGTTGCGACACAAGCATGAATGGATTCAATAAGGTATCAAAACCTTTCGAAAACACCTGGAGTCTGGAAGCTATGCCTGCAACGGAAGGTCGTGTTCATTGGTGGTTTGAAGTGGTGTAGAGATTAATCTTGTTGATAGTGTATAAAGTTCTAAATTGAAACATTGTCGCACAAATCTCATGGTACAATATAGAGACAACTGACTCCTAGATATGCCGCGTAACAAAAACTGGCTGTTATGCTTTTATTAGCGTACTATCTTGGCTGTTGCGCCGCCAGATACAATCTCCACGAAACCATGGTGACGGCTTCAAAGACAACGTCATTGACCAGTTCCACCACTGCTACTTGAATGCGAAAGTCCGTCTCGGGCGATTCCCCGAGTTGGACGTAGCGATTGCCAAACTCGAGAAACAAATCCAACTGTGTGCCCAAAATCAAGAGACCCGTGGCAAAGGCACCGGCCTGCAAGACCGCCAAAGGAGCTCCTCGAGGTCGATTGGATGGACTGGTTTGCAAGCTATTCTTGTACGGATCATCTCGTTGGGAGGAGGATGAACCACCGTCTCCTTCGTCAATGGGCCATATCAAGGCATCTCGTTCGTACGCGCGTGCCGCCAAGGCTCCGGCCAACCAACAGACTGCCAAGGCGGCACCATGAATCAGGGCCGGTGCCAACAAGGATCCTCGCGAAAATTTGGGCACAATAAGCGACTTGGGAACAATGGGTTGAAGCCATGTTGGAGAGGGAGCTCGATTGAGGGCCAACCAGGCCACCTCCAAGGACGGAGCAATAATTTGGGCCACCAGGGCATCAGAGAGAGGGAGGGCGGGATCGTCAATCCGAGGATTCAAAAATCGAGAAAAAATACCATTGTTGGCATCGTCCAAGGACGCAACATCTTGGCGCCGTTGCTGTGCGACCGCATTGTTGTTTCGATCTTCTTCCTCCTTGTCGTCGTCGTCTTCCATACGTGACAAGAGACGAGGCAACCGGGATGGAGTACAGGGACGGTGGATACCACGCCCAAGGGTGGCTCTTGTTTCTCGACTGACAAATGCAGCCTGCGTCCCGTTCACGCAGTGAATTTGCCACAAAAGCAAGAACCACACAACACCAGTCAAGGCCCCATCAACGTTACCCACAAAGCTGCAATAATAATGCCAACCACGGAGACGGCATCTAGTCTCTGCTTGTTTCTTCATCATCATGCGTCGAATTGTGTGGATTCCAAGCTAGATGAAAAAGAGAAAGACTAGAAGTAAGGACACTTCGTATTTCAAAAGGGCACACTCGTCCCTTCGTCATGGACTTGGCCAGTTGTTAATTGTTAATTGTTTTACTCCAACACATCATGGAGAATGGAGACTCTCTCGTTCTTGTCTGACGCATCCGCAATCGGCCGCATAGGCCATGCCGGTGTCTTTGAAGGTCGGTACGTCGTCCGAAGACGGCAACGATCGGTCGCGTAACGCCCCTAACGCCTGAGACCGCAGTACATGACGTCACTTTTGGCATCAAGTTTTGCACCTAGATTGCCGTTCTACAGAAAAACCCCAGAATTGCAACAACACACCCAGACCTCTTGCAAAAAAACAACTTGGATAAAAACAACATGCCAAAGACAATCTCCGTGGACCAACGCACCAAAAAGCTAAGCAATGAGGATGGTTTCAAAGGCCTCCTTGACCGACAGCAGGTTATTTGCTTAGTAGATCATCAAGGAGTTGATATTGAAGACTTTGCATCCCTCGACGACAGCGGCACCTACACGCTGGGTCCGCCTGTCCATTCGGCGGCGGCACGAACACTGGCGGCGATACCAGTAAGTTTGAGATTGTGATTGGGTGTATCCAGACTGCCGCAGCAACAGCAATCAATTGTGCATGACAGCCTAAAGCAATGAGTGAGCAAATTGAAGCCCTCACATCATCTTTTTGAATGTGCCACTTCCCTTAACGGTACATGCGCACACTACAACAGCGGAGTGACGAAATGAAAGAACCCGCAGCAAAGAGGCCAAAAATTGAGCGCAAGAAAATCACTGTGGATGGCCAGCGTATAATACTCTCGACTGACGATGAATATGAGAACTTTTGTAAAATTAAGCGCGTGATGTTCCTGGTGGGAGATGATAGCAATGGGAAAAAGCAATGCTTTTACGACTTTGAATCCCTTGAGGGCGGCAGCACCTACTCCATGATGTGCCTTCCGTAATCTTTTGAGGCGACGGCATAACATATCTGACAGTATTGTACACAAGTCATCCATTGGTCTGTCGTTACAAAAGGTGACTGCTGAACTTTGGAGCTGGTGCACAGTGTCGTGAATATATATGTACTGCACGGCAAGTCGGGTGTTGTGTTGTAGATTGGAACCTCGTAATCGGCATATAAGTAAGGCAGATGTTGTTCCTCACTTGGATCCCGCGTCGCAAGCACCACGAGACATGTTTTGTTCAAGGGGGAACCCATGATCCTACGGTCCATTGGGTTCCTGATACAAAGGAACTTAGCGCGCTCATGCTGACATAACTCTTACTCATAGATCATTCATGAATGATGTTATGAGTTATGAAGCCAGTCACCCAGCGTCCTGGAGTCGCAACAAACAGTGGAATGAAAGGTGCCAAGTCATCAGCCCCCCAATCTGTCATCTTCTCCCAACAACAACAACCACGTTCTGTTGTTGTATTTCTAGGAGCATACTCAGTTTCTTTCGACTTCATAAAATGTGAGCAATACTACTAGAGGTACTGCGAGACTTTATAAATGGGGTAGATCGATGTTGCGTGTGAAGCAATGGTCGGCTCGCGCGGTCCACTTACAGAACTCGCACACAGACCACGCCCGAAAAATGATTGGGGACAATGGCCTCGCCCCATTTTTTGGGCCTCCAAACGACCAACGATACCCTACATATACTTTTGTCTTTTGTGTCATTGTGGCGATGACAGTGAGAGGGGTTGGCATTCCTCTCCTCCAATAATACTATTAGACTTTGAACTCTTTTTACTATCAAGCCGGAAGTGACAAAGACGAGCCAAAGACAGGCGACTGCATGCGACGATTGTCCAGAGGAGCGAACCATTGAAAAGCCCAGTAAACAAACCAAGACACGATGATGCATTCGACGGGTGAACACACACCCTTGTTGGGAGGAATCGATCGAGGCCGAAGCAGCACCACACAACGACGGAGACCACGAGACGATTATCAAAAGAGTATGTTTCCCGAACGAGTCTTTTTGGATGAGAGCGACCACGAAGAGGACGAGGACGACGACCATCACCACTCTGTTTCGTTGGACGATGACGACGACCACCACCACAACAATGTGTCCAACCATTCGGCCGATCCAATCCACAATCATCGACGGCGACTTGCCGAGTATTCTCCGCGCAATAATAGCTTTGAACAATCCATCAAAAACAAAACCAACAACAATACTGTGGACGATGGCAAACAGGATCGTCGGACTTGGACAAAACGCATGGTCAATGTCTTGACGCAACAAATTCAAAAACAAAGTGCCAATGCCATGGCAGCCGTTACCACTGGGGGTGGAGGAGGCGGTTCCTTGTCTTCGACTACGGCGATACCATCCTCGCAGCGGGGTGTGACAGGCGGAGGAGGAACCAACTCGTTTTCCAGCAACCCTCAGGGCAACCACAATGCATACTATAACAACAACAATAGCAACAATATGCACCAGCGTCGACGCCCTCCTGCGGCTTTTTCGTTGGATAACAAGGACGACGACGATGATGACTATTACGAAGATACCTTTAACGATCAACCCTGGCGATGGACGTGTGGGACACACGAAGACGATGGCATTTGGATGAACACGACCGATCGGGCCGGCACCATTATGGCCGGCACGGTATGGCTCTTGATTTTGTATTCCATTTTGACCATGTTACTCTTGACACGGAATGGTCACATTTCCAAGTATTGGGCCGGCGTTCATGCCACGATTTGTACACTGGCCTTGGCCAGTCATGCCAAGACCACCTTTACCGATCCGGGCGCCGTGGCCAGTTCGGCCGTACCCCTCGTGACCAAGGGTGTCAAATTTCATGCCATGTGTAGCATTTGTCAAAGTTACAAACCCAAATTTGCCCATCATTGTCGAATTTGCAATCGATGCGTGACTCGAATGGATCACCACTGTCCATGGTAAGACGTCGTGTCCGAACACGAGAATTGGCAATTCAGGCATGTGTGTCATTTTTCTCACGACAAAACTTTATGGGTTTTGGTCTTGTTGTTTTGGTAGGATGAACAATTGTGTCGGCGCCGGCAACTTGAAATTCTTTGCCCTCTTCTTGTTGTATACCTGGTTGGGCAGCGGCATGGCCTTGACCTTGTTTTTGGCCAATTACTTTTTTTGCAATTCCGAACAATGCGAATTTACCATGTTGGAAATGCAATTGGTCCGTGTCATGTCCCTTGTTTGTTTGGGTGCCTGGTTGTTTACCAGTTCCATGCTCATGAGTGTCATTTACGGCATTTTGACCGGTGTGGGGACGATTGATCGGCTCAAGAAAAAGGCCACCAATACCTGGCACTTGTCGGATGAAGAACCCTTGCCCTTGGCCGATGTGGTGGGCAGTGGACCCATTTGGACCTGGTTCCTACCCGTCGATCCATTCTTTCCCGATTACGACCGCGTCATGGGATATGCCACCATGCAGCGGCTATTACGGGAACAAAGTATGGAAGCGGGCAAACGAAGAGATTTGTTTCCTTCCGTTCGGGAACAAGTATAACATGCTAATAAACTCTTGCTGTAGCCTTCAAAGTCTCTGCACTGCTTCTACTTTGCTATGGAGGATTTTCATTCCATGATAGTCGATCCTCGCCGTTTCTCGCGTCATGCTTGGGCCATAAAGTGTGAGTCCACTTATCAATCAGTACAGGATGGATGGAGATGCATTGTGCATCTAGCTTCATGCGTGAGAAGTGTTGAGTAAGTCCACTAAGGAAACAGTACAGGACGAAGATGCGTTATGCAAACATCACTCTATCAGTAAAATATGAAGATTATAATGTAGGTGTACGAACCATGCATAAAGAGGCATGGTGAACCGTCGAATGTTCATCCAACGGCTTGCTTCCGAGCGCAAAATCCATGCGAGTCGCCCCCCAAAGAGAAAAAGTTGAGTTTCGAAAATGCCATGTCCCATTTTCTACAACTCCATAACTTGATAATATACACAATCATTGACACACAGAACTCAGGGATCCTCGTTTATTCTTGGTCATTGTAAAAGACGTTGGTAAAGGCTCGTGTCAAACGAACTCCGTAGGGACCTGCGACGACGGTGCAGGTCGTGTTGGCGGAACAAAAGGCTGCCGAACCAAACGAAATATCCAAACTGCAAACATCGTCTTGTTTCAACGAGGCATCACCCTCCATGGTGAGAATGACCGATGGAGAGGCAACGTCACTCATTTCATACTCGGTGCCAGGTTCGACATAAATCACTTCGACGCAAAAGTCACGAGCGGGGGGTTGATAACGGGTCGTGCATTCGTCAATGGCCGTTCCACTGTGAATGTCCGGCATGCATGTTTTGTAGGTGAGCATGTTCACCAATGTATTCACATCCTTCAGCTTGGGCGTCAAGCCAGCGCGCACCACATTATCGGAACAGGCCATACATTCCAAAATCTCCCCCGATATGTAGGCATGTGGTTCGTTAGCCCCAATAAAGAGACCTTCTCCATATTTGAGTTCAACAACGTTGAAGAACAAGGGAGCAAAGATACCACAGTCTCCAGGGAACTGTTGTTCGAGCTGCAAGATCAGCTTTTGGACATCGTTGTGACGCCGCGTCTGTTGGAGACGGGTGACCATATCCTCAACATTCTTTTGGATATCGTCCGCGGGGATTTCGAGGTATCCCTTGAACATGTTTTGAAGAGTGCTACGAACAACGTCAGGATCTTCATTCGCACTTTGGATTTGCTCGACGAGATCGGATCCGAGGACGGTGCGAAACTCTGGATATTCATCCAAATGTTGCGCAATCTCTTTCAGAGGCCGAAAGCCACACATGGCACGAACCTTGTCTGACATGGCAATGGCCATTTCGGGTTTGTGGTTCGGATCTTTGTAAATTTTGGGGCGTTCCGCATGGAGTTGCTCCGCCAACTTCTTATCAGGGTGCGCTTGAATGGAAAGCACCTTACGAACCGACAAGACCTTGAGCAAGAAGGAAAGGTCCGAGGCATTATCATCGCCCATATGTAAGGATGGGTCTTTCTGAATATATTCCAAGAGAGAATGTTTGTTCTTCTCCTTTTCATTGTTCGCTTCGTCGTTGGGGTCGTATCCATGTTGGAGCTCTTTGTGCACCGTCACCATTGACATGCCGTTTGGATGAGTTCCCAGCCACAATTCTGCATAGGGCTTGTCCTCTTCCACAGAAAACAAAGTGTCGTCTTCTTGCGACGCTTGTGCGTCTTTCATCAAAGCCACCGTACTGGAAGAACCCAAGCGACCCCAAGCGTACTGTTGAGCGGCGCAGTGCAAAGGCTGAAATCACCAGACGAAACGGTCAACATGAGAGCAAGATCAACACAATCACACAGTATGATCCATGTGAGATTCCAATGGTGTCGATCTGCAATGCACCTGAGAGAGCGTCACTTACACGCAACTGATTGTGGTGTGTCACCGAAACCGAGCTGCTTCTCTTCTGGGTGGTGACAAGACGATGGGTTGCTGCAGTGGTGGAAGATTTCTGTTCCTCGTCAAGAACTGTCATTGTCATGCTTGCCATGATGCCGTCTCGTGCTGCGTTGTCTCTTAGAAACTGGACCTTTTGGAGAACAGTGATGTAAACGTTGTCGGACGACAATGAATGTTATTGATGATGTCGTCGTGTCGGTGATACAATATCCAGACTCTGCAAAACGTTGTCAAGGAGAAGCTGTGAATGAATGAGTGAAAGTAAGAGTGTTCGAGAGGTCCAAAGGCAAAGGAGAATGTCAGGGGCGAAACGGTTTGCGATTTGCCATTAGTCGTTTCAAATTCTTCCCGATTATTCCCGATTCCCATTGTCGGGTGTTGGGGGCATGCAAAACCTCCCAACCAAGCAAATAGCGCGCGCTCCCGGTCAACGTCCCTTTCCCACCCAACAACGAAGAGGGGGGAGAGTCCACAGCTGTGAAGCTGGAAACAGATACTCGATGTATCAAGTGTATGGATTGGAGGAACACAAACCTACCGTTGATGCTTATTTGATGTGTCTTGGTTGCAATCAGGTCTTGATCCTTTGGCTTCAAACAAGAAAAAAGAGACGCCTTATGTTGGGTTTGGTGGTTGGTTTGTTTCTCTCGATTCTGTGGAACTTGATGTGTGGGGCAATTGTCGGGTCCATCCAAGCAACGCCGGCATCGGGTCACAGCCGTCATGGGCATATGTAGAACGTGTCGCGATCGAGAATCATGGCTCGGTCGAACTGGCATTGCGATCGGAACGGACATAATTTTGGCACAATGGTGATAGCAACCGGCAACACAGACCTAGATTTTTGGTTAAAGGAGTATATAGTTGAAGTGTGATTTTGGCGGTCTATGATATATCTTCACACGAGAACCAGAAAAGAATCAACGCAAACGAACTCACCATATTCTGGTATTTATGGACCAACGCCTCCTTGCCAGCAGCGTATCTTGATATCACTTGCCTGGTCGCGTAGTGGTCTCACTCTCAACGCTCAAGAAAGAGAATGGTGGACGTTCCCGGACATCTCGCTAGCATCCGTCTCTTTCAGCAGTGCATTCGTATAGAAGTACGGAGGGTGAATGTGTTGTCCTCCAGGTAACTCGATTTCTCCATTGGTGGACATGTGCTCCATTGGTGGACATGTGCTCCCCAAGCCCAAGTGCTCTCGATCACTGTGATGTTGTTGTTGTACGGATTATTTTTCACGCACTCCCCTCGTTCGCGTTCTCCAACGTATCTAGTTGAACCGGATGCGTTGGGCTGGGCATGTAGCCCTTCACCAATGTCCCCACGGGCGATATCGCAGCCTTTCCGACGCGACCAACTTCTGTCACCACATCTTCCCCTGCCCCATACAGTTCCTTCCCCACATCCACGACTTCGGTCGCCACTTCGTTGCCTACTTCAAAGGCTTCACTTGCCATATCTTTTATTCCATTCATGGGATCGGATTCCCTTTCTTCCATTTCCTCCTGCTCCTCGGCGTCAATGGCAGCGTTCACCAGCCGTTCATCGGTAAAAATCCTGTACTTGGCCATCCACGGAAAGATGGAAAGAATGATGAGTTGGCGCCATACACTACCTGCTTTTGAAACAAATTTATCGCCATGATGAAGCTTCATCAGATACATTTGAGAAAGCCTTTCAATGTACGGATGGCGGTGCGCTTCGTGTATCAGCAAATCTTGGTAAAAGTGATGCGGCACGTTATCAAACGCATAGCCAAAAAGGACAACGTCCTGGGAAAGGTAAGGGACGTCAATTCTTCCTATCCAGAACAACGACGCACCAAGAAACTGTGTGATTCGACCAATGAGAACAGAAGCTGCCAAGCCGATATGCCAGCATTCCAATGCCAGGGATGTAATACGCGCTGACGCTGGTTTTATTCTGTAATAGGCTCGGTATTGCACACTTCGACATGCGGTTGTCACTAGCATTTTCAATCCCACAGTGATTGCAAGACCAATTCCCCATGTCAGCAAGTTCAATGCCCCTTGCTGCAAATATTCATGAGACACCGAGCCAGTCCCAATCGCGCGTATAGCGAAAAGCATGAAGGTCTTACCTGGGTAATTGGCCACACAAAAGG
Source organism: Epithemia pelagica (assembly GCA_946965045.2). Classification (NCBI taxonomy): domain Eukaryota; phylum Bacillariophyta; class Bacillariophyceae; order Surirellales; family Surirellaceae; genus Epithemia; species Epithemia pelagica. The sequence continues at coordinate 546,823 of OX337238.1, read as the reverse complement.
AAAAATGATACCCGCAATCACAATATAAAACAGAAGGGCTGTACCCAGCATTCCATACACCGCATTTGCCGTGTTCATGTAGGTCTGTTATTGTTGCAAATGAAAGTGAGATTCAGACAGCATCCCATTCGACAAAACGTCAGACAGCAGCAACATACCATATCAAGGTTCATTCGAAACTTCTCGAAGTACACTGACCCAAGGGAAGGATTCAGCTTTCCCCGGTATTTCAAAACAGTTGCAACAGAGCTTTCGCGGAGGAATATCACGTGTAAACAATGAGTGCACAGGCTTTTCACGTCAGAATCAACAGCGCGTGATGTAGGCTTACCTAGGAATGTACACCAGCACGATTGAGAACATTGCCACCCCTGCAACAAAAGCTGCAGGAATAAGCGCAGTATGTACCATTGATCCTGTCGGGAAGATGTCCATCACCTAGTCTGGAAGTCCTGTTAGCGAGTCACGCCAGTCGTCCGCCGCAATCGCTGCCTCTCTACCAAAGATGAAGAACAACGCCGTAACGAAAAGTGCGATTGCCACTTGAGCAACTTGGATCACATACAGTCGAGTATGGATCCATAGTCCCTCATGATCAAACAAAGTACCATCAAAGTATTTCCACCATGTCCAAAAGATTCCACCAACTTCCTCTTTGCGTTCACCGCGTACAATGAAATTTCTCATCGTTTTCTCTCTGACGCTTGCCAGAGCAACTTTTTGAGATCTTGTAACGTTGAGATTAAGACTTGCGGTGGATGAGGAGATGTCATTGTTAAAATCATGAAGTTCAAAGGTGTGAAGATATTGGGTCACCCGGTGCTTCGGGGACATCCCCCGGACGCACACGTCATCAAAGGGCACTTTCCGCCTGACGTACCCTACCAATCACTCACCAACACATCGTTAAGGGACGCCGTCAACGTAACGTTATAATACTCTTTTCCCCTTTTAATTTCATCTCTTTTAGCCCATCCAGCTTTACGGAAACGACAGTTGGATTTCAACACGCTTCCTCTGCGCTAACGAAACCAGGATTTGAAGGGAACTACAAGGGTATTACAAGATACGGACTCGCAGGCAAGCAAGAATGGACGGCGGAGACGGCGCTCCTGCACCAGGAGGTGGCGGTGGTGGTGGAGCACCACCAGTAGGCGGAGGCGGAGGCGGAGGACCAGCACCGCTAGGAGCCGAAGCAGCTGCAATCGTGGGAGCACTGGGAGCAGCCACGCAAGCAATCCAGCAAGCCATTGCGAACGCCGCCGCGAATGCAGCTGCCGCTGCTGTAGCAGCAGGGGGCGCAGGAGGCGGAGCACCAGGAGGAGGAGGACCAGGACCATTCCTAAGGACCCCACTCCGAGCCGGAATCGGGCAGCAATTGGATTTCAGTACCAAACAAGGTCGAAAATACTACGAGCAAGCCACTCGCTCCTTGTTTAGTACGGATGAAAAATTCGATGTGGAACCGAGTCGGTTTCAAGCTCCATTCCAGGTGCGGCTCCCTCTTGCCGCCGGCTTCTTTTTGCCGTTTTCCTTGGTTTGGGTTGCTGGTCCTTTTTCCTATTCGCCTTTCCTGTCGCCGTCTTGAAAAACGTGCTGACTTGCCAGTTTGCTTCCACCTTTTCTTGTTTCATCGTATCGAAGCCCTTGTCGAACCGTACGTGAAACTGTGGGCTCACGTGTCCTGTGTGGCGATGCAACACTAGGGCCACGTTTCGGTTGTGGATCGGGGATTGGCCTAGGTAGATGCCAATTCGTGCTCTCTCCTTCCATTTGTGGTGCGGTTTTCCGGACTGCAGCGCCTCACTCAACACGTACACTGTACATCCGAATGGTTTCCAGTGTTTTCGATTGATGTTGACGGGCGTCTGTGCGAAAAGTTGGATTGGTGCTTGCTTTGATGAGTGCTGCATGTTCGGTGCGTTGTTAATGCAGAGGTTTGCTTGGCGCAGTGCGTATGGCCATAGGTGTGCCGAGATTGCCTCTGGCCAGCGCTTGTGTGCGTGCATCAACATCGTCCGTGCCATCTCTTGTAGCTCCCGAATCCGCCGTTCCGCCTTTCCGTTGGCGTGGTGTGCTCCAACTGCTGCGAAGGTGAGTTCTTGTCCGTCCCTCTCGCAGCATTGGACCCATGCTTTCGCCTTAAAAATTCCATTGTCCGCGTGGTACGCCTCGACCTTGACTCCACGGTTGAGTGCGTACCGCTCGAATGCCTTCTTGCCCTGGATCGTTTCGGCCGCTGTCGCTGTGCGTTGCAGGTACACGAATCCGAGGGACGTTGCTTGGTCCACATAGACCGTTGCGTAGTTATACCTCTGTTTAGTGAGGAATCCCGTCATTTGGGCGATCAGTCCAGGAGTCGGTGACACAAGTTGGTCCACCGATACCACTTGGCCTGGCCTGGTTGGCTTTACCTCGGCCTCCCTGTCTCGGACTGTCTTCGATCGCCATGGCCTCTTGGTGGCCTTGGCGTATCCACATGCTGAGCATACTGGAACGTGACACTTCGCTAGCCGTCTTGGCAGCTGTCCGTCCTTGGCCATCTGTTGGAGCTTTGGAAATGGTAGGTGTCCAAAGTCGTAGTGGTACCTTAGTAGCTCGGCTTCCGCTGATGGGACCCGTTCCTCCTCATCTGGGATGATGTCGGGTGTTTCCTCGAGTGTTGCTGCGTCCTTGGCGTTGATGTCGAATGTCCTGGGTGCCGGCGCTTCTCCATCCGTCGTAGTTGGTTCCGCTTCATTTGGTTGTATGGCGCTGTGCCAGACTGGTGGCGGCGCTTCGTTTTCGGGTTCGATATCATCGTTCTCCGATCCATCCTCGTCGTCCGAGATTATGGATGGTTTTACTTCGACAACACCTATCGAGGAGATTGGTACAGGATGTGGGATTCACCAAATCATCCATAGACGAATGTGTTTTCTACCGTGGCTCAGTGGTGTATGTACTGTACACAGACGATAGCATCCTCTGTGGGCCGAACCAACAGGAGATTGACCAAGTAATTGCCGACCTCAAAGCGGCAAAGCTCAACATCACTGTGGAAGGCAACATAAAGGATTTCCTCGGCGTAAACATCACCAAACATGCCGATGGACGAATCACATTCGCACAGCCGCATCTTATCCAAAAGATACTGCAGGCCCTTCACTTCAAGGACAACACAACTACGAAAGACAATCCCATGGCGTCATCAAAGATCTTGCATCGCCACCTTGACGAGCCGGCTTTCGACGAGTCATTCAATTACCGCTCAATAGTAGGGATGTTGAACTATCTGGAGGCAGGTTCCAGGAGCGACATCTCATACGCGACACATCAATGCGCTCGCTTTGCGTCAAACCCACGCAAGCCACACGGCGAGGCAGTACGATGGATAGCGAGATACCTAAAAGGGACTCGAGAGCAGGGAATGACATTCCACCCAAACCCAGCACTGGGGCTGGAGGTGTACGTCGACGCTGACTTCGCGGGGAACTGGAATAAGGAGACGGCAAGCACGGACAGGGACACAGCGCGCTCGCGTCACGGATACATAATCCGTTATATGGGCTGCCCCGTCATATGGAAGTCACAGCTCCAGACAGAAATCGCATTGAGTTCGACGGAGAGCGAGTACACGGGACTATCGTACGCCCTCAGAGCCGCAATCCCACTCATGCGACTCCTAGAAGAGATGAAGGAGCAACAAATTCAAATACACTCCACCAAAGCGGAAGTGCATTGTAAGGTATTCGAAGACAACAGCGGGGCATTGGAGATGGCACGAGTCTACAAGTTCAGACCACGCACCAAACATCTCAATGTCAAATTGCATCACTTTCGATCCTACGTGGAAGAAGGGAAGATATCCATACATGCGGTAGACACAACAAACCAATTGGCGGACTATCTCACCAAACCACTTGCAGTGGATGTGCTAAGGCGGCTACGCAAACGGGTCCTCGGTTGGTGATCAGCAAAGAGCACCAGGGACGAAAAGTGAGAGGGAGTGTGAAGATATTGGGTCACCCGGTGCTTCGGGGACATCCCCCGGACGCACACGTCATCAAAGGGCACTTTCCGCCTGACGTACCCTACCAATCACTCACCAACACATCGTTAAGGGACGCCGTCAACGTAACGTTATAATACTCTTTTCCCCTTTTAATTTCATCTCTTTTAGCCCATCCAGCTTTACGGAAACGACAGTTGGATTTCAACACAAAGGCATTCTGGAGCATCCTGTCAGTTTTCCGCTTAGCCGCGCTGTAGATGCGGGTTTCACCATCCCAAGAAGCAGCAGCGACCAAGTTCCGAATAATAGGAGGAAGGAGGTGGGGATGCTGATTGTCTACAAATTGCATTGCTCCTGCTTTGAGAAAGTAGAAGATTGCAACCGCAAGACAAAACTGACAGAGCCAAGGCTTGAGCTTTTTTGAACATATCGCTTTCAATTGCGAACTTGATGTTTGAGTCCAGGATACGTTCGGGGTTGTCCCGGAACCAATCGACAAGGAAGAATGGCACCCTGTATACAATTGAAGGACAAGTATGAGAATTGGCTTCCCACCAAGTGTTCAAGCAACGACAACTGCAAAACGTACAGTGCATTGAGAGTAGCCATTATGCACGAGAACAAAACCATTCGGACTGACTTCCCAGACGGGTTGTTGCTGACGCTTAAAGGCACAATGTGATACACTCCGAATAGTATGAGCACCAACGCAATGATTTGCCTGGATAAATAGAAACAACGAGACTTCAGATTTGAATTACAAGGTGAGCATATCGCCATCTCTAAGTCCTCACCATCGAATAATCTGTTGAGAAATGGGGCACCAATAATCTGAATACGAACATTGGTCTGTTTCAATTCTAGGAGATCGAAGGAGAAGATACCCACTTTGATTGCACATGGGATTAGACTTGTTTCACGATTTGTCTCAAAGAGAGAAAACTGTACACTGAACTTACTACACCACAACACTTTCATCAATTAAAGGCAGGAAGCAAACACTCAATGTGAGATCAATCTTCAATACAGACTCGGAAGACTTTTGTTCGATAGGTAAAGCCGCACATACCTGAGAATGTATGACACCCAAATGAAAATATGGATTAGAATTGAAGATGTTGCATCGATCACCATGTCCAGTCCCAAGAAGGCCGATGAGAAATCCGAGTCACCGCGTCTCATCTGGACCATGATCGGAAAGAGAATTTCACAACAGCGCGTCCAAGCTGAATTGGCTTTTGGCTCTTTGTGCTTGTGATTTGAACCATGGTCGGAAGTTTCCGGAGTCAAGGCAGCATCGGTAGACTTGATTTTGTCGACCATTGATTCTGATTCACGAGGTGATAACTCTGGGGGTGCTGCAGAAGGGCCGGGACTGTCCGTGGCAGCACCTTCGTCCACCGGCGATCCAAAATGCATGGATGAAACCTTAGGCGATTGGGGGTTCTCTTCCTCTTGTGACTTAGTACGTCCAAACAGTTCCTCTTGTGACTTAGAGCGTCCAAATAGTTCCTCTTGTGACTTAGAGCGTTCAAATAGTTCCTCTTGTGACTTAGAGCGTGCAAACTGTTCCTCTTGTGTCTCGGAACGTACGAGACGCGTCTTCATGGTGGGCAGAGGAACACCAAATACATCATAAAAGAAGGTAGTGGGAGTTTCTTCACAAGTGGGATTCCAAGCCTTGAGATCCGAAGAAATCGCTCGGACCAGAGCTTGGTCGTCAAAGAATCCAGAATCCGAGTTTGCTAGCTCTACCATTTCCTTCACAAGCTCGTCATTATTAGCTCGTTCAATTTCCCCGTGGCAAATGAGCAAAAGTTGGACAAGTGTTTCGTCCACTACAGGATCGTCGTCACCCGGTATGGGTTCTAACAGAGCTTTTCGGGCCATGGCAAGAATCTCCTTGTCCGAGAAAGGAGACGGTGTATCATCCGCCATTTGAAGTTTCCGTCGTCCATACGAAATGAAGCGATTGCCCAGACGAGAGAAAAGAGAAGGATGTTGCGCCGTATCAGTTTTGTTTCGTGTCGAATCATGTCCGGCGGGTTCATCAAGTCCAACGTGAGTGTCTGATCCAGAGCTGTTATGATAAGAGTGCACAAGTCTCGAGAAGCAAGGTATTAATATGGTGGAGACGATCTGAACGAGATCCAGGAATTCAACAGATGGAGCTAGCTTCACACCTTCACTTTCTGCTTCCTCTTCGATAGAGACACAGAACGAAACATTTTTTCTTGCGTCACAATCTTCTTCAATGTCTCCTTTAGCCAACGGATCAAAAGAAGCACTTTGATTCGTCTCAGTAGAAGTTCCAATCGATGATATTACCGAAGGACGAATATCATTTAATTTTGCATCTTCTGCTTCTGCTTCTGCTTCTGCTTCGACTTCGTTTTCTTCCTCCTCGTCCTCTTAGTCACTGTTTCTGGAACAAACTGGATTTCCATTGACTCTGTACTTGCATTATCTTTATCATTCTCGTCATTCTCATTGTCATCGTCATTATCTGGGGGAATAACAAGATTTTGTGAGGACTTGGCTCGTTCTAGAACCTTTGCCTTGAGGTCTGCTGTGATGAGCTCTCGAAGACTGTGCATGGTCTGATCGTCGTCGTGAGCCCCTTGTTGGTGTCTTGCGTGCAAATGAGTCAATTGTTTCATCAACTTGGAGATTTTTTCGTTGGAAGACTTTACGTTGGAATTCTCCGAGCGTCGAATGCCGCCTTCTCCTTCGCCGGCAGAGCGGTTGGCGGCATCCACGTCGCTATCCTGGCTGTGGCTGCTGTGGTGGGGTAAATGCAATCGGTTCTTGACTTTGCCAAAGACGTCTCCGAGAACCTCGTTGCTCTTTTTGGTAAACTTGGACAAGGAGGAGGCATCCTCTCCTTTGGATGGTTCGTCGACCTGAGTATCTCCACCACCAAACGCCTGAACGACTTGAATGAGTTGTTCATGGGACAAGTGGTTCATGGAATATCGACTGCGCAACAAGGCCAAGATATCCGCCGACGAAACACTGGCGTTGGACCGCGTTTCTTTCGATGTTTGTTGCAAGGCAATGACATATTCGAGCTCTTTGGCGTCCGCACCGGCCCCCACCGGTCGTTCAAACCGCAACCCCGACATGGTCCATTTCGATTTTTCTTTTGTTTGTTGGATGCGCCGTCTCGACAAAATTTTCGGTTCGGGATTCGGGGCTTGGGGGAGTCGCGGACGAGGGCGATCCCCCGGGACTCCTTTATGCGAAGTCGGTGCTCTCTCGTTCGTGCGAAAAGCAATCGCGGACTACTTGATGGTCCTTGAACGAATCCAAAACATAGGAGTAGATGGGAGGACGAGTGTGACCCTTAGAGGTCATGACTCATGACAGCTGTAATGATTCATGGAGGACTATGGAACAGGAGCAAGATGCAGATAGTTTTCTAGAGGGGCGGGGAGCAAAGCAAATACCTGTTACCGCCTACGGAGTATCTCAAGAACACATGGCCTCCAGACAAAAACTTGTCGTCTGTGGAATCTTTTGTTGGTTGGAATGCGCAGCAGTGGTGCACCATCCGCCGAAGGTTCCTTCCGCAGATGACATGCGCGTGAACTCTGGAGGTAGGGCAACGATGCCGTCCTCCTCGGTCGACACGTTATGCAAACATTCGATGATTCATGAGGAGGGACTCTTCCAAGATCGAATGGAGTCTTCGCATTTGGTTTTGCCATTGGCTTCATTGGTGATCATCCTTGTTCATGCGTCGGGGAAGGAAAATGTTGCGGGCGTTTGGAATTTGGAATTTGAGAGGCAGTCGAATAAACTTTGTTGCGGTGACGTGTTGAGTTTTCCAGTCCCGTGACGTATTTGAGTCACACATCAATATAGGGGCGCGTGGGGCGTAGAAGGAACGATTCTCTGGGGCGATTTCAACGGGTGGTTTTGCTAGGTGATTTTTACAATAGCCTCAGTACCGCTTTGTGTCACCGCAATAAACATCCTGAATATCTGTATAGCAACAGAAAGTAAGGCTATTTAAAATTAATGTTACTGCCCTCCCTCGCCTCGCGCTCCTTCCGTTCTCCTCCTTCCTCCAAAATCCAAAAAGCTTGGGAACAAAGCAACCGAACAAACCTGCGAGAGATGAGACAAGCAACGTCTTGCGATCGTGTGTCTTCTATCTCTTTGTGTCTGTTATCTCTTGACTGGTTTGTTCCTGCGTGAAAGTTGTGTCCTGCGACCTGCGACCCTAATAAGGACGGAGAAGACTCTGTGTGTGAACCAAAAAGAGAATCGCTCTGATTGTTTGCAAAAATACAAGGAACTACTACACCCTTATCAACAAGAGTTACGATGCGTGGTTGGTCTCCTGCAACACTGTTGCTTTTCTTACTCCACGGCCATGTCATTCGAGTTGTTGTGGGATTCTCGGTGTATGGCACCGAAAATGGAATTGATGTCGATGGAGAAGAACCAGTTTGCATTTTTGCCGAACTGCAGGCCCCCTATTCTGACAATGGCAGGCAACCAGCCGAGGGGGACCAATCGGACAACGAGGATGGAGACCGATCGGAATCAGACGGCGACCAACAAGGGCCAGTCGCCGTACCTCCTGCCGAGGATTCTCCAATTTTTGGTTTGATTGAAGATGTCAATTCGGTCCAAGATGAAACCGATGTCGATGGAATTGATGCGGCGGCACAGATCTTGGCCGAGTTGGACGATGCACTGTTTGCCGCCGAGACGGCATTCTCATCAGGCACCACCTCGTCGTCGACGGAAAGTAGTGGGACAGCATCTCCGAGGACTTCGAGCGAAGGCCCGGGTTCAACAGTATCCACGGAGGGTTCGAGAGGAAGCACGGGGTCATCATCCACGGAGGGTTCGAGAGGAACAACTGGGTCCTCCACCCCAACGTCTTCAGGGGAAAGCAGTGCTCCAGGATTCCGGACCAGGCATTTAGAGGGCACCGACTTGGATCGGCAGGATGTGCAATTATTGAGTTCTTGTTTCAATGGCACATTTGTGACATTGGAGGCCCTGGATTTGGAACAACAATCCAGCCTCTTTCGGAGCTTGCCCTATACCTTTCGACTGCAAGTCCAAACCAATGCCTCGGACTTGTTTCCCCAACCCGAATCCGATGCCTCCTTTTCGGCGTCGCTCTTTTTTCGCTTTGTCCTGTGCAATGCCCTGAAAAGTGGGTATTGCAATCCAGTCGTACCCGATCCCAAAGAGAATGACAGCAATTCGACAGTTGTGGTCCTGACCGACTCAACGACGCTCGTGGGAACCGTGGATAAGAAACGGAAAATGGTGTTTTCCAATTGGGCCTTGCCATCGACCACGGAAGTTGATGCCGATTCCAGAACTGTTGCCCTCGATCCGGTCGACGTTCGATTACGCGTTCCTCGCGAAACACCCCTAGGATTGTATCGATTGGTCGTCCATACTCTACTGGTCATGGTAGCCAATGACGGCGGCGAAGTCACTGTCAAGCGGCTGGACACGACGTCACAGGGAGATGTGAGTGACATGGTTCGACGTCTGTTTTTCTTCCTAACCCAGTGCTATTTTACTTACCATGAGCCTTTTCTTGTCTTGCGTCACTTTTGTAGGTGTCCATTGTGAATGTACAACCCGAACCAGAAATTCTGGAAATGACGCCCAGCATGCGGATATTTATTTTTGTCCTGATTGGTGTTTATGATGCCATTGTGGTGGCCATGCTGGTCTTTTTGTACATTTACCGTACACACGCCGCAATTCGATTGGCACAAGGATCCTTCTTGGCTGGACTCTTGGTGGCCGCCTTGGTGGGTGGTACCTTTACCTTTGTCTTTATGCCAGAGGAAGATTGGTATTGCATAGCCTGGGGTCCACTCGTTATTTTCCCCTTTACTCTCATGGGAGCCATTCTCGTAGCCAGACTGTGGCGAGTCTATGTCACATTGTCGGGGACCGTTCAGTTGGGACGAAACACGTCTCGCGACGAGACGGAGGCTACCACTCCTCGACGCTCCAATCGCTTGAGTCAAATATTGGATGTGGGAAGTTGGAATATACTGGGTCGAATGGTAAACGTACTTTCCTTCTTTGCCAAACTGCCACTGTTGACCTTGATTCCCGGTTGTCGCGATGAGCGGTCGACACGGCGGCGGCATGGTCGACAGTCGCATTTGCGACAAACGGCCAGTGGCACGGAATCCATGCAACTGGTTTTGTTTCTCGTGCTTCCGGAAGTGGTATTGCAGACCGCCGGAGATATTACGTACAAGCCCAGTCTCGAATTGGTCCTGGACGATTCCAATCGGGTGGGACGATACTTTTGCGATCGTGAATGGGATTGGGTCTCCATAGCGGGCCTTGTCCTCACAGCCCTCATGTATGGCTTGGCGGTTCTCTTGGCATGGCAGGGACGAGAATTCCCGTCCATCTTTAACGAGAAGGATGCGATCTTCAACACAGCAATCATCTCGTCTCTGTTGCTTTTGATCAATGTTGTAAGTTGTGTCGTTGCCACTGGCGGTCTGCCCTCTTTACATACATACAAGTGTCTAACCTCTGCCTCTGTCCTTTCTTTCTCGATAGATGGTTGTGGAGATGATCGAGGATCCTACCACGTCGCCTGATTCATCGGTAAGCATAAACCATTGGGACATTTGGGTGTTGGATCATCTCGTGACTCATCAGTGCCTTTCTTTGGTCTTCCTCGACAGGCTTTTTTGCGATGTATCACGTTCATTGGCATATCCTGCCTTGTGATTTTCAATCTGGTGTATCCCAAGATTATGCGTGCGAGACGAGGTGAAAAAATTGTCGTGGGCAAGTTGCTCAAAGCCTATGGTAACATGGACGAAGATTCCGATTCGACTATATCCAGCGAGAAAGGAGGACAGCCTCAAAAGACGTTCCTGGCAGGAAGTCCCATTGTGGTGGGAAAGAATGATGCGCTACCACAGGGCATTGAAATGCAAATTCATCAGCTGTATACATTACTTCGAATCATTAGCGAAAAATGGTACGTTGGACTCACCGGCATGGGCTTGTATGAGCTTTTTCGAACCATTCCCTAACCAACGCTCTTTTCGTATCCAGTGCATGTGGACGACCACTGTCGAAAAATGAATGGGATCAAATGAGCCGGCAAGTAGCCAAGCTGAAGACGTATCTGGACCGTGTGTCTCTAGATTGGGATGGGGACGACGGTCCGGCGTCTCCCAACGAAGAAAGAGGGGCTGCCATGTCATCGACGCAGAACGAAACACTCGTAGATTCCAAACCCGGGAGCTCTGAAAAGCAAGTCAGTGACGATGGATCCTTGGCCCAAAGTGCTGAAAAACAAGTCAGTTTTGACGATGGATCTGTTGATTAACCGCCCATCTCGGATTGTTCATGGACTGCCCTTTCTCTCGCAGAGAATGGCCACGGGACCGCAAGTTTACAAAGCATGTCCATACGTGATCGATGCCCGTACATTGAGCGATTGCTTCTTGACGAAAAGAACTTTGCTGCCCCGCCAATCGCAGACCAGACGAGAGTCTCCCACACAATGTTGGTAACAGCGTGATCTCACAGAGCAGTTATGCATTCTATACATCAGTGAATAGAAACAACAAGCCTGCTCATCAGAGTAGTTATGCACTCTAGAAATCAGTTAATAGAAACAACAAGTACAAATTGGCATATGGCTTTTCATGGATGTCATATAAGAATCAAACTCCCACTCTATGCCATCAACTGAGTTATGCGTTGGACGACACTGCCTCAGTCGGATGCTTGGCGATTGGTGTCTGGTCTTCTCCTTCTTCTTCTACCACCAAAGCAGGAGGAACTACGGCAGTGTCGGGGAGAGAGCGTTCATAAAGAGAATCCCTCGATGTAATGGACTCTTGGCCCATGGATCCCGGTGTTAGATGGACAAGCTCCGGTTGTACAGATGGACTGACGGGGACTGATTCGGGACTTTTTTTCATGCTGTCATCCATATGTTGCGCGGCCAGACGATCCAGAGACTGTTCGGCTGGTCCAAACAGACCAAAGTCGGCGCTCAGGTCCGAGTCTCCCTCGGGACCAGCAGTGCCCGATGTCGTAGATGTCGCCATGGGAGAAGTTCTGAAGTTGTCGTGGTGTTGAGCGGCCAGCGTCGTGAGTGCATGTTGTTGCGGTACCGCACTCGTCTTGGTAGGAACCGCTGCTATCGATAGTGGTTGGATCGCGGTTGCTGCCTGTTTGGAATCCGTCATGGTAGGATTGGAAGCAGTAGCAGTCCGTATTGGAAGATAATCTTGTTCATTGATTTGGATATCGTGTAGATTGGCAATTGCTTTCAAGCTGGTAATTTCCGATGGAGTTTTCCCCTCCGCGTTTCGACAGGAAAGGGCACCGGGCCACAGATCCACCAGATATTTGATGACTTCAAAGTTTTTAATATTGTGAACTCGCCCTTGTGAGGAATGGAGAGGTCCATGAAGGTGAGAAGATGACGGAAATGCATGCGGAGACGACTCGTCCACAGACGCATGGCCATCACCCAAGGATTCCCCCCTCGATTCCCCCGTAATGGTCAAGTACCTGGCCAACTCCATGGATCCATGGGCATATTCACACGCCTTGTGTAATGGGAGTTCCCCCTTGGAGTTGACCGACTTGATGGTGTCGCGATTGGCCAGAGCAATCATAATGATTGTCTCAATCGACAGACCAGCCTCACAGGCCAAATGAAGAGGAAGATTTTCCGTGTTGTAGGTTCCCATGGTACAGCCATCCCGAAAGGCATTCAAGACTTTTTGAATGGCCACGACGGGTCGGTCAAAGGTTTCCAGGGGTGCCGATGTGGTTCCAAAGGGTTCTCGGCCCGGAGCACAGGCCAAGTGCAGGGGTAATTCTCCCTTGTTGTTGGCCACCTCGGAGGCCTGTGGCCATTGATTCAGCAAATACTCGACCACTTCCACGGGTGCCTTGGTGGCACAGGCAATGTGCAACAGTGTTTCACCGTCATCGTTGGTTCGCTGGACCGATGCGGGATGTGCTTCCACCAAGCATTGGACCAACTCCAAATAATTGTCGCGCGTCCCTCCAAATACCAACTCGACCGGTAGTCGGCCAAAACTATCTTCTTCTTTGGCAGCCTCTGGATCGGCACGGACCAGGTACTGGATGGCGCCCTCCTCAAAGGAGGAGGACACTTTGCTATTGCGCGCAAAGTTGAAGCAGGCCAAATGAAGAGGTGTCCGGGAGGCTTCTTGTGCTTTGCATTGGAGTGATTCCGGCCATTGCTCCACGAGAAACTGAATGACATTCAAGGGAGCTCCTTCATCACAGGCCAAATGCAAGGGTATACCCGCCAAATAGGATGCATTTCGTATTTGGATGGATTCCGGCCATCGTCGCAAGAGATACTGAATCACGTGCAAGGGACTATCGGCTCGACAGGCCATGTGAATTGCAAAGTTTCCCCCATTTCCAGGTATTTTGATGGATTCGGGCCATGCCTTGACCAAGGCTATAATGACATCGAGACTGGATTTGTTCGAGTCGCAAGTATTGGCACAGGCTCGATGGAGGGGCAAGTCCTCATTGAAGATTTGATGCACGGTGGATGGGTGTTTGGAGATTAGCTTTTTGATCTTTTCGGGTTGTAAGGGAACCTCATTGCAGGCATCCCATAGAGCAAACTTTTGCTCATAATTGAGAAAACATCCACCACAATCTAAGATGACAAAGGATGATCACAAAAACATGACAGATTCGAAACAAGACCAGCGCCAAAAAATGAGTGACACGGTCTACTTCGTTGCTCCCTTGCTTTCACAACTCTCTGCCTTTACACTTACCACCAAACACCATGGTTGTTCATGAACGAATCAAGGTGTGACAGTCCTTGTATTAGATACAATAATGAGTATATTCGTTAACGTTTTGGAGATACAGACGTTGTTATGATTATGATGGACCCCCCCAAAAACCCAAAAAATCTGGCAAAGAGAACACCATGTTCTGCGTGTCTTCTGGGGGCGCGGTGGCCAGTTTTTTCTCTCGACGGACACTGGGGGCGAGTGGCATGTAATTTTTCTGCGATCAGTCGTCCTTTTGTCGCCGAGATTATGAAACTGAATGAGAGACGGACAAGAACTGGTCATTCCGTGAAGCACACTTCGAATACAAAAGTCTACAACTTTACGAAACCAGACAAGCCACAACAAGGCGCTGGAGAGGAGGCTGAGAAGTGAGAAAGATTGTGAACGATACATGTATAAGGCCAGATCGCTCCTCGACCACTGCGTCTCTTGTCATGTTCTTCTCATGTTCAATCTGTTCAACAGCCAAACTATTTGCTACGAGATTGCGTAGAACTACATGTCAAGAGATGGTGTGGCTTTGTAGAAAGTGTTCATGTGCATGAACCAGCAGTAGTCGTTTCTTCTTTCCCCACACATTGGCCGGGTCGTCCTTCTAGAGAGAGACCCAGTCTGCTAATGAAGGACCTCCAGCAATAGTTCGGACTTGGGACCGTGGCACTACCAGCATGTCTTTCACCAACGAGAGAGAGTGTTCGTTCACCGTATGGCACGGCCAACATATCCTTGTCGAGATTTTAGTACTGACAAGATAAGCAATGAATGCTTGTGCTTGTTTGACAGTCATGGAAAGCTGTTGGCTGTCGTCAAGTGACAATGAGTCTTCTGATGCAGCTGGCCAATGTCCAAACCAAATCCACGTCTCTTGCCATGGTGGTTGGTCTTCTGCCTCGACCAAATCGTCGTCATTTGCTGATGAGTGTGAGAGTTGCCTTGGTTCCGCAGCATCCAAAAAGGGGGGCGAAGCATTGAAGGACGAATAATGGCGTTGAAAGGTAGGGGGTGACGAAACCGTGTTTGCTTTTACCTAAATGTGCAACATGCAGACAGGACCGTCACACACTCTCGTTGATGTTCCGCCACCGACCAAACAAAAGCACGCCTTGCTCATCCACACCACACCACACTCCTCCCAACCAACACAAACAGGATGATATATACTCTTGGTAGGTATCAATAATATCCATCAAGGACCCAGACTGTTGAACGAACGTATCTGATGGCCTTCTCAAGGCCGCGTCCCTTATTCTGTTCTCTAGTAACCACAGCCGTCCTGTCTGTGAGATACCATGTAAAACTAAAAGAATGATTATTGCTAACTGTTTGTTTGTGCTGCCCTCGTGGGTCATTGGTGATCGTACATTTGTGACTGAGAAATCCTGCTGGGCTACTTCGGTTGGGTGTTCGTTTTGCTTCTTGTTCCAACACACTCCTGCCGTTCATCACCGTCATCGTGGATAGGAGATGTAGCGGACCCTAGGTGCCTCTTGTCTTTATTGTCAGTCTGTTGCTCCGGTTATTTTGACGTTGGATAACTGGGTGCCTTCCAGCCCATGACTTGAGCCCGAAACTCACGAAATTTGCTACCCACCAATGGTTTTGTCATATAGTCCCCGACTAGGTGATCCGTTGGGCAATACTCGATTTGCACTTCCTTCTTGTTGATCAGGTCTGTGATAAAGAAGAAGCGAATATCGAGATGACGGCTGCGCTTTCCGACACTGGAACGACCATTTTCCTCAATCTTCATTGCGCTCTGATTGTCGCGATACATAATATTCTGGGTGATGGGGTAACCCTGCGCTTCAACAAACTTCTTCGTCCACATGACTTGGGCTAAGGTGTCGTCTCCCCCAACTATTTCGGCTTCTGTCGAACTTCGTGTATTAAGCTTTTGTTTCGTTGATATCGCCTGTATTGCCCCCTTTCCGAGAGTCATCATCGCTCCTGTGTGACTTCGCATATCACCATGGACAGCAAATGCTGCATCAACATACCATTTGATGATGCTGAGGTTGTCGATGGACAGTTCAAGCACATCATCCTTTGTCTTGTATAAGAATCGCAACAAACGAATCAGTTTACTCCAATCCTGCTCTGTGGCTCCCTTGACCCGTGTGCATAAAAACGCCACTGCTGGCAAGATATCTGGCCTGCCGCGCTTTGTGAGGAAGAGAGCTTTGGCCACTGTGGTATGGAATTGGTCCTGTTTGTCTGAGTCGAGTTTTCTCCGAGATTCATCAATCTTGAATAAGCCATCGGTCCATGGCTGCGATGCTTGCCCTTCCTTGATTTCCTTTTCGTCATGGTCGTTGAGTATGTCCTTGACGTATGAACGCATGTCGACCTTAACCACTCCCGTTTTGGTGTAGTCGAGGTTGATTCCGAGATAGTCATGCACAAGTCCCTTTGACCCCTTGATCTTTCCGATTTTTGGATCACCATACTGTTTTTCTAGCCAACTGAGCAACCGGTCATTGACTTTTGCAGACTTGTGGCTGATTTTTAAATCGTCCACGTGCCACGTTACCGTTTGTTGTTTGCCGTCGACCATTCTGTTGGCTATACATGGATCATACGGATTCACTTTGAATCCGATGCTCTCCAAGTCTTTTCTTAGCTTTTTGTAAAACAACAAGGCTGACTGTAGCATCCCATAGATTGCCTTGATAACCTCCACATATAAGACCTTTTCATTTCTCTCTTGTACGACGTAGGGTGCATACAGGCTGTAATTCATTTTGAGGAGCATGTCTACGAGCGGCCCACGTATTCGCATGATGATACGATGTCCTTTGGCTGCTGGTGCTCCAGGGACTGCCGTCTGAATGAAGGCGTTAGGGATGTCTGCCACACGTACATCTCGTTGTTCATGGGCATCAATGGCGGCTGTGATCAGCACGCCTTCCGTGGTTGCCGTTGGGCTGGATGCGTCTTCTCGTCCCATCCACGCGCGCTGAACACTCCCATTAGCGCATGTTCTGCCCTTGATTCGTCCATCTCTCTTTTCTGTGAGAAAGAACAGGCTTTCGATGACCCGTGCTCGTTCTGTATCTGTGAGATCCCTCGCATGGAGTGGGCGAAAACAGGTACGATCATGGAGTTGCTGCATTTCCTTGAACGCTCCATCGTATCCACGCTGGCCAAACTTTGCCAGTCCTTTCTTGAGACTATATGTTTGTGCATGTGAGTGATGCCGCACGATGTGGTGCTGGTGGAGGAGGTATTCCATGACAGTGGCGATGATTCTGGCACCTTGTTCACCACATTCTATCTCCATCATTTGATAGTCTTGGTATCGGCTTGGGGGGCGAGTGGCTCTTCGTGGTCGCGATGAAGACGCTCCTTCATCATTCACTCCTGTGGTTTCACTTGCGTCCATGGTGTCCCCGTCAAATTCCTCGTCGTTATCACCACTTGCTGGAGCCTCGTCGTTTTCGTTCACTCCTGCATTTTCGCTGCCATCACCATTCACTCCTGGCAGCTCGTCGTTGCTGTCAGTGTGATATTCATTTGGTGCATCATCATCAAGGAAATTTGGATCGATGTCATCATGTGTGCCCTCATGCTCGTCGGTGGTGGAGCCGCCATCATCTACAATGGGAGTGCCATTGGGATCGTCGTTGTCGTCTGGATCGTCTGCGTCGTCTGGGTTGGCTGGATTGTCATTGGTTGGATCGTCATTATCGTCATTGGTTGGATCGTCATTGTCGTGGTGCACTCCTGCAAGCCAGGCACTGTCGTAGAGGATGGTGCCTGACTTGGTGGTGACTTTGAGGCCGTCAGGCATTCCTTCGGCGGCAGCCATGGCATTGACAGCCTTGATAACATGTTCGGTAAGGGGAACCCCCACCACGTGACCCCTTGTGATAAGCCGACCGGTGTGTAAGTCCATTAATTCGTGCCCTCCCTGTTGATTGGCAGTAAACCGTAAGTAGATACAATCGAGGGTGCGAGCCTTGAGGCTATTGGTGGGGTGGTTGTCTTGACGTGCTTGTACATAATCGCCAAAAGAGAAGCGACAATGTTTGTCATAGTCCAAGCCAACACGGTGAAGAAGGGCGCGAGGACTGTAATAAGGGGAGACTCCCCCTTTGGCCGGGAAGAAATTGAGCTTTTTGGCGGATTCCATCACCAGGATTTTCAGCATAAGTTTGGGCAGGCTGGTGAATGGCAGCCGATGGAACGTGGCGCGGATCCTTTCTTTGAGCACCCTGATGTTCCGTTCAGCTTCTGGAACATGGTCGTTTGGATTGGCGTAGTTTGGTGTGACGCCCTCCACAGGAAACCGGGTAAACATTGCACGAAATTCATTATCACAATGAACTTTCGTTAGTGCATAGCCCCCATTCCGATAAAGATCACATATCACACGGAAACGAGAGGCATAGGTTTGTGCCAACGTATTAGGCACCCATTCTGCGGTCCGATATTGGAGGTTGCGTGACACGCTTGTTAGAAAGGCGAGACCATTGACTTTCATAGTATCCATACACAAGGTGACATTATGATGAGCATCCGTCAGTTCAATCGGGAGTTCAATGTAATTGTCCAGAACAGGTAGTGGGGGTCGGTGCGTTAGCTTCCCTTTGAGACTCCCCACATCTGGGCCAAATATGTGTTCGGCAATGGCCAAATCACTTGTCGTTACAGGATTGTTTGCAATTGCATTCATTTTTAAAACAGCTTTCAGGTCACTAAGAGATGGATTCCCGAGCGCATGAAGAAGATCACGTGCTCTCGTCGCCCGTTTCACTTGTCTGTCAGTGTAAAGCTGCTTCAACTCTTCAACCGTTGTCACATGTGACACATTTGCTGTCGAGTACGATGGTTTAAAATAGAACAGTCCGGCTGGACTTTGTTGAAATCTGACCGGCTCACCTGGGACATGAACCAGGAAGGCAGGTTCCCCGTCTGAATCGTATGACACCCGATACTTTTTGGTGACATCGTGTAAACTCAGAATATTAGTGATGGCCTTCGGGTTGAACCACACTTCCCCAAAATCTGGTACTGTTGCACGTTCTGTTGTCACTAACCGCCCGCCGTTGGTCATCAATTCCATTGGTTCCGTGGTCGGGCGTACATCTTTGACAAGGTGCCTGTTGCAGAATATACTTGTAGTGGACTGATTGTCCAGAAGGATCCAATCTCGCATTTCACCTGCCTGATAAAACTGGACGTGGGCACCGCACCATCCCGGCCTGGATGAGCGAGAACTTGTATTCGTTGCTTGTGTGGCGGCACCGATACTTCCGGTGTCATCGTCGTCTTCGAGTACATCAGGTGTCCCTGCCAGAGAACCTGCAATTTGCTGTGCATGTGCCTGATCCAAGCCCTTTGCTTTATTAATGGCCCATTCACTCTTTGGTTTATTTCTTTCTGGGCAGTTTGTAGCGATGTGCCCTGCCTCTCCGCAGCAGTAACACCGTCCCTGTAGGGCTTGTGCGAATGACAGAGTTAGTGGTGTGTCATTACCTTCATTCGTTTCATCTGAAGGCTGCTGTCGTGTTTCCTTCTCAGATTTGTCCTTTCCTTTGCCATTGCCCGCATTATCGAACCGATGATTGCTTAGCACATTGGCTGCTTCTATCATGGACTTTGGATACTGGTCGTTCCCAAGCGACTGCTGTGTTGACAAACCAGTCACGAGCGATCCATACTTTGCTTGATCTGTGTTGGTTAAGAATACAAAGGCAGTAAAATGTTTGTATGCCTCTTCTTGACATAGCTTGATTTTTGACTTTCTCTCCGCTATTTCTGCTGAACTTGGTGTTCCGGTGTGTGCCTTTGGCCATGTGGATAATTCACTTGTATATTTTTGCATTAACAGTGGTCCACCAAGATGTGACACCAGTACGTCACTTGCCGTGCGGAAGCGCTTGGTAAAATCATGCAGCGATTCGTTCTCCTTTTGCTTGGTGTTGAGAAACACGCGCAAGGCATCGAGAATGATGGACATTCCGTACCTGTGATCTTGATAGCTTAGAGCATGTTGCTTGATTGCGGCCAGAAGCTTCAGTGGGTCTCCTTTTACAGTGGTGAAATCTGTGCGTGCTTCGAGCTTTGCCTGCATCCCTTTCGTGCATCGCTCCCATAGGAATGCATAGGCCTTTGTTCTGTTATCTTCATAGGCTGTCTTCCGCTTCCGGAAGAGATCATAATCTGCCTTAAACTCCATTTTATTTTGTTCATTGGCGACTGCACGGGCATCATCATCATCCAAGTCTGCTTTGGTGTAAAGTTCCAATTTTGGTTTATGGCTGTCCAAGTCTGTTTCTGTCAGCGTCTCCAAGGCTGTCCCAATATCGTTGCCATATGTGTATGTCTTGCGAATGTGGTTGATGAGAAATTCCGACGTTGTCTCATAATCGGAGGCCTGCTTTGCCGATCCAAGGTAAAAGAAATAGTCTGTCACCTCCTTTTTACTTACTGAGGCACCGATCGGGGCACCTCCCCTTCCTGCCTTTCTGGCAATACCTCGTCGGTACCCGCGTCCGCCGCGGCCCGACATGCTGTCAATAATTCTTTTAGTTTTATGTTGAACGAACGTATCTGATGGCCTTCTCAAGGCCGCGTCCCTTATTCTGTTCTCTAGTAACCACAGCCGTCCTGTCTGTGAGATACCATGTAAAACTAAAAGAATGATTATTGCTAACTGTTTGTTTGTGCTGCCCTCGTGGGTCATTGGTGATCGTACATTTGTGACTGAGAAATCCTGCTGGGCTACTTCGGTTGGGTGTTCGTTTTGCTTCTTGTTCCAACACAGACGAAGGCATTCATTCGTCTCGGTCGTTGGTGGAGATTATTGATACGGATCAAGAGTCTTCCTTGTGGTGTTGTGTGTCATGCTCGAGATGACACCAAGCGGAAGGACCAACAAAGACTCTCTCTCTCGTGGATGAGCCGAGCACAAATAATAGAATTCGACATGTGTAGACCACTGGATTTGCAACAGTGCCACAACGAATCATTTACGCTCGCTTTACACCCTGGACTCCAAAGCAAGTTGAGGTCTCTCTCTCTCTCTGAGGAAACAAAAGAGAATCAACATTCTTACCTAGAAAAAGAATGAAGGCGTTCTGGTATGACAAACATCGACCTATTCGGCCTCTGGACATGGGTGGTCCACGATGGTCCGACATGGATTCGTAAGGATACGCACGGTAACGCACGCAAAAGAATCGGCTCAAGAATTCCGCCGTCTCATCCGGTCGCAGAAATATTGAATGACACACAATATGAAGCAACTTTTACGCATATAAAGAGCCATGACCATGGCACTGAAAGAACAAGCACGACAATCGGGGCTTTTCCTATCGGACGAGGCAACCGAATGGAATGAAACCGATTGGCCTCCTCTGGATGGAGGCGGGCGTTGCGATCATGCTGCAGTCGTCCTGGATCATCATCACGAAACTACGGACCACAACAACAACACCGACGAGAAACACATTGGACAAACGGTCGTTGTGTTGGGTGGATATCAACAAGACGTTGTACGTGTCACCAATTCCGTTCTGGTTCTCCCTTTAGCAGAACCGGACAAACAGTGGCGAGAAGGGCCACCCATGAATAAGAGTCGTCAAGGACATGCCTCTGTTGTGTGCAATGGATCCGTCTATGTACTGGGAGGACACGAACAAGGAGATTCCACGTTTGATTGTATCGAGCGGATTCCTGTCCATGATTTGCTGCAATTTTCTTTCACGGAAAGCAGTTCCAACAAGGAGATTCATTGGGAGACACTGAATTGTCGGCTCACCAGGGGACGATCGGGATGTTGTGCGGTTGCGGTGCACAACCGATACATTGTCGTGGTGGCAGGTTGTCACGCGTCGGTGGATATTCTGGATACCCGCCAGGACACTGTCATGGCGGGACCATCCATGACGCATGCACGAGCATGGTGTGCCGGTGCCGTCTTGGGGGGCCACCGCATCTTTGTCGTGGGCGGCTGCGCCAAACGCACGGTCGAGTTTTGGGACTTTTCTCCCCAATGGCCTAAGAAGGAGGACACGGCTGCTACTACTACCGTCAGTTCCTCGTCGTCGTCTGGCTGGACGACTCACTCCGAGTTGGCACTTTCCGTCCAACGATTCAAGTGTACCGTAGTTGTCGTGGGATCCTGTCTGGTGGTGGCGGGAGGACGCAATCCAACGGTGCAAGTCTTGGATCCGAACCGCAACCGCATGTGGAATCTCCCCGAATGGAACAACCACAACAACAACGAGGGACGTTGGGGCGGCACTCTGGTGGCAGTGGCCCATCAAATCGCCGTCATGGGAGGACGGGACCATCCGAATACCTGTGCCACACTACCACTCATGGACAAGAATACATGGTGTTTTCGGCGACTCTGTGAGATGCAATGGAACGGATGGTACCATGTTCGAGAGGGAATGGGGACCCGAGATGCGGATATCGCACCCCGTTCCACCTCGACATGAAAATCGAAATGATGAACCACGACCAATACGCAGCCATGATGATGAAGGGAAGGATAAATCCGCAAAAGGTTGCATGAATGTCCTATTAAAATGGCGAAACTATAATAGCATAATCATTATTTTGTTCTCGACCAATTGTCTTGTTTTGGGCATGACATCAGATTACGGAGAGGAGTCGATTCATATTATGGAGACACTCTTCATATTGTAGTTGAAGCGCTGTCCGCTGCTCCTCCTCATCACAATTCTAATACAGGTATTCCTAATACAGATATTCAGGAAGCGAAAGTCGAGTTCCTTTCGATTGTGTGTTGCAAAGATCCGTTCACAGTGAACAGTCTTTGACAGATGGAGGAACAATGAATTCGGCAAAATGTAGTACATGGCGATATTCATTGACGGACAGGAAATCCGAAGAACGGAAGAGAGAATGGTTCATTTCGGATGACAGTGACAGATTGGTTGCCTCAGGCTATCAGAAGTCAAAAAGAAATCTAGGAGGCGTCCATCCTTAGGCAGTAACTATTAATGCTGACAGTTTCACGCAAGAGGAAGAAAAGGACCACTCGTGGAAGAATCGGTGCAGTCGCCCATGGACTCGTCGAATGGGGCGACTTGGTCTGTGAGCTGAAATCCTTTTGCTCTCTTGCTCGAACATGGTACAGAGCGAATATGGTAGCGAGTACACCCACATTGATCATTGCTGGAAAGATCACTATAGAAATATAGTCCTTCTTGTGTAGCGAAAGGACGACACATTGGATGGCCTCACACCACACTGTGCGGTCGAGCTGTGGTTTTTCTTCTTCCACTCATGGAACACGATCCCGCTATCAACAAGTAAGATCTGCCAAAACATAAAAGAGGATACAAATTCTTCGCCCCAGCTCATACTCATCCGAGCCAATAATCTGCATAAACTAGCGTCTCTCGGCAGAAACGAGAATCTCCTCCCCCCGATTCTCAAATTCAAGATACTAGTCCTCAGCATTGTGGTCATGCTCATCATCAGATTCTACATCTTCCTCTTCGTCGTCCTCTTCTTCCTCCTCACCTTCGTGCAAGAGTGCTTCTACTTGTTCCAATTGGCTGCGAGCTTCCTTGCCAATCGCATGAAGGGACGGAAGTATTTTTCGAGCATCAATTCGTTTCACAGACGGACAGGCTTCGGACAATTGTTGGTCCGTCACGGTCTCTTTACAACACGCCGGTCCCATGGCCAAAAACAAATCGCGAGCCACTTGCATGGCCTTGGCGTCACTAAAGGCCAATCCCCCCATGGTCCGTGGCAACATTAACTGTTCGTAAAACCGCTTGTACATGAGATAGGGAACTGCCAAGGAGGCATCTTCAATCAACTGCCGATCATCCTCGGTCAAATCTGATTCCTCCTCATGGGCATTTCCCTGTCCAATTTCCTTGATAATTTTCAACGCCCCATACAAAACGGGCAATTCCACACGTTGCTTCAAGGGTGGAAATTCGTCGTCCTCGCCATTATTTTGAGACAAGTCCAAGTCGACACCACGCAACAAGTCCAACGCTCGTTTCCGGACACGCCGATCTTTTTCATTCACGAGAATATGAAGCACCTCCTCGTCCTCCGCATCGTCCTGGTTGGACAATTGCAAGACGTGCTTGGGAGCTGCGTTTTGCGTTTCGGCATCACCCGCTTTGGACCGTTTCGCTCTTGATGCTGGACCTTTGGTGGTGGTGGACCCGCCATGGGTGTCACTCCTGCTGTTGCTTCGTGGTCGACGGGCCGGCGTTGTCTTTCGTGCCATGGTGGAGCAAGACTTTTTCTTCGTATTGTAGCCACAGACCCCCAAAAAAAGAAGTTGCGCGCAGGCCGGTCCACTGGCGATTTCAACGACATGCAAAACAATTGCCCTGCTACCATGGGGTTCGCCTTCTCTACCATAGCTAGGATTCCTCGCTTCTCCTCTAGTTGGTATTTCCCACCTATGTAGGTAGGAGTACTTTCCTGATATTTTTCTCTTCGGAAACTGGGAATGTGTAAGATACGTAGAGATCATTACATGATGTAGAGTTCCGCCCACAGTGGAAAGAGTTTATTTATTTGTGGCGGCAAGCTTTTTCATCCGAACCATGCCAACAAGATTGATCCATGGGTTTGTGTTCACATGTGGTGGACTAGGTACTCCTTGTGAGATGCAGTGCATCATCAAGGAGTTTCTATGTAAAACGGGGAAGCATTTTTTACGCTGGGACCGTATCCTTGAAGATCTGCTAGAGGCTCTTCGGGCAAAGATTGGAATGGTAAATGGCGTTCAAATACTCTTGGGTTAGCACGCATTGTAGGAACGACCATACCACGATGACAGCACCGCTTCCCGTCTGCTCAGCGAAGTTAAGCATCGTCGGGCCCGGTTAGTACTACGGTGGGGGACCACGTTGAATTTTGATGGGATGTCGCTCCTTCTCGTTTGAGATCACAGAAAAACTGTTTCTAGTAGAGACCTACGTTTTTTAGCGAGGTAGGTAGTGATCACAGATTGTGCGTCTGAAGAGCGACCATCATTTGGGCCAACTTCTGTGGTTCTGGTTGGGATCGGGGGAGAAAGTGAGACAGTTTGTTGGGTAGGGTAGTTTTTGGTCTTGGTCGACTCCCCATCAAGAGTCATACCAAAAAGTCTTCACCACTTTTTTCTTTCAACCAGTAAGATCCCCCCTTCACACTTTGGAAAGGCCATAGAGAGAGACCACAGAGAGACCTTTCTTTCTCATATCTCTTGCTTGGACGGCACTGTGGATAACGTCGAGTCCGAACCAGTCCAATCGAAGACGAGCCAACGATTCAATCTGGAACGTAGTATTCTTGTGAAACACCACCACCAGCAGCAAGCATGGCGTCGGCGATTGGGACTCGTCGCATGAGTTTCAACTTTTTGCAATCCAACAATGTCGAAAAATCACCCAATCGCAATTATGAAGTGGAGGGGTTGAAAGTCAAGTACGATGAATTGTGCAAAAACTTTAAGAATCTCAATGCAGCCTTGAAGAAACGTCATGAATCTCTCATGCAAACGGCCACGTCTCGGGTTGCGGTACGTACACACACACGCCGAAATGGCTTGCATGTTCTGTGTTTTTGTTGTTGTTGTTGTTGTTGTGGAAGCTGTGGTTGTTGAAGTTGGTGGTGGTGGTTGTTTGTGTTGGCTCCTCTTGCTCGTGGACCGTCAATCTGTCGATCCCAGTCCGTTCCACAATGTTTGTAGATACACTTGTTCTTTCTTCTTGTGGTCTGACAACAGTTTTGTCACTGGTGTATGTATATGTCTGTCTGTATTATTCCAGGTCGCCGAAGCCTTTTCGGCCATGAGTGAGGAGTCCCCGGCCTCGTATGCGACCAAGGCCAACGATACGGCCATGGTGGAATCACGCAAAAAGGATTTGGACCGGGCCAATGAGTTTAGCTCCAGCGTCATGGATTACTTTACCCTGTGGCAAAATACTGTCACGGCCCGCATCAATGCCGATTACAAAATGACGGATCAATTGCGTCGCGATGCCGATCATTATACCGACAAGGTCACCTCCCTCAAGACCCAAATTGACAAGTTGCAAAGTCAAGCCAAGCCGGTGCCTCAAGACAAGACGGAAAAGTTGCAACGCAATGAACAAAAGCATCAAGAAGCCGTGGGGGCCTACCATCGGTCCGCCAAGCACTTGATTTTGCTCATGGGAGAATTGGTCGATCGATCGTGGCGCGATTTGCATCCCTTGATTTTGAAATTGTTGCAATTTGATTTGGATCATCATTTTGACGAGAGTGAAAGTTTGCGCGATTTGCAACGGGCCGTGGACGATTTGCATCATTTGCAAGAGGACAATCAAATTCCCCCCGACAATCGATTCAATGATATCCAAAAGGCCAAACCACACGAATTGACGACCGGAGCGCCGTCGACGCGGGATCGGGTCCCTCAACCCTATGCCACGAGCAACGAACCCAACAAGTACGAAAATGTGGCACGTCGATCCCCCCAATCCTCTCCGAAAGGCAACAACCACAAGAAAAACAATCGGAACCGCGACAGGGATGACGAGGACGACCATCGACCGGCCATGCCACAAGCGCCACCTCCCGTATACCGCGATAATGATGACGATGACGATGACGACCGCCACAATAGTTACACGGCAGACGATGCACCTTCCTCCCCCTGGCCCCCCCAAAAAGAACAAGCCTCCTCGTCGCCGTGGCCGGAAGACGAAGCTCCATCCTACGAACGTCCCTACGATGAACAACGACCTCATGTGTTGCCCGATCGAGATCCTCAACCCTATGATATCAAAATGACGCCTGACTCTCCCGACTCGTCCTTTCATGATCCCGACGATGGACCGCCGCCGGCCATGGCGACGAGCAGTGACAGTGACGACCGCACTGCGCAACCCTATTCCAACAACAACAACAACGACAATGGCTATAGCATGAACGATATTGACGGTGACGACGATGATGACGACTTTCAAAACAGAAACAACGACTATGACAACACTCCCAACGACTACGACAACCAGTACGACAACGACAACAACAACAATGGGCAAGCGTACAACCACGACAACAATCCTCGGTACAGCAACGAACGGGAATACGATGAGGATTCGTTCAACAGTGGCAGCGGCAATGACGACCATGCTGATCGCCGTCACAATGACTACGACGACAACTATGGCCATGACAATTGGCAGGGCTTCGGCAATAACGACAATGACGGCCAAGATTACGACAATGGAGACAATGGACAAGGCTTTGGAGATGACAATGGTTTTGACAATCACGGCTTTGGCAACAACAATACTAATGGTTTTGACAATGACGGACAAGGCTTTGGCAACAACAATGATGGGTTTGACAACGATTTTGGTCCGGACGAGGAGGGAGGAGCGGCGCGCAACATGGGCCATGAGTCCAGTGAAAGTGGACCTGGTCGCATGCCATGGCGTCCTCCACGAGCTTCGGGCAAGGGAACCAAGCGTTCGGATGGAGACTCCCCGGGCAAAACGTCGCATGAAGAGTATGAAGCGGCCGATCCGGAAAAGTGGAAAGTCACCAAGGAGACCTTTTCCGGTGGCTTTGCCTATGTCACCTTGGGAGAGACAGAAGAACGACTCGGTTCCATCAAGAAGGGCAAGAAGGAATTCAAAAAGAACCCGGAAAAGTACAGTGTCATGGTGTACCAAACCGACATGCTGGACTGGCCTCTGGAACATCAGAGATACAATTATGTGCACCGTGCGGGTACCAAGGGCTATGTTCCCACGGGTACCGGGCAGGGCCACATGACGGTCTTGACGCAAACCTACGAACGCTTGCCACCGATGGAAAATAACGATTTGCCAATGGAATTCCGGGACGAGTATACCGATCACATGTCGCATCGCGGGTACCGGTTGCATTCGGACAAGAACAAGCCGCTCTTGCCCGGTCGTGGCATGGGTGTGGGCGATGCACCCGATCTCAAAATTATTGGCGACGTGGATCCATCCGATATTCATCAAGGATCGGTCGGAAATTGTTGGCTCTTGTCGGGTATTTCCTGTCTGGCCGAATTTGATGGTGCCGTCAAACACTTGTTCCGGAAAACGGAGCGATTGCACGAACGGCCTCTTCCGGAACCCAATCAATACATTATCACGTTGTAAGTCTTGTGTGTGTGTATGTGTCTGGATGAAAACTATTGCATCCCATGACGAATGCGCCTCATTTATCCTGTTTATTTTTTTTCTTGCGATCCACAAACAACACAGGTGGGATTTGGAAACGTGGACGGAAAAGGACATTGTGATGGACGAGCGTTTGGCGGCCAAGGCGGATGGGAGTGGTCAGCTCTTGGGCACGACGCCGTCGGAGGATGGTGAATTGTGGGTCTGTTATTTGGAAAAGGCCTTGGCCATTCATTGTGGTGGATGGGACAAGATTACCGGTGGTCAATGCACCCATGCCTGGGCCCTCATGACGGGCTGTAAGCAGCAGTACACGATTCGCATCAACAAGGATACAGGATTGTTTGCCTGTTATGGCAAGTACAATCCCAACACGCGGCAACATTCGAAATTGGCCAATTCACCGCACGATGGCGAAAAAAACATGTGGCCCAATCCGTGGCCCGAAGCCGGCGGTGGCGGTGACATGACACAGGAATTGACCGAGGAAGAACTCTTTATGAAAATGTGTGCCTGGGACGATGTGAATTTCATTATTGGTGCCGCCTGTACGGGCAAGAGTGGCGATGCCGGATTGGTGGACAATCATGCCTATTCGGTCTTGGAATGCCACAATGATGTGGCCGGTACCGATGTGGATTTGATCAAGGTTCGGAATCCGTGGGGCAAGGGTGAAATTGAAGATGGCGAATTTGATGACGACGGTCCCGGTTGGGATCAGTATCCGCAAATCAAGGCCGAACTAAAGCCGGTGGTGGCCGATGATGGAATCTTTTGGGTCACCAAGCAAGAATTCTTTCGATTCTTTTCCACCGTCTATCTCAGTGCTTCCAACATGACGGAATTCTTGGAGGATTAAAACACACCAAACGAAAAATGGAACGCACATCCACAACCGCTCCAACCAGAGATTTGATAGTATCCATGTAGGTTTAGATCAAAAAGTATTATGATGCAAGAAAGTTGCCATTGTTTCATTCATTCATATACACTCTAATGATAATCACACAAGAGTGTGCAGGTACTCGCCAGCATAGTCCAGCCTAGCTCCAATTGCCAAAAAGTGACAAAACCGACTACAGAACACCCAATTGATTTTCTTTGGTGAAGTGGAAACAGTCATGCCGGACCACTATGGTAAGGTTACAACCTCGCGAGATATGACGGTCCATATTATTGGAAACGATTATTCTTTCCGATAGGGAGTGATTGACAGGTCTTGGGACTTTGGGGGAGAAAGACCATCTGATTATGGTTGGGCCAAATTCGAGGTTGGACCCCAAAAACTGTCGCGTGTCTTTCAACTTTTCTTTTTTTTCTCGATCACTTGACAGAGCCATTTTGGAACCACTTTTGGTGTTTGTATCATTCGTTTCCCATACAGACCAGGCAAGCAAGAAGAGAGAGAAAGAGAGAAATCGCTGATATATCTGCATCCTCCGTATCCCAAGAGATTGGCCGTCGTTTCCAGTAGTAGTACTTCTTACCCCGTGCACATCTACCTAGGCGCTAGCTAGGCGCCAGATAGGCATTCTTCGAATTGCAATCGCAACAGTCACCCATTGTTCAAACAGTAAAAGGGGCCACTACTTTAAAAGACCTAACAGGGGTTCAATCCCCGCCCCCAAGGATGTTTCTGAAACGTAGTTATCGTAGCATGATTGTGCACATGGGCACTCGGCACCTCTTTATGATACACTATTATTTTACCATTAAACCCTGATAATTTTATTCAGAGCTATATTCTATTCTTGCCCTTGCCTCTAATTGTAGGTATAGATCCCGCCGGCACATCCACTGGGCCGCCTGGTCTCATAGCCATTTTAGCCAGGAAAACTGCAGTATCTTGCCCCTTTCTAACCCAATCCACAGGAGTCTTATCGCCTTCGTCGCATCTTTCAACGCAATCCTCTCGATATTTTGTACTGCCGTATGTAAATTTTTTTTCTTTCATAGCCCATTAAAATCTACGATTGGTGGATCGAGTTAGGTTTTTGGCTAGGTGGCCGGTGGACTGAGATCCACCAAATAAAACAGTGAACAAAAACAGATGCACCCACTCTTTTCTTCTTTACAGCATGATCCATTTTCCATCAACGCAGGTTTGACCGCGGCATTCTGGGTACTTCTTCCTGATTTCCTTCAACTTTCGCATATGCTCCCACCCCTGCTTCGCAAAATCCATGAAACGATCACCACTTGTATTTTCCGGGAAGGTGTCCTGGTTGACATAGGGAGCCATCTTGGACACGACGATACAAGCCTCTTCGTTGGTGAGACCGTGCACCCGTTCTAGGTCCAATTCCCAAGCGGAGCCAGCATCCACCACCGCCCGAATCTTGAGATGACCCTCTGTGGGTAAGTTGTCGCGTTTCTTTTGTTTCTTACGGGCGCACTTGGATGAAATTGAGATGCCGCTCGTACTCGAGTCGTCCGAAGACTCCGACTCCATACTGGTTTTCGAGGTCGTCGGCAATGTCGTCTGCGTCGTTTTGTGCTTGAAGAGCCGTTTTGCCGTTGCTCCTCCAGCAGGACCTTTGGTGTCTGATCCAGCCGCGTTGACTGAGTTCCCCTGCAAGATGTCTGTAGACGGTGGATCTGTGGTAGCCATTGTTTTGAATGTAAACGGTGTCAAGGTCGTACTGCAGGAGATAGTTGGGCATTTTGACGTGTAGTGTGCACCAACACCCAGGAGTACATAACAGAGGGGTGTACAACGATTTTCTCGTATGTAGGATTCCTACCCAATTTTTCGCCGCGCGCGCCATGCCTAAAGTCTATGCTCGTCCCCCAACGATAGGTTTTCCCTTAAGCGGCTGGCGCCGCTTTACTCGTTATTCCGCGGCAGAGCGATTAGGGATTCGGGTTAGCTAGAGATAAGTAGTTTCGTATCCAAGACCAATGACTGTAGGAGTGGAGATGGCTTTACTAGTGTCTATTCTACCCCGGTTTGTCCTCATATGAGGACAGCGCTTGTCCTCATATGAGGACAATCCTACTAAAATCATATCTACGTAGACCACAGTAGCTTTTGTACGAAGCTATCGACAAAAAATGTAACCCAACCATGGGAATCTGCCGTTCTACCAAAAAAATGAACAACTAAAATAGAAAAGTAATAGACCACAATCAACCATTATGTTCTATGTTTATGTGGCAAGACACTACGTGTGTTGGAAAATGCATCCATCCAGTTTATGTAGGGCAAATCCAACCATTTTGTCGAGGGAGTTCAACTGTCTTCACAGACATTGGCGGATTTGAGTCTCCCACTGCACTTTCCTGGTTCCCTGAAGGTGTCTGTGCTTCCTGTACATGAAGTGTTGGGGTGCAGGAGGCTCAGACGCCGCATTTGACCCTGTATTGGTGTCGAATGCTGTTACGGTCTCAGAATTTTCCTCTGTGGTGATGGAGGCTTGTTTTGGCTGAATTCTCTCAATCTGATGCCTCAATCAGGCAAAGGACAACTGGTCATCAACACTAGGGATAATAACACTCATCAGGTTGATTGTCTTCTGTTTTATCCCCTCCAAACACTCAGTTTAGAAAATCACCATCGCTCCAACATGGATGAATTCTGTTTTTGATACTGTATCGTCACTACTCATCACAATTAAAGCATGAGAATATCATGGAGTACGTTTTCAAGTATGGAGATTACGAATCTGAACTTAAAAACCACTTAGGAGTACATGATTGATTTGATATTATTCTTTTGAAAGTGTACTCATATGAGGATTTGTCCTCATATGAGTACCGGGGTAGAATAGACACTAGAGCTGTAGGAAACCCTCTCCTAAACCCAAGCTGGATGGTAGGCCAGAGGGCGGGAGAGGTGGGAGCGTTAAACTAGACTATCAATCCGACAGGCGTTGTTTCGTTGCTCTCCAACAGAATGAGAAAAGGCCTAAGCCTAAGCCATTCGTTGGCTAGCAAACGAATCCAAGACTTCAACGACTGTCGCAAACTTCATGGGCGTAATCTGGTGGCACGTGCTTCCGTTGGCTTTTTCAATTTATTAAGGTTGGGGTTCATCGCTCTTTCCCGCTGCATTCTCGAGGCCAGCGGCTGGCGCCGCTTTACTCGTTATTCCGCGGCAGAGCGATTAGGGATTCGGGTTAGCTAGAGATAAGTAGTTTCGTATAGTAGTATGAGTACCTCGGCGGTCAACAACACTCCGAAACCTCGCATGGGTGTCTTGTTGCGGCAATCCATGGTGGAAAAATCACCGCATCGACATGCCCAATTGGATGCCTTGCAACAAAAGTACAAGGAGGAATTTTGTCCCCAACTGCGCTCTTTGCGCACCGCCTTGAAACAACGTCATGCCGCCATGGTTCAAACCGCCCAGGCCCAAGCGTCGGTACGAACCAACGAAAACACATGGTACATTGGGTTCCGTTTGCTTTTTTGGCAGTCTCACACAGCGTTTTGGTGTTCTTGTTGCGGTTCTTCTTCTTCTTCTTGGACCTAATACGTATATACAATAATAGATGGCCGAAGCCTTGTCGGCACTGAGTCATGACACTCCCTATGCCACGTCCATGGCCGACGCCACACAAGCCTTAAGGACCGTGTCGCAAACCACCTTGGATCGTCGGGCGGTCGATTCTCAAACCAAACTGTTGGACTATATCGACTTGTGGCAGTCCACCGTCACGACGCGGATTCAAAATGACATGCAACAGACCAATGCCTTGAGGCGGGAAGTGGACCATTACACCACCAAGGTCGATGCCTTGCATCAGGCCAAGATTCGCAAACTCACCAAGGGACAGCAACAAGAGTTCGCCCCCGGCGGGAGTGGCACGGAAAAGATGGACCGCAACGAACAAAAGTTGCACCATGCGCAACAGGTCTATCGCACGGCGGCTCGCGAACATTATTGGATGTTGGACGAAGTGGTCAATCGGTCCTGGCGGGATTTGCATCCCATTTTGCTCCAATTGTTGCAACTCGATACGGCCCTGGCCAAGGATAGTAGTTCTCGCACTGTTTTGGACAAGTATGAAACGGCCCTGGCGGCCATTCAACGACAGGTTCAGCAGCAACAGCAGCAACAGCAACAACAAAGTGGAGGACCCTTGTCAAAACAACGATTGCAGTCCATTGCCACGGCGACGCCGCAGGAATTGAATCCCAATCCG
Source organism: Epithemia pelagica (assembly GCA_946965045.2). NCBI lineage: Eukaryota > Bacillariophyta > Bacillariophyceae > Surirellales > Surirellaceae > Epithemia > Epithemia pelagica. The sequence goes on along the minus strand of OX337238.1, from coordinate 513,696 downwards.
TCGACTTCCTCGTCCGCCTTGCGGTCCTCTGCGCCCGGACGAAGCAGCACTTCTTCTTCTCCGTCGTCTCATGGAGGAGGAGGACCACCACCACCCGTTACTATTCGCACTCCCACCACTTCTACTAATCGAAAGAACCCTTTGTCCTCCTCACCCCAACAACCTCGCTCAACGTCTCAACCCCGAACCACTCGACCCGCCTCACCCTCCCGACGACAAGCGTCACCACCACGATCGTCGTCTCGACCCACTCGTCCGTCTTCGCCATCCCGACGCTTTTGGGGTGGCAACAACCACAATAACAATAATACTCGATCGGAACCAGCACCTCCTCCGGAATCACGAAGCAGCAGTACACAGCGGTATCGTCCCAACAAGAGTCCGGGTCGGCGAGGCTCGGCCGGGTTCCAGAATAACAACAACAACAACAACACTGGCAGCACCAATCCGGCATCTCCTTCTTCCAAACGAAAACCAATCGTCACTCTGCCCTGGCGAAACAACAACAACTCCAACAACAATAACACGCCCTCCGTTTCGGTAGTTCCTGCGGCATCCGCTCCCACCAAAAACAGCAGTCGGCCCCAACCCACCAAATTGTTTCCACGCCACAAGAATTCCGCTGCTGCTGCTCCTGCTGCTCCAGCCTCTCCGAGAGCCGATCGTCGCGATATGGAACCTCGAGCGCCCCGTACCACGGGCAAGGGTGGCAAGGTTGCGGCTTCCTCGCCCTCGGCCGCGCACAACCATAACAACAACCACAGCAATAGTCCTTGGGCCGGTGCCGATCCCGCCAAGTGGAAATTTTTGGAACAACACTTTGCCGGTAGTTTTGTCTTTGAAGAAAAGGGCCAGAGCGAACAAGTCATGGCACCCATTGCCAAGGGACGGGACAAATTTCGGGCCGATCCGGACAAGTACCTGTACTTGTTTTATCAATCCAACATGCTGGAGTGGCCCACCAATCAACAACGGTATACCCTGATTCATCGCGAGGGCAGCAAGGGACATGTGCCCACCGGAATTTCGCCCCGAGGTCCCATGACGATTTTGACGCAGTACTACGAACGACTTCCACCCTTTCCGCAACACACTTTGCCCAATCAATACCGGGATGCCCATACCGATCACATGACGCATCAACGACGCAAATTGCATTCTCCCAAAAACAAACCCATTCTCCCCGGGCGAGGCATGGGGGTGGGCGATACCCCCAACCTCAAGATTATTGGCGACGTGGATCCCTCGGACATTCACCAAGGAACGGTGGGAGATTGTTGGCTCTTGTCGGGCATTTCGTCGTTGGCCGAATTTGACGGAGCCATTAAACACATTTACCGAAAAACGACCAAACTGGAGCAACGGCCCCTGGACGGACCCAATCAATACATTTTGTCACTCTGGGACCTGGAAACCTGGACCGAACGAGATATTGTCGTGGATGAACGATTGCCCGTCACGGCCGATGGAACGGGACAGCTCTTGGCCTCCCGACCTTCGGAGGACGGAGAATTGTGGGTCTGTTATTTGGAAAAGGCCTTGGCCATTCATTGTGGTGGATGGGATAAGGTGACGGGTGGACAATGCACTCACGCCTGGGCCCTCTTGACGGGTTGCAAAGAGCAGTATACCATTCGAATCAATCCGGCCACGGGCAAGTTTGCCTGTTATGGCAAATACAATCCGCACGAACGACGATGGGCTCGCCATGCCAATTGTCCGCACGAAGGCGAACAGTCGTTGTGGCGCAATGCCTGGCCCGAGGTGGGAGGCGGCGGTGGTCCCAATGTCGAACTGACTCAAGAAGAACTATTCATGAAAATGTGTGCCTGGGATGACGTGAATTACATTGTCGGTGCCGGATGTTCGGACAAGAGCGGAGACGCTGGATTAGTGGATAATCATGCGTATTCGGTCATTGAATGCCACAATGACGTGGCTGGAACTCCCATTGACTTGATCAAGGTCCGCAATCCATGGGGCAAGGGAGAAATTGAGGATGGAGAGTTTGACGATGACGGTCCTGGCTGGGACAAGTATCCCCAAATTAAACGAGCATTGAATCCGGTGGTGGCCGACGATGGAATCTTTTGGGTGACCAAGGATGAATTCTTTCAATTCTTCTCCACCATTTACCTCAGTGCTTCCAACATGACGGAATTCTTGGAAGATTGATTGCACTCTTGTTGGTCTTATGCTGTGTATTATACGTTCTTTCTGCATTCCTTCTTCCAATGGCTCCACATCTGTTCATGACGCTACATGAAGCGGTCCACATCAATTGTATAGCTTTCGATAAAAAGAGAAACTAGCATATCATCATTCTATATACGGAAAGCCTGACTCACGTCTCTATCCCCGCAATGTACCCAAATTCTCTCGCTTCCACTTTCTACCATGGACGCGCTTTTGATACTGTGAATCGAACAACCATATAGTCTTATATCCACTCATCCTGCCTGTGGATCACAGAGTGACGTGTGTGTGTCAGTGTGTGTGTGCTCGTGTCGCCATAGGGTCGTGGGTGGGAGGCTCGAAGGAACACACCATTTCTCCGTTTTTCGTGGCACACATTGAGAGAGAACGACTCTTTCCACATGTTGCTTGCCTGGGTAACAACAAGACAACGAAGCTTTACCGTTGATGTTACGAGCATATATGTGTGTCTTGTTATTGTCCATTGTCGTGGACCGCCGTATCCGGTTCATGACGGTCCCATTGTTCGTTTCCTTTTGTTGTTATTAGTGTGGTTGGTGCTGTGGTTGGTGGAGCGGTCATCCACCACTTGATAGTCGTCGCTTCGTCGACCATCACTCGCGGCCAAATCCATGTGTTTGCGACATTGAAAATGGGTCGTCATCCAATTGGTATTCGTTGACGCTGAGTCCGAATGATACACTTGACCATGATATCCATCCTCTTGTTCCAAGGCCTCTTGTGTTTGGCGCCGTAACTCGGCCGTTGCGGCTTGTTCTTGAGCCCGACGATTCATGCGGTCGGCCAAGGACCCTTCTCCCTTGGTGGCGGCTGTTTGTTGTAGTGGAGTATTACTGCTGTTGCTACTCAAGCGACTTTGAAAGGCCGAGAGTTTGGACAAGAGCCGATCCTCCTCCTTGTGGTGAGCCGTTTTTTGTTTCAAAGACGTGGTGGATCTCCGTGATCCGGCGGCAAATTGGGATTGCGATCGCATTGCTTGCAACAAACTAGCACCATTGAGCTTTTTGGGTGGCTTTCGATTCTTGTTGTGGCTTGTATCGGATGGATCCATGGTGTGGTTGTGGTTCTTTGTTGTTGTTGTAGGAGGAGCCGACACGTCCGGAGGGTCGTCGTCGGTACGAGACTTGCTGTGGCTATTGTCGGGGAGGGATGGAGGCTGTTGGGTCTTGTTGTGTGAGGTGGTTCGTTCTCCAGGAGGAGGAGGATGCTGCTCGACTGGTGGCTCCCGTTTGGCGGCGGCTATTCGAGTAGTAGGTTCCGTGGAAGAATGATTGGTTGCTGGTGGATCCTTGTGGTTGCGGCGAGCTTTGGTTTCTGTTTCTTCTTTGTTGTTGTTGTTGTTGTTGTTGTTGTTGTTGTTGTTGTTGTTGTTGTTGTTGTTGTTGTTGTTGTTGTTGTTGTTGTTGTTGTTGTTGTTGTTGTTGTTGTTGTTGCTGTGGTCCTCCTCCTCCACAGGCACAACCGGAGGAGTAGTCGTTGCAGCCGTGCGTGCTTTCTTGCTTCGTTTTGGTTTGACTAGTGCATCGTTTTCTTCTTCCTCTTGACATTCTTCACCAAACGACAAGACATTGACATTGAGTGTCCCACGACGTTTGGACTTGTTGTTCTTTTTCTTGTTGTTGTCAAAATGATTGGTCGATTGCGATTGTTTCCAGGGCACGAGATGGTCGGGCGTTGGCACCAGGGGAGTGGCCAAAAAGCTGGCATCCAGAATGCGACTGCTGGTAATCCGAGGAGCGTCTTCATAGTCCCCCGTAGTACTGCTGCCCATGCGCAAGGCATTGAACATGGTCGGTCCACTGCCGCCTCCCGCCAAGCGTCCCACAATCACGTGATGGCCATCCAAATGCGGCGTCTCTTGCAAGGTGATAAAAAATTGGGCCTGCAAGCGAGACTGATCCACGGGCGACATGTCATGACTCGATTGTGGTGGAACGGGCAAGGCCATGGCCACGAGGCCCCGACGATGAAACCGGAGGCGCGAATGCAATTCGTACCGTTGTCGTTCCAACGCTCGAGGTCCATGACTGTACCGAGGATAATAGGTTTGACTCCAAGACTCGGTTCCAGTCGTCGTATTGGTAGTCGCGTCGTTGTCGTCGTCGTCCATTGGCAGGGGACCTCCAATACTCGATTCCCAAAGCGTGGTGCCAGCAGTCGACTTGCGGGTCGTTGTGCTTGTGGAGGTTGTGGTCGTCGTTGGAGCCTTGGATCCACGCTTTCGTTCTTCGTGTCGTCGTCGTCGAATGGCTCCGCCTTGAATCCAACTGGCATGGCTGTTGTCAGTGTCGTCGGGTGGAGCCATGACAAGAGTGTCATTGTAAAAGCCATCGAGGAGCAATTGCAAAAAGAAGTGAGTGGCCGTGGGACATTCGCGACACCACAATTCCATATCCAATGGCCCGTGCGTGGTTTCCAATACGACGCGACCCGTTGTGGCGGGTTCCGTGGCATAAATGGTACTCATACTAGACTGTCTCTTTGTGTGTGTGCGTGTCGGTTGGTTGGTTTGGTGGTTGGCACAACCACACAACAAACACGGTGTTGGGGCTAGTAGCGTCGTCCCACACGCACAAAAAAGCGTCTCGCAGTATTCTCGTCTTTTCGTTGGACCACCTTCTCTCCGACCTTCTCTCGGACCTTCTCTCACCAGCACAACGGCGCGTGCAAGATCAATGGTTCTCCGGTTTTCGGTTCTTCTCTCGCTTCTCTCTCTCCACGTTTTGTTTTTATATCGTGTCGTCTCAATATCAAAAAAAAAAAAGGAACAATCTATTTTAACGCTGCCGCGCGTACCCGCTAGGGTATCGTCGACCGACGCGCCCGGCCTCAGAAAACTAAGGCGAGGACCGTGTCGTCTCAATATCAAGTTTCGCTCATGGTGTCGGTCTAAATATGGGGTGTGGCCCCTCCTTAAACGGGGGCATGACACTTCTCTGCCCCCAAGTTATGTTCCCCCCTCTTCAAAAGGTATCTTTTTCTCAAAGAGATGCGAACTCTGTTCTGTCACGCGTCACGCGTCACAAAGAATCCGTGAAAGATCTCGTAAACGACGATTTTGAGAGTTATGGAAGAATCATCCCCGATAACTTCATAAGGAAGAAAAGAAAGAAAGGAAGAACCACTCTTTTGCTCTGTAGAGATCGACCACAACAGGAGCTCTCTCATTCTCATTGCTTCGAATAATAATACCAGCGCCAAACACAATGACAGACAACGCCAAGGACGAGGCTACCACCATGGACCACCACCACAACAAGGACGACACCGACCCACCTGCCACCACCCAAGCACAACAACAAGCACAAGAGCAAGTGGTCGTCGAAGTGGATCCGGTACAAATGATTTCGATTCGTCGTCATGGGACACGAGAGCATACCGACGCGGAACTGCACACGTGGATCCAACAGTATACGGCCGGTCAGGTGCCCGACTATCAAATGGCGGCCTGGCTCATGGCCGTGTGTTTTCATCCACTGTCGCCTCGGGAAACGGCCACCTTGACCGACGCCATGGTCCAATCCACACCCGGTGGACCCTTGGATTGGTCCCGTGTATGGAACCACCAGAACCATTCACTGGACGACACGAAACCGAACCAATCCAAACGTCATGCTTCATCATCATCCGTACCATCATCGCCTCGTCATTTGGTGGACAAGCACAGTACAGGTGGTGTGGGGGACAAGGTTTCCATACTCTTGGTTCCGCTCGTGGCCAGTTTGGGTGTGGCCGTGCCCATGATTGCCGGCCGAGGGTTGGGTCATACCGGTGGGACTATTGACAAGTTGGAAAGCATTGCCGGATTCAACACGCAATTTTCTTCGACCAAACAATTTCAAGACCGCGTCCACCACGTCGGATGTACCATTTGTGCCGCCGGCCCCTCGCTGTGTCTGGCCGATCAAAAACTCTATGCCCTGCGCGATGTCACGAGTACGGTCCAAAGCATTCCCTTGCAAACGGCCTCGATTTTGTGCAAAAAAATTGCCGAACATCCCGCCTCCCTCGTCTTGGATGTCAAGTATGGATCCGGGGCCTTTCAAGAAACGGCTCGCGAGGCGGCCGAATTGGCCACCAGGTACGTGTATACGTGTCGTCGTAGTAGTAGTTGGAGGATCCGGATCCTCTTTACCGGCTGACGATTCGAGCGAGTGGTTTGGCAGGACATGAATGTATTCTTACCATGTGCTTCTTTCCATGTCTGTTTGTGTGGCACATGTGTGTGTTGGTCGTCGGTTGTTTCCATACTTGGATGATATCCTCATTCTATACTACTGGAACATGTACGAATCCCAACAGCATGGTGTATACAGGTCATGCACAAGGATTGAATCCGACCACAGCCTTTTTGACACAAATGCATCAGCCCTTGGGATATGCCATTGGCAATTGGTACGAAATTCAAGAATGTCTCGAAATCCTCCAGGGCGGAGACAGTTTGCAACAGGCCCAAGACCACTGCAGTTACGATTTGATTGCCCTCACATGTCTTTTAGCGGGACAAATGCTCGTGCAAAGTGAATTGTATCCCAACCAGTCCTTGGACGAGTTGGTCCAACTGGCCTACGATACCTTGCAGCAGGGCAAGGCCTTGGACAAATTCCAGGAAATGGCATTGGCCCAAGGTGCCGATCCGGACCAAGCCTCCTCCTTGTGGTATCCCGATCCGCACGTCTTGTATCGACCGCATGTCGTGCGGGCACCCTGTACGGGTCGCGTCACGGCCATGCACACCCGACAATTGGGCTTGGTGGCCGTCGCCTTGGGGGCGGGACGACAAGTGGCGCAGGATTCCGTCGACCCTCATGCCGGTATTTTGGTACGGTGCAAAATTGGGGACTGGGTTCACCGCGGGGACGACGTGTTGATGGAATTGTATGCACCGGACCAAAGTCAATTGCAACGACAAGTGAGTACTCTGAGTAGTACTGGCAATAGTAGTAGTGGTGGAACCCTCGTGGACCAAGCGGCGGCTTGTATTGTCATTACACCCTCCAACGACGACGACACGGCCGCCGTGGAGTTGCAACCGGTCGTGACCCATGTCGTCACCTTGGATGAGGGTGTTCAAGATCTGCCTCCGACAAGCTTGCCGCCCATTGTCCAAGACTTGTATCAGCAAGCCTCGAATCGATGCAACCGTCGTCGTCGTGATGATCGTGATGGTCGCTCCTCACAGCAGCAACAGGCGGAGGCCTCCTAGAGACGTGGGATTGGTGCGTTCCCACATGCATACATGGCTTACAATTGCTGGAGAGACGTACTGCGGCAGTACCCATGTTCTACGATACCCACCTAGAGAGTAGAATGTTCCAGACTGGGTCACACCCAGTGAGTTGGTGGACGGTCCTCTCCCACTCATCTACCTACCTAAACGAACTGGGGGACGCTACGACGATTCAGTGGATTCCATTCTGAGACCTTTGGATCGGATCGAAACCTCTGATGGGATGAGAGAGAGTTCTAGCTAGAGGTAGGAGTATGTCCCTTCCTCTCATGGTGCTTTCCATTCTTTTACCTGGTAGGCTCGATAGCATCATTAGTTGTTCCCTGACGCATGTCTTTCGTGCTGAGGTCAGTGTTCAGACTCATGTCACCTTTGTCCAACTCTGCGTTGAGTGAGAAGGGGGGGTGTAATCACTGACCACATACACGTTTGACTCCGCGCAAGCCCATAAGTGTCTTTCTTCGCCAATGACAATGCCGGGGGGAAAGATAAAAAAATGGGGAGTGTTTGTTTGGATCCCGCCAATCTGATCCCCCAGACTGAACTGCAACTAAGCCCCCACACATTAGATTCACCTCACCATTTCACCTTTTTCTCCATCTGAATCGGGAAGGGCGACAACAGAGTGCAAATACACATCCTGAGGATGATCCTTGATTACCTAGGATTTGAGACGATGGAATACACATCATTTCTGAGGCCTAGTTGCCATATCTCGGACGAAACAGTTTCTGAGGCGAAGTTGCCATCTCGGACGTGACAACTGTTCAGCTTGAATCGCTGAGCTAGTGATTTTAGTGCATCTGCTCCAGAGAAATAGTTTCAAAATTCATTATAAATTATGTATAAGGTACAATTACCTTGTCTATTCTTTTTTATGTATTCGGCGGTCAGTCGTAGACCGGGCAAAAGGAGAAGTAGTATTCCGCTTAAACGAAACTGAAGGGAGGTGGCGGTAGAGCTTGGTGTGTTGGCAAGGTGTTCTTTGACTTGTTCCTCATCCACCTCACATCGATTTTATCCACAGATGGAACATGAGATCTCTTGAGAGACTGAGCAGCTTCCAAAAACAGTTTTTCTTCGGGGCTCAAAATAGCACGACGGTACTCGTTCTGCTGTGTCAAACAGGGCTTGGTCTTGACCAACGCCTTGACTGGACTGACTTTGGTCTTGGCAGCGGATCCAGGCTTTCTTGTCATGAACCGAAAATGTCCTAGCTGAGGGGCAGGTGAAAGAGGATTTCCAGCAGGGACGCTTCGTGCCATTCGGCATTCCTGCGAGATGACGGATGGTGATAACGTCTGTGATACTACAAGAGGATGTAGTGGAATGTTGGGCACTTGTCTGTTTTGAAAGTACACTCCCGATCCAATCTTTGATTCCTTTGGAGCACTATCCTCTTGCCTCGACTCGGGAAGGATGGACGTGTTCCCGCATCCTCTCCAACTCCCATGATTGACATCCGAGGAGTTTGGGCGCTCAGGTGAAACAACTGGAACCCAGTTTTTGGATAAAGCACCACCATTAACACCCATCTTCTTGAGCGTGAAAGCTATAGCGTAAAGATTTGTGGAGATTCAAGATATGGCGAAAGCCTGTGGTCGGACGATGTTATGAGAACTGAGAATGATTCTCACAAACTAATTCGGAGAGTGTCATTATTTGCTTCACAGGGAGCCCAGTGAAAATGGAGGAAAACGTTTGTGTCCTAGACTCTCAGACTCCTTAAATTAGCCAATCAGATGGCTCGAAATCGGCGGAACGTTCAGACGTATTTGGCCTCCTGTCTGGGACGCATAGGCCTCTTTTTGGGAGGTTCGACTGCTCTTCCTTGATCCGCATTCGAACGTCCCAAAAGGAGTTCCAAAAATTTTCGTTCCGACCCATAGACAAATCTTCGATCTTCGCACACAAAGATCATGGCACCTCGTTCCGAATCCCACCGCAAGAAGCTGGTTTGCCGTTGCTTTGGCTGTCGCCCACCACTATGACAGCCAAGCTCTTTTGAATGCCGCTGTTGCTGCTGCTGCCACTCAACAGGCGCAGACAGTCGAGAGAGCAGAGCAAGGACGCTTTCGAAGAGAAGTCATCGGACACCAGAAAGAATCGTTCTGGTACCGCATACGGGAATATGGAGATGACCTCGAATTCCTCCACTTTACCGCTTTCTCAAGAGAGGCCATCAGCGAATTGGTGGAGCTAACGAAAGACATAATCACATCTACGAGCATTGATCCACGATGCGGTTTACCAGAGGAACGACATCTTCGTCGACGTCGTTTCGATCCGTATGATATCACAGTGATGGCCATCAAATGGCTAACGTCAAGATCAGAGGTCAAGAACCTCCAAACGCAATTTGGGGCTACCAAGACACAGTTCGAGAACTGCGTGTATCTTGGCTTGGGTGCAATCCTCAACGCACTCTACGACAACGACAAGGCACGAGTTTTCTGGGACATGTCGGTTGAAAATCTTGAAGAGCAAGCGTCATTGACAGCAGCTTTCGTGCGCATCCTTTATGTTGTTGGGATGATGGATGGGCTCAAGCTTGTCACCTTGGAGGATCCTGATCCGACAATCCAAAACCGCGACTACAACGGATGGACAGGTGACACGAACCGTAATTGCATCTTTCTATGGTCACCATCCGGAAAAGTCACTCATTTGGGAGGACTTACGCTTTTTCGTGAGAGGACGACCGGATTCAGAAACCTGGAGGATCTGGATCCCAGCTTTGGGACTATTCTTGTCTTCATTTTCACCATCAGAGTCATTCTTTGTGGCATGTCCAATGAATTCTTTGGCTGCAATCTTGTCTTTGATTGCCTTCGCACGAGTGATGTTAGGATGCGGCTCCGCGTTGCCCGTAGGCTTTTTCGCGAAGCACATCTTCTCAAACTTTCGTTTGATGGCTTCCCAATCCCGCTTGTACTTTCTATTGGCCAGTTTGATGAATTCAGCTGCAACGGCCTCCCACATTTTTTTCCATTCGGGACAGCGAACGTTTACAATGTCGAGGAGGAGATTCGTCTCCTCTTGGGTCCATTTCTTCGACCCCGTTTTACGACCCTTGTGCTTCTTCTCCTCGTTCTCGTTATCAGTCGTGTTGGAATCTTTGGTACGTTGGTTCTCTTCTTGCGATGACATCGTGATTCTTGTTGATTTGAACTGACTCTTGCGACTTGTGACGAGAAAAAAACTATGATCGCATTGCCAAATCTCGTGAAGCGTATCCGGAACCTACATAGATGGGCTAATTCCTACGAAGGTCAGACTGCATAGATCTGGGACTCAAGAGGGGGGCAAACCGTTTGTCTCCCAAACTCCCAATGGGGGAATTGGGATTCGAGGAGTCTAGGACACAACCGTTTTCCTCCAATGTGAGAGCGACCTGCCAGATTTGCGAAGATGCACAGTACTCGGTGTCAAAACTAACCCGGAGGTGAAGATTCTTTCTTAGAACTGACTGACCCTGCTGACTGAACTGTGAACCAACCTGCGCACCGTGATGTCACCCTCGCCAACAACAACGAGATACCCGCTTCCCTACAGGCTTCAAAAGATGCAGATTCATTGGTGCACCTTGGACACCACCGTCCACCAACCACCGTCCATCGACCACCGGGTCAGATGTCACTTCAAAATCCCGTTCTTTTCATCGGCAGAAGCAAGCACGAGACTTAACCTCTTTTAACACAGACCGAAGAGAATAGTTGACGTTTCTGAGAAGAGAATCTGCAGTCTGCGGCACATAAATTGCAGCCATGATCAACAGCTTGTGAAAATGCGCTCGCTGGTTTCGGAATGCAAAAGGCTTTTCGTGTCACATCCACCCAAGACCCAAGATCGTTTTGCGAGTGTTCTGGAGAACCTCCTCCTCTTCCCTCGTCCCTCGAGGTACTTGAAGCCATCTCTATACGACGTACGACGGCCAAATCCTCTCTCTCCCCTAAAATGTCTACTCTCGTAGCTAGAGGCACACTATGAAGTACGAAGAACGAAGACATACTCCTGATGGGAGATGGGACTGACTGGACTGATGCATACTCGTGCATCCACTATAATACTACGCGATTCGAGACCCAGTCAAGAAGAATACTACTGCAGTTGTATTTTTGCGTTATTCTAGGAGTAGGTAGGTAGTTGTAGAGGAGAGCACGTAGCACGTCTTCCTCCTCCACTAGTCTCTACTAGGGCGACGGATCTAAGAGTGATCCTACACGATGCAGCAACCAACCGCTACTCCTCCTAACATAAAAGTCTCTCTCTAGCTAGTAGAGGAGTACTACCTACTCGTGGAGCTACGCCTCTCTCTAGCTAGGAACTAGGAATACACGGAATAGGAGTACTCCTCTAGTACTCCTAGTAGAGAGGTTTTCTCCTTTTCTTGGGGTAGCAATCCTAGCAATAAGAAATAGTGGGCACGTTAGGGATGAGGATAACAAACTGTTACCCCCACATTATCCCCCCATCACCATCACTACCTTACACCTGCTCCACCCCCTCTCCTTCACCCAGTTTTCATTTCCTCAGAGCCGACGCGGACCATGGTGAAAGACGGCATTGATCTGGAGAAAACACGGAACAGCTTCTATCCCATGCGTTGATTTTCTACGTAGAAGCGACAACCACGCTCGTTGTACGACAATGCTACGGCGCCAACAAACCCCTCCGCACCATCATCATGGACGACGACAACAACGTCTTTGCAAAGTGGTGTTGTTGATTATCATCGTTGTGGTTGGATTTGGATGTCTCTGCCTTCCCTTCCTCTTGATTTCGCTCGATCCATTCTCTTCCAAGACTCTTGATTTGAAACGGCACGAAGCATCGGTTGTGAATTATGCCGAAAGTTTATCTTCCAAGGGTGGTTCCAAATCAAAGAGCAACGGACCGACTGACGACAATCGATCCGTGAACGCTACGACAGCAAGTCAAATGAACCAAGTTCGCCATGACAGTCAAAATCCTAAAGAACAAATGAATGTCCAGAGAAGAATCACAGTCTTTTATCACATGTTTGCCAATCCCAACAAGAAATTACCCAGTAAGCAGAATCAAAATGTGGGTGGAGCTCGATCGGTGCTCACCAAGGAGCAGACCATGGGCATTGTACAGGAACAGCTACACCAAATTGCTCATGCGGCATCGCTTTTCAGAAACCAAAGCGACTACAATCATCATTGGGAGCTGCGATTTGCATCGGTTGGGGAAGAAGGAGTGATTAATAGTACGTGGATCAAAGATTCCTTTTGTCACGAGCACGATTTGGAGTGTCACTCGTTGGGACATGTCCGGGAGGGACACGAGGAAGTAACCCTGCAACACTTGTACAACTTTTGTGTCGACCATCCTGACCAAACGGTCATCTACGTTCACACCAAGGGAACCTTTCATGCACATGTCGACAATCACAAATGGCGACACTTTTTGACGTCTGCCGTGTTGAAACCAGCCTGTTTGTTCGCCCTCCTACATGAACAACAGCAATGCAATGTGTGTGGACTCCAATTCTATCCAATGTGGATCCCCATGTTTCCGGGGAATTTCTTTGCTGCGCAATGTTCGTATATACAACATCTCTTACCCGTAGCGGAGCATGCTTCAAAAATGAGTCAACTCATTCAAGCCATCCAAGTTGGACGAAACGAACCCAATAAACTTTGGAGTACCTTGGTGTACAAATGGCAACGCGATGTCTTGGGTGCCGATCGGTGGTCTCGAGAGGCCTGGGTAGCTTCCCATCCCCAACTAGTACCCTGTGACATGGCGGGCAATCTCACGCAACTCTTCTTGACTGTACCCGAGTCTCAAGGCGTGGAGCACATTGCGCAGCAAGAGCATGCCTCACGGGCTCCTCGTGTAGACATTTTTCAAGGAGATTGGTATCGTCGAAATTGGAAGGGATTGATGCGGGCCACCCGCAACAACAACAACAACCAACCAACAGATGCCCAAGGCTGCTCCATACATCGACCCCATGAATACTTTTTGCTTCCTGGACTCTTGTATCGATATCACTTTTTGTACGGCCAATTCCCCCCTCACGACTCGTGGGTATGGCAATGGTTTCCTTGTGGCATGTCATGGAGAGCCAAAGTACAGGAAGCAGTCAAGCAGCAACAAGATGGCAAGGGCTGGAATGACACTTGGTTGTGGTAGAAACAGAACCCTCTGCCACCACAATGATTTGAGATTGCAAACAAGCTCGAGACACCGTAGCAATATGCCAGTAAATGTAAAGGACTGCCGAAACTTGCAACGAACCAAATACTTGTGACAAACCAGAAAGCCAAAGAGAAGGACCGATGGGAGGAACGGACATGAGTGACTTTACTGGCTTTTTACTTTATAGCTTCCGATGCAATCATCTCCTTTGACTTGACTCCTCTGACTTGACTCATCTTCGTCGTTGGGAGTTTTAAACGTAATCTCCAAACCACATGGACTCGAGGTCTTGTCTTGAATTCACGACTCGTCCATATCCACGAGGATGTGTGTCCGACTGTACTTTGACGAGCGCTGGTACCTCTTCGGCAAATACGCTCTTGACCGTTTTCTCTACAAACGTATCGACGGCTTTGTTCCTGCCAGGATTCGTTTTCCCATTTTCAACAAATATATTCACATCAATGTGAGCACTACCATCCCAAGAAGCGACCAAGTAACCACCTGCGAATGGGCTGGCAATGACACTCCCATCGCCAACGGATATCCGTGTCACTGCGGTTTCCTCGGGATCTTCCGAGTCGAGATGTTCAAACACATCATCCATCAATTGGGAAAAATTGGCACCGGAAAACAGTGGAAGATCCGTGGGTTTCTGGGGCTTTTCCGAACGAAGAATAATATCGCCCCGTTCCATTATGACTAGTTCGCCGTACCCATCAAACGCTTGTAGTTTGTAGCTGCCATCTGGGTTCACTTTAACAATGGAACCCTGATACCAGGTTTCCTTTGGTCCGTAGTCGATCCATCGATACAAGACCAAATCGGCAAACTTTAAGGGGAATTCTCTGGAGTGGTCACTAATCTCCAAAAGCAGGTGACGACTCACGTCCTGTTCCACACCCGAAACGTTAAACAAGACGCGGTAATCTCCATTGTCTTCGACATCGAGTACTTTGCCGGTGAGCCAGGTTCCGTCCCATGGATGGATATGATCATTTATCAAGACGGAAGCACCAATTGGAATCGATGTTGCTGGCCTTTGAAGTTCATACTGGAATATTGTTTGGTGTCCCATTGGATGCTGCGATTGCCACTGCTCGAACGCGTCGGTTAAGTCATAGTCTTCATCGGTGGCAACAATGCCAGGGCTGAAATCCGGAACATGGCCTACCATACCGACTCTTGTGTTACGCATGTCATGGGAAAGAAGAGTCCTTTCCTTGACCTTTGTCCATGCATCCATGAGATGTTGGTAAAAGTCCGTATCCCCAACCGACAGAACTCGGTATTCGAGTTGTCTTGTTTCGTTGAAGAAAAAGATATTAGAATGGAAAACAGGATTGAAGATGACAGTATCTTCCCGAAATCGTTCAAGCAAAGCTTCTCTCCAGGCTTTGCCGGTCTCCTCAATCGTCGGTACAAGTACTATGAACTCCTCATCGAGCAGATTGTATCGAATTCTTGTATTGTTGACGATATGCAGAAGAATTTGTCCCATTTCACGTGGAGCACTCGGGTCGAGAATGACGCCATTGACCTTCTTGTCCGAAATTTTATTTTGGAGTGTATCTCTAGTACTGAGTTCGCAACCAATCATATCAGACTCGACCGAAGGACATGTCCATAGCGGAACGACACCATATGAATCACTGTTCTTCTTGACAATGTCGAGGCTTGTGCATTCCTTTGTCTGATCACCACAGACGACTATATACGTCGGGTCGAGCTTGCGTTGCAACGTCATCATCTCAGACAACACAATAGCATATTCCGGATCTCCAAGATTAGGAGTCTGCACTGATGTAGTCTCGTCTTTACACACGTCTAAGGGACCCGATACCATTTCATTCACCGATTCCATGTCGATTCCATACATTCCCCCCGTGAGGACAAGGAAAGATGAGGTAGACTTTGTCAAATCACCACCAACAGCAGATACCAACGCTGAAATGGATTTTTCCTTCTTATCGATGCTGTTCCAGAGTTGGAGGTCAAACGCACAGTACTCATCTTCGGGCCAGCATCGTGCAACAACGTAACCTTCCTCCATGAAAATCACAACGGAGGACCAACTTGATAGATGCTGGATCACGTGGATGATCCTGAAACCAATCTGCTCCAAGCTATTCTTGATTTTGGTCACCAGGACGTTCTGATCCTCCAGTGATATGGAAACATCTTCGGCTTCAATCACAACAAGGACACCATATCGAGGACTAGAAGCTGATTGTTCCTGAGACCCGGCAGAGACATTGGATATGGCGCTTCTCTTACAAGTGCTGACAGTAGCAGGTGGGTTTGAATGAATATGTGACCATATTGATGTATTGTTCTTCAGCATTGGACCATAGTAGATCGTTTCGATTTCGTGATCAATGGGCACCTTCTTGGAGAAGTCAATTCCATTGCTTCCCATTGTGAACGACTGTACACAGCTGTAGGGCATATCGTGGACTTCAAACTCTACAACATGTCTGGCGAAGTCTACGACATGTCGTTCCAGAAAGTCTTCCTGGCGAACTAAAATACCATCCGGCTTTACAAACCTCATCATGTAGTCCACCAGGGATTCATCGCCCACTTGCAATGCATCGAAAATATATGCCAAGAGGTCGATCACAACCAAATCAAATGTTCCATGGTATTCCTCTGGAGGCAACATTGCCAAGCTTTTAGATGCATCCCCAAACCACCAATGCACTTTCTCATTGTCAAAGTGGGGCTGGACACCGTAATGCCTATACGAGCTACGAACCACGGCTTGATCAAGTTCCAAGCCTGTGATAGAACGTGAGGTGACGTCAGCGAAGAGAAGCAAGAGAACACAATGAATCGTCATTATCACGAAGAGCAATAGAAACTTACCAATGACCATCTCTAGAGAAGGATATTTGAGAATCTCGTGTAGAATGATCAAATCTCCACCACCAACATATAAAACTCGTTTGACCTCGGCCAGATAGCCTGCCGGATAATGAATGATGGTTTCGTGTACATGAGGACGGAAGGCAGAACAGGAATGCAGGGTGTTATCCAAATGCAAGCATGTCTCCCGACTGTCTTCCCGAAAATGGCTGTCGAAATGGCTCCATTGCATTCGTTGATACACCGTGTTGACCGATTCCTTGTTGGGGGTATCAAACGATTCGACTCCGCAAACATCTGAAATCCACACACGATTGTAGTCGAGACGTTCGACTCGATATTCGAGAGTGTCGTATCGTTGAGATAAATTGTCGCATTCTTGGTTATCAATGGAAGAAGAGGAGGCTTCACACGTTTCGTCCTCTAATTTGGTTCCTGTGTAGCCCGCATGTGCCGCAATAACGGCTTGATCCAATGCTGTGCGCAAGGCATTGTAGTAGCGAGCAGCGAGTTGTTGCTCTTTTGGATCGTCGCCCAAAGCAGCGGTCTCCTCTGTCACATTGATTTTGTGCAGTCGTTTGCGGTGTGAGATGAGCCAGCTCACATGTCGAAAGCTGGGTTGCTTGAGATCACCCGATCGCCAATCCACACCAAAGCGTCCATCCCCTTCCTGTAAAAGGTCAAAGGAAAGAAGTGTGGAATCATCGTCGAATACGGCTTCGTTCATGTCGCTGTCCATGGTTAGAGTAGGAGGTTCACGGGCCCGGTAGCCCGTATCAAACGCCCACCGTTGGGGATAGGGTTCCACCCATCCATGGAGTTTAAAAGTATCGGACGTTGTCCGTGCAGCAAGATACAACCGTTCTCCTCGCCGAATCGCACGAGTTGCTTCCACTTTAAAATCAACCAATGGTTTTGCACCGCTCCTCCGTTTGGACAAGGGGTTTTTGGAAGAAGCCGAACGCTTGACGTTGGCCAAAGTTCGATTGAATGGAATGGAATCAATGAGAGGGACCAAGGTACCACTCCACGATCGTGTGTATACCATTGTCAAGGCGGCTTGCACTTCCTCTCTCTCCCTCTCTGTGAGTCCCTCATAATATTCCTTTTGCTCGTCATCTAGGACGCATTCATCCATGAAAGTACCGTCGAGTCCAAAGTTTTGAGGGACCAATTCACGACCGACAAGTTTCTGGATCCACTCTTTTCCACGAGGAGACCAATGCCTCGGACTCAACGCCATGGATGAGTCAGGAACATCTCCTCCTTGGCCGAGGTGGCGGGCGACATTGTCCATCAAGAAGGATGTGTAGGGGAAGAAATCAGACTCTTCTCCTTCTTTATACTCATTCTCCAGTAACAAGACAGTTTCACAGTAATCTCCCTCGGATTGAGAGTCCAAATCAGCAGTGATTGCTGCACTGCCCGGAATAGTCAGGAGTGTTTCCTCGGGTTCGATATCTTCAATGGCGACCAGATAGTCTCGACCATTGTCCAAACCTGACGATTCCACATCAATCTTGGTATTGATCATGGCCCCTCGTTTCTCTCGAATCCAAGCCAGGACATCTTGTAAGGACGGTGACGAGGAATCAAACTCCTCCTTCTCATCACCCAACACAGCGACGACGTCAGTTCCGACGATGATGCATATCCATTGAAAAAGCACCACCCAATAGCTAGAAGCTTTCCAAATCATATTCGGTGAGAAAGCCTTCTTCTCTCTTCCACACAACCTCTTCACTTGATGTCTTTTCCTCTCTTTCTCAACTGGATAGTCTCCTCTTTCCTCTTTCTTGTTGCTGCCGTTTTATTGAAGCTCCTTTCTCTTTCTTCTGTTGAGTTTACTGTTGAAACCAGTCAACCGATCGTGCTGTACAGGCAACAAAAGGAAACCAATTTACTTCTATTTTAAAAAGAATGAGCGTTTTGTTGCGCCTCCTCCGGTTTGGAATGACTGCACCTCTTACGTGGTTGCACCACTTGCCATTCGGCTTCCTTTGGGTTCGTCATCCTCTGTACTCTCTTGGGAGTCGCGGTTTGGTCCTGTGTTTCCTTGGGCGTGCTATCTTGTCTCAACACACTCCTTCGCGAGGAATGATAGATATCAGTGCTCGGGATATTCATGATAAGATCACGGAACTTGTAAAACAAGTTACCTTGAAGCGGTTTCGTATGGAAATCGGCGATCATTTCTTCCGTGGGACAATGTTCAATTGTCAGTTCCTTGTTATCGACTCGATCTTTAATGAAGAAATATCGAATGTCGATATGTTTGGTACGTTTGCTGCTGGAGGCTCGTCCGTTTTTCTCCAACAACATTGCACTCATGTTATCTTGGAATAATTTCATCTCCTTGACTTGATAACCTTGTGCGATCAGGAATTGCCGACACCAAAGCATATTTGGCATGGCATCATGGACACCGATGAGCTCGCTCTCGGTGGAACTACGAGCTACCAACTTCTGTTTTGATGAGATGCTCATCGCAGCTCCTTTTCCCATCATCATTACGCCCCCGGTATGCCCACGCATGTTAGGATGGACGGCATAGGATGCGTCCACCCACCATCGAAGAATTCCGGTCCCATCACAATTTAACCGAAGAAGCAAGTCGGGTGTTGTTTGGAGGTATTTCATCACACGCGACAACTTACGCCAATCATCCTTGGTTGGTTCTTTCACTCGTGTACTGAGGAAAGCTACGGCCGCTCGGATGTCAGGTCGTCCACGTTGGGCAATATACATCAGCCTCATGGTGAAGCTGTGAAACTGGTCTGCCTGGTCGCTATCCAACTGCTCGGCTCCATCTTGCAGATGGAAAAGATGAGAGGCTGCTGGGGTTTGTGCCAACCCTTTGAACTCCTTTGGTACATCATCGATGATACTCTGTATGGCGGTCCTCATGTCAACAATCAACTGCCCTGGTTCGCTATAATCAAGGTACATGCCCAAATAGTCATGGCGTTTTCCTCTTGAGATCGAAAGCTCACCTTGTTGACCGAATGTGGCTTGTATTTGTTCTATGATACTGCTGACCACGCTTTCTTCCTTGTGTGATATTTTGAGGTCGTCAATGTGCCATGTGATGGTGCATTGCGACCCATTGATTGTTTTGTTAGCCACACAACTGTCATATGGGTTCACAATGAAACCCCACTCCTTGATGACGGCAGTTAACTTCTCCCAAAACAGTCTTGCCGCTCGCAGGGTGCCGTACAGGGCACGAAGCAATTCAACGTAGATGACGGGTTCGCCTTTCTCGACCACAACGAATGGTCTGTACATTTTCTCATCAATTTCAAGCAACAATTCAACCATGAGCCCGGTGATTCTCATGTGCACCCCAGGGTCCATCATGGCCTGCATAAAGGCCCCTGGAATATCCACTACTGCCACGGCCCTTCGTTCCATTGCATCAATGATTGCACTTAGGAAGACGGCCTCTGTTGCGACTGTGGGAGAAGATGCATCTTCTTTGTTTATGTATTCGCGTTGTTTACGGCCATCTGCGCAGCCCCGTCCTTTAATTTTGCCAGTTCTCTTTCTCTTCAAGAACATCAAGTATCCAAGCGCTTGTCGGATTTGTTGTTTGGTCAATGAGCTTTTCATAATGGCTCGCATTACTTCCCGGTCATGCAACTGCAGGACTTCCTTTTTCACTGCGGCCACGCCTGCATCACCAAACAATCGCACTCCTTGTTTCATCCCCATTTGGGGTGTTGACACGTCTTGCGCCACTTCGGCAGTAACATAAATGTCATTGTTGTATCGATGGGCATAGTTCCGTTCTCGATTCGTCCGTAGATTATATCTAGGGTGAATGGGTGCTGCCACAGCATCACCGCCGCCGCCAACAATTCCACCGCCAACACCATGGATGTTGGGTTGTTGCATGGGTGGTTGCTCGGGTTGTGGGCCCACTCCTTGATTTGGCACGGGTTCCACTCCTTGATTTGCCTCCACTCCTTGATTTGCCTCGATTAGGTCTTGATCTGCAACAGCCTGTTCCACATAGTCAGCATGTAGTTGTTCCTCATGAGCATCAATGTCGACTCCTTCCTGTACTCCATCATCGTTTCCACCTCCTTCTACGACTCCATCCACTGGACCATTAAGATCCAAACCAAGGCCCACGTTATCTCCATCCTCGGGGCCATCCTCGGGACCATCCAACTCCTGATCCTCTCCTACCTCGGGACCATCCATTATCGCTTGATCATTAAGATCGTAATCGTTCTCATTTCCCACTTCTTCCATGACCAACTCCTCCACCGGGTCCTCGTTCACCGTCGCCAACTCATTATCGACGATATCCTCATCATACCTCAATACATCATCCTCGTCGTCCACATCATACTCATAATCTTCATCATTTCCTTCGTCAAAATCATCGTATTCCAAAGCCAAGATGCGGTTGTCCCTATCCCCAAAAGCAAGATTCGGATATGCCTCCTGGGCAACAGCCAATTGGTACACTCGCTGGAGGGCAATATCAGGCATAGGAACAATCGTGGCATGGTTCCGATTGATGACACGACCGGATAACAAGTTTAAGAAATAATGGCCACCCTGTTGGTTGCCAGTTGGGCGAAGGGCCAGTGCTCCTTGGGTTCTTGGCTCCATGGAATTGTCGTGTGGCTCATGGGTCTGGACGTATTGTCCAAACTCATACTTGCAGTGACGGTTATAATCCAGTTGTTGGCCGGTGACGAGGGTCTTTGGGCTCTGCTCGTCCGATATTCCATTGGCAGCTGGGAAGGCATTCAGCCAATAGACGGCGGCTTTTGCCATTTCAATCACCAACACTTTTGGCATGTGTTTGAATGGGAGTGTATTATACATACACCTCATTCTTTCCTTTATGGTACGAATGTACCGTTCGATGTCGCCGACATGTTCATCTCGGGATGTCGGGTTCAGGCTCATGCCAATCCCATGGAGAAATTCATTCATGGGTTCATTATCAAATGCCCCGTCGGCGAGAAGAATTCGAGGGCGCAAGTTGCCACGACGATAGATCGATACTACTTGTTTGATTGCCGTGAAAAGTGTTGGTCCATTGAGTGCCTTCAATGCGGTAATCGTCCCGAACTTGATGAAGCGAGAGATCGTCGCTAGGAATGGGATCCCGTTAACATGAAGTACGTCCATGCAAAGGACAACATCGTGATATTTCTTTGGGATTGGGACATCGATCATGAGAGAGGCATCAACTTGCATGGGACGCTTTCGAACCGTCTTGCCTTTCAAGGTACCTATGTCGGGTCCCAGCATCTTTGCGGCTAATTTGACATCCTTGCTAGTGAAAGGACAATTGGGTAGCAACCGCTTGTCCAGGATTGAGCTGAATTCTCTGTCACTTGGTCGACCTATTTTAATCTGCAATGATCTAACTCCTTGTGCTCTAGCGACGTCATTTGCTGTGTACTTAGCTTTATTTGTAGCTATCGTAGTGACCAGTCCAAATTCAGTTGCGGCAGATCGGGAGGACCAATCAGAGTAATAGAGACCTTGGGGACTTGCGCGGAATATGTCAATGAGTGCGCCTGTGCGGGATCGAACATGAAATTCATCGTTGTTGGCTTGGTATGAGATGCTGTACTGTTGCTTTACTTGATGGAATGATAGTATGTTGACCCAGCCGCTCTCATAGAACCATACGGCTCCATAATCTCGGACTTGGGCTGTTTGTGATGTGGTGATTGTTCCACCATGCCCCTTGATTCTCATGGTTTCTTGGCTAGGCTTCGGTGGACTGACGAGTAATGATGTGTTGGAAAAGATGTGAATGGTGGCCTGGTTATCCAGGAGGACCCATGTTGGTGGAATGTTAGTCTGTGAAAGCGTGGCAATAGAAAGACAAAGTGAGTCTGAGGCATTTTCAGATACACAACAATCAGCGGAGTTCGAACCTCGGTTGGTATCACTATGCTGTGACTCGTTGGCTGTTTCGCCAGTAGTTGGATAAGCAAGACCTGTATTGTCTGAGCCTTGCGCTTGAGAGCCACTGTTTGATTCATTCTGGTTGTTGTTGTTGTTGCTGTTGAGCTCACGACGCCCCATGCGTGCATCGATAATTGCACGGGCATCAGCGAGATTTGATGGGTAGATGATGTGCCCATCCAAGAAGTTGTTGTGTAGATGCACTTCGTAGTCTTTTTGGCCGCAAGCACGAATAAATCGATTCGCTATCATGCGGTCCTGCGCTTCCTCGTTATCAGCCATAGACGGTGCACCTGGTCGGCCATTCTTTGCGGCGATTTCTTGGACATATGCCTGATCGAAGAGGAGAATTCCTACCTCATTGATTACCTTGACCTTCGCCCGAAATGCCTCATAGAAACTATGGACAGACTGTCCGGGGTGTCGTTTCATCCCATAGAAATCGGCACGGATCTTATCCATCGCCATTCCAGTGTAGACCCTGTCGCTATCAAAAGTAAATGTCGTAGCCTTGATCAACTTCAACAACTCGATGCCGTCTCGATGAGCTTGTATGGAAGGGAAGGAACTATGGGCCTTGAGCTTGTCCTTCATTAGGTCCGTTGATTGACCAAGAAGAACACTATAGAGCGATGAGCGGAATCCTTCAGTAGCCACGCGCTTCTCGTCAATTGCTTTGTACTGAAACTCCCATTCTTTTATTTCAATAGGACTAGCAGTGTCGGATGGACGTGGTGGACGAGGAGGTGTAGGCAAAGATAGATTTTCAACGGCACGCTGGAAGTCCATATTGTACTTCGGGAACTTGATGCCGATATATCCAATCAGCAGTTCCACGTTCCGAATGTATTTTTTGGCTTGGGCGTCTTGTGTATAATCAAACACGCATCCCTTCAACAAGGGTTCCTGCCCTTCAAACTTGCTCTGGCCATTGTTGTTTCTACCTCCACGTCCCCCACGACCTCGACCACGGTTATTGCCTCGTCCTCCTCTGCCACCGCCACCACCGGAATTAACATTGTCTGGTGACTGACTCATTCTTGTAGGATGATGAGATTGACGGGCTTTCGCTTAAATTCTTCGTTGCGTCTGGTGATAGGGTTCCAGACTTGGATCCACGTGTAAGTATCAGTGTGTCGAAGCACTGTTCCTGTTGCGTTGTGTAAAGGATGTCGATGACGTGCGAGGCGAACAGGGGTTTCCACTCGGACTCGTGCTCCAATAGGTGGAAAGATAATGCCTTGTTGATTCTCAACGGCTCGGGCTTGCACTTGTATGGCTCTTGGTTCGTTCACTATCTCGAGATTTCGAGGATCTTCGATCACAACTTGAGGTTCTTCAACCGCTTCCAGTTCCACAACTTGAGGGTTCCCTTCGCCCTGTGCTTGTGTTACTTCTGCCTCTTGTGCAATCCGATATGCCCTATCGCGATCGGCTTCTCGTTGATTACAGTGTTCTTGCAGGGCCCTTTGATGTCGTTCGTGTTCTTCACCTTGTGCTCGTCGATATCGTTGTTCCAGTTCTGCTGTATCGGCCCAATACTGTCGGTCAATAGCTCTGAGTCTGGTTTCGTGATCTTCGTTGAGTCGGCTGGCTTGCCCTTCGTGTTGAAGGTTCAACCGCACGAACTCACGGATTAATACGAGTACAGGCGTTTCGTCAGTAGGTAGGGAGTTTTGATTTTGATCCGACATGCACTCAGGCTTTGAGGTGAACAACAGTGTTATTTTCTTTTTAAAATATGTTGAAACCAGTCAACCGATCGTGCTGTACAGGCAACAAAAGGAAACCAATTTACTTCTATTTTAAAAAGAATGAGTTGCGCCTCCTCCGGTTTGGAATGACTGCACCTCTTACGTGGTTGCACCACTTGCCATTCGGCTTCCTTTGGGTTCGTCATCCTCTGTACTCTCTTGGGAGTCGCGGTTTGGTCCTGTGTTTCCTTGGGCGTGCTATCTTGTCTCAACATTTACCAATGCGACAATTTCGTTGAGGTCGACACCATATTATCATTATTTTAAAAAAAAAATATAAGACGCAATAAAATCACACGAGTCATGACGTGTCATGACGTGGATAGCGTAGTAAGTCGTGCGTGTATTGTACGCGTGCGCGTGGAGGGAGTACTCCTACCTAACTAGTTATGGAGATGGCACAGGGCAGACTCACGGACTATACCTATGGTCATGGATGCGGTGCCTCAGTATGGTCATGGATGCGGTGCCTCAGGCATCTATAAGACCAACAGAAAGCATGTGCAGCATACAGTTAGAAGTCTAGGGGAACCATGGATTTGATTCTTCGTATTGGGTCAATTTCTAGATCGAAAATTTTCCACATCACCCAGAGATCTATTATTTGTTAATCTGTCTACACTGAAAGCACCGTCTTTGGGATGTGAAAAGAACTGATAGACCAAAGCGTCTTCTTCTATCTTGAGCTGCTTTGTTCAAAGGTATCGTTGGTAAGAAAGCATGTATGATAAGGGAGAGCACAGGAGCAGGAAACAGTCTTGCGATTCTTCATGCGTTCTTTACGGCCAATTTCGTAGTGTTTGTTGTTGGTGGGGAGCTCGTACCGACATTCTGGACAGGTGCAGTGCTTTACCAACCACCCCACAATGCAATTGACATGGTAGACGTGTCCACAGGGGAGTCGAGTAATGGCCACTCCGCTCGAAAGCGAGTCAAAACAAACACCACATTCCTTTCCTTCGAGACACTTTAACTTGTCCGATTCGAAAGAGTAGAGACAGGCATGGGGAAGATTGACAATGGCATCGCCCGACGCCGGTGGAGGGAAACTTTCCGTAATCGATGGAGATGGCTCAAAATCTTGTAGGAAACCATAACTGCTGCTCTCTTCGTGGTCTTCAGGCGTCTCTTGAATGGAATTGTTGTTCCCGCCCCAGTTATTTCGGTTCATGGCTTCCAGAAAAGCGGCAATCTGTGGGTCTGCCAAGGCCTCGTCGGATAGACGTCTCGTATCATATCGTTCTTCTTCTTCCTCTTCTTGTGGTGGTGCCACATTCGATTGTGGTGCACCCTGCTTCTTGTTTCGTCGTCTCCCAAAGAAACTCATGATGTGCAGTGTTGTCGAATTTAGATTCGCGTTTTTGTGACCATGTTGTGTCGAGTGTCACTCCCACTCTCTCTCGGCGTGGTGACTGAGAAAGAATGACCCCTATGCCCGACTTCCGCAAATATATCAATATGGCAAACTTTTGTTGTCTCAGGGGGAGTCAATAAGGGGTAGCCACACGTCTTATGGTGGTATACAAGTACCGATCGGATGTCTTGTTGTACCCAAACCAGCAAAGACACGAATACCCTCCGCCGCCCAATCACACGACAACCGTTGATTGAGGGACAGTTTCATTGATCTTGGCGTCTGGATCAATGTAAGATGCTATTCCCGTCATATCAAATGAGAGTCTCGCCAATATCCATAAAACCATTATTATTCCCCTCTAAGATAGGGAGCTGGGGTAATCCTGAGCAGCTCGCTGTCATGCCGGGCGAAGTCTGACTACAAAGCGGAACACGACCAGAACGCTTAATCGATGTACTATGGCATAAACTATGAACATGGACAAATAGAGAACTAATAGAAAGATTTAGGCCCACCACCACCCGGTTTTTGCAACCGCCCCAAATCATACTACATTAATTTACAGACGCACCATCTTGTGTTTCATGCCGCCTTCAAACTTGGCGTCCGGCTCATGTAGGGAAATCAACAACGCTCTGAATCCGTTTGTTGTGTCGTACATAAATTCGTAGTCGAACCTGCTTTGGACCATGAAAGGAAGAGTAAGAGAAAACTTTGACCTGACAAAGTCTGTTTCTCTTTTTCGCATCTGATTCATGGCGTCTTCCAAAGCAAGTTTCATTCGTAGGTTTTTCTCCTCGACATGCCACTCTCTGTGCATGTGTTGGGTTAGATACTGGATATGAGTTGCGTTGTCAGGCCAAATTACCTTCACATGTACCTGTAGCTGGCTTGGATCCACTTCAATCAAACAATTTGTTGTGTCTTCATGTGCAATACCTGTAGGCAACACCACCAAAATCACCAAATGACGCTGTTTCTTGTCGTCGACCCACTGTGTCAAGACATGAGGAGGCTCCCAATTCCTCATCATGTCATTACCACTGTCTTCTTCATTTGTCTTTTTCCTCTTTTGTTGTAGTTGTACCTGTAGTGTCTCCTGTAATGGCATGGATCCTGCCGCCCTTTTCTTCACCATAGCATCATCACTCACAACAGACTCAGGAGCGACCTTGGCAGCAACACCTGGTCATAAAAGACAATAAACCACCACAGGTAAGGACAGTGACTCAACAATCAAACAAACAGTGTACAGTGGCACTTACCTTGTCCTTTGGACGACCCAAACAAAGAAGGATCTGGTTTGAGATCTCCATCATTGGGGTTCCTTACCTTTCCACCCATAGATGGGGCCGTCTCACCACCACCCAACAACTCATGACCAGTCTCTCTCTCATGTTGATCCTTCAAGTGGACTTGATATTTTTTTTTGGCTTTGTTGAGGGCCGACCTGAATGATTCCAATTTGTATTTTTGGAAAACAGCATGTTCCAACCACACAGATTTGGGTGTGGCGCTCTCCAGGATCAAGCCTTCTGACACGATTTTGTCAAGGAATTCGGCATCTTTCGACTTTGAATCCCACGAAAGTAGGGCACCCTCGCCCAAAGTGTTGCGGCCAGACCTGGTCATCGGAGTATAGGTACTATTAGTACCTAAAACTATAGCGCGAGGGAGTGCAAAACCAGACTGGTCTGTTCGCACGAAAACTAATTATGACCCTCAAAACAGTTCACCAAAATCCAAACTGGGTCGGTTTTCATCATGGACTTCATTTTTCAATCGAGGAGGCCATGCCCAATTTGGCTCCAATTCTGAAAGTAATGCGACCCACGTATTGCCTTTGCCTTGGGTCAACCGTGGGTCGTTCGTCCAAATGAATTGGGCACTTATAAGGTGTCCTGGGTCGGTTTTAAAAAAACGAGCTGGGCCGTTTTTTTCGAGCCAGGTCGTTTTTTCAAAACCGACCCAGGACACTTTCTAGTGGTTCAAATGATATAATCAAGCGACCCACAGTTTACCCAAGATAAGGGCAATATGTGGGTCGCTTAAGATGTAGAAAGGAATAGGATGTTGGCGAGGTAGGGCCCTTCAGAAATTCCAGTTTTTGAATGAAAACGTTTTTTTAATCGATTTCTGCACCGATCCAGGCCGGTTCCAATGACCGGACACGAATTCGAATGAGTCACTATATGTAGAACAGTACAAAGTTTAGTGTCACTGCTCAACTGACCAGCCAATCAAATGAACGTGATGAAATTTCAAAAAACCTGTTCCAATGAACTGACAGTACTACACAGAGACAGACCGAGATCAGAGTAAAGGTGTGGTCAGCATCGCGACACACACTGAGCAAACATAAATTTTCCAAAGCGATTTTCTCCCACCATGTTGGTGACACAATGAACATTCATTTACTTGGCTCTGCCAATGCTTGGTAGAGCAAGACACTCACATTCACTTGATTTCTCACGTGCTTTTCGCTCTTACTTTGGAATGTCTCCTTTGCTCTGTGTTCATGTGTGGGATGAACTGGACAGTTCATTGCCCAAAGGTGCATTGCCTCGTCATTTGTTGTGGACACTGGCTTTTCTGAAAGTCTATGCTACAGAGGATGTTATGGTCTCAATAGCCAAAACAACGAGGAAGACCTACAGGAAGTGGGTCAAAGTGTTTGTAGATTTGTTGTATAGTGGTCTTCATTATGTAAGTACATGGCCCTACATGAATTTGCCATGAAGTCGTCCTCCTCATATCTGACCATTGCTGTTGTTCTTATAACAGATTGTATGGGACAATAGGTTTGATTGTTGTGTACCTGGACAGGTCTGTTTCATTAGTTTGGATGGTACTGACTTGAGGATTTTGGAGCCGTCACCTTTTGATCCAAAATGGTACTCACACAAGTTTAAGGGAGCAGGTGTGAGGTATGAGGTGGGAATCTGCCTGAAAACTGGCTGGATAGTGTGGTGGAATGGTGCATTCCCTTGTGGCGCTTGGCCAGACCTACGGATTGCCAGAGACTGGCTTGTTCAAGAGCTACTACCGAATGAGAAAGTGATTGCTGATGGTGGTTACAACGATTCTGGATGCTACTTTGTCACACCTACTGGAAGAAATGACTATCAAGACAAGATGATGGCAGATGCCAGGGCGAGACATGAAACTGTCAACAATTTACTGAAACATTACAATATCTTAAAGGAGAAATACAGAGGAGATCTGGATGGGCATCACAAGGTGTTTGGAGCAGTGGTGAATCTGGTTCAGATGAAGATTGAAAATGGTGAGGCGAAAGTGTTTCAGATCGAAGTGGAAGATGACTAGCAGTACAAATATGTAGTGGTTATGAACCGGGTGGTGGTGGGTTTTAATAGTACTAGCAGTCAGTATATCATCTTTTGTCGCTAGAGTGTTCTTTATTCAGAAAAAGCGTTCGGTAACTCCTATAGGTCACAGTCAGTATCTGACTGGTAAGGTAGCGACCTGCTCAGGATTACCCCATCTCCTAGGGGAAAATGACGACGGTCTTTGATAATTTTTTTTTTGAATACGGCATGCGAGTATCCCCCATGACTGTTTGGTACTCGTTTTCCAAATAGGGCTTACCTTATATATTAGGACCTACACATAATCTTTCAATGTGTGAATCAGGAGGAACGACGAAGAGCTACGAGTATGGCAGCCCAACTAATTTTCTCATTGAGCTAAGGCGATCCATTTACATCTAAGTAGGCTCAGTACATTAACCTACGTAGTACTATTTTCATCAGTGTAACAAGTGGGGCGGATGGTCTCAAATTGAAAACTTGCTGCCACGAGAAACAATGCAAATTGGAAGCCATCGCTCGACAATGGTCGAAGCCGTCACCCCCATGGCCATAACTTCCTCAATAATAGAGCTTGACTCGACCGCTTTGACAATAAGATTATCTACTACTAGAGTGACTATGCTTTCAATTTGGTCGAGTCAGCATTGAAAAATGAGTGAGTTAGGGCGGTCGTTCGATTTCATCACTGCAGAAAAATGAGCGTACCTTTTCAGCCAACTTGGCAAATCTTCTGTAATTTGAGACAACAATTTCAAAGGTAAAGGCAATGGACTTACGGTGGTTGGATGTTAATGCGATGCATGGGTGAATGCATGCGGCATCACTTGATCTCGCCGTCATCGTGGAGTGTTTTTGCATTTTTTTGGACTTCCGACCATTTCTGGGGTGACGTGTACTATGGGATTTTATGTACTCTACGTAGCTTTTGTACTGAGCCTACTTAGATGTACATGGATCGGTATCCCCAGCCCTTAACTATTGTACGCCAACATTTTTTCGATTTTCGGGACAATCGACAGGCCCATAGCCCATTGCCTATTATTTACGACAACCACCCCTTGCCCATGCCGATGCCCCAATACCGAATCTTTTTATCAGTGTCCATTGCTTTTGTGTCCTTTCACTACACGCTACCCGCTACCCATCGCCCGATGGATATTGTACATTCATTAGTCAGGCTTGACTATCGGAAAGCCCTATGTCTTCAGAACATGCCTATGGAGCCCAAGTCATCAAGCAACATATCGACGACAGTCACACATATTGGACGCACTGCTGCGACGTCTAGGTAGATCACTATGTTAGCCGTGTGGAGTGTGGATCTGCCAAGGCATGGACGACCTCGCTCCATCATGTACGCCGACGAACGGGAAATCGTTGCTATTCGAAAGACTAGTGAAAATTTCTGCTTTGTCAAACAAGATAAATCTCATGTGTCATGTGTTGGAGATCGGCAGTTTCCATTCCACGTGAAATGTTCGTCATAGTTTGGATTGTACATTGTCTACGTTCGCCATATCTACTATCGTTTTGGGTTCGACACGACGAACTACCGGCAGTTCCTCTCTTTCAGGACAAGATGCGTCGAGTATGTTGTCTGTGGTTGTCTTTTAGCGAATCACCGGTGGCTTCTATATGATACATAGGAGTAGCACACAGCACATAACATGGGTTTTGTTATGATGTTACTCCTCCTATGTTTTGTGAAGAAGGACGTAGGACAAACTACGACTACCTATAACTCGGCATCTGGCGTCTTTGAGCTCTAGGTAAATATAGTCAGACTCATTGATACGAGCCACCATAATGTCTTGACGTTGCTAGTCGTAGCTAAATAATGGATAATGGAAAAGATCGATATGATACGATAAATCAAATAGCGAGCTACGTTGTTGTTATTGCTCAAGTAGAAGGGCATGGAAACTGAGAGGACCTGAAAGATCTAAGGTCTACACATTTTGCTTCTGTTCTTCTTCCCAACCATTCTGGCCACCACATGTTTGCATTGATCACTTGTGGTGATCGAAACTACGGAAACGCAACTGTGAGAGTCTTGCGTCAAGTCAATCACTCTGAAACCGTTCACCCGGTCGTTTTCCTCACGGCATTTCCATGTGAATCAATTCTCAACAGAATGTAGTCAGAACCAAATGACATTCATTACGCAGGGGGCTTCTTGACATGACGCCCCTGGACAAAGACGTGCTTCACGTTTCGGTCGTCCCCCAGCACACAAAGCTTTTGAAAGATGTCTGCCATGGAATCCCGATCAAATGTTTGTACAGGTCCTACTTGCGGGGTATTTGCCGAAAGAACGAGGGCATCGAACTCCATTCCCACTGCCAGTGTTCCGATCCGATGCTCAAGACCAAGGGCCTCGGCGCCGCCCAGAGTGGCCAGATAAAAGGCATGACGATAGTCCAACGCATTCTTCGTCGTTTGGCTTTCCTCCTTTTCTTGATGATCACAGGCAATGGATGCCACAACGGCTAGACGTTGTGAATGAAACATGGATGGATCATATCCACCAGCGACATCGGTTCCCAGTCCAACTTTCACTCCTCGCTCCATCATTCGACGACACCGCAAGGAATTACCGGAAAAGCTAAAGTTGGACAATGGACAGTGGGCAACCGCAGCCCCACGGTTTATCATCAAGTTCCAGTCGCCTTCGTTGTCATTGAGATAGACACCGTGTGCCATGATGCATTGATCGGTCAACAAGTTGTGAGAATCAAAGATCTGGGCGTCGGTTCGCTTTCCCCCACCATCTGGATAATCCTGACTGCCATCCAAGTGTCGACTGAAGGCCACTTCGTCCACCGACTCGGAAATGTGACTTGTAATGTGGCAATCGTATTTGATCGCCAACTCTCCAAGCCTTGTCATGAGCAAGGGAGAACAAGTGGGAATGAATCGAGGTGTGACCAGTGGTAGAATCAGCGGCAGTGGCTGGACGGAATCGTCTGTGGGGTGTCTACTAGAACGGTCACCACGCACACCACTAGTCTTTTGGATGTATTGGATCAATGCCTCTGCTTCCTCCACGTTTTGTTCTGTAGACTGGATGTAATTGTCAGGAGAATTGCGGTCCATGCACACCTTTCCAATCAAGGCGCGTTGTCCGACGGATTGGGCGACATTGACCAGGGTTTGACATGGTTCCAAATGCAAGGTGGCAAAGTATACGGCAGTGGTGGTTCCACAATTCAACGTGCGCTGCACCACACCTTGGTAGACAGCTTGGCATTGCTGGTGATCCTCACGCATACTGGCTTCGACAGGGAATGTATAGGTTTCGAGCCACCCGTCGGCTCCCATGAGTGGTCGATCTGTGGCCGTTCCCGTAAAGGCATACTGAGGCGCATGAATGTGCAGATCAATCATTCCAGGACACAAAAATTCCTCCTTTCCCAGCTCCATAAAATGAATGTGAGGGTCTGTCTTGGTCCAAGAATGCAACCCTTCGGAATACGGCTCGAGTTTCTGTATCATGCCGTTGGATGCCACATACACAATATGCCTCTGCAGCATTTTCAGCCCCGGACCGAGCCACTCCTCCAGGCCATTCTCGCTCGTTGGGGTTTCGCCGTCTAGGTTGGGAGAATGAAGACCTTCTGCTGCACCATCATCTCGAAAGGGATTGGATACAGGTACCACAATGGTACCATGAATTACCAACACGGGACGTTGTTCCCTACCCTTGTCATTCTTCTCCATGAGAATTGACATTCTTCCTCGCCAATCTTTACTCCTCTCCAAGTTTATGCGAAGGGTTAGACACCGTCACTCATCGTGGGAAACCGATTGGAGATGTCATGGTCTGGTGTCTTTCAAAAGGTATCATATTCGTGGTTACACGTGGAACTATAAGAGCATCTCGATTTACCTTATCTACCCTCCGTCGAACGAAGATGCTTCTCTCCTCTCCTCTCCTCTCCTCTTACGAGTAGGCCCATAGTTCATCGTTCCACTTGGTTGTCATGAATCAAAAAGACAAAGCATTGCAAACAATCACTCAGTCCAGCATAGAGGTCTTTCTTTGGGACCGATGAGCCAGTGGACAAGGGTTCTTCCTATATTAACATGGCTTATTGTGACTTGTAACCTTGTGGGAAAATGATCAAGAAATACTATGAATGAGAGTTGACATTAGGTTGGGTCTTGCTCATCTATCTGGTGAGAATAAAAGTAAAGAGAATCAAACAATTGTTTTCATGTTCGAGTTGGGATCTCCATTTCTCTCACGCGTCAAATCACAACATTGTCGACAACTATCCCAGTCCAACCCGTCACGGTTTACGACCCAGTGATTCCTAGAGCTTCCCTCAGACACATATACGGGCGTTGCATGTCAAAGCTTTACACATCACGGGCCAGTACTGTACACCATCCAATGGAACCAGAACAAATCCCCCACGATTAGTCTTTCTTGAGGAGCAAATAGAGTCGTTGGTCGGGTCGGATGGAACTTAAATGTCGTTGATCTCCCGTTAATCTCATGAGCAGTCCCCCGTAGCTTAAGGCAATCACAACCGTGCCATCTTTTTGATACTTCATGTCAAACACTCGTCCGTGCATGACATATTCATAATTGTCCGCCAAGGTGGGTTGCAAGTCGGTCGCTTGACATTGGGCGGGCACGTAGGAAAAATGATCCGCTGGACTGCCATCCAAATGAAGAGTACTGGCCAACACCAAGGTAAACTTGTCCGTTTCTTCCAAGTGATAAATTTCACAGTGAATGTCCAACAACAAATCACATTCAAACGTGGTACCCGTGGCCTGAATCCGATTCACGCGGTCAAATTTGAATCCGTCGGGGTTCAAGGCGGTGATCTCAAAGATATCTTCAAACAAGGTCACTTTTGTGGAAGATTCCATCTTTGCACGTCCGAGGAGAAGAGAACGCAATGTGGAGTTGTTGGATTCTGTCGAGTTGGAAGATCCGTCGTTGGACCGATCTTCATTGTGCATGGCGGACGACGGAAGCGGTCGTAAAGGTCCGTCCGTCTCCGGAAGGAGAGTGGACGGCGCGTAACGCGCGGGGAGATCTCCATGCGGGCGCTTTCTGGGGACGGCCCATTTTCCCGCCATCACCATGACAGATCGAGGTGGATGCATTTTTTGGACTTGTTTGTCGCTTGTCGATCTTTCTGTTCGACCTTTGACATTCGAAAGAAAGGGCAACAGTTCTATCAGAGAAGAGATTGGTTGAGAAGACAAAAGTCGAAGAATGGGTACGTGTGTTGTGAAAGGAATCCGTGAATATCCTGATTTGGAGAGTGATCTCTATCTTTATCGCCTTGTCTATCATTGGTCCCCTTCCTTGTCTGTACATACTTTCTCATGAGTATCAGTGATTGTTACTTCTTGTTAACAGGTATCAAAGGATTGGCCAAATTGCTTTCTGATGAAGCCCCCGATG
This sequence comes from Epithemia pelagica, assembly GCA_946965045.2. Classification (NCBI taxonomy): domain Eukaryota; phylum Bacillariophyta; class Bacillariophyceae; order Surirellales; family Surirellaceae; genus Epithemia; species Epithemia pelagica. The sequence goes on along the minus strand of OX337238.1, from coordinate 479,393 downwards.
TACGTTCCGTAGCAAGTGCTTTCGCAGCATCAGTGCAAACTGTGGCTCCAATGTGGAAAATTGCTTCCAACAGCGTGAATCATTGTCTTGCTCACTACCCTTTCGTCTTCCCCATTCTTCCTTCAATGCACGCAGAGTATTCGAGAGGTGGAACTAAAGTCGTTACAAGGTCGCAAAATTGCGATTGACGCTTCCATGGCCATTTACCAGTTTCTGATTGCCGTCCGATCGGGTGGTGGTCACCAAGCCGCCGTCATGCTCACCAACTCGGACGGTGAAACCACATCGCATATTCAGGGAATGTTCAATCGGACGATTCGCTTTCTTACTGAAGGTATTAAGCCTGTCTTTGTATTTGATGGCAAACCTCCCAATCTCAAGTCGGGAGAGTTGCAGAAACGACGCGACAAACGACAACAGGCCGAAGCGGCTTTGAAAACCGCCACAGATGAAGGCAACATTGAAGAACAAGACAAACAATCGAAACGATTAGTCCGAGCTGGTCACAAAGAGAACCAGGACTGTCAGCGTCTGTTGGAGCTAATGGGTGTTCCTGTCGTACTGGCACCCTGCGAAGCCGAAGCCCAGGCGTCGGCGCTGTGCAAAGCGGGGGTTGTCTATGCGACTGCGACGGAAGATATGGATGCCTTGACCTTTCAAACGCCTGTCTTGTTGCGAAAAATGACCTTTGCCAATGGCAGTAAGAATGTGACCATCCAATCCATGTCATATGAAAAGGCGATCCAAGGTCTAGGCTTGACGCACCCACAATTCGTGGATTTGTGCATCATGTTGGGATGCGATTATTGCGATACGATCAAAGGAGTAGGACCCAAGACCGCACTCAAACTCATTCGCGACCATGGTGATATTGAACACATTTTGCCCATTGTGCTAAAAAACAACAAGTATGTCGTGCCACCGTCCTGGTTGAAACCCGAAGAAAGAGAGAAAAAAGACGGAGAGGACCACGAGGGGGACGAAAATGACAGTAGACAGGACGAAACCGAAAATATTGATGAAGGGGGCGATGACAATGCTGGTGACAAATCTCCGGACAAGACCCCCGTGAAAGCTGAGAATGACGAAAATGATGAAGGTGGCCCATTTGTTCCAGCATATGTCTTGGCTCGGAAACTCTTCGACGAGCATGAGGTTCTGGGGAAAAGTGATGTTGCGTCATTGATCAAGTGGAAACCTTGCCAACCGGAAGCTCTCAAGACCTTTCTGGTCGATGAAATGGGCTTTTCACCGGAACGAGTCGATGCCAACATTGAAAAGCTCCAGGCTGCCTACAAGGCCAACCTGAAACCACAAATGCGAATGGACCAGTTCTTTGCGGCCAAGCCATCGAGCAGCTCAGGGAACAAACGCAAGTCACCGGCCACAAGTGCCAAAAAAGGAAAGAAGGTCGGCACAGGAGGCAAGAAAAAGAGATAGGACGAGCCAGCAGAATCGTGTGTCAACCAATTAACGTGATGGCGCATGAATAGGACATCTAAACAAATGAGGAAATGGATGAAGATTTCTGGCTCCCTTTCTCTACTAGGGAGGGACTATGGAATAGCAGTTAGAGTCAGCTATGGTCTCCTTTGTATTGCTACGAGAGGGATAGGAGTAGGTGCGTGTCTCAAAAATTGCCGCGTGGCAAAATTAGGCGGAACATCACGTCTTTAAACACGCAATGGCAAAAATTCGTAAAAAAAGACAACCAAACGGAAACTTCACGCAATCAGACAAGTCGGTTGCATTGATCCTGGCGCGTTCCTTACAACCACGTCTGAGCGGTATAGTTTGATCGCTTTGAATCTTTAACGAAGGATGAAATTGAATGATCGCATTCGACGAAGACCACGAAGTGGAGTGAAAACGAGTTGGCGATGTGGGGCACCGGAAAGAATTGTGTTGTTTACGGCCTTCTTGCTCCTCTTGGTATCACCGGTTTGTGATGCTCGACGCTCTCGAACACAACAACGACAGCAAGGAGGTCGAAAAGACCCGGATGATTATTATGGCGTATTAGGAGTTCGAAAGACGGCCTCTTCCAAAGAAATCAAGAGTGCCTACCGCAAGCTGGCGTTGGACTTTCATCCCGATAAGGTACAGGACCCTGATAAGAAGGAAGAGGCACAGAAAAGGTTTATGGAGGTGCAACAAGCCTATGATGTACTGTCGGACGACGATAAACGGAAGATCTACGACGACTATGGAAAGCAAGGTTTGGAAATGTTAGAACGTGGCCAAGACCCAAGAGAATATGGAGGCTCTTTTGGTGGAAATTTTGGCGGTAACCACGGCGGTGGGTTCCAGCACCATGGTGGTGGGTTTTCTGGTGGTCCTGAGTTTTCACAATTCTTTCAAGGGTTTGGTGGTCCAGGAGGGTTTTCTGGTGGTGGCGGAGGAGGATTTAATCAGTTCTTTCAGGGGGGAGGTGGACCAGGGGCACACCAACAGTTCTTTCAGCAAGGATTCGGGGCTGGAGGCGGAAGAGGACGGTCTTCCCATGGGCATGGCGGAGGACGGCCCCCAGCTGATCTATTTCCTAAAGGCGGCAAGGTGACGAAACTAGGCAGTCCAAAGTTTCCCGATGACTCCAGCAAATACTTGTGGTTGGTTATGTTTTACAGAAATGATGATCGTACTGTACAAGACCTTAAACCACATCTAGAAACGCTTGTCGATAAGGTGAAAGGAAACTTCAAAGTTGGTGCGTTGGATTGCGGGATGAACGACAAAGAATACCGCTACTGTGAAAGGGCTCACGGCTTGGATGTCGACGAAGAACTTCCCGCCTTTGCATTCGTCGTGAATGGCGAACTTTCTTGGTACGAAGGCGACGCTGAATATGTTCCAACAGCGAAGCCATTGTACGAGTTCGCCATGGAAAACATGCCAAAAGAGTTGATTGTTAATATTAATCAACCCACACAGGTTTCCTCAAAGCTTCTGGAACCCATGAAGCAACACGCAAGGTTCATTGGGACCATACTTCTTCTAACGGACAAGTACGAAACAAGCGCACTATACTTCAGCCTTGCCTACCGTCATCGCTCCAAATTTCTTTTTGGAGAAAGTAGAGGGAAGAGCCTAAATTTGGCCAAGGAATTTCAAGTAAAGCGTTATCCGACTCTTGTCGCAATCATACCAAAGAGCGGTGCCAAGATTCCAGGAAGCACGGAGTACAAAGGAGACTATCTGACGGTTCGCTATCCTGCTGATGGAGCGCTCACCCACGATGCTTTGTCTTCTTGGATTGAACAGCTGTCAAAAACCACTCAACGACAGAGACGGCGCTCCGCTGGAAGTGAGTTGTAGTGTAATCGTCCGCGTTTGTTTGCATTTGGACGTCATCGCTAAGCAAGTATAGTGAGAAGAAGATTGCTCAGTATCACGTTGATAGACGGAGAGACATGTGATTTGCAGTTTGGGGCGTTCTTACGCAGCTTCATCTCAACGTCTCTCGATCACCAGCCATAGATGGCGATCTCTGAATGGTTCTCATCCATGTCCGTCTTTACATATTCGTGAAAGCAACGTAAGTGAAGTTCCAGAAGTTCAACTCAGTAAGACTCGGCAAGCATAAGAAACAGAACAGATTTATACGAATCTGGCAATCAACAAGCCTTCGAAACAAGCACAAAACCACAAGTCGTGGACGTGAAATGTCTAACGGTCCACCTAGTTTTGTTTCACTGATGGTATTGTTGAAGCGATTCATTCCTCGTCCTCTTTTCAGCATGCCTTTTAGTCCCGCCTTCTGTGGTCCCACCGCGCGCGTCGAGAAGGAGAGCATGCGCGGGACGAGATAGAGTGACACCAAATTCAAACTCCCCAGAAAAGGAAGATCATGAAGCGGATCAGTTTCAGAGAGGGAAATTGGAATCGACCATGGCATTTCGGTTTCTGAAGAAGTTCCCCAGCAACGCCCTCGCCTCTAGCGATAGACAGCAAAATGGCCCACGACTATCATCAGGAAGTTCGAACAACCGCGGCGGGACTGCAGGGCATTCTCGCAACACAGCTGTAACGGCACCAGCTGGTGGACAAGTTCATCATTTCATCAACCGAGATCAGCGATCTGGTGGGCAAATTCTTATCCACCGCCAAGTGCAACCACATCCCAAACCTAAACAAGTGCAAGCACAACCAAAATTCAAACAAGTACAAGCACATCCAAAGGTTACGCAGAAAGTAACGAAGCATGTGACTGTGGAAACGCGGTCAAGAGAAGAGATGGAAGGTGTCCTCTCCATGGAAGAAGGTAAGAGAATTATTCCCTGATAGGAGAATACCTCCTTCCCTCTCAACTCACGAGTACTGGTCAATTCGTTGCCTTTTGACAGTGATGAAGGATCTCCGTATCTTGGAAGAGCAACAGCATGAATCACAGCGTAAGCTACAAGCCGCTCGTATGGCAAAGCATCGCACAGAGCAGCAACACTCTAAACTCGAAGCGAAATTAGGCGAACTCAAGTTCGCCAACGGACAAAGTCGTGCTCTTTTACAAAGAATGCACGAAGTTCTTGGTGAGAGCCACAAATCCGTCGCGACCATGCGAAGCAAGGTTGAAGGTGCAGGCGACGATGTTCACAAGTTTAATCGGTAAGCCCAACAAATACATCATGAACTACGTGTATGTTTAACCTTCCTGTATCTTATCTCCATTTTCGGTAACAAGGGGTCTGCAAGAGGCTCTTCAAACAAAAGCCTTCATTCTACTCTCCACAAAGAAGCAGCAGCGGCAGCTAGACCGCGTTCAAACGATGGTCAAAAAGTTCGATTGTTGGAAGAAAGAGACTGACATTCTCAGTAGGGAAGTTCAAAACCGTCTCGATAAAGCTGTAACACACAAGCAGTCACTCCTTGACAGCTTGCACGAAGAAACTGCAAAGCAGCAGAAGGTGTCGTCAGAGATATCAGAATGTAACGAGCTTCTACAGCAGATGGAGGAGACGCTTGGTAAGCATCTCAAGTCGGAAAGTAGCTTGAGACTTGAGATTGATGACGTAAAGAAGGAAGAAGGAGAGTTGTTAAGCACCACCGCTACGACTGTGCTTCAACTTGAAGCAGACACTCAAAGCATAATCATGAAATCACGTGAAATGCGGGAATCACTTCCGAAACTAGAGGAATCGATCGTGAAACAAGAGAAAGACATTGAAACCGCACGCAAGAACCATCTTGACTTATGCACGGCTAATGAAGTCCCTGTCACAAGCAACGACAATGGTCCAACGTCATGGGATGATAATGCCTCAAACGTCTTGCTAGAGGTAGAGGAGAAGGCTATCAAGGAAGAGCAGGATGCCATTGATGCGTTGAAACTTGAGTACGACGAGTTGCAGACCACTCTTCGTTCTCTCCAGAAAGAGGAGGAAGAACTTACGATACAAGCCTCTCAACAGCAGCAAGCGGAAAAAGATATTCGCGAAAGGGAGGTTCTGCGCGAAGAAGAGTTCAACAAACAGCTGGAACAGCTCGAATCGGACAGAGCAGAAACCAAGTCTATCGTTGCAAAAGTTGAGGAGGTACGGGTTCTACAAGAAACTCAGAAAGCAGACGACAGCGCTACAGCGATGAAACTAGCGGACGACATTGCAACACTGGAAGCGGAAAACACCGCCGCGGAAAATGCAAACCTTGATCTTGACAAGCAAATTCAAGACCTAGAAGAGCAGATTGAGTTGAGTTTGGCTGATAAGAAACGTCGATCAGCTGAACTGGAATCGACCATCGCTCTCGAAGAAGAACTTACTGCGAAGACAAAGAATGAGGCCGACGCCATCGAACAGAGAGAAAGGGAAGCGGAGGATTATGGTGTAATCGAGAGCGAAATCTCACGTATTATTGGAGGTACGAGCGAAATTATTCAATGTTGTAATGTGTCTCTGAGTATCTCTCATCATTGTGACTTCTCTGAAAGATTACCCCATTCTGCAGTCCGTCGTTGTAACTTACGCCCCTGAAATGTCAGTTGAAGAACAAGCTCAAGTTGACCTGAAACGTATTGTGGAGGACTGCAAGAAACGACAAGAATCAACTCAGAAGTTGTACGTTGAAAAGGAGCGTGCGCTTCGTCGGAAGGAGAAAACGGAGAAGCGCATCGAAACGGATCGAGATCGGCGAAAGCAACCGGAAGGTTCGAAAGAGGAACGCCAAAAGGTCAAACAAAAATCAAACCTTAGATCTAACCGTAAAGATGCAGATACACGTCGACATCAACGAAAGCGTGAGCGCCGAAGCGAAGAAAAGGAGCAGCGAGATGAGGTGGTTTCCCGTAAACATCAAGAACCAAGCGCCGCGAAACCACGAAATTTGTTGAATCATTTTTCTCAAGCATCCGATGATAATCCAATGGAACAAAAAGAAATTCCGAGTTCTAAGAAGAAAGTCCGATGGAGCGAAGACGGATCAGTGAAGAAGCCAGTTGTGGACAAGTACATATCGGAGGAAAGTGAACACAGAGAAAAGGAGATGCGGCCGGGTAAAGTTCAATCAAATTCAAAGCGACACAGCAAGCATGACAAGCCCTCCAGAGAGCATCGCAGAGCGTCCTCATCCGTAAACAACGTTGACAATCCCACGCTGAAGTCGTCAGAGCACAAAAATGTCATAAACGAGACAAAATCTTCCCGTACTAGGCGAGATGATTCAAGGAAACGAATCGTCAAGCCAAACGCTTTGAAAAGTGACCCCGTTTCAAAGTCGGACTCGTCTGATCGAGTGAAAACGACATTGCATGTATCAAAAAGCAAAGATATGACAAAGAAGAAAGACGATGTTTCATGTGATCACCGCTTGTCGCGTCCAACTCAGCAGCAACTTTCAGCCGAAGCGAAGGTGACTGGGCACAAGTCCGCAAAAGTAGATCGTGTTGGTAATGAGAACAGTCTTGCACGGAAGCGGAAACGAGACATGTCTTCCGACCAACGTGCTAAAGAGTCGAACCGCTACGGTCAGGGGAACTCCCCGACTCGTTCCAAATCCCAGGGTGTCCTCCCACTTGGCAGAACGAAAACGAGCTCGTCGCATCCCGACAAAGAAACCCGTACCCGGATTTCTAAGCGTGCAGATCTCAAGACATCAACACAGAAGGGAACCGCCGTCGATTCAATTCCAGAGAGACGCGTTAGACGCAACGCCGAGCCATCAATGAGCGAAGCTTCGTCAAAGCAACCGCGACGCAAAAAAGGCCCACGGGGCGGACATACCAAGCCCCTCGGAATGCACTCGTTCGGGGAAGACTGTTCGTTCAACTTTCAGAGTGTATGAGCAACTCTGCCGCTTTGCTTATCCCACTTCTATGGGACATAGAGACTAAGATTGTTGGACGAACTCCTCGGGGAAGATTACTTGTAGCTTGACTTCATTCCATCTTTCCTTTTTACGTCGAAACTAAAATAGATCGTGGAGAAATGCGGTTGATTTGATCCTTGTTCATGCAAAGATGTCGATGACTGTTCCAGACTTCCCTCAGCACCATAACCGATGTATTGCTTTGACCATATCCATAATGGCACAGGTGATGTGCAGTGTACGTAGATTTAGAATTTTCAAGCTTGATTGGATCCACTTCACCACGATATATGTACAGTGGAGAAAGAGAACAAGGGAGACACCCTTTTGTCCTTCCAACACTGTATCTAGAGTGAGACTTCATCGTCATGCGTTGGGTCACCCCCTTCAGACACTCGGTCTACAGAATCAACAGAAGCGGTTGCCGCAGTCCTGTCGATTAATTGCCAGTCTGAAATGTCGGAGACCTCCGACTCGTTTCTCGGCTGTGCCAACAATCTGCTTTCTGCGGCCGCGACGTGATCTTGCCGCATGGTAACATCCAAACACTTTTCTCCGTTGTTGTCCGATAAACTTGCTTCAGTTTTTGCAACACTTGCCATAGGAATGGGACCGTCACTGTCGTTGGCTTGACCTGTTATTCCAGGCGTCGACAGCGGAGCATCTGACTTGGTACTTTCCTCTAGAATATGATGGTCTTTTGTTTCGCTGCCGTGAAGCATACGCACCTTGCTTGATCCATCAACCAATCTAGAGCCCTGCGTCACATGATCTGATATTGAAGCATCTGGATCCTTGCGTTTCTGTCCTGAATCTTTTGTTGCGGATTGATCTGCATTATTTCCTGGAATGCTAGTCTGGACAGCCGTCGGTTTTCCGTCCTGCATCTGTTGATTTCTGTTCCTCTGTTCTGTTCCCATGTCATTCATTTCGGATTGGCTACCATTATCTTGATGCTCCAGGTCATTGGCTTGGGACAGACTATCCATCTGTCGCATATCGGGTCTCTCATGTTCTTTTGGTTGCTGTTGCAGTTGTCGAAACCGATATAAGTCAAATTGGTTGTACATTGCAGCCATGAGAGGTGGTATATCTGGCCCAAGATCTGTAAATGGAAAAATCCTCTCCAAGGAATCCTCCACCAAATCACTCAAGTTTGAGTGAATCCTTGCGTAAGACCCCTGTGAACCAAATTGATTGGGGCGTGGATGTGAATCCACCAAAATAAAGAAAGACTTGCCATTGTGTTCGGGCGAAAGAACCACCAGTACAGTTTCGGGTGGTTTGGTGATCAAGACGCACGTCCACTCTTGAGCATCATGACTGGCTTTGAGAAGATTGTACAATCCCAACGGATCATCATTCTTGTGACTGCGAGACAGCATACCTTGTTCCACATCACCATGTTGATTCAAACAAGGAAAGCCACCAGTCAAAAGGACTTCTTGAGCTGACTTATGTTCGCTCATTGTCGAGTCAGCCCGCTTCAAATTGTTGTAGATCTCAACTCCCTGAACGATTGCGTTCTGCAGTAGAGTATCCGTAACGATGGATCCCATATTGTCGTCCTGTATGGTCTTGGCTCGATCCAGTATGATTTCGGCCGCTTTGAGAGCAATACAAGTGCAAGCGGAGCGTCCATTTTCCAAACTGTATTGACTGAAGGAGCAATGAACCATGGTAGGAGGAGAAGGTCTACGGCGAGGACCACCACCACTCGGAGCAGTCGCTCCAAAACCATGATCGAGAGAGTGCTCATGTAACTCTTCACCCGACAATAAGAGATTCAGTGCACTTTCCATATTTCCGTTCACATTTTGAAGAGCAAGGAAGCATTGTGTCGGATCAAATCCCATGGAGATCAACTCCATCAGCTTTTTGTCATCGTCCATGTGTGAGCAAGGGTCCGTACAAAGTACCAAGTCCCTTTCGTCCTTGATCTCTCTTACAAAGTCAGAGCGGCTATGAATCGCCCATCGTCGCTTCCAACCGAAAAGTGCGACTGCGGACGATTCATCCATACTATGTGTGCTACCTTTTCTTTGGCCATAAAGACCGTCCAATCCACCTCTCTCGTACTATCTTTTCTCTATGAACGACTCCTATAAAGACAACAAAATGTTGGTTCAATGAATTAATAATGCAATAAAAAATATGAGATATGATCTTCGCTTATCTTCACACCGAAGCAAAAATGATTTAAACCAAAATCCCAAAAGAGAACACTTCACGACTTGAGTTATTCTGCGTCAAGCTCGTCAGCTTTCCCTTGGACTTCCTCTTCTTCTTCGTGTTCCTTGTTATCAGTTTCGGTAGGATGATTCATATCTTCATCCTCTTCGGCGGCATCGTGATTCTCACCATCGTTCGCCGGTTTCATATTCTTGACGCCCTTGATCTTATTTCGCTTCATCATGGTCGAGAGAATCGGACGCCCTTGGACAAACAATTCGTGATAATAGGAGCCCTTATCGGGTCCTTCCGTGATTCGCTGGAAATCATATAGATTCAACTGGCGTTGAAAGCTGCTGAATCGGCTCATTCGGAAATACTTGGGCATGACATGCTTGACAAAATCTCGTGGTTTGTGGATAGCAAAAGCACGACCATGCGGTAAAAAGGACGCAATTTCGATTCCACCTTCTTCACGTTCTAGATCCGAAAGCATCTGATGAAGTTTCTGAGGGAAGGTTCCGGTGCGACCCTTCCTTCTTCGTTCCGCTGGAAGAGAGGAAATAGCGGCGTTATCCAAGAGAGCCACCGCAGCCGCGGAATCACCACCCAATTGAGCGGCTAGAACAGCGGCGGCAGCGACATCTCCAGATGACGTGGGAGCTTGAGGAGCGACTTGTGGTGGTCCAGGAACTGAGCCTTGTTGTTGTTGAGATTGGAGAAGCTTGGCAATCGCAATGGAGTCCAAGTGCTGCTGGTTTCCTTGACGAAGACCGCAAAATGGGTCAGGGCTTTGCTGAGACAAAACTGGAACACTGCTACCCACAAGAGAAAGAGAGTTCATCGAATTACCGGGGCCTGCGGAAAGATGCTTTTGCTGAAGAAGCATGGCAAGTTTGTCCGAAGCGCTGGGAGCGGGTGGCTGAACCAGTGCACTATTGAGCTGATGGAGCAAGGCCGCTTTCTTCTGCTCTTCACGTTCCTGCTGACGAAGCAGCGCTGACAACAAACCGGATGTTTGAAGTGATTCCGAATGTGGAAGCGAGGACGCCATGGAGGCAGGTGAGTTTAAACCGAGAGAAGCCAGCGTATGTGGGGCGGCAACATGCGCCCGATTGTGAACCTGTTGCTGTTGCTGTTGCGCCAAAAGAAGGTTTGCCACAGCGGGTGACACATTGGATGCTCCTAGCTGTGACGGCGGATTGGATGCGGCCGAGAGCAGAGCTGAAATGTCGGCCGAGTTCAGCTGGCCCAAGTTACGAAGGGGCATGGTGAATGGTGATGGGTCTTTATTCCGAGGTAGGAGTAAATGGCTTTATAATTTTGTCAAGATTGGTTCTTTCCTTCCACTTCTCGAACTCGCGCGTTGCCGCTGTAGAATGCGTACTCCTATGAACTACCGTGTGGGCAACGAGCACGTACGGAACTTTTGGGTGTGGTGGGGGTGATTTCCTTCTTGAGGCCGTTCCTCGAGCACGACAAAACCAATTTGAGAACGTGGAGAATTTTCACATTGGCCAGTTTTTCCATCCTCGAGCAAAACCAAAACCAAAACCAAAACAAGAGCCCGCGTCCCCAACACTCCCCAAAAGTACTCTGTGGAATTGAATACCAATACTATTCGAAAGTTGGAATACTTCATTAGGGATTGGGGGACCGTTGGAGTCGAACGCGCGCCGCTGAAGTCCAGAACGCGCGCTGGAAGTTTCTCTATCCCATATGTACACTAGAATAAAGATAACACAATCCCTAATGCTATTTCAGGATTTGTCGGCCGACAAATCCTGAGCTTTGGATTTGTCGGAATGGAGGGCCAACAAAAACTGTGCAGTGAAATATGACGTCAAGATGATGTAAATTGATGACGTGTCACGTTTTCAGATTGGTTTTGTCGTGCTCGAGGAACAGCCTGATTTCTCTTGTCTCGTGTAGAGTTTTCCTATGCAGGGTTGACGGTTGAGGTGTGAGGAATATTATGGAACTGAGGAGCCTTGCGGGTGGATTGGAACAGCGTCAAACAGAGATATGATAGATTCAGCGCTTGACTACGTCCCAGGCAAAACATAGCGTAGGTAGTTATGCGCCACAATGGTATAAAATGTACAAATCAGAAAAAAGAAGTCCAGCGGACCGCATGACTTCGCGGTCATGCAAGAAGAAAGGAAACCTGTTGCTGGACCAAGGAACCAGAGAACTAAGCATAGGAAAAAGAATTAGCAATAACATATGCGATATGCGTATTCGTACTTCCTATCGACTATAGAGCAAGAGAGTAAGAAGATGGTAGAAGATTGCGGAACTTAAGAACCGCCGCTTATAAGCACCATTTGGGCCATTTCGTAGGACATCGTACTACGGCTACCCTAACGTTAATGTGCGGAAGATAAGCACCATTTTGCCTAAAAGGAGGACATTTGGTGGTTCTTAAGTTACGCAATTTACGGAAGCTCATGAAGATGGTATAGCCCCCGAATCCCGAATCCGAGTCTTTCCAAGCTGCAAGTACAACAAGATTATAGTAGAGTAAATCTTATCTACAGGCCGTCGAGAACACAGAATCTGTTTGCGCCACGAGATTCTGACTTCTGACTCAAAGAGGCAAAGGGTCTTCCGTCTTCGGGCTTCGGTCCACGGTCATGCGTCATGCACCATGTACCATGCACCATGCACACGCACGGGACACGGGACACGGGACGAAGCGAATGATGTATCATCCCAAAAGTTTATAGGACAGCACGTCCATCGTGTAGAACTAGTACATAAGCCACGTATGTAGGGTGTAGTACTAAGTATAAGTAGAATAGAAAAGAAGGAATCTTAATGCCAGCGGTGGCCATGCCCTCTCTTCTCCACTTGATGGCCAGCATCTCCTCATTGAACTCTCCTCTGTACTGGCATTGATGTGAGCGAAGGCTTTTGCAAAAGCACCTTGTCCTCCCAAATTACGCCATCGTTCATAGAGGAAAATTCTACAAGTGAGACCTAGACCGTTTGCCCCTCATGGGGTTAGCTATTCGCTTAAAATTCGCTCAATATCGGTCGCGCTTCTTGGTCCCCTCACAAGTTCTCGTTCGCTATTGTCGTCGAGTGAATTGTGCATCCTCCATCACTCAGTTCTTCGTGCAACATAAACCTGCTTTTAGAGACTCATATGAGTGCAGGACGTACCCTGACCCTTCCAGGCGGCGGGAAACGTACTCAAAACAAGATCATTCCAGCAAGTCTTGTTCGTTCCGGTCCTGTTTGGACCTTCGTCAAGAGATCAGCCAAATTAGTTGTGGATGGCTCATAGGCAATACGACACACTCCATTTGCCACATTTTCTCGAACGTAATGGTATGCAACTGCATTCGACTTCTTCTTCAACGTTGATTCTGGCTTCGAGCTATTGGAAACCACTGACATGTTATCACAACGGACATGTGCGTGTCCATCAAGTGGTATTCCCATCATTCGTAGTTTATAACGTAGACCGCGTAACATTTCGATGCCCACTTTGAGGGCCATGAACTCAGAACCAAAGGTAGAAGTCTCCACACTGGTCTGCTTCTTGCTGTACCACAATATGGGTGACCGATTTAGGTAGATGAGAACTCCAGTTCTGGATCGTCGTGTTAATAAGTCGCCGGCGTGATCGGAGTCAACGAAGCAAGTCATTTGTAGAGGGTTGCCCAATGGCTCTGGTGCGTCTAATGGAACTTCTTCCTTCGCATTGGGGTAGAATGCTGTCCAATCCCCCATGGGTTCGTCCCCGTGCTCAATGTACGACGGGTCCAATACCAATCGAGAACGATCGTGAAATTTTAGGTACGCGAAGAGGTGTAGCATGGCCTCCACGTGTCCTTCTCTTGGTCCTGCTAGAAAGGCAGCAAGCATCGAAACTTCTGTTGTGATGTCGATGCGTCCCAATTCAACCAACCAGCGTAGTACTCCAAGTTGTTGTTGATAAAAGGACAGGAGTTCATCGTCACAATACGGACTTACGTCCATTTCTGGGCGATAGCCACTTGGCAAAACGGTTGATACTCGTGTCTTCAACTTTCGCCCGCGTTCTTCCAACCAGTCTGATACGTTTTGGATGGCGGCCTTGGCATATTTGTTCGAACTAAGGGCCCAGCACCGTTGACTCGCATCATTGTTTATGTCATATTGTTCGACTTGATTACCGAGATAGATCTTCGGTATTCCAATGGAATCAGGCTTCAATAGGTAGTGATGATCCAGCATAGTGAGCGTCTCTTGCGGTTTATGCGACACCACCAAAATATCATCCGTATAGACAAAAAGCATTTCGTAATATCGCATGCCATCAGCCTTGGTGGAGGGTCGGATATAGACGTCTGGATCAGCTCTGCAAGGCTTGTATCCGAGATCTGTCTGTAATGTCGATGATAACAGCTCGCGCCATGCATAAGCGCTTGTCTTTAAGCCATAAAGAGCCCTGGTAATGATGGCTATACGACCTTTGTATTCTGGACCAAATTCCAATCCGCAAACCGTGCAGACCTTCTCGAGACATGGTGCATTTAAGTAGGCACCGGCAATGTCCGCGGTTAGCACGTCAAGACCATTCAAGGCTGCCATCAAGAAGCCAATACGCACACTATCCCTGCTCACAACGCTTGCATAGGTTGGAGCTTCTGGTTCGGACGTCTTATGTCCCCCAGCTACATACCGAGCTTTCCGTGTAAAGTCCATTTTAACGTCAAAGACGATATGGCACGGGATAGTTTGGTAGCCAATGGGGGTGGAAGAGCCTTCCTCAAGAATCTTCATACAAGGAAAGATCTTTGACATTTCCAGTCGCAAGGCCTTCCTCCAATAATCTGTTCCGGTCTCTCTGTCGATCTCAAGAGCCCGTTCCACAGTCTTCGGTACCTCTACTCCGTACTTCTGCCATGTACGCATGTACCGTTTGCTACTGGAGACGGCCTTGATCAGTCGTTTACTGCGCTTGATGGTGAAAGGTACCCACCAGTTGAAGGCTGGTTCCTTGTCCAGCTTATTTGCGACAGCGTATTGGGCCAATTCCAGTGGATAGGATTCCTTCAAGTCCTTTAGCCGTTCCCAGCTGGTGGACCCATCCTTCCATTGGATACAGAGGAACCATCCTCTCGTTGTCTTCTTTTTATGCGTTCGTCCGTTCAGCACAAATTCTCCATCAGAGATTGGGATTGCGCTGGCGTCTTTCTTGTGGTCGAGAATGTCGTCGATTATGCGATATCGATTCCCTTCCTCGTCTATTTGCTCAAAAATACTTTCAGCAATAATGTTGGCGGCATATGCTTGCGTATGTCCGTCGTCGAATTCCACTTCGTACAGGCTTGTATCAAGCAACGGATTGCTCGACGCTGTACCAATCACTTTGCCGTCGGCATCTCGTTTCCGACGTTTGACAGTCCCCTTTCGCTTATCATCTCCTAAGGGGAGCATGACTTTCGCGCTTATCAATTTGTCATAGGAATCCGGAGCATAATGATCAGCTTCTGGCATGGAGACATCAGCTTGCTCATCGTCTTCGTATGGCTCATATAGGGGGGTATCAGCCTCCTTGGGCTCATCGTCGTCTTCAGCAGGGATACCTGCCATTCTCGCACCAAGTGCTTCTCCAAGAGTCGATGTGAACTGTTCACGTTGCTCTCGAAAGGCCTCGTCGTTTTGCATTGCCCTGGTAATGGGCCAGACAGACGTTCGATGTACGATCTTGCCCTTCTCCGTCAGTATTTTGGCACACATGGCCTCACCGACAGAATGGCTGGGGCCGAGCCATCTCCCAAGCTTTCGTCCTTCAAACCCGGGATTGCTGTACCATACAAAATCGTACCATTTGTGTTCGATCAAGTGTGATATATCGGGAGTATCGCCCGTAAGGATTTGAATTGGAGGCGGATTCCCATTTGCTTGCGATGTATGTGATCTTCTCTCTGCCACTAGCATGAGGCAATGGTCCCATAACACGGCTGGCGCATTGCTTTGACGCATCTCTCGCCGATAGATTCGTTTCAACTCGCGTATATTAGCCTCGGCGAGGTTTTGATTGGGGGTCCAAGCTTCCACTGGCTTGAGACGACACCCATACTTTGATGCAACGCGCTTGAACTCCAAAGAGGTGAGCTCTGGGGCATTGTCGGGGACAATATGGTTGAATATGCCATATTCGTCAAAGAGAGGAGGCAGAGTGGATGGTGCTTCACTTCGCTTGCGCATTGGGACGAAATGCACCCATCCAAAGTCGGTAGCAAAGATTTGACCGCATGTATGTTGGTCCAATGATTTTGTTTCGGCAAATAAGGTATCGGTATATACGTCCGCCTGCAGACGGCGGTGCCGAAGTTGGTAGGCAGTGTGTCTCAGACGCTTAGAGCCACCATGTTCATTGAAGTCACGCACTCCGAGCTGCGTTGTTTCTTCAAAGGTGCGCTCCGCTGTCTTGAGTCCAATATTCCATCGTGTGGCTAAATCTTGTGGCTGCACTGTCCCCTTTCGAGTATGCGTGGTCTTGGCAATGGTGATGGTGCGCCCATTGATTCTTCTCACAGAAACAAGGGAGTCAACTTGCAGATCCCTTGAAGGTTTCTCTACGATAGTGTCGTGAACGATCGCATCCCGAAGCTTTCTTTCATCAGCATCATATTCTGCTGCTGAGTCATTCGGTCGCCATTCGGGTGTTGCGTTTGTCATATCGATCCCATAGCACGAGTCCAGATTCTCGATCTCGTGTGCGGTCGGCTTTCTTACTTTGAACTGACTGATGATCCCACGCAAGTCCATTGGGATTACAAGTTCCTTTTCCTCAGAGTCTTTAGCTACGATCGCATGAGCCCTCTCATTTCGTTCTGTCGATGGTAGAAACTTCAAAGGGACGTCATTGACCAAAACACCGGCCTCTCTCATCTGATTGGGATTTAAAAGACAACGATCGATTTGAGGGAGGTACAGCGCTTGGTGGAAGTAGAGCAAGAAGGTTGCTCCGCTCTCAGGGTCATCGTAGGCAAGGACACCTGTGATGACTGGGGTCTCATTCAATTTTCCCAGTGTTTCCGTGAAACCACTGACATCGGCAGTGTCAGTCTGATACAGAACGTGACAGCCTCGGCCAAGACAACATGTGTCGGCATGTGAGTCTAACTCGCACATGAAGGTTGGAACTGTAATTTCGTTGGGCTTGGTCATTGACATCGACTGGAGCGATAGTCACAAATTTTCAGAGTTTCGTTTCTTCTTGCGCTGGCTCATGATTGCGCCAATGCCTCTGCTAGCTTCGTCAGAGGACTCTTCGGAGACATCGGGAGTGTCATTATTCTGTGCATCCTTCTTTGCCTTCTTTCGGGATTGACTCGTAACGGATGCCACTCCTCTCCTTTTATCGCGTTCTTCACGCACATCGCGAACGCGTTGGCGTTCTGGCCCACTCAACTTTGACCATTCCTTTGGAGTATAGTAGCGGTCCGTTAATTCCTCCTTTTCTTTATCTTCATTCTTCTTATTGTTTCGGCCATTATTGTTCCTTCCCTTTCCTTTGTTTTGGGATTGGATCGAGGAGATTCTGGCTTGCTTCCTATTGGAGGCGCTATAGGAGACCTTGCTGTCTAACACCTCTGCAAGGAAGTTCGATGCGGTTTCAAATGTTGCTCGGAGAGTAGGGGTTGCAAGAATTTGATTCTTTGCGCTCTCGAGTCGTGCATCTGCAATGCCTGTGAGGAGAATGCGCACTTTTCTCTCTTCACTCACAGCTTCGCCTGTTGACTCAAGGTCAGTAAATGCCCGTTGCAGGGTTTCTATGAATCGTTCATAGGTAAAATTGCGCTTTGCTCCGTCGCAATACACACTTTCGAGTGTTTGATCTGCTTTGGCACGGAGACGAGATTGGAAAGCGTCTCCAAGATAATGGGTACGCAAGGCTTGATAGGCAGCACGTCCATTGCGTGCGCGTGCAAATGGTTGCACCCAGCCCCATCCTGGTCCATCATGTGTGATGTGTCTGATAACATCCCACACGGCAAGATTGTCGGCAGCATAGGTAGGGCCTGTATGTGGTGCCCGCCTGATCATCTCCGCCAGGAAAGTTGGAGCACCGAAATTCGGATCTTCATTTTCAGGTGCAACGTTGGGATCGCTACGAGTGTACGCAGCCAAAGGAATGCCAGTGACACCTCGCTTGGACTCAAGATAATGATCAAGGTCCTCCAAAACAACACGGATATTCTCAATCGATGTGAGTTTCTCCGGCATGGGAACTTCGTTGTCATGTTCCGTCTCACTCTCTTTGAATTGATAGAGTGTTTGTAGATCGGCCAAGTTGGGAACAGTACCGACAAAGGTCCGATTCACCTTGTTCAAATGGATAACAAAGTAACGAAACATCTTGAGGCGTTTCTCAGCCAGATGACCAATCATGATACCAGGATTAGCAATCAACGGTGGTCCAAGAGGATTAGGATTGGGAATCATGCCACCAGGTTTCCTGGCATTTGAGCAAATTTCAGCGATATCATCTTCGCTCAGAGCTTCGAAGTCACTAATTGCTCGTAGTCCCTGAGCATTCAAGGCATCACGAGCTGCCTGATCGGTGATTTGGAGCACTACATCCATGTAGGCATTCAAGATGTCAAGAGGGCTTGCTGGAGGAATCGCTGCCATGGTAGTTCTTATTCGGGTGAAGTTGGGCTTTCCGGTGAAAGTGTGCAGATACTTCACCTGATAATCTCGCTTTCATTTGCGAGCGAGGAAAAGTAGAATTGGAGTCGAGAGCTCGCATGGTGCCTGGACGGCGCACTTCATTAAGCATTTAAGCAACGAAAGTGTCCGTATGGCTGTCATCTTTCAACGGCAAGATGTGTGACGCGTCCGTCATTGCCCGATATGCGCGCAAAAGCTGACCGCATATCACATCCTCTATCTCTAACCCCGTTGCAGGTGAGATATGTAGTAGAGGAAGGGAGAACAGGTATCCAACCTTGGGCGGTCATTCTCGGAGCGAATGATCCAGATATTTCGCGACCTTCCCAGGCCATGGTTGAGGTAAAGCTCATAAAAGAGTCGTGATGGGTCTGATAAACCAAATTACGCCATCGTTCATAGAGGAAAATTCTACAAGTGAGACCTAGACCGTTTGCCCCTCATGGGGTTAGCTATTCGCTTAAAATTCGCTCAATATCGGTCGCGCTTCTTGCTCCGACAACAAGTACTCCCTCATGGGTATGTCCAGTGAAGCGTGATGCGAGGGTTTGTGAAATTCCCTTCTGCTACATACAGCGCTATCGTGAGCCGGACAAGTGTCCAGCAAACCATTGAGTAAAACTGGTCACTTGTTGTGCTCGTAGGCTATGGTACAGCGATCCTGTGCTGTGGCGCTAGGTTAGGTACTGATCATCAAGATTTCGAGGACTTCTGTCCGGTAATTTTTTCCGATATCCCTAAGTTTGTCCTTTAAAAAATTAGGGCTAATGATTGATGACTAATGAGCAATGAGTATGGGAAAGAGGGATAGGGAGTACGCACTATGGTAGTCGATCCCAACTATCAGTTTGAACCCTCTGAGCGCTGAGAAGTATATAGATGTATTCGTATTGGGTGTATTGAGAATTGAGCAAGGGAAACGGGGGGAATATGGGAAATGGGAACGCTCCAAGGAAAAAATAGGAAGGAACATAGAGAGCGGATAAAGCGAACTATGAATACTCGTATTGTCCATAATCTCTTTCAAGAAGTTTTAGACGAGTAGACAGTACTAGACCGAACTTTCCTTGTTGGTTGTTCGTTCCTCTACGAAATAATACGAAATAGGCAAAATAGGGTGCAGTGTGCAGTTGCGTTGTGTCCCTTTGACCTCCGACTATTCCGCTACTCTCGAGCTAATTGGGCGTGATTTTACCTACCTAGATCTCTTGTAGCGAGCTAGAGGAATACGAGATCACAGTCAGGTTAGACTTAGACCTCTCTTATTTTTATCACACGCGCATCGAGCAGAGGCGCTTGGTGCTTGGCTCTTACTATTACTCTCGAACAAGCTAGAGAGTAAGTTCAGAGTTCCGACTTCCGACAGCTCTTTTGGATTGGGGTTTTGGGATGCATCTTTCTTCATCTTTGTATCTTTGTATAGGATTAACAGTACAAGTTACCCATATGTGACTCCTTGCAGTAGATGGAGTAAGATCTGTATGGGCTATCCATGTACATCTAAGTAGGCTCAGTACATTAATCTACGTAGTACTATTTTCATCAGTGTAACAAGTGGGGCGGATGGTCTCAAATTGAAAACTTGCTGCCGCGAGAAACAATGCAAATTGGAAGCCATCGCTCGACAATGGTGGAAGCCGTTACCCCCATGGCCATAACTTCCTCAATAATAGAGCTTGACTCGACCGCTTTGACAATAAGATTATTTACTACTAGAGTGACTATGCTTTCAATTCGGTCGAGTCAGCATTGAAAAATGAGTGAGTTAGGGCGGTCGTTCGATTTCATCACTGCAGAAAAATGAGCGTACCTTTTCAGCCAACTTGGCAAATCTTCTGTAATTTCGGACAACCATTTCAAAGGTAAAGGCAAAGGACTTACGGTGGTTGGATGTTTATGCGATGCATGGGTGAACGCATACGGCGTCACCGGATCTCGCCATCATTGTCGAGTTTTTTGAAATTCCGGCCATTTCCGGCGTGACGTGTACTATGTGATTTTATGTACTCTACGTAGCTTTTGGACTGAGCCTACTTAGATGTACATGGATCGGTATCCCCAGCCCTTACTCTACTAAAGCTCTAGCTACTCCTCCCAAGTACCAAGACTATGGGGACTACCTTAGCCTCGGGCCTCTGGCTCAAACTCTTTTGGTTAGAATTTAGAATACCACGCGAATCACGAATCATCACGAATCACCTGCGCTGCGACATATGATGTGAGTAGGGAAGAAGGTAGCACTATCTCTAATGTTATGGATGGACGGGATTGCAGCATGCGATACTTCTTGTTCATGACCTCGTCATGTTTTATCGATCCAACAAAAGTCCACTTTCTAGACACTAAGTGGTCGACAAACAAAATACAGGCTCGACAGTCCATTTCACCACGCACATTCTGAGTCCTATTTGGATGCGCCTTTCACCATGAACTAAATCGATTTCCCGACTCCCATATGTGAATACCAACGAGCATTTCACATCGTTGTGTGCCCAATTATGTCTCGTGGACATCGACCTCACCCTTCGTGGCTACTGGCATATCTCCATTTGTCTCCGGTTCTGAACCATCACTTCCATCAAGGATATGTAAGGTTAGTTCTCCCGATTTGCTCATCGTTCTCCAACAGTCCTTTATTTGCACAACTGTGCGGTTTCGGAGTATTTGTGGATATGCATTCTTTATTTCTTTCCAATGACCTGGACCGAATCGTTTGACTCCGATTCTGACGATGTTTTTCTCTTGTTCGGTCCAACGTTGCCGTCGTGCTACTCGGCCATTTTCGTGAAATATTCCCGGGTCTGGGGCGACCTCATTGTCTCTTTTCCGCAGTGGGGAAATTCTTGCTCGTTTCATAGGTCTTCCAAGTCCGGTTCCTTCCATAAGCTGCTCTGTCTCATCCATCTCCTCAACAATTGCGTGCGAACCTACATTCCGTTGATCGTTTGCTGTTTGAGACTGCTGTGAAGGAGAATGAACTGCATCATCAGACATAGGAACATGCGAAGCTTGTGAATTACCACGCGTTCTCTTCCGGCGATGCACGTCTGTTGTTGAAATAATGCGCTTCCTATTCTTCCGTCGGGTCCGCAATATCTCATCTATTGCACTGTTCGGTGTGACTGTGTATCGCAAAGCCATGAGAACAGATTGATCTTTCGGGAAAACTGTATCGGTCATGCGGTGAAGAAGTATTTCAAACTTGTTTTGAAAGTAGACGAGATCAAAGGGAGGTGCTCTTATTTTTGATACAAGCAGTTCATGATCAACAAAGCAAAAACTACCTTGGTTTGTTTCGACAAACAACGAGCGCACCGAATCTTGGACCTCCGCGTTTCCCTCAGATTCAAGGTATCTTCTGCATCACACCAATCCACAACTCGGTGAGCCGAGGCAAGCTACAACTTGACTTCGGCAAACAAATCGGAACGGATGGAATGGTACTTACATGACCTCTGCTATGCTTTCCTGAGTCACGATAGATGAAACGTTTTCAACGTTTGCAATAATACCATCTTCCAGCGCTTTTCGGAAAGGTGCAATTGCTTTGTTGATCTGGATAAGTCGGACTATCTTATCGAACTTTACCCCAAACTCTTCACTTTTGCTAATCTCGAGGTCAACCTGAGATGCGTCATTAAGCCCGTCTCTCTCATTTGAGTAATTCACTGTAGCATCCTTTCGGAGTAGAAGGGAGCGAACCTTTGTAAGGTCGCTTTCGAGGTTCAACCAACCCTCGCGATCAAGGCTGTATAGAGCGGGAAAACGCTTTTGAATTCCGTCGTTTTCATCATTGTCAAGAGGAGGACGGCCACAAGCGATTACCATGATCTCAGCTAATAGCAGTAGAACAAAGCGACGCCCGAATCCAATGGATTTTGCAGGATGTGTATTCCAAAAGAACTAGTATGGCAAGAGGCAGGTGAGATTGAGATTGAAAGAAACGCGGGAACTACGGTTGTTGGATATCCCATCAAGATGGTCCTACTTACCGACAAGCATTGGTAGTGCTCGTTCCTCGTAGCCCTGTCATTGAAAATATGCTCAATTTCAAAGTCAAGGATATCGTTTACGCGATCAAGCCCTAACCCATCGGCAGGGGCGATCGGGGGTAATATCGGGACAATAGAATCGCTCGACATTTCATGATTATTGCTGCTATTCACAGTGTGATTTTCACTTGCAGCACCGTCTTCATCCGCTGTTCCGTTCTTCGCAGACATTTGATTCAGAGTTGTTTTCTTACTTCAGTCGATTCCAAAGAAGCCATCAACTAAAGCACATTGTCGTAGCCGCTTTGATGCGAAACAAAAAACGGCGATGATGGCAAAAGTTCCTCCCACTACTGTAGCACCAGGAACCCTAAACCCTAATACAGAAATGTTGCCATTCGACAACAGACACTACCTACTCCACCTACCTTACGTCTACTGACAGCGGGGCTTTCGGCACCACAGACACCACACACACCCGAATTCCAAATTCCAACCAACACGGACGCGTTTGAGTTTTGATGGGCGTTCATTCATCGCCAACATCATGTCGTCGATAGCAACATCAACATCGAATAAGGCTCGCGTGTTTGCTGGATATCGACGCCTGTTCCGGGCGAGAAAGATGCTCTTCGTGGGCGACAACTATGCGATGGCCGAGTCTCGAAAGGCCATCAAGGCCGAATTCATCAAGAACCGAGATGCTCCATCTTCAGGAAGCCATTTTGAAGGTCTGCTTGGAATGGTGGACGAAGCTGTTGATATGATGAAGACTGGGATAATGCAAGGGGAATTGAATCGAAAAACTGGGAACTATGGTACGTTTTACTTTTGTTGCCTCGGTGGTATTGATTCGATTTTTCTCCATAGGTGCACGCTGTTCACGAAGAGAACGAGACTAATTTTATTCTCTGGATTTGTTCTCAGCTGTGAAAGTGAAGCCTGAACATACAGTAGGGATTGATCATGCGAAAGTAGAGCCAATTACTCCTGAGACAGTATCAAGAATGGAAGCGAGTCTGGAAGCGCCAAAGGTCGAACACTCGACAAATTCCAAGAATAATGGATAAGCCTAAATGATTGACCATATTTCCGGTTTGTTGCGAAGGGTAGTTTAGAAAGTTTTGCCGTTGAATCGTTACTTCACTTTGATATTGAAGGAGCAGGCTGCCATGTTTTGGCCATCGGCTAAGAAATCGCACGATACAACTGCAGGAATTCCAAGATTAGACAAACACCCCCGAATCAGTCCACATGGAAAGGCCAACAGACGAATCGCTGTGACACGTGCATGTTCCGTTCCCGATGGGAAGCGTGATAGCCACTTAAGATTGAGATCCTTGAGTACAAACACACCTCGATGATTGGTTTGAAGTTTATCGATTTGTTTCCCAAAAATATCTGTCCATACTTCCTTGCATAGAAACTTGACAGCTTCGAGCTGTTGCGCAGATACCGCTGCGGCCATGTCTTGGTTCGGTACAGCATTCCAGGTTTTGTTTTGTGCCAGTCGTTCGGTGAGGCGAAATCCAACGGCAAATCCAATTCTCTCCAATTTCGCAGCAGCTTGCTCTGCTGCGACGGTCAGAGCCTCTTCATCCTCTACGACGCCACCGGATCCGTCTTGTTGGGATCCTTCCGATGTCCCGCTCGTAACTTTGCTGCTGCTCGGGGTGCACGAATCCTTAGCGTACAAGACCAACTCGGACAGGAGGAACTCGACCATTTGCTCCGAAACTTTCATGTCGTTCGTAACGGACAACACCATGACACACTCGTTTCTGGCGTTGCTTTTGGGTTCACCTGAAGCGTTCTTTTGAAACAATGGCACACAATCCTCGCAACTTGCCACCACACTGTGTTTTGCAATGCAACGACAACAAAAAAGCTGCTTTCACTGACAAAATATCTTCTGTCAGTTGTAAAACAAAAGATCCTCCCGTCCGTCAGTCGATGCGTCTTCCATTCGCCGTTCCCCCGCCGTCATACAGACATCACATCAATCAACCATCATCATCAATCGTCAATCGTCAACCACCAGCAAGTCCACCCCAAGAATCATTTTGTGCGAGAAAGATCCACCACCATGACTTTCTATATCCACAGTCGACCCTTCAATGGGCTCTGTACAGTCCACCAGAATAGTATCTGTCGCAGGTACTGTCCGCCAAGATCTCTTGGCGCACGGTCGACAAAGAGGCGATCCTTTTCTTCCTCCTCCTCGTCATCATCCACAACAACTACCTCGTCTTCGAAAAAAGTGACTCCCAAACCGCAACCTCCGCGAGTAATTTCGAGGAGATCCTGGCAAGACTATAAGCAGAAAAATAAGTCGCTGTACGACGGACCACCTCCTGGCGATCCATCGAAAAAGCCTCCCGAGGAAAAACCATGGCCTCAGTCCGTTGTGTACACGGGCTATTTTTTGGCCGCCACAATGGTTCCCTATTTTTGTACTTGGTTTGCAATTTCCAATGACAGTACGAGGCCTTACTTGCTCTCATTATTGAGTTCCGATATGGAGAAAAAGCTCAGGATTCATTTTGGTTCACCGGAATGGAGTTCTGTTCCATATCCAGAACAAATCGGAGTCCAAGAATCAGCCTTACCACACGCACTATTAGGGGAAATGCCTCTGGACGCACGAGAGAATCAAGAGCGCATTGCGAAAGAGGAATCAAAGGACAGAATAGTTCCCATTCGCGTACGGGTCTTTCATGAAGAGAGCGGTACATCCACAGATGGGTCCGAAGCTGTTGCTCTTGTGGATGAAACCATGGCCCTCTCGCTCAACACACCGGCAACCCCCCAAAGCATCTTGCCTCAAACAGCCAATCAGCTTCCTGTTCAAAGTTGCGTAACCGTGGAGTTTCCAATAGTTGAGGAGGAGGACGAAGAAAACAGTACATCCGCGCCCAGTCTGGAATCTGAGACGGTAGATCCCTTGCTGAATAAGGTGAATCCATACTCTCTGTGGCATTACCATCCTGTCGCAGATCCTGCAGCTACGCAAAAGGTTTCCTTTCATGTGTCAGAGATGGAACTCAAAGTAGCCGAACTCCAGGATGAAATATCCTACTTGGAAGATGAACTTCGAAGAGGAAACAGCCATCGATCCGTGGACCAGATAATGGCTGATATCGATGAGAGGAAGAGCCGACTGCGACGGCTTCAATGGCGAAAATGGTTGCCGTGGTGAGGAGAAACGTCACGTTGGATGACTGGTATCTCGCGCATGTAAAATCAGATAACGTGGATACGATAAAAAGGAAAAGTCTAACGAAGATTCTTCATACTTCGGTACTCAGCGATGAACTAAAGGTAGTTTCATGCATAGCACAGCTCAGGTATAGTATTTCTATTAACAGCTTATTTGTTCTTTCTACCTGGAGGCCCATTCGCGCCTCGAGAGGGACCTCCCATTGCATTGATCTTCTCCTCGTAAAGAGATTCTGTTCGAAACTCTGGCCCCAATGTCCATGCCAAGTCATCCGACTCGACCACGGAACGAGTGAGAGATTCTTCCTTTGGAAGAGCTTCATTATCCTTGGAAGGGACCACAGCTTTTTCACGAATGTTGGAAACACGCCGTAATCGATAGGGTATTCCCCGTTGATTCCCATAGATAAAGGCCATTGTTTGGGGGTCATGACCCCGGTCATGAATCCACAACTCATCCGTCCACAACGACAATTGGTCACGAATAAGAATTTTGTGGCCCGGAATCATTTGAGAGTCCACCAAGGCTTCTCCATGTACCATGACAGCGTGAATGCCACCATTGTTCTTCTTTTCGTCGGGAACGTACGAATGTTGTTTGGCATCTAGTTCATAGGTCCATCGAACTTGACAGGACTCCAAAAGCCGAACTTTATCGTCGTCCGACTGAAATTGCCGAAAGAGTTGGGGCCATTCCATGGGACACGAGGCCTGTCGCAGTTGCACTTCCAAATCGGGATGCAGCGTATAAAGATAAGTTTCCACCGCCGGCACCGTTGGACCACTTTTACTGGAAGAAGAAACGGTACTCGGCTGGAGATGGTAGTATCGAAATCGGAAAATCGCTCGGGGTTGACCATCAAAATAAAATGCCGCCAATCGGCTATCTTTCGTCACGGGTATTAATGTACAATGAATGTGTTCGTGACCTCCCCCTTCTCGAGGAAGCTTTCCCTCTTGTCGATCCCTCACCACTTGATGATAATTGTCAAAATCGCCTTGAAAACGATCCAACATATCCTTCCACAACTTGTCGTCATGAGCGTGCGTCGTCGTCGATTCTCCGGCTTCGTCGGATACGACCAACTCGGGGACGGTAGGACTCGCCATCACGACGGTCCATGGCCAGCGGTTTCCTTGCCATTTCCCCCTCGCCGAATCTTTGCCAACATTCAGAAATGGCAAAGACCCTCTTGTGGTTGTGGTTGTCCGTCGGTCCACGGAGGCCAAGGGTGTGAAACCGGTCGTCGTCTGGACCGAGCCATGCAACGTGACCACTAGAAGCACGGCGGCAATTCGACTCGCGAGCTCCATGACGAATACCACTATTTGATTCCAACAGCCAGTATCCTACTCCAATGACCTTTGGACAGGCAACACAACGAATGAATGCTCTCTCCGTTACAAGATGTTCAAGTTTTTCTGTGGAAGAAGAATTCTGTCGGAGACGGCTGTTGAGTCATCGCGAACAGATGTGCGTGGACGTGCGACCGACCGAGGGGCCCCAAAAATGAGGAGGGCAACCTGCGATGGGTAGCAAAAGGAGAGGAGTATCTATAGGTAGTCTCATAGGTAGTCTCCTTTGGTAGCCCTTCGGCAAACAAACAAAGGCAATGGCAGCGTCTCTCTCGAAGGGCTACCTACAATAGATCTATGCTAGAATACTCCTTCTTCCTAGAGTACTCGGTTCCCTAATAGGCCTTGAGATGGAACGTGCAAGGGACAAATCTCAAAAAATACTCCACCAATAAGATCACCAAGAGTAATAGGAACGCCACCAATCGTTTGGCGGAGACTCCTGATGAGAGCTTCGTTCTCCCAGCGATTGGGGCATGTTTCTGGAAACGACAGCTCATCCGAATGTGATTCTGTCCCCGGAGAACTGGGTTGGCCAATGAGAGAAACGATCCATCCTACACAGCTCTACACACAAGTTGCGGCATGGCAACGGCGGTTGACTCTTTTTGCACAGACACCACGCCAGGAAATAATTGCAACGCCATGGACAACAAGAGGTTTGAACTGCAATGGCAAGAACAGTTATGTGTACCGTAGGATGGTTCCTAACGCTGACTACCAAACGAAACATGGATTGTTTCGGTTGTGTTCCTCTCCCGTACTTGTAGAAGTTTGACCTGCAATCGCAAAACAGTGTCGTGTACAGTAGGATGATTCCAAACGCTGACTACCAAAAGAGACATGCATTGTTTCGGTTGTTTTCCTCTCCCGCACTTGTACGATGGTGATTGGTGCAGGCCATGGATTGTCCCATACAGCAGAGGACGCACAAGACGATTCGACGACCATTGCAATGAGAAGAAATGAGGGGATCAGGAGAAGACGATCGGACTTGTTCCCATATTATATTGTGAACGAATTGGGAAGGGAGGGAAGCGAGGGAGACCGGGGCGATTGTTCAAACAAACAACGGAAGTCAAATTGTGGTACCGACATTGTTGGATATGGAGGGATGAGGTGCTTATAGGACTTTCGATGCGCGTTGAGGGCACAATCTCATCCATTTTTCCGTTGAATATCCGTTGGATAAGTAGACCATGTCACACCGTTGCACATACTATGACCTAAGTAGTGTAATTGAGCTTGTAGCTTCTACAATACGGGAACTTTTCGATCGTCGGGGTATACGGGTTCATTGGGCTTAACAAAAGTTCGACTCCTTACTCCTTCCAATCTTGTTTCGAGTCGAGAGACCCAACGGCTCATACGTTGGCCTGGCATCGATACTTAGACACGAGCGTGCCCGCGTTAGGCCAGGGTTGCCTTCTCGTGCCAAGCAGTCAAATTTTTCTTTCTCAAGACACAAACCCCACCAAAAACCACAAACATCTCCACCGTCTCTCCTTTTCTGGATCGCTCCGAAGGCCACCCGTCTCAACCTCTCTGTTGCAATCAACAACGGCCAAGAAGGCTAAAAGGGACATACAAACGAGGGTGCGCGCTGTTTTTTCTATTTCATTCATTCTATTGTATATTGGTGCCATTCAAGCCATTAGAGCACCCATTGAAAGTTGTTTCTACAAATATATATCGCGGCAATGGAGCGCCTGAGATTTTGTCTAGCGATCCTCATCGCTTCGATTGCTTCGACACAAGCAACAGAAAGTATAGAACTCTTTCCGGAAGGAAGAAACAATCTGCATCGTCATGGATACGTACAAATCATTCCGAATGCCAAACGGTACGTTCCCGAACATGTGTGTAGTGCAAAGGAGAGCACGTTATGTGCCTTTTTTGTATCGATCCAAGTGCCACTGTATTTTTGGCGAGTCCATGTCTCACATTCGGTTGGGTGGTGACACAACAGAGACTTGCAATGGATTGAACTCATGGCGCATGGAGACGATGCTGCTTCGGATGATGATGATGATGATGTATTTACCAGTACGGGAGGTTCCAAACCAGGGTCCGGTGCCACTGTGACTTGCCGTGTTCCACGTACCACCGAAAATGAAGATGGCACCTATGACTCGGAAAATACCACGCAAACCCCCGTTGATTTTTTCTACGAAGTGGAAACCGTGAATGTGACGGTCAATCCAATCTACATTAACGACACGATTCCCACAGCCTGCGATGCCGCCAATATTGAGCTCCTCGCACAAGAGATTTGCGATAGCAATACCTGCATTCTTGGTTTCTCCGTCTCGATTCCCGACTCCTTGATTGCGGATGATACCAATTCGTATTGTATAGGTGTGACTCCCGGAACATGTTTTCCGTACTCGGGAAGTCTCAACGTGTGGCACTCGGTGGAAGTCAATGGTGGATGCGACGCGAATACGGTAGAAACGCTCGTGTTGGGGTCGTTGGATTCCACCGACACGACTACGACACCACCCACACGAAGTGGTGTAATGAGCGAGGACGAGTATATCGATTATGTCAACAACTGGGCCGGCAGCTTTCCGCCCCCTCAAGAGGGGGCGGATCCCGATGATGATGCCGACGACGACTACAGTGCCGTGACGGTGGTCCGGATTGTCAATGGGGCAAATGGCAATGGGGCCAACACCAATGGGGCAAATGGTATTCTGGGCACTCCGGAAGCTCTTTCCGAGACGGAAAGTGGTCTTTCTCCGGCTGCCTGGGCCTTGCTGGGGCTGCTCTTGCTACTCCTGCTTCTTCTCCTCCTCTTGCTCCGCCGGTGTCGTCGCAAAGAAAAAGAAATGGAAGACAAACTAGAAGATGACTTGAAATCCCTGAGAACGACCTGGTCCAATGGCAACACCACCGCCGGCGGCATGTCGGGAGGTGGCGAGTCGTACATGACGGCCGATATGCACAATCTCGCCTTGCAACACAGCAAGTTGGACGTGCACAAATGCACGAGTGCCACCTGCGAAATTTGCAATGCCCGAAATTTGGGCAAAGTGAGAATGATCCCCGTGGGTCAGTCGGAACGATCGGCGGCGCGAGCGCTTGCCATGACGCAAGAAAGAGATACTGCCTTGTATGAGGATGACGAAGAAGACGACGACGAAGAGCCCTTTGATGAATCCTTGGTATGTCGGCCAGTTCCCACAAGCTCAGCAGCAGAAGTGTCCAGACCTCCCGCTCGACCGGATATCGAAGAAGGGGATTCATTAGTGGAAGAGGACACAATGGATTTTGGTAGTACCGAGGGTGTATTCGATCCTCAACTACAAACAGGGAGACCAAGAGAAGAAAACACCAAAGAACTGCTTCTATAGTACGAAAGGAAGGCCTTTGGAGCTACATGAACCTCCATTGACGTGAGGATGGGTTTTGATGCAATGCAGCAACAAGCGGGAGTTATGGTCTGGCACATTGTCATTGAATACGTATACTGTAGAGATATATAAATGTTCATTACCAAGATTACAACGTACTCGTTCCTTAGCAGCCCGTTGATGTGTACCAGTAGGTCATTTCATCACTATATCACCACTAACGTAAAGCCATCCACTCGTAGGAACAGCTGGTCCTTCTTCACTATCATTTGCCCTTGTAGGTGATGTTTCTGTTGTTTCTTTCGATGCCTTGAGAAATCGCGATTTCTCTGCAACGATAACCTCTTCTGCGTCTGACGTCACATCCGTGGATTTGGTAATAGGACTGTCGTTGCGTTTTGCGAGTCGAACTTGAAACTCGAGAAAGGCCTCCGCGCTGTTCTCATCGCTGTAAACCGTGTCGCTCAAAATCTCCAGTCCCACAAAGTCATATCCATCAAACATGCCGCCTTTATTCATATCCTTGGCCCATTTGATCTTGTCGCTTTGGTAGTCTGAGCAGTCTGGATGCGTGGTTTTCAAAATATAGGGTATATTTCGATAGCGAAAGGCCGAATACCGTGATCGAAGGACCCGTTCGGGCGATTCGGGGAGTTTCTCTCCGTCATGGTAGGGTGCACAGCATTCTCGGTATGTGATCAAGTCTGTTCCTTCTGCTTCTGGTTGTCGTGGGTTCGAATGCTTTTGGCAAGGACATGGTAAATCCAAGGCATTTGGAGGTAATCGTGTGGGGAACTGGGCCACCACTTGTTCAAAGGACAATGGTTTGGTACCAAACCCTCGTGTACTCGATGCTGTGGAGGCCCCTTTTTTCTTACTACGCTTGGCTGCGGCACGAAGAGCCGACGGAATTCTCGTCTCTTCCCGAATTGGTCGTGTCATGAAACCATGAGTACCAGTGGGCCACGAAAGAGCGATGATCCCAACATGGAGGAGGAGAAAGATACGACCGATCATGAAGCAGTGAGGATAACTCGACTTTTCCTTTGACCGTTTTGGATAGTTATAGCAAGACTCGCCACTTGGCAATCCAACAAAGGTAGAATCTTTCGTGGTCCATGTGGATGGATGATAGAGTGACGGTTCCACACAGCCATTGGCCACCATGGTTGCTTCCGACACAGACATCAATACAGATCTGATGGCTTTTCCATCCATTGATTCAGTGCACGAAATATGTGTGCGACCACTATCTCAGCAGCTTCACGAAGTTTGTACGCGACCAAAGCACCATCTCGAATCTCGCGGCACCACACAGCTCGACCAACTGGGGATCTCAATGACAACGAAACGCAAAAGCATGTCCGAAGAGGCAGAGAACGAAGGAACCACAAAGGTAGTTCCAGACGACACAGCGGAGCTGAATCGTCAGAATGATGCCCGTATGGAAGAAATTGAACGTCGTGTTCGAGAACAACCGTTAACGTCGGATCTTTGCCCCATTTCCGAATTGGACAAGCAGTATGAAACCGAAGAAGTGACGAGCAACTTTCGAGCGGGGGTGACGGCTCTCAAGACACAGTGCGGTCATATACGAATGGTTCGTGGGGACGGGAACTGTTATTATCGCGCTTTCTTGTACAGTCTCGTCGAAAAGATTCTTCAACATCAGCAGTCATCGACAGAGTCAGAAGCAATCAAAAAGGAAGGTGAACGGATTGCTTCGTGGTTGAAAAATGAGAGTCTAAAGATTGCAGTTGCCAATGGATACGACGAAATGACAATTGATATGTTTCACGAGGCCATTGTGGAATTACTAGAACGTGTGACGACGGGACAATTGACGAAATTGGAGGAATTGCACACGGAAATGAATGAAGAGAATGCCACTTCCGACTATTGTACTTGGTACATGAGAGTTATTACGGCATCACATCTCAAATCGGATCCAGAGAGGTTCCTTCCCTTTATTGAAACACCAGGTCTTGATGTACAGCAGTTTTGTCAACGTGAAGTGGAACCAATGGTAAGTTGTATTCAATCATTCGAGAGAAGAACACTTTAGGTTATACCGTTGCTCTATTTTTCTCAATGAGTCTACCTCACCGATTGCTTCAAAATATTTTTCAGGGAAAAGAGTGCGATATGCTCCAAGCCTTGGCATTGGCAGAAGCGGTAAGTATAATGGGATTGACGAAACATTTGATATCCAGAACAGGACAATTCACCATCTCCCTTTCCCCCTTCTTTGTGTATTCATCTCGATTTACATCAAACTGCGATTGGTAATACACCAAACCAAAGTTCGGTGTAAAAGTGAACGTGGAATACATGGATGGCCATGATTTGACCAATGGTCGCCTGACAAAACATACGGTAGGGGCTGAGAATTCTGCTCTGGATCTGACTCTCTTGTATCGCCCGGGGCACTATGACATTTTATACCCTCTTTCCGGTTGATGTGTGTTTCGACAGAGGTGGCGCGTCTTGCAACGAAAGCCAGGATTGAGCCTCCTCCAAAGCTTGAAAGGACCTCCAAGAAAGACGTTGTGATCTAATATCCTCAAAAGATTCCAGTTGAATAATCGATTTTGATAACTTCTCCATTCTCTTCCCTTGTTCCGTCGAAGCACCGTACATGTCTCGCAAGTTTACAGTAGCACGCAAAATGAGCAACATAGCCCGGCGATTCGCCAACAACAAAGTCTGGTCAATAAGATGCATACCATCTTCATCGAATGCATTGTCGTCGTGCAGCAGAATTTTGCAGTAGAACTGAACAACGTTCGTAAGAAGATCCTTGCACTTTCTGGGATTCGTTGTCTTTTCGGCTTCTGCCACAAACGCAGAGAGGAATTCGGAAAATGCGGGAATGCTGGGTACCCATCCAGCTGCGTCCTTGTTGCTGGCAGTGCTGGTGTTGTTGACACTTTGTTTCGAGCTTTTTCCTTTTTGGTGATACAAGAGGCCTCGGTTCCATACCTGTAGCGCGAGATCACTGCGCCCAACCACAGAGGCAGCTTTGAGCAATTCCCTCCACGACTTGTCGTTTGGTTCCAGTTCCTGATGCGATTCTAGTTCTTCCATAATTCTCATACCGTGGCTAAATTCACCAGCGCGTGCACACGCCTTGAGGAGAGCGTTGTAGCAAGCAATGTCTGGAACAGCGCCGGATGCTTTCATTTGTTGAAAGACCAAAAATACCTTGACCAGTACAGCCGAGTTGTTGTCCTTCTCGGGACGACCTCCATGACTATCCGAGCCGGTTCCTCCCCGCGGCATTCTTCGACGAAGCCGTTGATTTGGAAAAGACTGCGTTGCAATGAGACTGAGCATCAGCTCCGTATAAACCTCAATGGCTTTTGTTCCGCTAGTCTCGTTGGAGCCCATGGGATCGTCCTGCTCACTATCTGTCTGCTCCATACTGCCCACGGCCCATGTGGTGTAGTTGTTTTCCATTTGCACCAATCGGTCCGCCCGAGTCATGAGTGAAGTATACATGACTTCACTGGGTTCAATGTCGTTTCGCTTCATATAGCGGAGAACCTTCAGAGTTTCCGCCGTGCGACCTGCCCGAAGCAGTGAATCCGTCAAGCAACCGCACGTGATGGTATTTGGTTCGCAACCAAAATTCGGCATGGCATAAAAGAGTTTCGTGGCCGTTTCAATTCGCTTCGCTTTGCCGCAAGCATCAATCGCAGCCGTCCAGGCTCCGACCTCATTTGGCAGAGTATAGTAATTGTTGTTGGATAGAAAGCTCCCAGTCGTCTGTTTCTTCCAAGCAGCTTGTTCCTGTGCTTTTTGTCGCATCATTATGCGCAATCCCTGCAGTGCCAAATCACTCCGTCGACATCGACCACATACGTCAATCAAGGCCGAGTACGTCATTCCATTCGGTTGAATGTGTTTCTCCCGCATTTCTTCGAGCAGCGCAAAGGCAAGACTCGGATCATTCTTTCCAGAATGTTGACTTTTTCCCCGTGCCACGGTCGCAATCAGGGTGGTATACGTACGAGCATCGGGCCGAATTCCGAGGGCATCGAGTTCCAGTTGAACCTCGAGCGCCGAATCCAAATCTCCCGCCTTGTGACAGGCATCCAACAAGGTGTTGATAGTCACCAGATTGGGCGTCAAGGCTGTGGAAATGGTTGGCCCCGTTCCCGTTTTGATTTCCTGCAGCAATTGCTTGGCTCGCTCGACATTGGCCAATTTGGCAAAGCAGTTCATGAGAATGTTGGCTGCTTTCACGTCCGGTGTTATGGTCGGACACATGATATCCCAGAGGCGCAGAGCGACACGCGGTTTGCTCAATTTGACAGCGCGCGACATCAAGGTGGAGTAGGTCACCAGCGATGGGACCGGAATCTTATGGATCGAACCCAGCGTCGAGGAGGTACTGATACTGGACAGTCGTTCTTTGAGCTGTTTGAGTTTTCTCATTTTGCCAAAGAGTCGAAGCGCCCGCAACAAGTCACCCGCATCTCCAAAGGCGGCCAGTGCTTCGTTGCATTCACGGACCGACGGGAAACTGATTGGATGGAGACGATGGAGCTCTGTTGGGGGCGTTCGAGAGATGCATGTTCGAAGAGCATCGGATGCACTTATCAACTGAGCTTCAATGAATACGGCAGATCTACTTCGTTCGGCTGTCTCTTTGCCGTGTCGGCGTTTGAAGGATTTGTCCACAACTGGCTGGGTTGGAAACGCTTGCGGCAACGAACGACCACGTGGATTGACACGTCGTCTATAGTTGAGAGTAGTCTCCTGCCTCATTCGTCCATTCTTCGTAAGGTCCACTCTCTTGTTCTCCTGGTCTCGCATCGGGTCAACCGCAACATGCAGCCGAGACCAGTGTTCCGTCGTTCTTGTTTGGGAACTCATGCCAGACGGAGAGGAAACCAGTCCTCCATGGATCCACGGGCCCTTGTTCCCTTTTACCGGGGAAAATCCGCTTATAAGCCCTTTCTTGCCATAAAAGCTCATCAGCAGAACAAGCAGTACGTGCATACGGACGACACTGGACCAGATTCTTCGCATCGGACATGGAAGATGTCTGGAACGTTGGTCGACGGACATTTGCATCCAGCCCATTGCACGAAAAAGTATCTGCCACAGAGCTGTAGCGCGTAGGATCAATGAGATTTCCTTTTAAAGAGATCAACCTTTCACATTCCCATTGTTCGTCTTCGTACGAACAATACACAATAGAAGAGGATCGCCATCAAAGCGAACAAGTCAGTCATGTTTGATGAGCGTACGTGTTTATCCGTATTGTTGGTGATGGGTGATGTCTGGCAGCGCGGTGGGAGGAGAAGTGGCGCCGCGCGCGTGCCGCTTTCATAAAACCCAAACCCTAACCACTATGCTACCCCACTTAGGATTAGGATCGAGTCCGGGCAAAGTCTAGGGAACGGATGTTTTGTTTACTCCTAGGAGTGTACTCCTACTCTCCTCTTCTTCATTCTCCTAGAAAGAGAAAAGCAACCAGGCCTTATCGTACGCTCGAATATGAGTAGGGACTATTAAGCGCTATGAGTTTCTTGGTGGTTCAGAATGAATCCTTTACGCCTATGCAACTGAGGTCTAGGTCGGAAGAGTCCCTCTAGTAGCTTTAATTCTCCCCGCGAAAGCTGATCAATGGCCCCAACACAACTCTATTTCCGGTTTCCACAAGAAAACTCATGTGGAAAAAGTGTCGCAATCTGTTTCGCATTGTCCGGTAAATTGATCCGATTCCAGAGTGAACTTGCAGGCACAAAACGAACCGCAATCCGATGCTTCCGTCACACCACAGTCACCATCATAGGTGGTCACAACCTCATTTTGGTAAAATATGCTGAATTTGCCATACACTGCTTGATTGACCAAGTTCGAGACCATTCCATCATTTCCTTCGTCCGTGATATCCAACTCGTACGAAAGTCCTGGTGCAATGCATACCATGAAATAGTTTTCGCGAAGCATGTGGGAAAACGACTTGAACGTTCCGGCGCCAAATTCCCAAATTGGCGCCATGGTCGCGTCTCGAAAATGAATGCCAATCTGTTCCGGCTTGGTGTCAAACACCATAACTACTTCCAGAGGTACATTGCCGTTGGGGCAACCAATGGTATTGTTGGGGAAAAAGATGGGATTCGGCGTGGGTGCTGGAGTTGGTCCCCCCTCGTCCGCATTCCGAAAGGGAGCCGGAGCTTCGTCATCATCGTCGTCGGCTAAGCGAGCACCCAGGAAACCCGCCGCGAAACTTGAACCAACAATGATAATGCCCAAGCAACAGCATATCAGTATCAATTGCCAATTCCGGCTTTCCCCGTCCTCTTTTCTTGAGGATTGTCGACGGATACCAAGTTCTTCGTCGTAGTCTCCGGCAACGGCCTGTTCGGGGTTTTGCTTCGACAGCTTGTCTTTTCGTTGTCGTGGGTCGGCAGAATCCCGACGGCTTCGTCCTGACTCTCGATACACACCATCTCCTTCCTCGTTTTCTTTACCAGCTCTGCTTTGTGGTGGTTGACTTGAATCGGCATCCAGTGGCTCATGTTCATCTTCAAACAAATCGTCGGGTGCAGCACCAATAGGGACTGGTACTACAGTATCTCTTGTTTCTCTTTTGGATCCGTCCTTTTCGTCTCCGGAACTCTTTGACGATTTCTTGGATTTCTTTTTCTTCTTTTTCTTCTTGTCGCTCTTGTCGGAACTGCTCTTGGACCGTGAATCTTTTGATTTCGACTTGGACTTTTTGCTCGATTTCTTCTTCTTTTTTGGTTTTGACGATGACGTTGTACTCTTATCGTTCTCTTCGAGAGTGCGGGAGACCTCATTCAACGAATCGGGTGAATTCGAAGAATCGGTGGCATATGCCGCTGGAGGTCCTGCGGCGGCGGTCCCATCTGCTCGTGGATCTGCCACTCCGTTTTGTTGCTGCGGCGTTTGATAGGGAAACGATTGTTGTCCTGGCTGCGGTTGCGTCGTTTGTTGTGGATGTTGCTGTGGATATGGCTCCTGTGACTGTCTTTGAAGAAATTGTTGTTGGTCGGCCAAATTTTGTGGATACGGTTGTTGCTGAGGCGCAGGATACGATTGCGAAGGAGGCACCGAGCCTGCTGGTTGTTGTGCCGCCGAGGGATTGGGTTGAAACTGAATGGGCGCTGCTGTTTGTGGTTGGGGAGGAACAATGCCATCCGCTCGTTCGTGTGATGTTGTTGGTCCCTGATTCGGAACAGTTTGTCCCTGGTGGTTGGGCCATGTGTGATTTGGAGCCATCCCGTCTTCTACAATATATTCTTCTTCCTCCTCTTCTTCGGTTTCCAACTCAATCAGTTCCTGCTGTTGCTGCACCACAAAATCATCAAAGATATCTTCGGGTTTCTTTTCTTGCATTGGTTGGTCGTTATTGGGTTGGTCCGCGTCGTCGTCGTCGGATGCCTCGGTCGTGGACTCTTGGGCCTCCTCGTAAATGACTTCGGGAGATTCGTAAATCTCAGGAGAGGTGCGAAAGCTGGCATGATTGTTCGACGAAGGGTTTCGCGCCGTGTCTTCGTCATAGTCCTCTTCCTCTTCCTCCTCTTCCTCATATTCCTGGTCGTCGTCGTCGTCATATTCCTCTTCACGACTATCATATTCCTCTTCACGACTATCGTATTCCTCTGGACCATCATCGTATTCCTCTGGACCGTCGTCGTATTCCTCTGGACCGTCGTCGTATTCCTCTGGGCTATCTTGATAGTCATCTCGGCCATCGTCATCCTCATACTCCTTTGGCGGATCGTCGTATTTTCGGCCCGCTTTCTCGTATGGATCTTCTTCCTCCTCCTCCTCTTCCGGATCGTCGTCGAAAAAGGACTTTTGTGTGGCTTGAATGTCACTGATTTGATCACGATTTCGATTCACCAGCGCCATAAAACTTGTGCCAAACACTGGGTCGGTATGACTATCGTGACTGTTGTAACTCTTGTGACCGGCAATCGCGTCGACAATCGAATAGGCCTCGGGCTCTTTAAAGCTTTCCGTCAATATTTCGTCCTCATAGCTGGCACCACTGTGGTCCTCTTGCATCATCATGCCACTCTCGGAGATACTTTCTTCCATGTATTCTCCATCGTCGTCGTGGTGTTGTGGTGGTGGAGGCGCTCCTCCAATGTGCGGTGGATGCGGCAACTCCTCGCTTCCCTCATCGCCGCCTTCTTCCGAATAGTCTTGTTCCTCCGAGTTGTCCGACGCTGTGCCAATGACAAATTCTTCTTCCTCTTCCTCCTCCTCCTCTTCTTCTTCTTCGTCATCGACGGACGTATCGTCCCCAAAATCATACCGGGACGACATGATGCTTTCTGACGTATCAAGTGAGGTGAGCTCTGAACAGTCAAGTTGTTGGATACACAGTAATACGCTCTGTGGTCAAGTTGCTGTTGCCCAAGACGACGAGAGGATCCACTTGAGAGATGCAACAGCAGGAATGGGTGACCCGAGCAACCTTGTTCCTCCGATGTAGAGATGAGAGATCACACTCTCGTTTGGTTCTCTCCGTTCTCGATTTTTTTTTGATATTTTCGGTGGAGACATCTTTCTCGGTGATGGATTTTGGTAGTGTACAGTTTTCGGTCACTTTTTGGCAAGTCTTGGATGGAGATCGTCGACTGCTCTATCAACTTTTCAGTAGAGGAGAATGTCGGAGTTTCGGTTGGGGTCCAAAAGAGATCGTCGGCCAGCCACGACAAACTTCCCAACTGGTTGGGACTCGCCGAGAAAACCACAATGGGAGAAAGCTAGGATAGCTACTCCTACTCCTACAAAGTTTTCGTACTCCTATGACAACGACGACTTTCGGAGTACTTAGTCCACCCCTGATGCAACTAGACGCAACAGTCGGGTATGAATCTTCAAGGAGACGGAGGATTGGTATATCCGTAGAGACGTTGTGGACAAGGGTATCGAAGATGTAAGCGCAGCTGCATTGTAGGAGTAGCTTGGTTTTTTCGGGTGGGGACATCTCTTGGTGCATCGGCTACTGAAACAAGAATCCTGGGTACGCTCCTTTACTACGGACAAAATCTGGGAATAGGGACGACGGTACGGTGGGGTCGGAGCGTTGGTCCAGCACAGTGAATCTCGCAGTAGCATCGGCAATGGAGTGAAAATTGCTCTGCTTTTGGAAAAAGAGAAAAGAATCTTCCTCATGTACATATCATCTATGAATGCCTTATATATACAGGACAAACTTTCAGCGAGTCCAGAAGTTTCAAGTCGTTCCATGTATACCCACTCAACTTCATCCAAATCCCTGATACAGACCATCTTTTCGGAATAGAATCGAAAGCAGGAAGGCCGTTGAGCTGATTTTGAGAAATAGAGGTTTTTGCATTGTGAATGCGTCTCCATCTGACGCTTGTTGTTACGAACTTTTTACGAGTTACTGTGTGCCCTCGGGATCTTCCTCTTTCTCATCCACGGTTTGTGGCTTGGTTGGATTCTGGGAAGGTCCCGAGACTCGAGGGACCGGCAGTATGTCGGCTTGAAAGGAGTCACCAATGCGTGGACCTCGACGTCCTCGAAACTGCAGATAGGCGGTTTCCCGTTTGGCCTTCTTGTTGGAGCTGCCGTTGTCGTCGTCGTCGTCGTCGTTTTGGCGTTGGTTTGGATACAAGAGCAAATTGGTAGTGGTGGTTGTCGAGGAATGCGTATCATCCGCATCCGCTTCCTTCTTGTCGCGTTTTCGTTCCGTCATTGTGTCTTGTCGAATCCTTCTTCTCTACCTTGGTGCTTTCTCTGTTCCTCTCTGAATCCCAGTGCCTGTTGTTCGAATACACACTCTGCTGGTTGCGATTGCGCAAAGAATGGATGGCGAACTGCGACCGCGAGTTCTGGAGATTCGGGACTCCATATTTTGTTACGCGTTGGTTGGAGGTCGATGACGTCATATTTGAAGTTTTGTCGATCTTTTCTCGTGTATTGGTCTGTGGGTTATTTTTTTCTCGTTCAACAATCCACAATGGTATCATCCATGCCATTCCAACAAACCACCTTATTTGAGATGACCCTTTGCAATCGTGTCTCAAGGAAGTGTGCCGTTCTTCTCGTGGCTTGGATTGCCCTGCAGCAAGTGGACGGCTTTGTCCCTGTGATCCACAACCACCACAACTTTCGGGCTGCCAATGACGCCGTACGAACTACGACTACTACCAACAACCACAACCAGCATCGGCATTCGACCCAGATGGGTGCCACGCCATTGCCCAAGGGACTTTCCCCCTTTGAAAAGTCCGTGTCCAAATCCTTGGACATTCAAGGAACCTTTCGCAAATTGGCCCAAACGGCCTTGGAGCGTGCGTTGCGCGACGGCCAAACGCAATTGGAACTGGAATTTCCACCCCTGGCCGGTGGCGATCAAAGCAAGAGTCAATTTGACGATTTTGACAATTTGTCCGAACTGGATGCCAATCGAGATTGGTGCGCGCAACTGGTACCCACCTTGACCAAAAAAACCGTCAAGGATGTCTGGTTCATTTTGCCCGACGACAAGGAATGTGAATTGACCAAACAGGAATGGACGGGTCAACGCTATCGTTCCGCCTGTCGGTTCACCTCGATTCGAGCGGCCTTGTCCCGTGTCTTGGGAGAAGACAATCAAGACCAAATGACGTTGGCGTGGGGAACCACCTTGGCGTCCACCATGAACAAGTGGTTCCAGGGGGGCGATGGCATTTTGGCCGATTCCAGTACCTTGGATGAGTTGGATCCGACCGTTTCGCCTCGGTTGCATCTCGTGTGTCAACCGGGCAATGGTGGACCGGTCGAAGATTGGATCAATGTGCAAACCTTGCACCAGCGGTCCAACACATTGCCACAACAACAGGCTCCCACCTGTATCGTCAATGGCGCTCTGGACAAGGTTCGCGATGGATACTATCCAGGTGTGTTTTTCCCCGCCTTGGCCGCAACCAAATCCTTTTACGACGACTTTGAAGCCGTTTTTTGGTTGAAACCCATTGTGGACAAGGGATTGTATGGATGGTTGTATCGCGTCTATCCCGAACCGTGGCAAGTCATTTTGCAAACCGTACAACAACAACAAGAGGGACGAGACGGCCAACCGGTACGCATCACCGTTCAGGATACGGTGGCCTTGGTCTCCGAGACACGACCGTCCTATCCGCAAGCCGTCAATGCCATGGTCCAAGCGGCGGCCAAAGCTCCATGAACGAAAACGTTGCACACACAGTCGTCGCAGTGCTCGAGTCACACCAGGAACAAACATCATATGGGCGAGCTCCTGCCCCAGTTGTTCCGTGCCCGAAGGAATTTTGAGTAGAAAAGGGACGTCGCATGGCTACGCCCATTGATGTTTCGTACATTGTAAACCTAGGTAGAGAAATGCTTGCTCCAGCATGAGGTGCAAAAGATTACTATAGGGGGGTTGAAACGAGAATGTTATAAATCATAAATTGTGTCATGAACTCCAGGACATGAGGTTTGCCTGGTTGGTAGTTTTCGTTGAATCCACCAACGACGTGTGAGAGGTATAGATGATAGCACTCCCATCACACTGGGTTGAATTGTGTCGCGTCGCAAAATCCAAAACTCAACATCGTTTAGACTCCCGACATGTCAATGAATTCGTCCTCCTCGTCGTCCTCATAGTCGCCGCCAAAGGAGAGAACTTGCCGTGTGTGTTTGTTGGGGGTTCCCCAGGCACCCCAAAAGGAGTATGCGGCGGCATCTCCTCCTCGTCCTCCACCACCACCCGAAAGACCATGGACGGACGACGAGCCCCGTGGTCGTAGGAATGGAATGCAAAATTCGGTTCGGTCCACGGTTATTCTCAACTCTTCTCGTCTCAAATCGAGAATGGCCCGATGCTCGCGAAGGAAATCGAGACCGAGGAGCAATTCGACTCCCGGTGTACCGGTGGTATCCAAAATGGTAATGGGTGGCGATGGGACCGTCACCGTCGTCCCATCATTAGTACCACTCAGATGCAAATCGCACAGACCGGCGGGCAAACGACCCAAGACGCGACACGAACCGACTCCCACGGCCTTGGCCCCGGCATAGCGACGATCCAAATGGGGCAACAATCCCAGCCGTTTGGCGGTATCCCACGACATGACGGTCCGCATGGCGGCCGTATCACAAAAGGCACACACAGGTGTCAGAGGACTGTCCAAAATGCCATTCAACGAGAAGGACAGGGGGATTTGCAGCAAGGGATGGAGTTGCAAGGCGTCTAAGACTGCCGCACCTTCTTCTTGAGGGTGATCGAGAGCGTCTTGTGGTGCACCGAGTTTCTTCTCCGTGTCTGGAACGTCCTCAAACTCAATATCTTGGAACCAGGAGGATCCTCTGGCTTTGGATCGGTTGGTTCGATTCGATCGGATTCGTCTGTCGTCGTCGTCGTCGTCGTCGTCGTGAGGATGAGAATGGGAAGATGTAACGCCCGAGGAAAACATGCCAAGGAAGCCACCACCTCCTCCTCGGGCCTGGTTCGCCACGGCGTCGAAGGGAAAACAACAAAGAAGTAGCGCCAAAATCGTTCGTCTAGTAGTCATCCTGGTGAAACACGTTCCAAGAATGGTCTTTGTCTCTTTCTTCTCTTCACTCCAGGAGCGAGGGTGTTGGTGGTGTTTTGTTGTCGTCGATTCAAAATGCGTTCAAAACAAAAAAGGAAACGACCAAAGGCTCATTTTTTTTCGGGAAAGAGAAGAAACATCGCAGAAAGCAGGGCAATAGAAGAAGCAATGTCGTAGTACTCGATGTGACACAAGGATACTTAGGTTCAAAATTCCCATCTTTGTCAAGTCATACTAATGTATAAAGTTTTGTACAATTATTGAGAAGGACGCTGAGAAGTGAATACACGGATCGCTGGTAGGTCGCATGATCATTGGTCCAATTATTTTTTGTCGAAAAAAAAAGTGTTTCGGTTTTTCTTGTGTGGTTGCCACCATGTCGCCCCAAGAGTTTCGAGAGGCCCGTTCCAAAGCTCAACAGCAGCAGCAACAACAACATCCAGAGGGTGACCAGGATCCAGCCGCATCCGAGATTCATTGGGTCAATGGCTATCCCTATTTGCCCTTGACAGTCGTCACGTTATCGCATGACGACCTTGTCGTCGCGAATGCTGCGGCTTCGTCGTCGTCGTCGTCGCCTCCAACCACCAAGTCTCCTGCCACGATTTTGGGCCGTGTGGTGACGCTCCTGTTTCAGCATCATCATGCACTTCACCAGCAATACTTGGACCAATTGGTGGTGGAGCCGGTGGTCGGTGGAACGACCAACACCTTGTTCAAGGTGTCGGGCCTTCACGCCGCCTTGTTATGGGGCAATAAGGAAACGGAAACCCATAGGAACGAGCACCACGACAACACGACAACGTCGTCGTCCGCGATTGTTCCCAATGTGGTCTTGATTCGCTTGTTTGGTGCGGCGGGCTTGATTGATCGAGATGTCGAAACCAGCACGTACATGGCCTTGGCCCAGGCCGGTCTGGCACCGCCCTATTATGGCGCCTTTGGCAATGGCCGTGTCGAAGGATGGATGGACGGCATGCGACCCTTGCAAACTGTGGAATTGGGACAACCCGAAATGGCACGAGGCATTGCTGCGGCGATGGCCCAGTTGCATTATGGCATGGACGTGCCACCGCATTTAGTGGAATTGTCGTCCTCGTCCGACGAACCGACCCAGTCATCCTCGGCCGTGTTGCAACCCGTCTTGTGGACGCAATTGTCCGAATGGCACGAGCAAGCTGTCACGGCCGTGAGGGAATTCAAATTTCCAACCTCGTACGATCAACAACGGGCCAACCAACTCAACGTCTTGTCGTCGTCCACCAGCATTCCCGACGAACTGACATGGCTCCAGAGTATCATTGACCCCACCGACTCGGATGGTAATAGTAGTACAGCAACGATTCGCTTGTGTCACAATGATGTCTTGGCGTCCAACATTTTGTATCAGGACGACACGCAACAAATACAATTGATTGATTTTGAATATGGTGGTTGCAATTATCCCAGTTTTGACATTGCCAATCATTGGAATGAATATGCCAATGGACCACCAACGACGGCCGTACCCAATTATGATTGGTTTCCCACGCCCGCGCAACAAGAATGCTTTGTGCAATCCTATTTGGATACGGTGCACACCCTTGTGGTGGACCGTGGTGGGTCCAACCGCAGCAATGACGACAGCAAGGACAACGACACTCCACCACCCATTCCCACACTGCCCGAATTGCTGGAGGAGATTCGAGTCTTTTGCTTGGTCAATCACTTGTATTGGGGATT
This sequence comes from Epithemia pelagica, assembly GCA_946965045.2. NCBI lineage: Eukaryota > Bacillariophyta > Bacillariophyceae > Surirellales > Surirellaceae > Epithemia > Epithemia pelagica. The sequence goes on along the minus strand of OX337238.1, from coordinate 435,041 downwards.
GTGGGCCGTCAATCAAGCCGCCACCGAAGGGTGTACCGACTACGATTACCTCTTGTATGCCCAAAGTCGCTTCCATCAATACTGGATCAGCAAGGCGCAGTATCAAACGCAACAGCAACCATCACAAGAACCACAACCGGAAACAATAAGTAGCACCGAGTGAAACCGATCCCCACTTGATTGGATCAAAAGCCGCTGTTGCAGCCGCCGCCGCGGCAACAGCAAAAGTATCACAGAGTGAAAACGGACTGTGACTGATGAATCCATGTCGCATGGCTTCGAATTCAACCGTCGCTCTCGGCTCATTGGTGTTTGTCTGGTTGGCGGAGCGCTGTTTCGTTCTTCACTGACGAGAGGTGCAGCGCTCGAACAGGACGCATTGGAGGAGCTTTTCACGGGTCCGCCTGTTTGGAATGTCAGTGCAATGGTCGGAACGACAACTCCCTCGTACCTAGAAATATACATAGAGTTTTGAACAAAAAGGTGGATCTCAAAGTTACTACTTTTTCGAATCCATGATGTTTTGTATACTCGCGAACCCCCAAAATAAATGTCCCTCACCAAGAGGAGCGTTCTCTCTCTCTCTACGATTATGGTTCCCCGATGTATAGAACAATGTAATGCTTTTCGTTGTGTATGGAAGTAGCAGTTTGCGATTCGCCTTGCTGCTGTTTGTTGCTTGCAATCTCCCTGTTGATGTGTTTGGTAGTCTCGGGTGGAGAACGACAAAAATTTGGAATTCGGAGACGTGTTATGGGCCATGAAATACTACGGAGGTCTTCCATGGGAATGGACCAGATATTTTCTGGAGGCTCAGACAAGAAATGGAGAGAGCAGTGGATTTCAAATGGCTGTGGAATACATTGGAGGACCACCGGATGAAATACAGTACGGAGACGACATCTCATCACATTGAGAACACGGCACAACAGGCCTCAAGATTCAATAAAACCTACGACATCCATAGTGTTGGATCAGGACACGGGACAACAGAGTACAAAGGTGGACCAAAACAAGAACTCAACGAAAAAGATATGTGGTGGATGACCGTACCCAATAAGTTTACAAAGAATAGTGGTAAGGAGCAAACAAGCTCCATTCCTTTCGTAATAGAACGAAATTACTGTAACGTTGTTACCTGTACAGCACCTGACCGGGTGCTTCCAAAACATAGCATGAGAACTAGCATACTTCCCTGGCACCCCGAGAAGCGAGTAGAGGCGGTGTCAACCCCCGCAGATATGTTTTCAGGTGCTGGTATTTCATCTGTTCATCATTGGTCGGCATTTGACGAGGCCCCTAACTGACTCGCTCTTTCATTTTTCTCACAACCAACGTGGATATCATTCTGTACGGCTCCGCACATGCCACGGAAGACGATGCAATCGCGGCGGCGAAGAAGGCCCATGCGCACGAGTTCATCCTTTCGCGGAAGGATCAGGCCGGTCGTGAGGGTTATGAGCGAGCCCACGTTGCGCGAGAAGATTGCAGCGACGTATGAGGGGATTTCGGCCGATCACATCGTTTTCAGAGCAGATTCGATTGCCGCCAGCAAATCGCGGGTATTCTGTTCTGGGTTGGTCTAGATCTTTACAAATCAATGCCACGTCCTAATTCACTTCCTGCGCTAATTCAGATTATTGGGAGAGGAAGAGGTGGCAGTCTGTCATGGCTCTCTTAGGTTTCGGTCTTAACGTCAAACATGGATTCCCTTGATTGGCCCGATCTTCATGTGATATGCGGACACGCCTGGCGGTGCAAACGGAACAGTGGGATTGGTGACAAAGTTATCAAAGACGCCTTCGTGAACAGCATACATTAGGCGCAATTCTGGTCCACCGCCGTTGGTGATACCAAGACTGTCGACAACTTTCTGAATTTCAGCTTTAGTTGCTTTGTGTTTCGCGCCAATGGTTACCTGAAAGGCATTGTAGACATTGCCACTCTTGAAAATCATATCGTACAATGGGTGGAAGCGGTTGGACGAGTAGTAAAGAACCATATCTTGCCCATCCCGAACAGCTGCAGTGCAGTCGGACTTGATCACCTTTGAAGTGCAACCACCAATGTTGACTGTGCTTTCTTGGGAATAACCAGCGTCAGATTTCCCCACGCAAGGTCGAATCACGTAGCCTCTTTCTTGTTGCAGAGATGCTGCAACATGACTCTCTAACAACTGCCACGCGATAGGTGATCCATACGTTGCAAGATCGTCCCACACGGCAACCATGAAGGCTTCACGGATCAGATCAACAATTTTGTCAGAGACCACTTCCAATGAAACTTCTGAATAGGTGTCATTCGGCCTGAAGAGGATGATGCCGCCTTTGGGTTGATTTTGGCCAAATCCAACATGGATGTCCACTCGTCCCGAAAGCAGCGTTTGCATCTGAGACAACTGCAAGGCGTGTACTTTCCTCTTTAGTGCACGCATGTTTTCGTCTTGCTGGTCAAGATCGTAGACCATCCGAGGAATGCCCCCGAACAGCGAAAAGAGCCGTTCAATATCGTCAGTAACCATGTCCAAGCCAGCAATATGTTCCACGCTCGCTTTGAGCTGGGGCAGGGTCCAAGGAGGAAAATAGCGAAACATACCGGGGTCACGCCCAGGTTCCTTCTTCGGAAAGCCAGATCCCCAATGTCTCTCGTCCGGCGACGCAACAATAATAACTCTTCCCATCACTCCACCTTCGGGGTTGCAATGGTCTTTGGTTTGTCCCGGATCGACGACATAGTACGTTTCCCTATTTCGAAGGGCTGGAATATTGGTTGCTGCTGTCGTTTCTAGGAAGTGTTCGACAGCGACATTGTCGGTTCCGCGTTTTTGCGGAGTCATCTGAATGTAATGGTTCGATTTCTCCGGTGTTCTGTACAAATACACCACTGTCTTGCCCATTTGAAGCAACAACCGCATAGCGAACAAAGAAGATGTAGTCTTTCCGATACCAGGTGTACCAACAACCGCCATTCGATTTCGTTTCTTTGGGTTTTCCAACGTTGCAATGGCATCCCTCCAAAAATTGAGGTCATCATCCCTAATGACGACATCAGAAGTATGATCCGAGTATGGGTCGGGCAAGTCTTTGGCTACCGCATGGATCCCGGCACTACTGCTGCCTGGCGTCTGTTGCTGAAAGTTGGTTTGGTTCATGATGGCTTCCACGAAGCGATAACTGCGTGAATATTTTGGATCCATTCGGCTAGATTTTGCTGAAGGCTCCCCGGAACCATCTCTTCCTTGCGGCGTCCTTGCCATCATCCATCTGTATCTTGTCCAGAGGAGTCTTTTTCTTGGTTTTGTCGCCGTAAAGATGTGCCAGTTGCCAGTGTTAGTGCCAGTACCAGAGGTTGTCACCATTGAACTACCTAGTAAAAAAATTCCGTTCAGAAGCAATGTAGGGTAAGCCGGCAACCTTGACCTCAACAAAAACATAAACCGAAACACGACACGTCATCCTATTTCATCATCATTACGCATATATCCGGGTCATGGGGTGTTTCAGGTTTTGTTGCAACAAAAAGCGAGTCACAATGTTGTTTTTGTCGTCGTCGTCATCAAACAACATGTTCATGAGGGCATCATCTGTAAATGCCTTTTGGTTGTGGTGGTTATTCCCGTCCGATGGACTTGTCGCAGTGGTGGTTGGGGGCCTCGTCCCGGGGAGAGATGCGCTTGTCGTCGTTGGTGGTGACGAGGAGGATGGAGCTTGTCCTTCACCGACGAGAAACGGTGCGCTCTCTAGCGTGCACAGGACAAGTCCATGGATTTCTCTGCTTTGCTAGGTCCAGGCAAGACCATGATATATGAAACAAAAGGTGGATCTCTAGGTTACTTTCCAATCCATGAGTTTTTTGTAGACTCGCGACCCCCTAAAATCAATGTCCCTCACGAGGAGGAGCGTATCCCCTGTTTCTCTCTCTCTCTCTCTCTCTACGATTATGGCTCCCCGATGTATATAACAATGTAATGCTTTGTTTTTTGTATGGAAGTAGCAGTTTGCGATCCCCTTGCTGCTGTTTGTTGTTGTTTGCAATCTTCCTGTTTTGTTTGCAATCCCCCTGGCTTTGTTTGCAATTCCCCGGTTCTCTCATTGTGAAGGAGTTTTCTGTTCCACCCGACAAGTTGTTCGTAGAATGTCCGAATGAGGCGGCCGTTCCGTTGAGGGAGGTTCCCATGGTCATTCGGAAAAGTTCCGGTTTGCAGTTCGTAAGATTCTGCTAGGGACGAATGTAAACTGTAGTGCAAGTTTTGTTACTTCTCAAATTATGACTAGGAGCTAAGTTGGGTGTAGTGCGAGGTCGATATTTTTGTTGCATGTGTGGGAGTGAATGGAAGAGGCGCATGAACGCTGATACTCGCCCTTGACCGAGGGCTACCAACCCATGATCTTTTTGCGAGCCGTTTCGAAAGGTCCTGTGTCCAATGGTTTGGTGAAGGCATCGCCAAGTTGATCTGTCGTTGCGATCGCTTTCATGAAGATGCCGTTTGGATCAGTGCTGTTGGGTGAGTTGATGTGTGCGCGGAACCAGTGATATTTGATTCCAATGTGTTTGCTACGTGGTGTCATTCGCGGTGGATCTTTCGTCGCCAGTTGTAAGGCGGCTTGATTGTCTTCCCAGATGGTGCAAACGAAACTTGGGCCCGCTGGATTCAGATGCAAATGAGTGATAATCTTGGCCAATTGATTGCGTAGTGGAAGGAGTGTACGCATGCTGGTTGAGGCAGCAATATACTCGGCTTCCATGGTTGAGAGTGCAATCTCAGTTTGTAGTTTACTGCTCCATGTGATGGGGGATTGACCGATGGTAATGATGAACCCGGTGCGCGACCGTACGGAAGTTGGATCATCGGGGTTCTCGTTACTCCACAGGCCAGCGAAATCGGCGTCCACATAACAATGCAGACTCAGATCCTTGGATGGTTTTAGGATTAGGCCCCTCTCTGCGGTTCCCATGAGGTAGCGACCGATTCGTTTTAGTGCCTCTCCATGTAGTGCTGTGGGGTTGTTGCTGAATCGTGCCGTTTGGTTGATGGCGAATGCGCAGTCGGGTCGCGTGTTATTCCCGAGGTAGAGGAGCATGCCCACCACGGATCGGTAATTGTAGTCGGCGTTGAGTGGTGTTCCGTCCAGGTCTTTTCCAATTGTTTTCGTGGCAGGTGTAGCCTTGGGATTGGATTTTTCGAGTCCCAATGCGCTGATGATGCTACGAGTCAAGTGCGGTTGTCGTAGCTCGACGGTGCCATTCTCATGATGCTTGATTTCAACTCCGAGGTACGTTGGAAGATCTCCGAGATGTTTGTAGTCCATCTTCATCTGTGTCAGTCCCTCGAGGATTCGATTGACGCTTGCTTCGTCGTGTCCACAAATCACTGCGTCGTCAACGTACGTGATCATCACACAGCCCATTCCAATGAAGAGACATGGGTCGGAACCGTCAGGCTTGAGTCCAATTTGTTCCAGTTTGTTGCGTAGGTAATCGTACCATAGTCGTGGTGCCCGACAATCGCCGTAAAGACTCTTGGTCACTTTTAGGACTTTGTCGCTCTGGCCTGCCCCATACCCTTGTGGCAGATTGACATAGATCGGTTCGGGTAGATCCGATTGGACAAAGGCGTTCTTGAAATCGATTGAGACCGTGTGTAGATTGTGTTGGATGGACAAGTTGAGAAGAAGACGGACGGTTGGCCAATCAATCACTGGTGCGAAGGTATCGTCTCGGCTAAAAGATGCTTTCTGCTGATCTCCACGGACGACCAACCTTGCCTTATACCGTGAGATGGTCCCATCTGGTTTCCGTTTCCGTACAAAGGTCCACATAACGTCTACGATCTCCTTTCCTTTCGCTTGGATACGAGGGACAAGTTTGAATGTTTTCTTGTTCTCGAGCTCGTTTAACTCCTTGTCCATAGCCGCAATCCACTTGTCCTGTTCTTCCTGAGACAACAAACGGATGTCGAAGTAGGATGGCGCGTCTTCGTTAATGGCTTTGGCACTGAAGTAGAGTGGATGCCAATCGTCGATGATGCCTAATGGCGACTGGATTTGAGCCAAGAGCCGTGAATCGAAGGTAGATGTGAGCTTGTCTGGGTCTAGTCCGTTAGGAAAATCCCACTTGATGGAGTTGGCATAGTGTCCAAAAGCTGTTGGATCGTCGTTGATAGCCGTCATGGAGAAACGTTGCTCTGTGACACTTGTGTGGGCCCAAGAGCTGTCTTGATGGGAATCCACATTGTCTGGAAATCGTACTGGAGCGCGACGTTGACGGTGAGGTCGGCCTGTAGTGGGTTCGTGCGTCGCATCAGAGGCTGGACTTGGTGACGACTCGCCCGTTTTTGAACGAGGTGACGACTCGCCCGTTTTTGAACGAGGTGACAACTCGCCCGATTTTGAGCTGGGTGACGACTCGCCCGGTTTGGATCGAGGTGTGGTAGGCATGTCGTCGGAAGTGGAATCGAAAGAGTCAGTCTCGTCAGTCTCGGCAAGAGGTGGCAGGGGAGTGATATCGTCCAATTGGATGGGTGTCACGTTAGGATGAGATTCAAGAGTCGTCCGGCGATGGTTACGACCAAGATATAATGGTGTGCTTGGTGTAGTAGGCTGGTCGTGTGACGGTTGCTCTGCTCGCTCGCCCTCGGGGACATTCGGAACTGGAAGGGATGAAGTGTCGTCGAAGGATACCTTGGGAAGGGACCAGACTGAATCCAAGTCGGGTAACGGTCCATCACGTGTCGGATCGTGGTCGTCGAGATAATGATCGCGGGTAAAGAAGTCGGGTAAACTGTTGTCTTGGGGGAATGACCACGTGCTATTGACAGACATAAATAATTCGTCGTACACCACATGAAACTGGGGGGAAATGTGGCCGGTGTCCAAATTCCGAATCATGCCCACTAGACTAGAATGTTGGGGAGAGAAACCCAAGAACTGACCACGACGAGACCGCCGTGCCCACTTGGGAAGTTTCTTACCGTCCTGCAGTTTTGGATCCAACACGTAACTGGGACAACCCCACACACGAACTCGACGCAGCAGAGTACAATCGATCTTGGTGCCAGAGAACACTTCCATTGGACACATGTCGTTGTCTTCTTGAGGGACGTGATTGTAGATCCAGGTGGCGTATTCAAGGGCCATGGGCCATAAAGACGGTGAAAATGCTGACGGCCATCGAATGTGACAATGGATCATCATGGCTCGGGCCATGTATGTAACTGTTTGAATCGCCCGTTCAGCACCTGCATTGGCGTGATGAGCTCCGACACCAGAGAGTGTGCTCAAGGGAGAAGGAAAAGTGTTCCGATTGGTCTTGAGAGATTCCTGAAAAGCGTCTGAGGTAAAGACACCGTTATCAGAATGGTATCGAGTAACCTGTCGGCCAGCCTGATGGAGGGAGACTTCGAATTGGTTCTTGGAATTAATGGTGTCGCTGCTACCAAGGGAGACTTGTGGATAGCAGAAAATGGCTTTTGAACCGTGGTCAAAGAAAATGGTACCACCCACAAAGCGATGCTCTGGTCTTTCGCGGCCTCGTGTGTGCCAAAGGCGGCCTCGAACGGTGGACTCGAAGTGATCCATTGAAACCAATTCACCGGGAGAGAGTTTTCGGTCTGTTGGAGTCAAATGGCCTGCTTGGGAGTGTGGTACATTAGCCTTGGACTGGGTTGGCCGACGTCGAGCTTTGGCGTACAAACATGCCAGGCATTGTGGTGCATCACAACTACCACTGCTCTTGAATGTGCAAGGTAGACATGATGATGTGCCATCGCTTGGGTCAGAGTTCGAGTTGTCACGATAGAGCCTCTGGAGACGACGCATGTGAATATGTCCCAAGCGTTGATGATCCAACAACAATTGTTTCTGTGGTCGGCTCAAGTTCCGATTCATCTCGTCCAAGGGATTTTCGTCATGTTCGGTCAAGAACTGATGCAATGTGAGCTGATTATTGGTCACAGATGCAGTTTCCAAGTGACATCGACACCACTGATTAAATCCGCAACGACAATCAACCGGTCGGTGCTGGGCCGTTGCTTGAGTGTGATTCTTGATGTGCTTCACTCGAACGATGGGAAGATTACTGGAATAGTCGATGGGTACAGTAATACGCCGTTCGGATTCCTTGTCAATCATAATGCTTGCGAATGATTGGTTGCTGACGAAAGTTGGGAAACGTTGATCTTGACGGAGGTAAGCAGCGTTAATCTGTGGAGAGCAAAGTCTTGTACCAGCTGCCTTACAGAGGTTGGCTGGATAGACCCATCGTCGTACAGTGCCGTCTTCGTGAATGGCGTCATATCCAACAATACCGGTACCGATGATAGGAAAGCGGTTGTCACTTGCGGCAGTGGACATGGATCCGTAATTACCGTATACCAGCTCAACAAAATCATCCTCACGCATGGTTAAGCCGTTGGAGGCGCCAGTGTCAAGGATGATGGGTACCACTGGATCACTTGGAGCGTCGTCAGTGTGAGCGACTTGAGATACGATCATGGTCGGATCAATATGATGCATGGCATAACGGTATGTGAAACGGGGTGTCTCACAATTCGCACGTAAAAGGTTGCTAAAATCTGGACCAAGGGTATAGATCTTGGGATCTCTTGACAAAGGTAACAACTTGAGCTTGTCGTAACAATCAACCGTGTGATTGTGCAAACGTAAAGCACGTATCGTGGGCCAATGGTTCCAATTCGTGGCAGATCTTGACTTGGACCATGTGCGTCTTCGTGTTCTCGTACCATGCTCGCCCCTGACCCGTGGAGGAGTGAAACTCATGACTCCCAAAGGGTAAGTTGACGACGTGAACATGAGGAGATGAAAGGCAAGGTAAAGGACCGAAAGTGGAGTCAAACAAATCACGTGATCGGATAAGCAAAGGCGACTATCGAAACCACTAGGAGGAAAATGGAACGGAGGTTTGGGAAGCAATCGATTGAGGTGACGAAGGTGAGCTCGACTGGACGACGTAAACCGATACAAACAACCAACCAAAGTCAACACAAAACAATCAACCGTCGAGATCAAACAAAACCAACCACAGAGGCATAGCCAACAAAGAATGGTGTCCAACCAAGGAGGATAGAGGGCATTGGAGTGCTGGAGAAACACCCGCCCTAGCGAAAATCCCGCAAGGAGGTAAGGGCAACATTGGCGTAAGTCTGGGGTGGTGCAGCAGTCGGTGTAGCAGTGGCACTGTCAGTCAAAGGGGTGTCGGCGGCTGGAGGAGAATCCGTAGTGTTCGCAATGGCAGCCGTGTCAGAGGGTGTGGCTGCAGGAGAGCGGCTGGAATTCACCTTGGTGGGGTCATGACGGTCTGTGCTGTGGTTACCCCAACGGCCGATGCCGTTTGGAGTACCATTCGGACACAAGGCACACCACCACAATTTGCGCTTGGGATTCGTCGGATGAGGCTTGGAGTTGGCCTCACCAGGACCAGGAGGAGTAGTGTCGATCGGTAAAGGTGGACGACGACCATTGTTCGACTTGGGGGTTCCAACCGGAGCAGCTTTCTTGGTCTCAGTGAGAGCAGGAAAAGCGGAGGTGTCGGTCTTGACGGTCGGAAGCCATTTCTCGGACAACAAAAGAGAATGGTATTTTGCCACGACACGTTCGCGTAATCCGAAAAAGTCTTGAAGGATGGGGTCGTCATGATTCTCCAAATAGTCCATCATGCTGAGAAACTTTGGAACCGTGCAAGTGAGAAGTCGTTCGACGAAGATACTGCAAATGTCAGCCGGGACATGTCCACTCAAGTTCAAACGTAGAACCACATTGTTAAACGTAGAGCAAAACTGATTTATGTTTTCACCAGGATAGGCAGTGACGCTGTGTTTCTCCAATCGGCGGACGATACCACGAGCGGCGTCGGTAGTAGTCGTCATGAGTTGCGTGAGGATCATATGAAGAACCAAGGGCCCACCCTGCTCGTTGTCAGGGATCGTGACCAAGCGATTTTCAAGATCGGCGCGAAGAGTCCCATCACAGGAGGCAAGCAACAAGTCCTGAGTCCAAGACAGATTCTGCGGGTGCAGACTATCGGTGGTGCGTTCGGCATAGATCTGGTTGCTCAAGCGGACTTGAGCCTCGGAGAGCGAACAAGCATGGTCGAGTAAGCTCAAAGTAGCACCTGACGAGTCTAAAATGCCGGTTTCTTCATCAACAGGAAGGATATCAAACACCGAATGCATGCAGTACGTCGTAAGACGTGTCTTGAGTGTATAAAGTTGCATCATAATCTTGTTGTTGTCGTCAAAGAAGGACTTGTCATCGGTCGTACTGACAACGGCCCAGGTGAAACTGAAGGGAGGAGTAAGTCCAACAACGGCTTCATTACGAAAGTCAAACAGCGTCTTCCCGGATAAGGAACTGCGATAGGCGGGAGAGACCGTGTCGGCGAAAGCTCCGAGTTCAAAAGTACGACTCTTGGCGGCAGTCAAAGTGATACCATTCATCTGAGTATCGGCTGAAAGGGAACCGACTCCAGAGGTCTTCTTGGGCGTTGAAACAGGAGTAGGGATCTTCATGGTCTCAAAGATAGTAGGCAAAGGCAAGGAACTCAACAGCAAAGGTAAGCGGTAAGTTGGAGTCTGTTTTGGTTTGGACCAAAAAGTGAGTGTTAGTTCCCGTGCTCCAAGTTGTGTTGGGCCCAGTAACGGAGTGTTCTGGTTGGTGGACCAAGTCTCCAACTGCAATGTTGACTCCCAGTTGCCGAATGTCGGTCGCGTCAGGGTTCGGATTCGTGTAGGGGGCACAAATGAAATTTGTCGTACCACGAATGAATCGTTAAGTAAAACAATTCTTGTCGGTAAGTAAACGGTCATCAGTAAGGTGAATACTGTTACAACCCAGTGGAACCGCTTGGGCTCATAACCTCTCATTGTGAAGGAGTTTTCTGTTCCACCCGACAAGTTGTTCGTAGAATGTCCGAATGAGGCGGCCGTTCCGTTGAGGGAGGTTCCCATGGTCATTCGGAAAAGTTCCGGTTTGCAGTTCGTAAGATTCTGCTAGGGACGAATGTAAACTGTAGTGCAAGTTTTGTTACTTCTCAAATTATGACTAGGAGCTAAGTTGGGTGTAGTGCGAGGTCGATATTTTTGTTGCATGTGTGGGAGTGAATGGAAGAGGCGCATGAACGCTGATAGGTTCTTGGGTAGTCTCGGGTGGACGACGACGACCCGGTGTGCTTTGGTTTGGTTTGGTTTGGTTTGGTTTGGTTTGGTTTGGTTTGCGGTAGGTAGGTAGTGTGGGTGGGCGCATGGTTCTTCTTTGATGGCCTGATATAATATATTCTTGTTGTGGTTCGGTTAGAGAATGCCCAGGCACATGAGACTGGCCACCACGACATTGGCAAAAATGGCACACTTGAGTGTCAATGTCATGAGATCCTCGAGGATGGAAAGCACCGAACTACGATGAGTAGTCGTGGTGGATGATGATGCGGATGACGAGACATGGAATTCCACGTGCAAGACACCCATGTGCAGCAACAAGAGAAATCCCACATTGACGAGGAGCGTTGCACAAATCAAGAGGGACACGCCCGATCGTTTCCAACTGCGGCTGGTAAGTGTGGTGGTGGTAGTGGTTGCGCTGCTTCCTGCGGCCAGGAGAAATCTTCCAGCACTCAGACACACGGCTGCCGGATGAGGCGATGGAGATGAAGGAGGATCCTTTTCCTGTTCGGACAGGTCGGTCGAATCATCGAGTGTATCCTTGCTATTTTCGGTCTTCCATGTGTCGGTACTGGGTATTCCTCCTGTTTTCCATGTCACGGCTTCCAGGGTAATCATGGGTGATTGTATTGCAGCATCTGGATCATGGTGTCCGTGTACGACCAGAGTCGTTGGTGGTGTTGGTGTTTTGGGACGCGTTTCTTCCAGGGCCAATCGTTTGGCCGACGCAAAGGTCATGTTGCAATTGGTAAAGGGTGGAGGTGGGGTACGGCAGAGACTGGATTCTTCGGAAAAGCCACCAAAGCTATTGCTTCCAATGGCTGTTGTTGTTGTTGCCAAGGGAGACAGTTTTGCCGTGGCGGCCAGAATTAAGGCTTCATGTTGTTGAAAGAGATAGTCAATTTGCGCGGGAGAAAACAACCCCCGTGTTGTGCTTGTGGTTGTCGTGTTGATGGAAAGACTGGGAGGTTCTTGGTCGGTAGATGTTGTGGTATCTCGACTTTGTTTTGGGATATTAGTACGGACATGCTCATCATTCGTTGTTGTTGTTGTTGTTGGCTTGGTCATGGCAGTTGTTGGTGGACTTTGAAAGATGGCAGCGCTCATCATGGTATTGTATTCTTTTCGGTGTTCGTCCCCATTGTTGCCAGCCGACAGCAAACTCGAGTAGATACTACACGGCTCCGCCATCATGGTCCAACAACACACAACGGGAGACGAGAGGCTTGTGCTTCGCCCACAGTCAGTCAGTACAGACAGACAGTCAATCCGTCCAATCCGAATTTGGTTCTGGGGGCACACTCGCCAGATCCAAGAAAAGTGTGGATGAAAGCCTGGGATTCTTCAGAACGTATCTCGCCACGCGTGGACCCTTAACTCAGGAAATGGAGTGTTAAGTACGGAATGTCTGTGCACGATCAAAAGGTACAGTAGATATTTCAGTACTCGTACAGACAGAAGCTCACGCGTCTGCCCATCAGCCCTTCGAGTCGCGGTTGTCAGGATCACTGACCACACCAAAGAAACACGCACTTCGTTCTTCGTCGAATTCTGCGCCGACCATCTCCAATCTCAAGGGAGAAAAGAGATGACGACGAGCATGATGAGGATGAGAGTCGGAGAGAGCATCATGAGGCTTTTCCTCTGGTGCTCGCTGATAGTATCCGCCCAGAGTTGGGTGAATCCATTGCGTACCCCTCGGTCGCCTCGACTGTATTCCTCACCGATTCCCTCCCAGTTGTTGGAACGAAGGCGGATACCATTTTCGTTTCGACGGCCGCCCAATACTCGTTTGGCTTCGTCTTCCTCGACAACGTCTTCGGATGTGGCAACGACGGCAGGGATTGTGTACGACTCGACCAAGATTCGCAACTTTTCCATTATTGCGCACATTGATCATGGCAAATCCACCTTGGCCGATCGCTTGTTGGAATCCACCAAGACCGTGGCCTCGCGGGATATGGCGGACCAATTGTTGGACAATATGGATATTGAACGAGAACGAGGCATCACCATCAAACTGCAAGCCGCTCGAGTTCTCTACAAGGCACAAGATGGAGAAATTTAGTGAGTGTTGCTTGTTGCGGCAATGTACAAAAGGATACACACGAACTTGTACCAGGGGGAGGGGTTCACCTTTGTCCGTGTCGGTTCCATGCGAGACTCGTTGTCCGCTTACACATGTCCATTGTTCTTGTGTCCTTGTGTCATGTCGTTTTCGCTCTTTTGTTTCGTATCGCAGTTGTTTGAATTTGATTGATACGCCGGGCCATGTGGATTTTTCGTACGAGGTTTCTCGGTCGTTGGCGGCCTGTGAAGGGGCATTGTTGGTGGTGGATGCGAGTCAAGGGATTGAAGCCCAGACGCTGGCCAATGTGTACATGGCCTTGGGCAATGATTTGGAAATTATTCCCGTCCTAAACAAGATTGATTTGCCCGCCGCCGATCCCGATCGGGTGGCAGAAGAAATTGAACAAACGATTGGTTTGGATTGTACCGACATTGTCCATGCGTCGGCCAAAAGTGGAGTGGGCATTGAAGCGATTATGGAAAGTATTGTCAAATTGGTTCCACCGCCCGAACCGGCCACGGGAGGGCCCCTCCGCGCCTTGATTTTTGATTCCTATTACGATCCCTACAAGGGCATTGTCGTCTTTTTTCGAATCGTTGATGGGGAATTGTCCAAGGGTGACAAGGTCCGCTTCTTGGCCAGTGCGGCCGAGTATGATGTTTCGGAAGTGGGCATTATGCAACCCAATCAAGTACCGGTCCAAACCTTGCGCGCCGGCGAAGTCGGCTACATTTGGGGCAACATTCGGGAAGTGACGGATGCTCGTGTGGGAGACACGATTGTCTTGGCGCGAGAGTTTAAGGAAGCCAAGGCGACGGGAACCGAGGTTCCCATTGAGCCTTTGCCGGGCTATGCCGATTCGGTGCCCATGGTGTACTGTGGACTCTTCCCCGTGGACGCGGACGATTATGAATCCCTGCGCGAGGCGATTGGGAAATTGCGATTGAACGATGCCGCCTTGACCTATGAACCCGAGAATTCGGGTGCCCTGGGATTTGGCTTTCGATGTGGCTTTTTGGGTCTCTTGCACATGGAGATTGTTCAAGAACGATTGCAACGAGAGTATGGAATCGATCTCATTGTCACCGCCCCATCGGTCGTGTACAAGGTGCAGGCCAAAAACAAGGCGGAACAAACCATTGATACACCGGCCAAAATGCCCGACTTGGGACGAGATGACGAAGCGCTGGAACCCTATGTACGAATGGAAATTTTGACGCCCAGTGAATACAATGGAGCCATTATTGAATTGGGTCAAGAACGGAGGGGAGACTTGATCGATATCAAGTACCTGACACCCTCACGGTCCACCATTGTCTACGAGTTGCCCTTGGCCGAAGTGATTACCGATTTCTTTGATCAACTCAAATCGAGAACCAAGGGATATGCTTCCATGGAATACAGTATTATTGATTATCGTGTCAGTGATTTGGTGCGCTTGGATGTCAAAATCAATTACGAAATTGCCCCACCCTTGGCGCTCATTGTCCACCGCGACAAGGCACAGACGGTGGGTCGCAAATTGTGTGCCGCCCTCAAAAATGAGATTCCTCGGCAAATGTTTAAAATTCCCATACAAGCCTGCATTGGAGTCAAGGTCATTGCCTCGGAATCCATCTCGCCCATTCGCAAAGATGTCTTGGCCAAGTGCTACGGGGGAGATATTACCCGCAAGAAAAAACTCTTGCAAAAACAAGCCAAGGGAAAAGCCCGAATGAAGGCCATTGGTAAAGTCTCGGTCCCACAAGAGGCGTTCCTTGCAGTCATCAAGATGAATGATCAAGACTAATATAGACAAGCACACTCTCTTTTTCATATGTTAATTTCTGTTCGCTAAGCACACTACTACTCTGTTACATGTCTACTTGAGGTTATTTTATACTCTTCTTTGTCCCTGATCTCTTATTCGCAACAGGTAGGCCAACACAAGGGTGAGCAAGGCAATGGCGAGGGATTCAAAACTTAGCAAATGGGAAACCAACACGGTTCGAATTCGCTTGTCCTTCCACATGCGCCCCACGGCCGTGCTCTCCGCATTGGAAGACGACGATCCATGACGGAACCACCAGGACACAAAGGTACTATACCATTTTAGGCATTTTTCGTGAAGTTGCATTGTCCAAAGAGCAATGGCCACGGGCAGTTCGGCTTCATTCGTGTTGGATCCCGATACGGCCAAATCGTAATGTCGTTTGGCCAAGGGAAAGTCTTGTTTCAGTCCCAATCCCCATTCGTACAAGAATCCCAAATTAAAATGGGCCCGGGCATTGTCCGCCGTATCCGTCGCCATGCGGTAATAATGGGCTGCCATTTCCAAATCACTCTCCAAGCCCGGATCGACCACCGGTTTTGTTGTTGTTGTTGTACTGCTACTACTCGTAGCACCATCGTCGTCGACTGCCCGGCATTGTTCCGGGTTGTTTTCGTCGACCTCACAAACCTTGTCCTTGTCCCCTTCATCCTGTTGTTGGTTCGCCGACACTTGTTTGTCGTTTGGGAGGTTGCGACCGACCAGTTCGTCGTACAACCAGACAACCGAGTCGACCAGTTGATTCCATACAATGGGAATGCCATGTTCGGGAAAAATCAGATACTGAATCCATCCAAAGGGTCCCATGGTCGCGGCCGCACCACTGCCTGGTTCTCGGAAGCGTCGGTAGTAATAAAAATCACCCACCCGCAAACTGGCTTCTCCATGTCCCTTATTGGCCGCCGCCTTCCACAATCGGGCCGACGCCTTGGCACACTCGACACTGTTCAACAAGACGGTCGAGGATGAGGACGAAGCAGATGCCCCATTTCCAGAGGGTGCCACGGTCGAGGAGGAGGCAAAGGGCGAGGCGGAGGACGAAAAGGGGGACGAGGACGAAAAGGAGGACGACGAACTGGCCGCCGCCGTTGAAAGGCATTCGCCTTGTTCCAACAAAAAGGCAGCATTTAACAATCCGACGCTGGACCCGGTTTCGGCGGCGGTCAAATAATTGAGTAAACTGGCTTGAGTGTCGCCGGCAATGTACTGTTTGTAGGCCTTGCGCAATCGTCGAGTTCGAAAGGGACAAACACTTTCGACAATCCATCGAAAATGTTTGAGGGCCTTGGTACAATCCTTGGGAATGGCCACCACAGTGGTGGTGGTAATAGTAGTTTGGGAGGATCCACCCGATTGGCCCGTGAGGGCATCCTTATTTTGATTCTTGAGAGTTGTGGCATCTGAGGGTATTTGAATGCCATGGACAAACAAGAGTCCCAATCGCAACCGCGCTTGAATGTGTCCCTTACCGGCGGCATACGTAAAATCCGACAAGGCTGTTTGATATTCATTCAATGTGGGATGATG
Source organism: Epithemia pelagica (assembly GCA_946965045.2). Lineage (NCBI taxonomy): Eukaryota > Bacillariophyta > Bacillariophyceae > Surirellales > Surirellaceae > Epithemia > Epithemia pelagica. Next base: position 418,460 of record OX337238.1, on the reverse strand, counting down.
GCGACTTTGTTGCTGGGGAAACATTTGATCCTTGATCAAGGTTTGTTGTTGTTGGTCCTTCTCGGGTCCTCCCTGATGGTTGGCGGTGGTACCCTGGGCGCCCGTAGATGACGACGACGACGATGATGGTTTCCAATGAATGGTCCATCCGAGTTTGAGCATGGCATGATTGTAGGCTGCATCAGCACTTCCTTGATCTCGCGCCAAGGCAAAGAATTGTAGGGCTTGAGCGACATCGACCTTCATGACATGGGGCAATCCAAACAGTTTTAAAAGTCCCATACCATTGATACATTCGGCATCGCACAAATGAATCACTTCATTGCTGTCGTGTTCGTCGTCCTCGTCCTCGTCGCCGCTTCCCTGCAAATTGTGTGTGGCTTGTTTGAGTTTCAACTGATAGCGTCGTTGACAGGCGGCAAAGCTGAGCGGCATGCCAATGGCAAAGTATTTGTGGGCCTGGTACAAATCTTGCGGCACCCCCGTGCCCCAGGCATACAAGTGACCCAAGACACCGGCCGATTCCCAATGATTGAGCGAGGCGGCGCGTTGATAATATTGGGCAGCCAAGGTCAAATTTTGCGTCACACCCCGCACGCCATGGTGATAATAATTGGCCAAGGTAAAGGCCGAACTGGCGGCCGTTTCCTTGTCCCGACCACTCCCAAAGGCTCGCAGATGATAATATTGCAAGGCATCGACCGATTCATCGGCCTTGTTGTGGAATTCCAATTTGGACGGCGTACCCCCATGCAAATGAATTTGATACAAGACATGCTTGTCCGTGGCGGGCGAAACCTTGGCACGCGATTGGGGATCCGTTTCCAAGGCATCGACAATGCCCAAGGCGGCTTCTTGAAAATAGGGCAATTGTTGGTGACAGGCCGCCGTCGTCAGTGTCGTGGTAGTCGTACTACTACTACTATCCGTTTGTGGTGGTTGTTGTTGCAATTCGGCCATGCGAAAGGCGAGGGCGGTGGCGGCTTCGACATGTCCGCCGAGGGCCGCCATGTGCCACAACAACCAAGCTTGTTGTTGTTGGGGCGAATCGGGATCGGACCACGTTTCTTGCACCTCGTCCCCCACATACAAGCCGGACGCCAAGGCATTGGCGACATGAAATTGCGCCTGCGCATGTCCCTGCTGCGCCGCCTGTTGCAAGGCCCACCAAGCCAAGGTGGCATTCTGATGCCAATCCTCCACCAAGGGACGAACGGCAAAGGGAGAGGCGGCGGCTGACGAAGAAGAATCCAATGGCGTGTTGCCACTGCTGCTGCTTTCGGGCATGGTGGGATGTGTGGTTGAGGAGGAGGAGGACTGTTCCATGGAAGTGGATGGCACGGGCACATTGGGATCCCACGAGGACAACCACAGTTCGACGGCTTGTCGCCACTGCGCATTGCGTTGCGTGTGCGACGATCGACCAGTGGGAGCACTGTGTTGATTTTGTTGTTGATGCAAGTCTTCGATGCGGGTCGTGACTTCCACGGCCTTGTAGGGTTGGGCCTTGGAATTCTTCTTTTTGTGTTTGTGGCGGTTGAGTTTGTGTTGTTGATCTTGCTCCAAGAGTTTCGAATGATGTTGCAATTTGGCTTGTCGTCGTTCCTGGACCAAGGCTTCCAAGGTCCAGACCGTGACTTGCAAAAACAGGCCGAAGCCGGTCAAGACTCCAATCAAGACCAATTTGGTCACGGAAATCGTATACGGAGGACGACGACGAGCGTCCGGGTCATTCTCATTGCTGTTATTGTTATCTACGGGACGTTCGTCGTTTCCATCTTGAGGTTGTGGTTGTGGTTGAGGAGGTTCCATCGTTGTTCTGGTGTGTTGGCGGAGGAACTGCACCAAATCCAGTAAGCTTTATAATGTTGTCTTGGCCTCTGTGGTGATGATGAGACCACCGTCTCAGTCTCACGTGTTTACCGAGAGATTGGTGGGGATCCTTGCCAGATCCTCCACGAACCAGAAACAAAAGAAGCACTTCCACAGACAAAATGTTGTGCACCCCTATCTTTTTTTTTATTTTGTCGTCGTCATGGTCATCTTTGTCTTACCCCCCTTCCCCAACAGGGATTTAGGTGGTGAATGGCAAGCGACCGAAACGCGACCTTCCATTGGGTTGTCATCATCATCATCATTGCGATTTGAGTTTGAGAGCATTGCCGTTGCTCCCCATTCGTGCCAAACAATCTTCTGTTCAACGAAAAGTGGGAGCTGCTCAATTGGAAGGAAACCGAAGAGTGAGAGAGAGAGAGAGAGAAGAAGGCCTTGGTGCACACAAGAGATTTAATATTATAGTATGAGTCGCAATCACGGAGGAGGAGGTGCCAGTAATACTGTCAAGCCTCAGGTGAATCCATTTTACATTGAACAACCCTATCAACAAGGACGCCCACAACAACAGTACTTGGAAACTGAAGAGTATTACGACGACGATGATGACGAATTGGACGATGAAGATTTGGGCTTGTTGAATGATCATTACAGCAATGTTCCAATGCCGACATCCATGCAACCACCACCCCATCGAACCACCAGTTTTGGCAATGCTCGTCGCAACACGGGAGGACCACGACGATCGTCGTCGTCGAGTTTGCGTGCCAAATTTCCTGCAACCCCTCGAACGGAACGACGGTGTATTTTGGGGGTCGTGGCCGCCTTGTTGTTTGGTTTCTTGTGGATTGCGACGAACGGTGACACCAACACTCGTGGGAACAACAACAACAACACACAATCGCAGCAGCATCAACAAGTACCCGGCAATCATTCTTCTTCTTCGCATCATCCGGCCGTGGCACCGTTGCCCGATCGGGTCATTCTCTTGGGAGAACGACATTCGGGCGTGGAATTTTATCATGCCAAATTGCAAGCCTGTTTTCCCCACTTGAACTTTGACACCATCTTGTCGCGCGAATCCATGTGGTTTCAAGATCCACCACCATTGCTGTCGTTGAAAAATGAAACCTTGCAATTCATTGTCGTGGTGCGCAATCCCTTTACCTGGATGGAAGCCATGCGATTGCAACCCTGGCACATGCCACTCCATACCACCACAACGACAACAACAACAACGACAAGAGAACCCTTGGACTGGAAGGCCTTTTTGGAACAACCCTGGACGTGGTCCAACCAGGACAACCACAACAAGGAGGACGTACCGGCGGCAGGCAGCAGTCCACCACCCACGGCGTCCCCAATCGGAGGTTCACCACCCGACCCGCCGGTTCCCACGTCACCAACAACACCCCAGCCGGCATTCTCCTCGTCACCGCCAACGACGACGACGACAATTCTCCCCGGAACGACGACGCCTCCCACTCCCACCACCACTCCTGCGACGACAACTCCGACGGACGAAAAGGCATTGAATGATGCCCTCATGAATATGGTGTTTGAAAATGACGACAACAACCTCATGACCCCATCCACTGGCAATGGTGGTGGCCGAGAACGTCGCCGTCATCATGATCGTCATCATCATCATGGTCGTCGGCGTTTGAAAGACCATGGTCGGTGAGACGAAACCGACGGTTCCCCGTTTTGGGCCACGGGAGACTGTCAACAGGGCTTTACTCCTTCGCAAGTACAACCCTGTCATTGGCCACCACCAGCCCAATCGGCCATGAGTGGTGACAATCCGGAGGACGACGACGATTTGTATTCTCCCGTTTATGAACTCAATCCATCGACGGGCCAGGCCTTTGGCAGTATTTTGGAGTTGCGGGCGGCCAAACTGCGTCATTATTACCGGACCTTGGGCGAGTGGTGGAAGGACTATCTCGTGGCACCGGTAGTCTTGTTGCATTACGAACATACCGTATGGGCCTCCTTGGAACGCGTCTTTTCCATTACGGGATGGACGCACAATACATCGTCACCCGAGTGTCACAATCTCAATGTGCGACCGCCAGCCTTGGAACATACCCTGCAAGAAGTGGACCCGGCCTATCTTCAATACCTCGTCGATCATGTCCAATGGTCCGTCGAAGCGCAAGTTGGATACCAACAGGATGATCATTCCTAGTATAGTAGTAGTAGAGATCGTTCGAGCTATGAGTAGTTGTGTCGTAGAACCATGGTATTCGGTTGTATAGCTTTGCCTCGCTTGGAGAAACGCGAAAAAGAGAATGGCATAGTTTGTTGTGGTTTGGTAAAAGGAGAAACCGAAAGCAGAATGGCAAATGTAATAGGAGGGAGCAACGAGAGCAGAGTGGCATGTCGTGGATATCATGAATGATAAACGACTCTAGCTAGAGCTATCCTAATAGATGGCATGTAAAGTGCATAGAGTGCGTATAGGAGTAGATAGAGCGTATAGAAGAGTACCCCACGTTTCCCCAATCCCGCACACGTTCGAAAACCTACTCCCAAGATGCCAATTTTTATCGGTCGCGCGTGATTTCGTCTACCAATATTGATGAGAGGTCATTCACGGAGGTAACCCAAAACCACGGCACACGGAACCAAACACACACATGTGCAAGTTTTCTTTTCTCTCCCCTCAAAGAAAAGAGGCAGACGTTCCAACAAACGCAACATTCTACCTAGCATACGACACAATTGATTCATCAATGTCTTCCACAACTACTCTCACTATCGACGACGTCGTACAAGTACAGACGGCGTGCCAGGATGAAGGCATGGCCGATCTGGTTCCCTTTTCCACTCTGCTGGACGGCCCCAGTTTTGCCGCGGTAGACAACAGTGGTTCCACGGGCGGCGCCCCTCTCCGAGTGGCTTCCCGAGAATGCCGTCTTTGAGCCTACCATTGTGGCCCTGGAAATCGCGGACCGGATCGAAGAAATGGATGCGTCCCCCTTGACCCGACAGCGCTTGTCCGTGTGTTTGCCAATCGTGTCGCTGGAGAACCCCGCCAATCGCCAAGCAGTCTATGAACGGCTCTGCCTGGTCTCTATGAACGAGTTGTCCATGCCACATATATGGCTCATTGCTCTCTCGAGTATTTTGTGCACCCTCGAGACGCAAGAATGGGCCCATCCCGATACGACCGACACGGGCCGGTTGCTCCAGTGGTTGGCCCACCAAATACTGCAGCATGTGCCCCTCGTGGAAGGCTCCCGGCTCTCCCCCACCCTCCGCCAACCCATTGACATGGCCTTGGCGTCCCTGTTGCAAAGCGACATTTTGTTGGTCCATTCCTCGGTCGAGGAAGCTAGTATCATTCTACGTTTGTTGCACCGTTTCGGTGCACCAGCGGCCTTTTCGCACGACGACCTACGCCGGTCCATGCAAGCTCGGATTGCCACAAGTATCCCCCAAACGCACCGCAGTTGGCTCCAGGCCAACACAGGTTTGCCATGGGAGGATCAAGGGCCTGGCTCCGTGACGGCTCTTTTTACCGCTGTGTACCAAACTCGAGTGGATCGCAACGGAGCACATGTGGCAATTACAGGAACAGGTCATGTCGTGGAGAGCTTGGATGGTCTTCTGGTTCCCTCGGCCGCTGCATCCGTTGCCACGTTGGCCAACCAATGGGGCCTCTCGTTACAGGAACTTGTCTCCCCGGGCTTGACATTGGTCGTCTTGGGAACCCTCGACCGCGTCACGGGACCTCATGTGAGCTCCACCGCTGCCGTTCAAGCAGTGCAACAAGCGAGCCCTCCGCGGCGGAAATGCATCCGTCGGGTGTCGACACGACCAGCCGTGATCAGGTCCTGGACCTGGTACGACGTCGCTTGGCGTGGGCACGAACACCACTCCATCCACTGGCCCCCTTTGCCACTCCCTTTGGTCCGTCCGTAGTTTGGTTTTACGCCACGGACGGTACAGTCACCAACATGGCGCAAGGATTTGAATTTTTTTGGACGAATGGGAAGAGGACCAAACAAGTTGCTTGCTTCGACTGACGGAGTACCTTCGATCGAGGCGAGGATGCCTCATGGCGCGATACTACGGCACTCAAGAGTCGGGAGCCTTTGCGGATCGTACCACGACCATGCCCCTGTACCGAGAAATGGCCGATGAATTCCACGAAACGCCCGCGACGGTGGACTTACGGCAACCCGAAAACGCCTCGAGCTTTGTCCATCGCGTCGTACGACGGATTGTGGGACGATCGGGACGGACCGCTGGCAACATATACGAAAGCAACCTGGAGCGAAGCATTGCGTTGCTCCTCCCCAGCCTGTTGGAGTCGGTCGCCGTTCATTCCAGAAGCGGACTGGATGCCCGAACCGAGCCCCGTCCTCTGCCGTTGATTCGCCGAGTGCAACTCAAAGTGGGGAATCGTTCTCCGGCCGACCTGATCCATTCGCGGGATCCGCCATCAGATCCCATTTGGGTGGCTCACGACGATCCCGAGTTGTTGGATACGTTGGTTCGCGTACAACAGGAGCAAGAACGCGAACGTGTACGTGCTCTTCGACGTCGTGTCAATGATGGTCAACCGACAGTTATGGACGAGGTACAATCCCAAGATCACGTTCCTCGTGGGCTGAGACCGGGAGATATGGAACGTTTTCAGCGAAGTACGACGTGGTACCTCCGCCATGGTGCCCCGACAACGCGCCCCGATGGATATGTTCCCATCCAAACCGTGTTGGATGCTCTCAAGGAGAAGTATCCTGAGGCAACTATTGACCAGATGCTGGAGGTGGCGGAGACGGATGTCAAGGGTCGATTCTCGGTGGTCGAAGAGGACGGCGTTCTTCTCATCCGTGCCAACCAGGGTCATACTATTGCCTCGGTGGTTTCTGAAGAACTCATGACACCCATTGAGAATGCCGAGAGTGTCCCCGTATGCTTGCATGGAACGTATGAGGACGCCTTTCGCAACATTGTCCGCAGTGGTGGTCTCAATCGCATGAGTCGCCGTGCCATTCAAATGGCCGTCGGATTGCCGGACGATCCGGCTGTCCGAAGCGGCATTCGAGCCAGCGTCGATGTGGTTATTTACATTGATGTGGAACGGGCCATGCGGGTGCATGGTCTGCGATTCTTTCGTTCCGAGAACAATGTGATTTGTTGCGAGGGTCCCATCCCCGTCGACTGTTTCTCTCGTGTCATTCGCCTGTCGGACGGAACGTTGTTGGATTATTGAAATGGCATCCCTTGTGTGTGTCAATGGAAAGCTCGATGGCCGAGCCTTGTTATATATACATATACTCGAGTTTGCTGCCGGCTGGCAATGATGGAAACAACAACAACCTTGGCAGTAGTAGCTTTGGTGGCTTTCCGAAGAATCCAGTCTCTGCCGTACCCTACCTCCACGCTTTACCAATTGCAACATGACCTTTGCTTCCGCCAAACGATTGGCCTTGGAAGAAACGCGTCCACCAGCACCGTTGACGACTCTGGTCGCACAAGGATGGATGATTTGTTTCTCCTTTTGCGCACAGGCAAAGGATCCTCCAACTCCTTCTCCTCCTCATCCGAGAGTCGTGTGTCTCATTGCTGGGAGATTCCTCCTGGCCGCAGGAAGCAGCAGCACTACCACCACAACACTTACCAGCAGCAGTTGGAAAAGATCGGGCGTCTCCCTCTTGATTGGTGCGACGCTCCTGGTCCATGTAGGATTCCTCTTTTTGCTGCACATGAGAGATTTGCACGTGGAATTCCATGTATCTTCCGCACTACGACGACTCGTAGTTCGGAGCTTTCCATTCTCGAGGATCCCGTCATCTGTGCCATTTTGGCCAATGTCGTTGTGGCCAGTCTCATGTGCTTCGCGATAGTCCGCTTCAAGAACCTACAAACGAAATCCTATAAACGAAATCCTTGGTCTTTTGGGGGGTTAACATGCATTTCGTTACAAGCTACGATCCAAACGACACACTGGATCTCCGACAAAGGTTCTCTAGATATATATATATATATAGATACTTCAGGTCAAGTAGAACCAAACGTAATAATATCAGGTCAACCATAGGCTCGTGATCCTTGAGGTGTCTCAATCGACATGCTTTCAATCAAGGCCATGTGACGATTGTGTCTCGTGCTGCGATTGCGCGCCCACGCCACGAGTGCCACCAAACCACCGACAACTATTTTCATCGAGAGCAAGGAAGAAAAAATGAAAAAAAGACGGCAAACAAACAAGGTCCAATGAGAAACGCACAACACAACCAAGGCGAACTGGAGAGCCGTTCGATATATCTTTTATGGAAACGTACTCATGGCAACGACAGCTCCCAAGGTAAAGGGAGAAATGGAAAGATCGTTTCCGGTCGAGGCTTCCAGGACCGGATCCTCCACAATGGGCAACACTGCCACTGGACTCAAATATTCGGTACGGTCCAGTTCCGATATCGTACTGACAAAAATGCCTCCATCCAGTTTTTCTTGCAGAGCCACATAACTCAACACGGCCGCCGCATCGGCTCCCCGGGAGGACAAGGACGACTCATCACCCGTCGAGTTGTCGTCATTGTCATTGTTGTCGTCCCCCAGGAGGGCCCAAAACTCAAATTCCGTCTCCAACGTGGTACACAACGAAATCTCGGACGTGCACTCATTGCCCGTAAACAACGTGACCACCGGAACGGGAGGGGCCGAGCTGGACGCAAACACGGGTCCACCTTCGTTGCATTCCAAAGCACTGGCAATGGACGTTTCGACAATTTGATTCTCAAGTTCCTGTTGAAAATCCGACGCAAAGAAGAGCGACTCCACGAGATACCCAACCCGGATGGACACGGCAATGGGCACTTGCCCATCATACGGAGGACTGGCCCGTTCAATGCCCAGTTCCGAGTTGCAAACAAACACCACTGGGTCCGTGGGTGAGGCCGAGGTCGCTGCGCCAGTGGGAGAAGTGCTCACTGACACTGGAACGGGAGTCGTTGTACGGGTGGTAGGGTTCCTGGAAAGAGGACCCGTCGGATTCGAACTGGGACGATGTGAGACCGAAGGTTGAAACGATTGACTCGGCGTCAAGGTAGGAACGGGAGACATGGTGGGCCTTGAAGACTGTGAGGGCCGGATCGTCGTCGTCCCATCGGCTGGTTGCAGGGTACTGATGCTTGGATTGGCGGGTGCCGGAGAAGAGACTGGAGACGACGAGATGGTGGGTTCCCTTGTTGTTGTGGACGACGGCGATTTCGATGCCGAGGGCATGTCGGCTGGAGACGTGGGTCGACCCGTTGAGGATGGGGAAGGAGACGGAATTGTTGATGCTTGTGGATTTGGAGCAAGGGTCAACGGATAGGACATTCCTCCGGCGCTACTACTACTAAAGAGCTGGAATTCGGATTCATCCATTCTGTGGAATAAATCATGGGGATAATAAGAATAGCAAGACAAGACAGTGTGAAGTATATGAGAAAACAAATGTTGATCACATGGCATACGTATCGAGGAGCATTGGTAGGCAAGTACGTACACATAATCCTCCAACTCGACATCCGTAATGGGAATCACTGGTGTGCTCATGGAGTCTAGTGGTTGATGAGTTTCAGGAGTAGTACCAAGGCTCTGCTGTATCAACGTCTGATCGTGGTCTTCAATGCTGAGCATTACTGCGCTGTGTGTGTGTTTGTTGGTGAGCCAAAAATGGTGAGAGTCGAGCTGAAAAATGAATCCATCGTCTGTCAACTTTTACCCAGCTACTTACTTCCAAGGAATGTCGCTTTGAAATACTGTAGTCTGTGGACTCGGTTGGTCCTCCAATGGATGGTTTCCTCCAGCAGGTTTGTCACGACTCTGGATTCGAAAGTTGCTCACCAGGATTCCACTGGCCCCTTCAATCAACGAGAGTTTGGAACAAGAATGAACCAGGAGCCAGGACGTTACAAGCGAAGCAAGGACTTGCGCCATGGTGATGAATGTTGGTAATATACTTCTTTCAATGAGCTCGTTTTCGGTCAGCGTCACTGCCGAATGGGGCAAGAGTGAGGATGACGCACAACTGTTTGGTTGAGCTCGGTTTCCTTCCTCCATCTCTCATGAATTAGTTGGCGTCGTGTCGTCGTGCAACATTTTTTGCGGGTTCGATCTTGAGTGCATTCTTTCCAGGATCCAACTTGTCAACGGACCGTATACTAGTTCTCCCCACCATTGGAGACGAGGCTGTTGCTTCGATCGATCCCATTGGATTGATCCGTTGCATCCCCACAGTATGTGGTTGGAAAATCAATCCCCATGGAACAGAGGTGCTGGAGCTAGAAAACACACATGGTTCCAACGGCTTTTTCGTGATGGCATCGTCCTCATGTAAAATCCGGGGTATCTTTTGTCAGGCTCTGTAGGTCGTCGATTAGACGCACTTAATATGGCTTACAACTCGATCGGTTTGAGTCATTTATAGTATTATAATGTTTAATAATACGCTGACCGTTGACATCTGGGTAGTTTGGAATCAGGGAGCAACAGTGCACAAACCATGGTGGTTCGAACGGGACGATGCCGGCGGTCCATCTTCCTCTTGTATACGAAACAACTCTCTCTATTGCTCTTGTTCTCCCTCGGAACGTGTCTCTGGTTGATCACCGTGTCCATTCAATACGCTTCGGTTCCTCCGTTTTCCAGAGACAAGTGGATCCAACCAGTAGACTACGTCCAGGACGACAAGAAGCCGTCCATTGGTTCGAGTCGCAGCAAGAGCAGCCGCAGCCAGCCAGCAACGTTCAATGGACTTCCACTCACGCATCACAATGGGTTGCCTGAATCCGAGTACTATTGCGTACGCCATTACGAGCACAGTAGTGCCAGGAACACCCAAAAGGACTGGATGGTTCAAAGTTGCAAATTTCGCAATCTATGCTGGGATACGGTGCAACAACAATTTATTCTCTTTGTGCCCAACCGTACAAACATGTCCAGCGGCAAGCACCTGGATCATCCGGATGTAGCAGTGGCCTTGGGTGGGATCAATCCGCGATGGGACCTTCGAGACGGCCCAGAATTTGGGAGTTGGAAAGTGAAATGGTTCCCTACCATTGTTTCTCCCGAGACGGCATTCTCTGCCAATATTTCCTCTGGCTTTTACCAACTCCCTCCCAATTATATTCTGGTTCCGTTTCATTCGTTGGCCGGACACAATGCGGGGCATTTGCTGTGGGATGACTTTTATCCGATTTTTTCCCTCTTGACCAATTTTGGCCTGCTTCCACCTCCCACTACCAATGACGAACCACTGGCTGCTGCTGTTGCTCGTATTTTGCCCCTTCGACACGTCCTGGCGGACAAACTCTATGCCAATTGTGAGATTCGCAAAAACAAGCGACAGCAGTGCGCCGCCAACTTTGACAAGTTTCTTCCGCTCCTGGGGGTCGACCCGCACCACTTTTCGACGACCCGCACAGTTCAATTCCATGTGACGAATCGTACGTGTCCAGCCGCCGCCGATTCTCACAAACGAATCCAGTCCCCCCTGGTATGCGCGTCCACCGCCGTTGCAGGATTGGGCCTGTTAACCGATCATGGATTCGAGGACCATGGATGGGATCCAGCCTACCAGACCAACGCGGCGGCACCCCACAATCTCGGTCGTGGGGGCAACTTTTGGGCCTTTCGCAACTTTATGATTCACAATGTCTTGGGCCCAACGGCTGTCACCACGCCACTCCCCACGGTTCCACCCGTTCGCGTCACGTTCAGCTTGTTGTCGTCCCGAGACCAGGAACGTCGACTCGACTTTGCCGTTCCATTGGAATTCTTGAACGCGCAATTGCCCTCCCCAATCTTTCAACTCCAACCCGTCAAGTTCTGGGAACTCGAGTCTCTGGAGGAGCAGATTCAACTCGCGCGTCAAACCCATATCTTGGTCACGGCCTGTGGAGGAGGGTCCTTGACGGCCACCTTTTTGCCTCGCGGTGCGACGGTCATATTATTTTACGATCCAGGGGGTGCCCTGAATTTTACGACCCTGTACAATCGACCCACGGAACCGGCTCGATTGGATTGGGATTTACTCAACAATGCCGGCCATTTACGAGTTCATTGGCTGCCCATTTCCACCATGAATACCCAACGCGATCTAACCCTCTTGCACCAATTGATTTTGCACGAAACGCAACTCATTATGATGAACCAGGAAGAACCGTAACGCCCACTGTTGGCGTGTGGCGCTTGGACTGTGGCTCTTACTAGAGGTAACCACCTTGGGCCGCCAATTCCACAAAGTGAAAGTACAGAGACCGTCTCGTATCGTGCAGCAATAGAGATGGATCGTTTTCATAGAGTTGCACTTTTTCGAGCGACAACAGACCTTGGTCTTTCAGTTGTTGCAAGCCCTTTTTCGGTTCTCGAAACAAAAGTTCACTCATTTGCAGATCCGACAGTGTCTGCACCAGACCTTCCACAATTTGGGAACGAGAAAGCTTGTCGTCGTCGTCTGGTTGTTGTTGGTTTTCTTCTTGGAGTTGCTTTAGCAAGACTTTGGTATCCGGATCCTGTGCTGCGAATTGCAACATGGTTGCCACGTCCTTGGCGGAGGATGGTTTCAGGTGCGGCATGTCACGCACCAGCTTGGCCTGAAACTTCTGGACCCAATCCACCTTGCGGTTCTTGCGATTCGTGCTCGTCGTATCGACGACGTCTTCTGGTTCTTGTTGTTGCTGCGGGGCTCCCTGCGAGGTGGATGTATCCCCATTCATTTCAATCGTCATCTCATCCAGGTCGATATAGGATTCCTCATCGTGCGAACAAGAGAATCGAAGGAGACCAAACAAAAAGAGCATCCAAAGCACAGTCATCTTCTAATTGGCAGGTCGATCCCTTCACTCCTTTGTTCAGGGTCATCGATATTGATGGGCAAAAGGTGCCAAAAGTGCCAGCCAATCTATGGGAGCTATGTTACTGATAGCTCCTCTAGCTTGAGAGCTACCCTCCGACAAATAATTATTGTTGTCAGTCATAATAATATCTCCACATTCATTATTCATCAGTTCTCCAGAACAGAAAGTCGGGAACTGATTGGATAGCGAAGATGATGATTGTTCGCTGTCTCTTTCCTTAGAGCGGAAAGATGGGAAAGATACCTTCTCTGGGTTTCTCGTTCCCCCTATCTACGAGTATGTCGTATGTCGTACTCCTAATCCCGAAAATCATCAGATGATAATAAACGACACAATATTGGTCACACGTCAAAAGTCAAAGGGTCAAAAAAACGTCATGTCCGTCATGAAGTGTCATATTGTCACTTATCCTGTTTTGGTTCTCGTTTACTACGGGACGTGGTTCCGAAACTACCCCTAAAGAGCTTACTCAAGAAGGCCATATCTCTCTCTAAGTCGATGTCTCCTTATTAGCGAGGGATCTGCCCCTACAAACATGAGATGCCCTCTCTTCTTTGCGGTGGTCGTAGTAAGTACGCAATGCGCCATGCCTGGAGCTTGAGCTTGAGCGACTTTCTCCTTTCTCCTCTACCTAGTTACTCTATGACGAAAATAGTCGACAGGAGATGTCAGAAGTCCGCCGTGTAGCTCAAGTCAAAGTCAATGTATGTCATATGTCAACTGTCAACTGTCAAACAGTCTGGATTTGACAAAATACTGGAGGTGGGTCCAGCAACAGCTCATCTCTGCTGGAGCTAGGTAAGCGCTGGAGACGTCTCTGCTGGAGCTAGGTAAGCGCGTCCGCTGGAGAAAAGACTACCTGTGCTACCAGGATGAAAATACCTAGCTAGAAGCTAGTGAATCTATCTTATGGTGAGAACACATGTTCCCAATTATCACATAAAAAATGTAAATCTGTAACGGTGGAAGGGTCCAGTGATGCTTGTTTCGCAGATATGATCAGTCCTGCAATACTGAACGCCCATTCAGAAGAGGCAGCAGCCGCAGGTAATGCAAGATATTTTCTTGCTAGGCGCCAAATGTTGGGATATTCACTTACTTTCACTTTCACATCAAGAACTTCCACCTTTGATGAGTCATCATTATCATTGCAATCAGACATTGTGGAAGGCAGTGTGGAGCAAATGAATGACATAGGGTCAGTAATGTGACCAGTGCGGAGCAAATGGAACAGTCAGAGAGAACGCTGACCAATGTAGCAGGTAGCGCTTACCTGCTTACCTTTCCAGCAACAGAAAATCTCTGCTGGAGTTTCTCCAGCGCTCGAGCGCTGCTGGAGCGCTTACCGCTGGACCCACCTCTACAAAATACCGGCAACCAGCAACACAGAACACAGAGTAGCCTTACGAATATTGTGAGCATGGTGACGTGGTAAGACGTACATGATTTCTAATTAAAGGAGTATATAATGCGTTTCTTTTGCTATTCGTAAAAAGAATAATGGATCATGACCTAACCCTCCGACTAGATGTCCGCTTCTTAGCTCGTCTGTTCGGGCAAGACAAACCCAATCTCACAGACAAAAAAATGAATGGAAATTTCACATCCATCGGTGGAAAGGCTGGCGTGATGTGACAGCTGGAAGATGGCAGGCGTTCTGCTCAACAAGACTCAAAATAGTGTTCTCAGTGAGATCACGGGTCACAAAATCGATGCAGGCAACAAAACGAGGCAATGACCAAACCAACATCAAAAACGGCATGCTTCGTCCCTGGCCATCTCATCTCATCTTTGTCACTGCACATCCATCATGGTAAGTTCTGGAATGGCTAATACTTGCATTGGAATGGACAATGTTTAGTTGTAGGCTCTCACTACGTTGCCAGTTGCCATAGTGTGTCATTTGTTTGTGCCATGTAACATCCATTTTGGTCGATGCCATGTGGGGCTGCTGGCATCATTTGTAGGATTCTTCTAGGACAAAATAGAGCTATAGACCTCAATTAGGAGTAGGTAGGATAAGTGGAGGAAGCCATCCATTTTTCCTCTGCTGTCGCTCAGTTTGGGTCTTTAGTGGATTGTGATGTCGACCTGCTCCTGTTGTTCTTTTTTTGTTACCATGAGCATGACTTGTCTTTCCCAGCAGTGCAGGGGACTCTACACTCTATATGCTCCATAACGCAACTAGAAAGAGACGTATTCTAAAATAGGACTGTATGTGGTTGCAAAGAGACAAGCCTACGGCAACGGCACGGTGTTGTGGAGGAGGGTCCACTTTTAAACGGACACAAACACTAGAAACAACCACACTTCTCCTAGAAAAAACAAAGAAAGGATGGGGTAGAGCAAAACACTATCTATGGTCTATATGTCAAATGTCCATGGTGTGCAGATGATAGAGAATGCATTGTGATGGTGCATGTCCATTATCCATGTCAAAAGGTGCGTAGTGAAAATAATGTGGGTCGCAACTTGGGACGACAATCAAGAATGGGGAAGACCAACGGTCAAAGTGCGCACGCCTGCTCACAAAATTTCAAAACGGTGATCCAGAAGGCCGGCGTGATCATTTTCATTTTGACCCGAAATTTTCTTCAAAAACGCAAAAAAACCAAAATTAAAATGGTTGGTCGCGGAGAGCGGCTGGGGGGCTAAGAAGCGGACACCTAGTCGGAGGGATATTTAATGACCAGAACTTCAGAAGAACAACAATGACGAACTCTTGGTGACGCAGAGCGATTCGTTGGATTGAAGTTCAAGGTGAGTCACCCATTGAGCTGGAAAAGTTAAAGTTGATAGAAGCTGCGCAGAATAAGCACTTAAGAACTGCGACATAAGATCCAGCTGACGTGGTACAAGCGTACGCGGTGCACATATCTCATTGGATCTTGCATACCGCGACGCCAGACGATTTTGAGTCATGAGTCGGCATGGTCCATAATTACTAATTATGGGGCTCTGTTCTCTTCTTCGAAGGTATCCGCCATTGCAGAAGGACGGTGACGAAGATTGGGCGAAAGACACCATCAACAGATTTTGATGACAAACGCACAGCATCTGCTGTTATTACATCTCTCATCAAAACCGAGGATGAGCTCACGAATTTCCATTTGTGTATTCATTGGAGTCTGCAAATTCCGGAACAACAACAATAGAGGCAACCCGAACCAAAAGATGATTGCCACAACAATGACAGACTCTCTTCCCTTTGGACGAGGAGGCCCTGGACTGAGCATGAATACCATGTTTGACTTCGATGGCTTTGACTCAGAAGCGATTCCGGATGTAAATAACAATGAAGTGCATGGAACCATTGGAGAGAGTTCTACGGATTGTACAGCAAAAACACTTCCTCTCTGTAGTCGCAACGCTGCCATGGACCGGTCTCCATCAAGCCAATCGGCCTCACCGAAGAAAAGCCTAAAAGCCAAGCGAGAAGAAGCAACCGCCAAGAACACCACAAGGTCTCCACACGAAGAAGGAATGCTGGTGGCTCCTCTCAACAAATTGGATCCACGATTTGTAAATGTGTACATGGTGGTGGATCCCAAATCAAGAACCTGTCTGCTTCCCAAGCAAGTCATCTCCTTCCAGGACCACAACAATGTCGTATCCACGGCGGTCTTTGGTCCACGAGTGCTTCAGACACCTCCACCCGGAATCTTTTCCACCACCACCACAAGGACGGAACCCAAGTGCCTATTACCACAAGAAGAAGAACCAAGAACAACGGCTACTGTTGGGTCTGAACCTTGTAGTAGTAGCGAGATTAGTGTTTCTACTTCGACAGGGCCACTGGAATCGACAAGTATGATGCCACCACCCGTGTCTCCCAAGATGAATCAGCCAACCGTGTCTCCCAAGATGAACAACAACAAGCAGGAAACCACAAAAGCATGCAACCGACCCTTCCAGCCCAAGTTGAACCACCTGGATTCGTCGTCGTCCAGTGCTGCCGCATCCAGATCGACGGGTGGAATTCTTCCTCCGCTTCGTGCCTTGTCAGCCTACAACTTCTTTTTTCGAGATGAACGAGAACGCATCTTGAGTGGAGTGGAAGCGGAATGGACCGAAACCAAGAAGCAAAAGCTGTTGGAAGAGCATTGGTTTCAAGATCGTCACAAGAAACGCCGACACCGCAAGACTCATGGCAAGATTGATTTCACTTCTCTTTCCAAACTCATTTCGTCTCGATGGAAGGAACTTGCCGAATCACGCAAAGACTTTTATCGACAAGTGGCCGCGCGAGACTTTTCGCGATTCAAACAAGAATCCAAGTCACAACAACAACAAGCCTCGACTAATACTACGGCGGAACCTCTCCCACAAGATGCCACTTCAACAACGACTACGACGGCACTTGGGAGTTCGGCCCCCGAGGAAACAACCACCACCACTTCAACAACAAGTCAAGCCGATGCCCTGGATGAAACCTATCAACAAGCACTCTCTTTGGCAGCCATGGACTCGACTGTCCACAACAATGCGGTCGTCCGCACCAATGACTTGTGTGGATCTCCAAGTTTCGTGATTGGTTGATTCTTCTCCAACAACTGCACATAGTCGAATGGAGATGAGCTTCCACCCAGAGGTTGTTTGTTTGTTGGTTTGTTTCCTCGAGAGGCATGCATGATGGGGACCGATTCATACTTTATAAAACTGTATGCGAACCACTGAACTATACACCATTAAGATGCTTTAGAACGTATTCCTGATAGTAAGCTCTGTTCTTCTACTGACCAATGAGTAGATAATATAGTCTCCTTGTTTCTACACTTTTTTCTTGAATGGAGCTTGAAGCATTGCTCGTGACACGACGAGGCCACCAACCTCCACATATCACTGGTATTGTTCGCACAATTGCCTTGTCCAGTGATCTTGTGCCCCACACGGTTGTTTCCGCTCGGTTATTGCTCGACAGTCTATAGCCGCAAACCACTGATGAATATAGGTACTTGTAGAGCAAGTATACTGCTCTAGGGCAAGGACTACTACTAGGAAAAGGCAAAACACACCAATGCTATCATCTAATGAGTGTGACAAGTAAATCGAGTCGTTTGCCCGATGTAAACGAGCAAGCACCATTCTAATCACCTTCCCGGGCTCTTTACCCAAGACCCGAGGCATCGCTTCGGTTCATGGACTTTGTCCAAGATTATTGCGAAGAACAGCGCGGTCTGCCTTGGACCACCAGCGACTGTTTCTGGTATGATCAGGAAAACCATAGGGCGAATAAACTCGGTTTTTGCCTCGTCGACATCGACTGAGAAGTTGCTAGCTGATATGGACACATTTCAGCACAGCGTCATCATGGCCAAACGATATGCTAGTCTCAATCCATATCCACGTCCACCATGGGAGGATCGGTCTTGGCTCCTGTCGATATTGGATGTCCGTCATCAATTTCAATGTCAGTGGTGTGACCGCCATTCCTTCCGTGATGGGTATGTTCGCCTGGATGTTTCTTCATGTTGCAGGAATCAATTTGAAAGAGATTGGCCTGAATCTCTTCATAAAACTCCATGGCTTCTTGTTCTTTCAACAGACCATTTTCCACCAGACCCTCAAAATACCGGACCGAGTTGTTTAAGAGAATCTTGCATACCTTGTGCGACACGGCGAGTTCCACATCGCTCTTGTCAAATTGCAACAAGTGCGCTTCCGCCATGGCCACCTCGGATTCCGATTCTTGAATAATCTTTTCTTCCACCATTTCGAGATGCTTGTCGTTCATAAAGTATTTTTGAATCGTTTCTTGCGCAGTGGTGTGAGCCCGAATAAAGGCGAGGCATTTCTCGGTATCGAGCCGCACTCGGATCGTGTCGGCATCCAAAATGTGCGACATGCCACAACATCCCACCACCTTGTCGCAGCAACAGTACGTTCCTGCGTGTCCCTGAGCAAACTTTAACAAATCCACCGACGGATATCGGACCAAAAACACATAGTCCCAATCATTGAGTCGATTCGCTCGTTCCACGCTTTCGGCGGCCAGTTCGAGCGACTCGGTGAGGGCCAAAACGACAAACTCGCGATCCACCAATTCACCGTCGTCCATTTGTTTCTGATATCCCGCCCGCACCAATTCCAGAAAAAATCGCCGCATTTCATTAAGCGTCAAGTCTCGCGTTCCTCGAATCGCCGAAGGAATGCCCGCCGGCTCGATAAACCGGAATCCATAACGATGGTCACTGTGTTGTGGTTTGTCGGTATCCAGGACAAACTGGGAACTCGATCGCGTCGAATCTTCGACATCGTCAATTTTGCTCACGTACCGGAGAATGCCCTCCAAGTGCACCGTTTCCGTGACCAGGACGGATTCATGGGCTTCCTGGACCGTAAAGGCCAAATTGGCTGCCTCGAGTACTTCGGCGCGCGAGACATCTTTGAGAAAGGGCACATGCGCTCGAATGACGGCAAAGTTGACTTTGCGGAACCGTCGTTCTCCCAAGAGTTCGACAAAGTCCCGAATGGCATTTTGTCGATTGTGTTCCAGATAACAATGGAGCATGCGCTTGCGGGTATCGGACGAATCGGCGAGACCGAGGTACCGTAGGAGGGGACCGGCAAACACGCCATTGATCATGAGGGTGAGAAAGGCAATGCCACCGACAAAGCCAAAGAGTTTGTTGCTTTGCAAGACAAATTTCAAATTGGTGTCATCCGCATTGGCGCGGACGGTATTGTCCAAGAAAATGGCCAAGGAAATGCCCACAGCACCGCGCAGTCCTCCATACGACTCGAAAATTAGTTCGTTCCAATTGGAGCCCAAACCAATCTTGCTCACCACCGGAAAGGCACAGACAAAGAGTCCGAATCGAATCACATGCAAGAGGAGGTACAAGAGAATGAGATAGGCCCAATCCTTGCCGGTAAATTCTCGTTCGGGAAATTCCTCGTCCTGGTTGCCAATAATGGATCCCCATACCAGACCTCCCAAGGCAAACAAGACTGTGTTTAACAACCATTCCACAATGGACCAGAAATCGGCCATGAGTTTCTTGTCGTTAATGTACGTTTCACCAAACGCAGTGGTCATGACCTGTGGACAAGATGTGTGAGAGAGAAAAGAAAACAGCAAAGTATGGTAAGAGGCACAGTTGTCTTGGATATCCCTCCTCCTCACCCACAAACTACTCGCGCATCGAATACTCGACACCACACGACGTAATATTTTATAGTAGCACGTACCCCCATGGCCACCACGGCCATGACACCCGAGGTTTCCCAGGCCACTTCAGCGGTAAAATAGCAAAGGTAGGCCAAGGTAATGGTGGATCCGACTTGGACGACATTTTCTTCGCGGTCCAAGCGACGATTCAACAAGTACAGCAACGTGAGCAGGCCCAGACCAAAAAAGAGGCCAATGCAGGCGCCTCCAACGGATTTGCGAAAAAAGAGTTTAATGCCCTCCAGTCCATTCACTTGCTCGCCCAAACCCTCGACGCCCAATTCGAGCAAAAAGAGTCCGGAAAAAATGCTAAAAAAGACAATGGCCGATCCATCATTCAACAAGGATTCGCCGGACTTAATGTATGTAGAAAAACTTGAATAAATCCCGCCAACAGGTCGCATATTGGCGGATACATGGTCGCATATTGGCGAATATGCATCGCCTACATATGCTGCTACGCATCTAGTTTTCTAGTCATAATTTTGATCTAGCCACTTGTTGCACGCCGTATACACCGTGTTGTAGCGTGTAGTGGCAGGATTTATACAGTTTATCAGACCCAAGATTGCAGAGCCGCAGTGGTTTAGCTGGTAAATGTTTGCTGTTGGCTCGTGATGCCAGGGGTTCGATTCCCCTTAGACTCAGCTTTAAGTTAAGACGCCCAATTTCTGGGGGCCGCCATATTTGGGGTGTATGGTACAAGACGTTTCCCCGCTGGTTAAAAGTGCATGTTCTTCTCAAGGGTGGCAGATTGACCCCGGTCTTCGGGCTAGAAGGGGTTCACCGCCTTGTACATACGCTATATGCCAATGCACGGGGGAACTAAATTTTTTTCTAACTCACCAACTATGCTAGCTAAGCTATGCATCATGTGAAACTCCTTGGAGTCTTGCTCTCTGCCTTTTGCCTGTACTGGCAGCGGCTGATCACCGCTTGGGAGTGTTCGCGCTAAGCTACTCGTCACGGTATGCTTGCGGCACTACTTATAGTTCACACTCGTGATGTGTGACCCATGGCACTCTCCCACGTGACGGGGAGCACTCGCTTAAGTGAGCGATTGTTTTGGTAATCTTTTCTCCATACATGAAAATATAGATACCTCCTTTTGCACTGTGCCGACGCACACGTCCTAAGTATTTGTTCTCTGCCGACTGCAGCGCAAACGCAAGTCGACACTACTTGTGCACCTTAATTCCAGGTAGAATCGCGAAATCTGCGATCTGCATCACCTTTTGGCAATGCCTCCACACTTCTGTGTTTTTTTTGCCTGTGTTTTGCTCTGAACCTCTCCTGCTTCTGGCTCTCTTGCTTTCCTTTTGCCTTCCACCATGTCTTCATCCACTGCCCCTGAAAATCCCAAGGAAGATTTCAAGGCTGCCGTTAAACGCTGTGGATACAATGATGCCACCGTGACCTACATCATTGAGCAGGGTTTTGATGATGCTCAATCGTTCATGACTGTTGCGGTCCATCAAGTGCCGTCGATGTTGAAGATGATGGCGAAGACCCCTCCAGAGAACGGGGCCTTTCCCTTCAGTGCTAACCTGCAGCTCCACGGCTTCCGAATGTGGCTCGAATACCGTTCGTCTCGTGGTCAGGCTCTTAAAGTCTCACTTTTCTCTGATCCGCCCCTGATCAAGAAATGGACCAAACGTACCCAGGAACTGTTTGCACTCAACAAGGAAGTTGCCTCCGATGAACTGACCCCACCGAAAGAGTTGACTTCGTTTACTCAGTGGGAGGTGTTTAACGATGCCTTGCTCACGTTCCTCGCACAGCATCGCAATCCCACAACGGGTGTTCCTTTGACATACGTCCTTCGTGAAACTAAGCCTGTCGGTTCTGAAGCAAGGAATGCTGCCTACGATACTATCGATGACGATTTGATTGCTACTACTATCCTGCAAGGTGATCAGTATGCCCTTGACAATCAACGCGTCTTCACACTGATGAAACCTTTTCTTGTTGGCGGACCTGGCCTGACGTTCATCAAGCCACACCAAAAGAAGAAGGATGGCCGTGAGGCGTATCTTGCGTTGACTCGCCAAGCTACTGGCACAGCAGCTGTCACCATCCGCAAGAAAGAAGCATACGCTGCTATTGCCGACGCGAAGTTTACAGGCCGCGGTCGTTTCTCGTATCAACAATATGTTCACCGCCATCAGAAAGCTCATAATACGTTGGCTGAACTTGATGAACCCGTTGCCGAAACCAAAAAGGTAACCGATTTCCTCAAAGGTATATCGGATCCCTCTTTGGCGGCGGGAAAGACGGTCGTCAACGGTGACGCAGCAAAGCTTTCTGATTTTGAAGCATGCCAGCAGTATTTTGGCACGTTGATTGCTGCATCCCGTACCGACAAGACCAATGACGAGAATCGAAAGATTGCTGGTGTGGGTACGACTAAGACTAGTGGAAAGAAGAATGGTCCTAACAAGCAGAATAAAAAGAAGACACGTCATTACAGTTTGGATGAATGGCGCAAGCTCTCTGATGAAGAGAAGGCCGAAATCCTCCGTGCCCGTAAAGAACAGAAAGACAAAGCACAGAACGACGCTAATGGAAAGCGCAAGGCCGGAGCCGTGCGAACTGAAGATGAAAATGGCTCTCGCAAGTTGAGTAAAACTGAAACTCCAAAGTCTGATGACATGAAATTGGAGACCACTGACCTGGATGGCGACGACGCGCCGAACCATTCCGAGCCTGATCCTCCTGTTGCTGATGAACCGACTGTTCCCAAAACCTCAGCCGGAAACAGTTTCGGACGCTTTGCCCATAGTAAAAAAGGATCTACAAAGCCGCACAACCCTGATGAAACCAAGGAGCCTACAACTGCCGTTGCGAAAGTTGCCCTTGCTGATAAGGCCAAAAAGCAGACCTGAGGCTGTGTGCCCAGTGATGAAATTGATAAAACGAATCTTATCCGTCCACATTTCTCACTTGTAGGCACCCCTACCTTCAGCATAGCCTTTGCACACCGTTTATGTGCTGCCGTATCACAGTCCCATACCACTGATCCGATTGATCTGACATGTGAAATGGACTCGCATGCTGACACTTGTTGTGTTGGTCGCAACTTTGTGAAATTCAGGGAACCTGACCGTTACATCACTGTTTCCCCATTCTCAGAGGAATATAAACCCCTCGAGCGTATCCCCGTCACCACGACCGCCACTGTCTGGACTGATGCCCACAACAATAGTTATCTATTGCTGTTTCACGAGTCGTTATTCTTCGGGGACCGATTGTCCCAATCATTGATTTGTCCCAATCAACTGCGTTCAAACGGCCTCATTGTCCATGATGTGCCGCGTCAGTTTGACCCTTACAGCACACACAGCATTCGTATTCCCGATGCTGACCTGACCATTCCTCTAGAAATGTCCGGTGTTATCTCTGGCTTCGCGACCACGAAGCCAACCCCGGAGGAGCTCGAGTCGCTCCCACGGATAGTCATGACTGCTGATTCGGTGTGGCACCCTCATTCGTCCACCTTTGCTGCCGCGGAGGAGAAAGCCAATGCATCCAATGCATCTGCTGTCCGCCAAGTTGATCCGAATTCGATTGCCGCATCCTGTGTCCCGCGATTGGTTGCTGCCGTCCGATCATACGACGAAACCTATGGCTATTGCATGGAACTTGAGAATGACGAGGATGAACTATGCAACCGCTTAGTTGCTGCCGTTCGAGTGTCCCATCCACCAAGTGCCGAGGACACTGTGGACATTGAGGACCTTGATCCCGACGAATACTTTCTCAAAGCCGTTAAGTCTGCTTCGTCACGACCAACAAACGCCGTAAAAGTCTTGCCATCTTCTTCTAAGACTGTACTTGATCCCCAGACCTTGTCTTCTCGATGGAATGTCGGCCTTACTAAGGCCAAGAAGACTTTACAAGTGACAACCCAGGCTGGGGTCCGAAATGTCCTTGTCCCATCCGAACGCAAGGTCCGAAAGAAAGCTCCATGGCTCAAATTCCCGAATGTCAAGGGACGATGGTTTTGCGACGAGATGTTCTCCAAGTGCCCATCGCTTGATCTTCACACGGGTGCTTCCGTATTTACTGATGGAAAGGGCTATGATTTTGTCTATCCCTGGAAATCAAAGAAGCAACACCCTGAAGGTCTGATGTCCCTTATCCAGAATGTTGGAATTCCTCAGACGTTAATTTCTGATGGTGCGCAAGAGCTATTTCATGGACGTTCTCGTGAGATCTGTAATGAGTACCGTATCAAACAAGAAGTGACCGTCCCATACAGTCAATGGCAGAATGCCGCGGAAGCGAGCATCCGTGAGTTGAAGAAAGGTGTTATTAGGAAGTTACATCAAACTGGTGCACCACGACGCACATGGTCCTATGCGCTGAAGTGGGTTGCCTCTGTCCACCAGTTAACTGCCTCTGATATCCCTGAACTTAATGGACGAACGCCATTTGAACACGTTCTTGGATCGACACCCGACATCTCTCCCATGGCTTTGTTTGATTTCTATCAACCTGTATACTATTATACGCCGTCGCATGACTTCCCTCATGAGCGTAAATGTATTGGGCGCTGGCTTGGTCTTGCCGATGACTGTATTGATGACATGGCCTTCAACGTTTTGACAGAGAAAGGTCGAGTTATTGTCCGAAAAGATGTGTGGGCAATCCCTGAAGACGATATGAAAAATCCCACAATCCGTCAACAACTGGAAGTCTATGATGGTCTTATCAAAACTCTCCTCGTGGATACATCGCCGTCCTCCGATGAAGATGCCGCCAACGTTTCCCCTGATCCACCCGATGATTTCTTTGGAGAAGACGAAAGCAAATCTCTCTTTCCTGCTGCTCTTGACTCCGATACACCTCTCCCTGATGCTGACGACTACACTCCGGAGGAGTTAGATGAATATCTCACAGCCGAAGTCATGCTGCCGCATGGCGGGGACCAGGCCAGAGCCAAGATCATAGGCCGCTCCAAAGATGAACTTGGCCGACCAATTGGCAAACGTGATCCAAATCCAATCTTAGACACACGTTTCTATGACGTGCTGTATCCCGATGGATCGACCGAATCTCTTGCTGCCAATCTCATTGCCGAGAACCTTTACTCTCAAGTCGACACTGAGGGCAACTCCTATGCCATTGTAAAGGATATCATTGGACATCGCAAAACCAAGGACGCTGTCCTCCGAACGGATCCGGACTGGTTGAATGGCCGTAAACGCCATACAACCGTTGGTTGGGAACATGAGTGTGAACTCTCCGATGGTTCTACTGTTTGGATCCCTCTCAAAGATCTCAAAAACGATTCGCCTGTACAACTAGCCGAATATGCTGTTGCGGCGGGGCTTGCCAAAGAACCGGCCTATGCCTGGTGGGTTCCACATACGTTACGCAAACGTGGTGTGATTCTTGCGAAAGTAAAATCTCGCTATTGGAAACGTACCCACAAATATGGTATTGAACTGCCCAAAACCGTTCAAGAAGCTCTTGAGATTGATCGTCGAACGGGGACTGATTTCTGGCGGAAAGCCATCGAAAAGGAGATGAAAAATGTTCGCATTGCCTTTGAATTCCGTGATGATGACAAAGTACCAATTGGATACAAACATATCCCATGTCATATGGTCTTTGATATCAAGTCTGATCTTCGCCGCAAAGCCCGACTGGTTGCCGGTGGGCATAAGACTGATCCACCGAAGGAATCCACGTACTCCAGTGTTGTATCCCGTGATAGCGTACGAATTGCATTCACTATCGCTGCCCTTAATGGCCTGGACGTGTTGGCCGGGGACGTACAAAATGCATACCTCAATGCACCAACAAAAGAGCGAACTTATATTACGGCGGGACTAGAATTTGGTCCCGAAAACGTTGGCCGACCTGCACTGATTGTTCGTGCTCTGTATGGTTTGAAGAGTTCTGCTGCTCGTTGGCGTGATCACATTGCCGCAACACTTCGTGAAATGAAGTTCAACAGTTGCTTGGCTGACCCTGATGTCTGGCTTCGACCTCAAGTCCGACCATCTGATGGGTTCCAATACTATGAGTATGTACTTGTCTACATAGACGACATACTCTGTGTCAGTCATGATCCGCGATCGATCATGAATGATCTGGAAAAACGGTATACAATCAAACCCGAGAGTATTAAAGACCCAGACGAATACTTGGGATCTGAGATTCGACACTATACCATACCAGATACTGACGATCCCGAGAACAAACCCCGATGGGCCATGTCCTCCGACAAATATGTTAAACGTGCCATATCTGAAATTGAGACCGAACTGTCTAAAGTTGGCCAAAAGCTACAGACACGAGTCTCAACTCCGCTTGCCACTGGGTATCGTCCTGAGATCGACTCATCTCCTGAACTGGACCCCCGACGTGCAAATTACTATCAGGGACTAATTGGTATCCTTCGTTGGGTTGTGGAACTTGGTCGTATCGATATCATTGTTGCCGTATCACAACTGTCCCGATATCTAGCCATGCCACGTGAAGGACACCTCGAACAAGCCTTGCACATTTTTGCATACCTAAAAGCGCATGGACGTTCCACCCTAGTGTTCGACGACACAACTCCGACCTTCGACGAGGATCGTTTCTTCCAGGCAGACTGGTCTGAATACTACCCTGATGCTAGTGACCCTTTGCCGCCCAATATGCCACCACCTCGTGGACGGGCTGTTACCACAACTTGTTTTGTTGATGCCGATCACGCTGGTTGTCTTGCTACGCGTCGCTCACAAACTGGTATTCTTATGTTCTTACAACGAGCACCTATCTTGTGGTATTCCAAACGACAGAGTACTGTTGAGACATCAACATTTGGCTCCGAATTTGTCGCAATGAAGACTGCCATCGAACAGATAGAGGGTTTCCGTTACAAGTTGAGAATGATGGGCATTCCACTTGATGGCGAAACCAATGTGTTCTGTGATAATGAATCTGTGTTCAAGAGTGCAACCATGCCTGAAGTCACTCTGAAGAAGAAACACAATGCGATTGCTTACCATCGCACACGTGAGGCACAAGCCGCCAACATCGTGCGTATCGCCTGGGAAGAAGGTGAAACCAATCTTGCGGACCTGCTGACAAAATCGTTACCAGGACCCCGATTGCGTTTTCTAGCACAACGTGTTTTGTGGTGATTACATGATCGAATTCATTGTCCTCACACCCCTCTTTTATTGTCCGAATCGACACCCCTCTTAATTGAGAAAAATAGTCCTGATGGACCGGCCTCTGCTGAAACAAGTCGTGGGCGACCTAGTCGAAATGCTTCCGATCTAGCTCGCGGGGACTGAATAAATCCCGCCAACAGGTCGCATATTGGCGGATACATGGTCGCATATTGGCGAATATGCATCGCCTACATATGCTGCTACGCATCTAGTTTTCTAGTCATAATTTTGATCTAGCCACTTGTTGCACGCCGTATACACCGTGTTGTAGCGTGTAGTGGCAGGATTTATACAAACTAACGTAAGACGTGATGGTTAGTGCTCTGAACTTCTGTAGTCAACCAGTTCACTCGGTACACGATGGGGCCCTCACCTTGTACTAGGTTAGTATGGTTGACTCCTTCCTAAAGGTTGCTTACAACTTTCAGGTTTTTATAAGAAGTGAGCTTATTCTATCGAAAGTGTTTGTTTCTCATGATTGCTCTTTCATTACTTCCTTTCAGTCATAAAGAGTTTACTTTTCCCGAATCGTTGGGCCCGGTGAAGAAACATCTTTGACTTCTAGGTAAGGCGCTACAGACGCTCTACGTTTAGGGACTAATGGAACCTGTTCTCTTAGTGCATAGAACCTGTTCCATATACTCAAACTGTGAGGGATAGAGGCGGAACTATTGGCTTCAACCAAGTATCCATGATCCTTTGGTGAATCTTGTTGTAAGTTGGAGACGTGTATGTTTTAGGTGAGACATAGCCTGGACTTTGCTTCCGAGTGGAGCTCGTCCGGCTTTTGCCTGTCGTAGATAGTAGTGGGCATATGTAAATGTGTATCACAAAACACCAGGGTTATTCAGAGAGGGAACATTGTGCCGCAGGCTCGGACATGTCACATACATGGGCACAGCTTCGTCAGCCGTCCACGCACGTGTTCGCACAAGCTTGCAGGACAGATGGCACAGCTATGTCATGGTAGACGTGTACTCTCATAGAGTCTAGGTGTTGTTCTTCGAAAGGTAGTTCTAGGTCTATAGCTAGCCGTACTTTAACTCTCCCTCTCATGGAGTGATTGGGGAATTACGACATGCCGTAGACTCAGTTTACCATCCTTGATTGAGCTTACGGCACTTTTCGAAGAGTTCCCGAGTTTGACACTTGGTGAAATAATCTGCCCTTTGTTCCTCGGTTCCTACCATGCTTACCTTCACTCCGCCTGGGTGATCACCTACATGTTCCCAGAAGAAGTGTAAGTACGTGTTGAAGTGTTTTGTCCTAGGTGTCAATCTTTGCTTAGTTGCAAGATAGAAGGCACCTGTATTGTCTTCAAATACTTCAGAGAAGATGGTCGGCTTCTCAAATGGCAGGTCTAGGTTTGCTAGAAGTTCCTCTATCACGCGTCTTGTAGCTATCACACTTCGCATGGCTTGGGAGAGAGCGTGGTACTCGGCTTGGAGGGTACTTAGTGCAACTGATGATTGTAGCTGCGACCGCCAAATAAGAGGACACCCACAAAAGCTAAGAATGTAACCAGTCCTGGACTTAGCACTTACTGGGTTGTCTTGAGGCTCCCTTCCATGTAGTCCTGCGAAATCGGCATCTACATAGCAATCTAGCTTGAAATCTTTAGTTGGCGTAAAGATGGTTCCTTTATCCTTGGTGCGTGCTAGATAGCGCACTATAGTTTTCACTGCTGCCGCATGTGATTTCTTCGGATTAGAGTTGAATCGTGCTACTTGGCTCACAGCGAAGGCTATATCTGGTCGGGTGTTAGTTGCAAGGTACAGTAACATTCCCACGATAGAGCTGTATTGCCATTTCTC
Organism: Epithemia pelagica; assembly: GCA_946965045.2. Taxonomy (NCBI): domain Eukaryota; phylum Bacillariophyta; class Bacillariophyceae; order Surirellales; family Surirellaceae; genus Epithemia; species Epithemia pelagica. The sequence continues at coordinate 389,605 of OX337238.1, read as the reverse complement.
TTTCATGGGTTCCCCATCAGGATCGCTTCCCAATGCTAATTGTGTAGCAGGGGTCCAATTCGGGTTGCAGTCCTGCATATTGGTAGCGTCAATTACCTTGTTGATAAGTCCCTTTTGAGTCATGGTGATCGAATTGGTCTTTTCATCTCGGACAAAGTTGATCCCCAAATAATTGGTGAAATTTCCTTCTTTTTCCAGTGATAAGCCCTTTTTCTTCAATCGTTCAACTAGTTCGTCAATTAAGGTAATTGTAGGTGCGCACACTCCACAGTCGTCTACCCATAGAAAGATGATTATGTTTTCCTTGTACAGTAAACATTGGTCGTGTTTACTCATTTGGAATCCGTCTTCCTTGAGGGCCTGTATTAGATGGTCATACCACAGTCTAGGTGCCGATGACAATCCATAGAGGCTTTTGACCAACCTAAGGCATGTAGTTCCTTTTAACGATGATCGAAATCCTCTAGGCAGATGGATCCATACGGGTTCATTCAAAGTGGCTTGCACAAAAGCATTATTGAAGTCAATGCATGCAAGTTCCCATCCTAGAATCAGACTGAGGGTGAGTACAATGCGAATAGTACTCCAGTTGACTACAGGGGAATAGTTCTCTTGCTCTGACTCCTGGAGGTCACCGCGAACGCAATATCGTGCTTTGAACTTGGAAATTTCTCCGTCAGGGGTTCTTTTGCGTTTAAACACCCAGGTACCGGGTAAAATTCGCGTAGTTGCTTCACTCTGCTGCACCTCTACCCATGTTCCCTTTTCTTCTAGTTCTCGGATTTCTTTGCTGGCTGCAGCCTGCCACTTGGTGAGATCCTTATCTCGCATAGCTTCATCATAACTGAGGGTGTCAGGATCTGATAAGGAAGCTTTCATCATGGAGAGAAGGTCACTAGACTGGACAGAGGCTGGGAAACTACATAGGTCTTGTACATAGCGTTTGGGCGGTCGAATAGTTCGTCCGGAACGCCTAGACACCATAGTTGGACCAGGTGTGGGAGCTGGAGTAGGGATGCGAGGCGATTGTGGTTGCTCCCTCTGAGGAGTGGATGGCTCGAAAGAAGGGGGTGCAGGCAAAGAAGGGGTCATAGGAGAAGGTTGCTCTGCGATAGTAGGTAGTTTGGTAGGAGTGGTACGGACTGTTTCCCGCTGAGAAAGGGGCGTCGATGGAGAAAGAGGGGTTACTCCCTCTGACAACGGCACCGGTTTCTCGCCTGGAGCAGAGCCAGGAGTATTAAGAGGGTAGATACCAGGAGAGTTAGAATGACTAGGGAGGACGGAAGGGGGGTCGTGAGTCTCAATAGATCGAGTTACAGTGGTCTGTTTGTTGCCAAAGTCGGAATGATGTAGAACATCATGTGGAGCTGGAGACTCATAGTCTAGATCATCATCGTCCTCAATGTATTGGTAGTGTGAGTCACCAAAAAGTCGGTCCCATTCGTGACTGGTAAGGTCAGGAAGGTCTTCAACGGATGTGGCAATTGTACTAAACCAGTCGTCGAAGACAACGTGGAATTGAGGGGTAATATACCCCGTATTGGGGTTGAGTACCAGTGGTACAGTTGTAGCATGACGGGTACTTAGGCCCATGAGAATTCCTCGCGTGGAGCGGGGCTTCCATCGTGGAAGCTTCTTACCGTCAGCCATGGCTTTGTCTAATACATAGACGGGACAACCCCACACATGTAAGTCATGGAATTTCCGTTGCTCCCATCTTGTTCGTGTAAACAAGTCATGGGGACTTATGCCCGTGTCGAGGCTTGGGACATGGTTACTTAAGAAAGTTGCATGTGCGACTGCCATTGGCCATAGAGAAGGATCAGCCATTTCGGGCCATTGTATGGCCGCGTGTAGCATCATCGTTCTTGCTATAGACATAATGGTTTGTATTGCACGTTCGGCTATACCGGCATGGTGATGTGCCCCAACTCCCGCAAATCGATAAGTTTGTGCAAAATTTTGTAGGGACTCCGTATATTTAGCCGATGTAAAGGCAGAGCCATTGTCAGTTAGGTACTGTAGGGGCACAACTCCCACATCTCTACAGAAAAGTTCGAATGAGTCTTTTACTCGTAGGGTCTCATGGGTGTTTAGATGACTCTGGAACCCAATCCAGGTGTACCCCGAAGCGTGGTCTACAAAGATTGCGCCGCCCATGTACAGGTCGGAAGATTTTGACTTGTCTCGGGATGTAAATAAGCGTCCTTTAGTGGAGCATACAAAGTGATCTACGCTTACACACTGACCAGGGTAAAGATTTCCGGCTTTTGTTATTCCCCGTCTGTCTTTTACAATGGAACTCAAGGTTCCAGGTGATGGACGTCTCTTTTGTTTTCCATATTGACACGCTGCACAAAGAGGTAAGTCGGTGAGTGATGCTGCTTTTGTGTGCAAACGACGCTGTTGCTCAGTTTTTGCGAGAATTCCAGTTCTCATAATGAACTGGATTCGACGAAACGATAGGTGCCCAAGGCGAAGATGCCAACGTACCAGTTCCTTCTGTGTCTCACTAAGATTCTTGTTTTGTTCTGATGTTTCGTTGACGATTGTGTTGAGAGCATGCGAACTCTTGGTTACTTCGTCATGGTTGTAACCGTACGACATTGGGAGATTGTTTTGCGGATTCACAACGACAGTGACTTGTGTTCGTGTTGTGTCTTCTGGTAAACCGGTGAGTACCAATGTTTTACCGTCTTGCACAATCTTTTCGCCGTCATACGTCTGAAGCAAACTCTGTGTCGATAACAGTCTGACACTTGTCTTGGGTACCAGGAAAGCAGGAATTCAAAGTTGTCGGATGTTCCCAGAAGAATCAAGGATGCTCCACAAGACCTCTCCGCGGCCAATCGCTTTCATGCGATTGGCAATGCCTTTCACCTTGAAGTTTGGTAGTGGTTCGATCTTGCCCACGAAGTCTTTTTCGTTGTTGGTGATGGAGATGCTGGCGCCACTATCCCAGATGATGGGATAAGACGCGTCATTCGGCATTGCGCTCCTCAAGGCCATTGGATCCTGAAGGCACGCTTCCAAGCCAGCAGGAGTGATGTACCTCCATGAGTCGTAGTTGCGTGTGTTCCCCAAGACTTGAAAGGCGTTGAGGGAGCGGAGTTCCTCAAGGTATGCAGTCAAACCAAAGACTTGTCTTGGGGTTGATGACTGTCGGTTGCTCCTCAAGGCTTCACTTCGAGTGGGTGAGTGGTTATCGGTGTTTCTGTTACGACGATTGGGCGTCGTGAACGAGGTTCGGTTGTTGTAATGGAAGCGCTGGTAGCTATTCGTGGGAATCACAGAGCTGCGGGTTCCCATGGGTGGATTAAACCTGGTACGTGCTGAGTTGTTGTTGTTGTTGTTGTTGTTGTACGGAGTTGCGCGACGACGGAGAGGGATTGGTCGCGGCATCCGTTGTCGCATACGCGCTCGTTTGTGTGCCGGTGAAGAAGTCACGGATCGAAACGACGGCTTTCGCTTGACACGAGGGTGATTCAAAGGGAATGCAGTGTTCTTCCCTCTTTTCGGACGGGTACTGACTGGTGCACACGGAGGAGCAGCGTGAGTGGACCCAAAAGAGTCCAGATGCAACAACTTACAAAACGACCCAACAATCAAACGGATGTAAATGAGCGGGAAACGGCGGCTCATTGCATAGGCCAGTCCATTGCTCACCGCACTCCACAATCCACCAGATGATAAGGTAGAAGAGGGCGGAGGTACCGGATGGAGAGTGGCACGGAAATGGTGGACGGAAGGTGTCGATGTGGAGTTGAACAAAGGAGAAGGATGGCCTGTCACGCGGGAAATGGTCTTGGGAAGTAAGATCAAAACAACAATCCAGCAGGAAAGCCAAGAAAAGAAGGCAGGTTGGCATGATGGATGGGCCAAAACGCTCCAGAGCAAAGCCCATAGTCCATAAAATAAAGTCTTGGTTCCCATCCAGTAGTAGCCAAAGCTAGACATGAGAGAGGCCATTCCGTCTGTGAAGACTGTAGTTGCATAGGTGGAGGGTTGGGGTGATGGCAGAAGATAGAGGACACTGGGTACCACCACAACCAACGTGATGAAGCTAGCACGTAACATGTGACGGCTCAGGGATCTTGAGTCAACAGTAGTGTCGACAGACGCGGGAGCGCGTGGCGGAGTCACGTAAGGGCGACCACGGCGGGTTGACTCGGTGTATGACATGTCAAAGGCAGCCATATAAACCTTCGCGTGGTCATCTGTAGGATAGGACCTGTCTTGGTCAACAGTTACAGTAGAGATGGAGTCATTAGAAGAGACTCGATCGGGAGTGACCGTAAGACAGGGGCGATCCAAGTTGTACCACGGTGGTGAAATTGGTCCACATTTCGTCAGTTCATAGGCTACATCATGTACGAGACTCAATCCCGCATGTTCGTAGGGCGATCCTGGTGTTTGTTCGCACTCAAGAATAAAATACCACATGTCGCGAATCATGCGACGGGTATTTTGAATCCGAAGAGTCAAAAGATCTTTGAGTCCCGGGTCAGCTGCATGGGAATACTCAGCATACAAAAACCATAAGTGGTCGGCCGCACTTGTGATCAGCTCATCCATGGTGTCAGGATGGCGAGCCAGTTCGGCTTCATTTTCTGCAGCATCGTCTCCTTGCAAGTTTGTGGTGTCGTCGAGATCCACCATTGCAGCACAGGCATAGTATTTTGCAAATGGATTTTCGCTGCGCTTTTTGGTCCTAGAGTCGTCGTCGGTTTCGCTGGTATCTGTTGGTACGTACAGTGCACCAAGTTGACTGTTGTCGACGAAAGAGGTGGATGAGACAGATTCATCAGCCATGTTTTCCAAGGTCTCACACGCTGTGCTTCTTGAATGTAGATCGACGGGCGGTGGATCGGAAATATTCACGGGAGAAGGCGTGGCGTTACTCTGATTCAAGAACGAGACAAATTGATCATATTTCTGGTCAATGGGTCGGTGCTCCATGATTCGAGAGCGAAGAAGGCAAGGAAGAGGAGTTGAGTGCACACTCATCTCGGGCCAGACGGGAGCTGGATTCGGATGGTTCGGGATTCTGGTTCCATCAATGAACCATCCCACGAACCATTCTTCGTCCTTGACTCGCTGGTAGGCGACAGCCACGGTAAGTTCTGGTTCTTGATGTCGAAGAGCGTACACCGTGTACTGCGCCCTTTCGTACCTCATTCCGTCTCTTTTTGCTGTGTTGGCTTCTTGCTCGATGGAGATGCGTGGATCACGTGGACGTGGCCGAGGTACAAAACCTCGAGTCCACTGCTCGAGAGCTTCAGTGGCAGGAGTCGGGAATTGGTCATGGCGCAATGGCGTCGGGTTCGTCACCGGTGAGATCTCGGGTCGCCGAAGAGCTGGCGGCTTCGAGTCGTCCAGGAGTCCTTCTTGCAGGTTCTTGAGGTGGGTAAGGTCGCTGCTGTTGTCATGGCTGATAAGCGATCCTTCTTGTGTATCCATGGTTGTGTCCAAACCACCAGCATTCTCATCACTATCCTGTTCGTCCTCCTGCTTGATCTTGGTGCTGTCGAAGCTTTTGTCGTGCACAGCTGCGTTGGCTTCAACGCTAGAGAAGGTACGTTGGTCTGTGGGACTGTGGTCACTGCCGTACCACATATCGATGTCGTCCCACCTGTCGAAGTACAGTGTCTTGGCATGCGATCCACTCAACTTTCCCTTTTTCTTTTCTTGTTCTTCTTCCTTGTTACTTGCCGAACTCGGTAAGTCTTTGTTTGCCACAACTGGTGTGAGTTTTTGTGCCACAAGTGGTGGCATATCAGCATACTCATCTTCGTTGTCTTCACTTTCAGTGGAGTTGTCATCGTCCTTGTGAGGTCGACAGATCGAGACTGTTTCATTATTTGTGCTTGTTTTCTTTTCTTTTGTTTCTGTGTTGCAAGTGCATGGTTCATTGTCGTCATCCTTGTGGTCGCTATCGTTGTGATTGGTGGCGGTTGGTTCATTGTTGTTGGGTGACAGGATGCGGCGCAATTCGTCAAACGGAATAGGCGGTGTCCGGTCAGTGTCATCATCGGAACTGCAGTCCATGGACGAGCTGTCATGGGATGGTGACATGTCCCAAATGGTGAAGAAGACGTAGTGGTCGACGGTGTCCTTGCAACAATCAACCGAATCGCAACAATCATCATCATCATTCATCAGAGCTTCGCAACAATCCACAGAGGCAAGGGACATACAGTCGGGTAAAGCAGCGACGGGCAAGGCAGGAGGATCAAGTTGGTCGAGATCGAATTCGGTCTGCCAAGCGGATACTTTGAGTTCAAGTTTCTTCGCATGGGTGGCATTCCGAGGTTTTGCTTTGTCCTTGTCGCCAGGAGACTTTTTATACCCAACAATATGGTTTGCCGTGGTGTGAGAGGTGTTCCAACGGGTACAAACACCACACCAGAACCACCGCTGACCCTGGATCGTCTGCTGCTCAGGTGCACCAGGAGCAGGAGGGATCTTCTTCCAAGGGTGAGCCTGCGATCGATCAACGCGAGTGTTGTTACGCTTGTGAATCGGCTTTCCCTTCCTGTCGCGGTGATTGGAGCCAGGCTGGGTGTTTGGTCCATTGCTTGGAGTCGGATTGGAACCCGGCGGGTTTCGAAGTGTCTGAATGAGTGCATTAAGACTAGCTTGAGTCATAATAGAATGCCGTTTCTTCTTAGTCTTCGAAACTGTAGCCTTGTTAGCGGTGAACGACGAGGGGACGGATTTAGAATCAGGAGAACTTCGTTTAGGTGACCATTCACCTTCCTTGACACAGATTAGGTACTTCTTGTTCGCCTCTTCGATAACATCTGTGTACAAAAGACGCTCTTTCTTCATATGACTGTCTCCGATAGAGCGATCTAGAAACCGAATATGGATAATACCGTCATTGACACGCTTGTTCAGAGTAAGTAGGTCGAACTTAGGCGTGTCAGGCCATTCAGTCTTGAGGATGTTAGCTAGGAGGTTCCCAGTCAGAGTGTGGTCGTACTGTCCAGCTGCGATCAACGGTCGCGCTTTTTCCGAAAAATCTTTAGTCAACGCCATAATATCGTGGCCAGGGTACTTGTGAGGCACAAGAGCTCGCATCTCGTGCTTCACTTGTTCCCAGTGCTGCGGGGAATCATGTGTCACGATGGTGACAAGGACCATGAAGAGCTCGGGGAAGCACGTCACTTCCCGACTCTGGTCCTCAACTTCGTGCCTAAAGGACTTTTCCAAACAGTCCAGTAAGTAGTCCTGGGCACTGACGTCGTTGTTTCTGTCGTACTTGTCATAACTCACAATCTGCGTCTTCATCAATTCCTTCACCTTGCTCATCGTATATTTTGGGTGCTCGATTACAATGAACAACATGTCTTTGGGATCATGAGGATTGGGGAGGTATGCGATCGAGTCCATTCCGTGTTTAATCAAGTGCTGCTTGATTTCATCCTGGAGACGGCTAAAATCACCGGTCTTCTTGCTGTACTTTTCGTCAGGCCCGGAGATACGATCGTAGTATTTCTTGTCTGTCAGGGTACGTATCTGCATCGTTCGCAGTGGTTCTGTCGCCTTTACCTCTAACCCATCCCACTTGTACGTGGGTTTTCCTCCAGTCCAGGCCACCCATTCGTCCTTCTTGCTTCGGACCAGTCCGCCAATCTTCGGCGGATCGGGGCGGTAATCGATACCGGGTGGAGGAGTAGGAGTCTCGTCACTCATGGTGGTCTTCCTTCTTTGTCGTTGAGATGCAACAATCAAACCCTGATGTTGGGTGTCGTTGTTAGATGGACCTGGTGGAGACTCAACAATCTGCGATTCCGAAGCAGCAATACTCTGTCCTTGTTCGTCAACAAGGGCGTCTTCGTTCGTCGGATTGGCTACAGGTGTTGGAAGATCAGCGGTACTGGATACGGTGTCTTCGTCACCTGGTATGGACACGAGGTCGAAGCTTCCTGCACCACTGGAAGTTGGTGAGTCCTCGTCGCTCGTGTTGGTACCTTGGTTGGAGCCTTGATGGCTTCCGGCGCGCTTGGTTGGATGCTAGTGGATCGATAACCACGTAGCAATGGAGATTTGTCGTTCCCTTCCTGATGAATGCAATAATTCACACTGAAGAGAGGTTGGTTCGGTCCGTCGGTCTTGTCGGCAATACGATAGAGGAGGCGTACGGTTCGTCAGCCTCTTTGGGCTCAATAACCACTTAATGTATGTAGAAAAACTAACGTAAGACGTGATGGTTAGTGCTCTGAACTTCTGTAGTCAACCAGTTCACTCGGTACACGATGGGGCCCTCACCTTGTACTAGGTTAGTATGGTTGACTCCTTCCTAAAGGTTGCTTACAACTTTCAGGTTTTTATAAGAAGTGAGCTTATTCTATCGAAAGTGTTTGTTTCTCATGATTGCTCTTTCATTACTTCCTTTCAGTCATAAAGAGTTTACTTTTCCCGAATCGTTGGGCCCGGTGAAGAAACATCTTTGACTTCTAGGTAAGGCGCTACAGACGCTCTACGTTTAGGGACTAATGGAACCTGTTCTCTTAGTGCATAGAACCTGTTCCATATACTCAAACTGTGAGGGATAGAGGCGGAACTATTGGCTTCAACCAAGTATCCATGATCCTTTGGTGAATCTTGTTGTAAGTTGGAGACGTGTATGTTTTAGGTGAGACATAGCCTGGACTTTGCTTCCGAGTGGAGCTCGTCCGGCTTTTGCCTGTCGTAGATAGTAGTGGGCATATGTAAATGTGTATCACAAAACACCAGGGTTATTCAGAGAGGGAACATTGTGCCGCAGGCTCGGACATGTCACATACATGGGCACAGCTTCGTCAGCCGTCCACGCACGTGTTCGCACAAGCTTGCAGGACAGATGGCACAGCTATGTCATGGTAGACGTGTACTCTCATAGAGTCTAGGTGTTGTTCTTCGAAAGGTAGTTCTAGGTCTATAGCTAGCCGTACTTTAACTGCCGGCAATGTGAATTTTGAGCCGCGGTGGAGCACCGACTTGATCCAAGAGTGCGGCGACCGCCACGGGATCCGTGGCTGACAAGATGGACCCAAACGTCATGGCGAGATTAAAGGACCAGTCGTAGGGAAAAATATAATACGCCACGAGGGCCGTCAAGGTGGTGCCCGCCAATACCATGGCTAGTGGTAGTAATATAGAGGAGTGGTTCCACACCAAACACACAAAAGAACAAACACCCCCACAACACCAATCAACCAAGACAAAAGCATTTATGAGTTAGACGAGGTGCCGGGCAAACACACAAAATCACCAATAGTTTTGGTAGAGCATGTACGCACGAAAGGCAAAAATGAGACATTGGAGAAAGGCGACACGAAACAAGTGGGGATTTTGTCCAGCGGCATCGTGATACAAGAGACCGGGCAAGAAACTGACCAAGAGCAATTCACTGTCAATGGGCAACCAAAAATTCACCATGGAGGAATTCAATAAATTGGTCGGTCCCGAGACACGGGTCACTCCCACCCCCATGCACGTGCCCAAGACAAACAGGAAACCGGTATAGGGCAACCATTCCAAATACCGACTCAACAAGCGATGCGACAGAATGCCCAAGGCCAAGACAAAAAAGGGAAAAATAATGGCATCGGCCGGCTCCACTTCTTCTTCTTCTTCGGATTCGTTTTCTTCGGACGCCCAAGCACCAGGGAGTGCCGCCACCAACAGCAGCCACAAGAGGACCAACCGTCGAAGCAAAAAGACGAGCGGCCGTGACAAGATGTTCATGTTGTTGTTATTATTGTTGTTGGTAAGGTTCTGTTCTGTTTTTATGACGCTTGCTTGCTTTGTGGTCCAGACAAGAGAATGCTCGGGAGCAGAACCTAAACCATGATCTCTCTCGCTCTCTCTCGGTGCGGTGATGATGATGGCCAAAATTTGTGGTTTCTGCTTGTGCCCGAAGCAATGGTCGCCTTGACACGGCGCAGGAAGCAGGAAGTGTTCCAAAAAAGATCCTTTGAAAAATCTTTGACAGAGGTGCGCATCGATGGAGCTAATTAGAAAGCATTTCTTTTCTCATCAAGCACGAAATACTTTCTAGATGACCCCACTAGTGCCCCACCAGTCAACGAGAATCTCCAGCGGTTTTGATGAGTTACAACGATATTCTTCAACAACGTAAAGCCAAAACCAGACGCTTGAAATGGAGAGATGGATTTGACAGTTGACAGTTGGAAATGACGTCACATGCGGTGTTCGCATGCGAGAAGATTCCAGAAGATCTCTCTCTGTTTGTCTCACCATAAGATATCCAAACAGTCAACGGGGCGGACTCCATCAAATCGCAAACGACCAGTGTCCTCGAATATAATTTCATACAATAGATCGCTCTCAGTACCTTGGAAACAGAGATCGAGAGAGAGAGTCGGCTCGATGCACACAAGTGAACGTGGTGGCAGGATGGGGCAACCAACACAACGTTCCCGACAACGAACCATCCTCCCCCGATGGATCGTGCTGGTAGTTGCGGCCCTTGTCGCTGTTGCGTGGCACCCATTGGAGCTTGTGGAGCGGGCCGACGCCTTTCCTCTGTGGAACAAGGTTTGGCGACCCAACAACACCGCCAAACGGGCGCAACAACATCCAAAACAACCACAACAACTCTCTTCGTTGGGTTCTTGGTCCATTGCGGGAGACCCGCAGGAGCTACCCGAGAACAACAACAAGAAGGACCAAAACCAGCCACCACCAAACAACAACAACAAGAAACAAGGACGCTTTTTGGCCAGTCTGACCGCCAGTCTCAATTTCTTTGCACCACAACCACCACCACCTAGACCCCCGCAAACGCCACCACCCTCGTACCTGTTACAACAACAACAATCGCAATTGAAATGGTGGGATCGTGCCGCCAATCGAGCCTTTCGAGGCGGGCGTCTCACGTCCATTTCCCCACAACAGCAGTCGGCCTCCCAAGAAGTGACGCCCCGAGTTGTGCGGTTTTCGTCGTCCCAAGATACGGAACCCAACAACGACCAGGAGGACGACGACACTACTCGTGGCACCGTGGACCCTCCTGCTCCCCAGGAGGACCCCAAGCCCGTCAATTCGACCGAGCCGGAACACAACAACGACGACAAGGAGGAGGAGGAGGAGGAAACGGTCCACTTTGAGGACACGACGAGTGAACCACTTTCGTTGCAACCGGAAAAAGAAACGGATCCAGACGACGAGGACAACCGTGTGAATATCAATGAACAGACGTGGATGGAAGAGGAGGAGGAAAATACAGGAATCGACAACCAACAAGTTATGACTTCATCCTCCTCGAATGACACAGAAAACAAAGATACCTCGGATCCTCCAAGTTTGGACGGCGTTACATCTCAATCATTATCATCCGAGGACACGTCAATGACACCACCAATGGAGCCTTTTTCTTCCATGGAAACGTCCAATACAGATACCAACGAGAGCGTTTCCGAGTCATCGTCCTCTTCTTCTTCGTCTTCGCCTCTGGACCAGGATGTTTTGGCATCCCTCCTCGTCTCATCCTGGAATCAACTGTCCAATGTCACCTCTCAAGTCGTGACGGGCGTTCAAGAAAAGTTTCAAGAAGGCTGGAACGAAGCACCCGCCCTTTGGGAAGCCTACCAGTCGCAGCAACAAGCGCAAGCAGGAGAAACGGGATCCGCCGACGACGACAAGGGCACCGACCCAACAACAACGACAACCACAACCAGAATGGAAGGAGAGGACTTGTCGTCAAGTGATTGGTTGGCCCGAAAAGACGACGTCGACTCGGCTGTTGTGATCAGTGCCGGTGCTTCCACCGCCACGGTAGGTGCCTTGTTTCTATCCATCATCATGGGATTGGCACCGGAACACGTTTGGGAATCTTCCTTGGTGTTGGGTGCCACGGCCAGCGTCTTGGCCGCCACGGACAGTTCCGCCGGAGATAATTTGCGTTCCTTGGGGTCCACCTTCTTGACGCTTGTTCAAAACGCCACGGTCAATGGATCATCCGACCTCGATTTCCCCGCAGACGTTGTCGTCGTCGGGGAGAGCAAGGATGTTGCCTCCACAATCCTCGAGGGAGTTTCCAATCCCGTATCCCTCTCCAGTGCCGCCACGGCCTCCATTGTAGCCATCGCTTTGGGGGCCCAACCCGAACTCGCCGGGATCGTTGGTATAGCAGCCTTGTATGTGGCGGGGATCGAAGGTATGGCGGGAGACGTGGCACGAGGTGTGGGTACAGTTGCCTTGGCCTTGGTCCAAGATGTGTTGTTGTCATCGGGCAATCACACCAATGCTACTATTCCTACTACGCCAACATCCAGGAGTGTCTCAAACCAAGTACTGCCAGACTCCAGTATGAATCAAGCGGCAGACGACACTACGGTTCCAAAGAAGAGCCTGGTATCGCAAGCAGCTCCTCCATCGGTTGGCACGTCGTCTCCATTGTTCTTTGCGGTGGAACGACAAGACATGGACGAGGAGGTGCCAGACGAAGCAGCTAGTACCGTCGTATCGGATTCCGTCGTTGCACCACCGGAGATGGTGATGGAGCCGCCGGTGGACTCAGATGTTGAGCTAAATGATGACACTCTGACTCCAATCGAGACTGACGAGCCAATGATGAAGGAGTCATCACCTGTTGAGGCAGATGGTATGAGTAGGATGAGCCAAATGGATAGTAGCGATCAGAAAGACTCCATTCCACAAATGGTCCGGAACAGTCCTCGTGACTTTTTGGTACTGTTTGAAACATCGGAAGCGCATGTTCGACGACAGAGTCGACCGGCAGCACCGGTTCGCACGGTCCTCCAAGCATCTGTGGAGGAAGAGACAACACCGAATGAAACAGAGACCCAGACAGAACCGGCTCGCACGGTCCAAACATCTGTGGAGAAAGAGACAGATCCAAACGAGGGAGAGACCCCGGCAGAACCGGCTCGCACGGTCCAAGCATCTGTGGAGGAAGAGACAAAGCCTACGATCCGTGAGGAGAGTCTTCGCCCTCTGAGTTTGGTCCAGTTTGAACGTTCCGATGCGCAGGTTCGTTTCTTTGGTCGGAATAGTGCAATTCCAAGAGAGTCGACCATCGTTGCGGATGTCATGACGGAACCAGTCCTGACAAGGTTCCTAGGACCTCGTCCCTCCAATTTGATAAAGTTTGAACGATCCGAGGCACAAAGCAGACTTGCCAGTAGAAAAGTGGTGACATTGGAAAAGGAACAACAGTTGTCATCCATGGACGACGAAACGGACGCCATGGAAGAACGAGCTTTGGAAACCACTGCGGAAGACACCACCAATCCCATTCCCACCGAAACTGAAATCGAACCAGAAACGAGTCCTTCGGATCAAACAGTGTTTCAGCAAGACCCGGCAATAAATCGAGGTCCGTCTGAAGTTCAGGTACAACCGATAGGTGGACTGGATGTAGAACCCATGTCGACCGACCGGAGAGACGCTCGTCGAGACGTCAAAGCACAACCAGTTCAAAACTCCGTGGTCTGGAAAACTAGAACCCAGCAGTCCAATGACATTGCTCCACAGAAACCTATTGCGCCGCGACCGGTACCTACACGAAGAGTCGGGTGGAGACAAACGACGACTCCCAACATTAATGTTGCTCCAGAGACGACACTTAGTCCGAACCGAAGTGCTCCTCGACGGACATCTGTTGTTCGGAAAATCGCACAAAGGGCCGAGCGTGTAGAAGCAGGCCTTAGTCCTATTGAAATGATGGCACGACAGCGAGCAGAAGCCGCGAAGCAACAAAAAGCCGAGGCTATCAAAAGAGCAGGACAGGACAGGAAGCGTGTGGAAGTTGCACCGTATGCCCAAGACCAGCAGAGACCCATGATTGGACAGGCACCAGGAGACCCGATAACTGCCGGGTCGGAGAAAGGTTCTGATACGACAGAGACCTTTCTTACACAGGCGCCAGGAGACCCAATAACACCCGAGTCGGAGAGTGGTGTTGGTACAACAGAGAACATTTCTACCGCTCAGCCCACCCAGCGCCAGCAAGATGAGGCTCGTATCACAGAACTTGAATCAGAGAGACGGAATCTAATACAGCCCAGTCAAGCTTCTGCGCAGATCGAGGCATTGCAAGCAGAGAGAAGGAAACTGATAGAGGCAAGCCAAATGACTCGACCTGTTGTGGAAGAGGACCCCCGCCTCCCACAGGTTGAGCAAGAGCGAAGGAATATCTTAGCCACCCGGACAGAGCCTTTTCCGGTGAAGGAAAAAGTGGCTATCTCTCAGGAAGTGCTCACACAAAAGAAGGAAGCGGAAATCCAACAACGTTCGCTTCTTGCCATGAGATTGAAGCTTGATGCTGACGCGATCGCTGCTCGGAAGACCGCTGAAGAGCTTGCCAATAACAAGATGAAGGAAGCGAATCAGCGCGCCTTGCTCACGGCACATGTGAAACAAGAGGAACTGGATAGAGTTGCAGCCGAGGAGAAAAGAATTCAGGAACAAACGGAAATCATGGCTGTGGAGAGGTTGGAACGGGAACGCAAAGCTGTGGCAGCAGCTGCCCTCCTTGCAGAGCAGGCCCAGGTTGCCAAAGACTCGTTACGAAAGACAGAGACAGAAAGACAGCAACGCTCATTGCTTCCTGCTCGATTGACATTTGAGGCATCCAAGGTTTCCTCTGGATCAGATGAAACTCTTGGACCCGACGGAGCCATCCCGACCTCTACGGAACAAAAGGACTTGCCTGTTGATTCATCGGACACACTTGTCAGTAGAGAAAAAGAAAACCCTGACGAAGTCCTCCGAAGGAAACAGGAAATTGAAGCGCGGCAAAGGAAATTGTTGTCGGCACGATTGCAACTTGGTACGGGGTCATCTGTCGCAAAAGAAGGAGGGGATTCGAGTAATGAAGAAAGCATGAAGCTGGAAAGAGGAAGAAAAGCTTTGCTTGCACCACTACTGGAGAAGAAATTGGCGAGAGAAAAGAAAGCGGAAGAAGTGGCCAAACTGTTGCCGACTGTGAATCCAGTACAAGAAGTGGATCAGGACGAGATCCGTCAACGGGCGCTGCTCGCAGCGCAACTAAAACAGAGTTCTGCTACAAGGGGTACCACGTCAACGCAAGAAAACGATGAGGCTGAAAACAACAAGTTGGAGAGAGAAAGAAAAGCATCCATCGCACCATTGCTGGAAAAGAAATTGGGGAGAGAGAAGAAAGCGCAAGAAGTGGCTAAACTTCTTTCGACTTCAAGTCCTGTTCGAGAAGTGGACCAGAACGAAAAACGTCAACGCGCGTTGCTCGCAGCTCAGTTGAAACAGAGTTCTGTGGGACGGACTGCTAGACCCATGGAAGAATCTAACGACCCCTTACCCATGGCGGAATCGGATAGAAGGGAGTTTGAGGTAAGTATGTGGGCAAAGATAGAACAACTGAGGACCAACAGGGAATATAGAGCCGTCATGGCATCCATGTTTACCACAAAGATGGAAAGGGAAACCAAAGCCCTACAAGCAGCCACGCTTCTCGCACATGACGTTGCCTCAACAACATCTGTTGGGGTCACGGAACAGGAACGACGCCAACGCTTATTGCTGGAGGCACGCTTGCAGCAAACTAATACTAAACAAGTTCTAGCAAATGAGAAGAGGAGTCATGAGACGACAAAGGAACAAGCTCAACGTGCTCTGTTGCAAGCAAGACTTGAATATGATGCTTTGAAAAAGGATTGATAAACCGAACGGCCGAAACAAAGCCTGGACATGGCGAACAGTGAATGTTGGACATTGATCCTGTAGCATCACGATTGTAAACTTCCTATTCTATTAGTTGTGGATGCAATCGTACGACCAATAAACCGAAGCAGAGAGTTTCCTTGCTCCCTATGTATGCGAAAATTGTCCCTCTACGAGTACATGCCTTCCGAATCTATACAAGCCCATAATATAGAGCACTCGATCAGACCACAACGACGCAGGAACTTGGTCCTTCGTTTCAATCAAAAGATATTCGCGACGCGTTTTCTAGAACCACAAAACGAACGGTAAAATATAGGAGTATGGAGGAGGAGCATCTAGAGGGGGAAAGTAGACATATACATAGCAAACATAGTAACATGGCGAATGACAATCTGGCCGCACCTTGGTCGCTCTAAATGAGACATCAATCCAACGCCATCCACAGAATCAATCCATCATCCATCATCTCATTACATCAGACCTCATCATCCGTTTGTGCAGGCGGAGACAACGTACAAGAGTGTCACATTCACTCAGAATGTTACATTTCAGAAGATATGGGGAGAGAAGAGCAACGGGTGGTGGGAATCAGTTCCTGTGGGTGTTCCTTCGCCACCTCCTCGTCCTCCCTTGTTGGTTATTCGTCGTCGTCGTTGTACTTGTCGTTGACAGTTCTCCGACCACGGATGCATTTGCGCCGGTTGCGACTGTCAACCACGCCAATCCAAAATGGTGTCAGAGGCAAGACCACAGAATAATATCTCTTTTATCGAGTCTGGAGAAAAATCAAAGTCCCTCGACGGACCCTACACCCAAACCTCCCTCCGCAAAAGTTAAACAAGGAGGCAAAGGAAACAACAGCCACCACCTCAAACCGCCAAAAGGCCGCAAACCAGGAAAGCGGCCACCGAGCAAGCAACGGAGCAGTGTTATGAGGAATTATTGGTGGAATCTTAATTCTCAAATCGTTCAATGTCAAGATGCCAGTCAAGTCCTCCAGTTGCTCCAATCGACTCCCAACGCCTTGACACGCAAGGCGGGAGGTGGAGCCTTGAATATGGTCAATTTTTCCACCCTCGTTCATCGCTTGGCTCGGCACTCGCTCAAACCTCAGGCCCGAGCTCCCCTCCTCAAAGACGCTCGCTTTGCTCTCTTCTTGGCGGCCTTGGCCGAATACATGCTTCCGAACAACGACTCCGAACTTGGCTCGGCCAAACGGGCCAAATTCAAAAGCCGTGAATTGTCCAATACAGCCTGGGGATTGGCCAAACTCCGAGTCGTACCACCCGCCACAGCACTGCCCCTGCAAACAAACGCTCAAGAGACAGAAGCGGCCATGGAAGCGACGGCACGAGAGATTCGAGAATGTGTCCTCGAGTCGGCCAAAGCGCGACGAAACAACCCCAATAGTGTACAATCAACTTCAGCGCCGTGGGTGACTTTGGTTTCCAAACTGGCGGGCTTGATTTTAGACGATGTTCGGTTCCATGCCAAACAAGGAGTGGGCAAAAATGCCCAAGTCTCGTTTCAACAACAAGAAATTGCCAACATTTTGTGGGCCTGGGCAACTTCGGGACGGGCGGAAACACAGTTTTTTGGAGACATGGTCTTGGAATTGATTCAAATTCAAAAACGCGAGTCGGGTCAACCCCTCAATCCACAAGAGTGGTCCAATTCCATTTGGGCGTGTGCCACGGCCGGCGTCTATCACAATCATGACACCTTGTTGGAATATGTCGCCACCACTATGGAAAACGATGGCGACTTTGTCGCACGCTTCAAGCCACAGGAAATCAGTAACACGTTATGGGGCGTGGCGACATTACTATCCAAAAAGGAGGGAGCCTTGACAGAAGTGGAGCAAACTAATGCTCTCAAAATTGAACGCATTTTGGTCCAAGCGATTGTTCAACGTTCCTTGGACGATTTTAAAACACAAGAGGTGACCAACATTATATGGTCTCTGGCAACTCTGGGATTTGGATTGTTCCCGTCGGAGGAACTGTTAGTGAACAATTACATTGTTCTTCCGACAAATGATTTGGAAGGAGATCGCGACTTGCTGAAACGTGGAATCCATGCTATTGTAGCGAGAGCGTTGGAAATCGGACGCTTTGCCAAGTCACAAGAACTCAACAATATTGCGTGGAGCTTGGCACGTCTTATTGATGATGAAAACCAAAGAACACCAGAGATTGATGTATTGTTGGGAGAGATTGGGCGAGAGTTGGGGGATCCACGAAGGCCTGTCAAATCACAAGATATTGGAACCACCTTGTGGAGTCTGGCATCCTTGTCCTATAACTCAGACCCAGACATTTATCGCGCTCTGTGCGCTCGACTCCGATCTATCAATCCGTCGAATTGCAAACCTCAAGAGCTCTCCAATTCGTTGTGGGGTATTGCGACAGCCGAAATTGATGTATTTGATCGTGATGCATTTGATACAACTCTCTTATACGGAACCGAATTGCCATCTGTCAATGACCCAATCGTCGCCTGTTTTGGAATTGCGGCGGTAGAACTTATGCGTCGACCAGATGACTTTAAGGAGCAAGAAATTAAGGATGTATTGTGGTCTTTTTCCAAGACTGGCATTCGACATCCCCGACTGTTTCGATTTGTGGCCGAATATTTGGTTGGAGCAACCGCCGAGGAGGCAAACTCGGCACGTGGACTCCACGAGTTTCCCCCACAAGGAATTGGAAACATGGCGTGGGCCTTTGCACGTCAAGCGCAAATGTGTGAAGATGCCTCTGCCCGATTGAAAGGATCGACCATGGTGTCGACCACCACAGGAAGGCTGGCTGTATACAAAACAAGCTACTTTGATATCGGTGAGAATTTGTTGCATCGTCTGTTTCTGGCCATTGCCGAAACAGGACTGTTGTATCATAAAAATCTGTCTATTTTGAAACCGCAAGATTTGTCCAATACAGGTATGTGTTATCGAGTTCCAAAACGGAATGAGAGTTCATTTTGGGAATGGACCAGCTCTCACACAGTATTTGTTCGCAACAGCATGGACGTTTGCCGTCATGGGATTGCGTCATGAAGCATTCATCCAAGCAGCAATTGAACAGCTCAAGGCAAGAATGGATGCCTGTCTTCGCGGGAGTGTGACAAACTGGTCTCATTTCAAAGGACAAGAGACTGCGAATCTACTCTGGGCTCTGGCGACCCTCAATGCACCTGTCGGTGATTTGGTGGACCATTTGTCCGACTACTTTTCGAATTTCCTACACATAGCCGATGGTACGGCGACAGAAACCATTGCTCGAATGCTCAAACGACAGGAACTTGCCAACATTGCCTGGAGTTGTGCTGTGTTTGGTTCATTCCCCAAATCATTAATGGCGAGCTTATACGCAGGCCTCCTCGGATATGGGGCAGACCGGGATCCCGAGCTCGTGAACTCGATCTATGGCGATGGTGGTTTGCAATCGCAGGAAGTAATGACTCTTATTTATGTCCAAATGGCAGTATCACAAGCAGGATATGCAGACGACACTGTGCTGTCACTACCAGAGACTTTTCCCGCAGAATGGCAAAGTGGGTACTACGAAGGACAAGCACGACAACGATCGTCCGAGACCTCCTTCGATTTGTCACTAACGACAAGTGGTCTCCAGAAAATGGTATCGGACGCATTTCACAGAATTGGATTTGATCATTACCAAGAATACGTGATCACAACAAAGGACCTGGCTGAAGAATATGGGATACACCTGTTTGAGACCCAGATAGAAGTTCTCTCCTTGGATATTGCGCATCCTGAGGCTCGAATTGCCATTGAAGTGGACGGACCTTCTCATTACGCGTGTCAGATCGACAAGGGGGTTGAGATGAATGGTGTGACCAAGATTTCTCGCGGGAAGCTGGAGTACCAATTTCAATGGGATGGGAAAATTCAATGTACCAATGGACCAACGGCATTGAAGCGACGGCTATTGGAAAATATGGGCTGGAAAGTAATTTCGATTCCTTTTTGGGACTGGACTCGGATGGATGGAGACACGGAAGCGGAAGAGAACTACTGCAGAAGCCTTCTTGGTCCCGATCGTTGAGTTCATCACAAAAAAATGACTGAATACTTGTCGTTGGCGGTGAGCTCCAACTCGGAGGTGACGAAAGGATGCCAGTTTGTACAGTGGGACAAAGGGCTGTTCGTTCATAGAGACATACGTACTCTTCATCCCAATCATTTAAACACTTAAGCGCTTGACGCATGAGGATGAAAAAGTATTAATATATTCTATAGAGACAATATGGCCTATTATATCCCCTGGACCCACTGGTACCATTATTACACAGGTATGACAGCTGTACAACCACAAAGGAAGGATGACATACCACACATGGTAGACAGTGATGGGTGCCGAGCCGATGCCATGCACCGTCCACACTAAAATAAAGCGAAGGAAACAGAGCATCGCAACTGTTGCAAAGCGAGTCTCGTCCAGAAATAAGATTCCCCGGAATCCGTCGACTGGAATGGATTCCCACCGTACCAAAGCACGGGGTACACAGGAACAGACACACAAATAATAAAAACACCAATAATAGCGCCCCCGTTTTTCTTAGACATAATGAATGTCGGACTCAAACAGTTCCAGTGATGTGTCGTCCACCGGTTCAAAATGACCCTCAAAGAATTGGGTTCGATGGATTCCACTTTCAGTGCTCCCCCGGCGTCGAAATGGATTGGGACGATACGACGCCTGTCCCGGATGATACTGCGGATAATACCCCTGGTGCGTTCCCGGTCGCTCTTCGGTCCAGCGGGATGGCTCCCGGCTGGTTCGAGATGGCGAAGCATAACTCGAGTGCGAAGGAGGAGGCCGGCGACTGCTGGGAGGAGGAGTATAGTCGTGTTCCTCCCGACTTTGGGGACTTTGGATGGGCGGTTGCGGGGGTGGACGGCGGCGTACAATGGTGCGTCGGCTACTACTGCTGTTCCCCGGAGGACTCGTAGTCGTACTACTACTGGTGGAGTAAATGGACTGACTGCGCGCTTCGGGAGACACAATGTTGGGATAGTGACTGGGCTGGATCAGTTGGGGAGGAGGTCGTTCTCGTCGTGCACGTTGTTGCGACGAAGGACGAAACTCGGGAAAGGGAGGCGGTGTCCAATCACTGTCTTGGGGTGCCTGCATCAGAGGTTCCTCCTCCAAGAAAAAGGACGAACTCCGCAAATGGGTCGCCGTTGGGGCATGGCTTCGTTGGGGCGTATAGGGAGTCAACCCCGGTGTCCGAACCGGTGACGACAAAGCGTCTTCGGGATGCTCACTACTGCCTTCATTCGGTGAGCCATAGATGCGATAGCCATTCGAGGAGTATCCGCCTCGTGGTGTCCGTACGACCGTGTCTCTGTAGTAGAGACGACGATGGACAGGAAGACGCCCCTTGTGAGGATGCGCCACATGTGGAGGTGCTGGATGATGATGATGGTGAGGATGGAGCTGTTGCTGTTGTTGTCTCGGATCCGGGTCTTCGGGACAAAAGGGCATTTTGTAAAAGTCGGGTTCGGCCATGGGTCGTCGCTTACAATCGCCCTTGACGCGAGTTCGCACCATGATTTTCGCCAGATCCGGTCGCCCTCGCAGAAACAATTCATGGTAATAGGATCCGCGATCGGTTCCATCGGTTTTGCGCATAAAGCCATAGAGATTGAGCTGTCGTTGGAAGGAGGTCATTTTACTTTGCTTGAAATATCTAAACAACACACAAGGGACACACAGAGTATCGTACTCTGAGTCACATGGAAACACATAAAGAACTTCAATACAAGAAGAAAAACACTTACTGTGGCATCAACTCTTCGACAAAGACAGTGGGTTGATGAACGGTAAAGGCTCGGCCGTGTACTTGCCACGAGACAATATGGTCCGTCCCATCGTATTGACCCCGAGACAGCATTTCATGCAACTTGACGGGAAAGGCACTGGTCACTCCCCCACGAGGCCCCTTTCGTTTGGGTGGAGGTGTCCCCAAGGTGATTTTGATTTCATGCGTCGAACTCAAATAAAAGTCTCGATAGTGTTCGGCCGGTTCCTCCAATGCCGTGGTTTGGGACGATTGTTGTTGGTCCTCCTCACCATTAGTGGTTGGCGAATCGTCCTCCTCGGCATGGTCATTGTCATCATCTTCTTCATTGTCGTCCGTGTCCTCCGCCAATCGCGAGGACGAACTCAAGGACACTTCTTTGGATCGTCCATGCAAGGATGTGGGACGATGAGGCGAAGCGCAGGACGAACTGGTCGAAGGCGTCTTGATCATTGTGTGATGGTTGGAGGGTGGTTGCGAAGCAAACACGAGGCCTTCCCAGTGGAGGACGAAGGGAGGAGGATGATTGGAAAGATGAGACCAACATGTGGTTGCCAACCCTTCCACTATGATACGTTCTCTCTCTCTCTCTTGTCGTTTTTCAAAGACCCTCTCTCACTTGGATGTGTCTTGTCTGGCACTCCTCTTGGAGCGCGCGAATTTCATGGCCTTCTTCCTTCCTGTAAAACCTTTGATACTTCACTCTTTGCTTCGGACCGTTGGTGGAGATGCGACTCTTACCAACGGACAGAAATCCACTCAAATTGTCACACTCGCCGACGAGCAAACGAGGGGCTGTACTGTAACGATCGAAAATTTGGCGTCCTTGTGATACTTAGAGCCTTTGACGGTCACTTACGTCTAAGTATTCACCGGATAGATTGGAAATCGATCCGGTGAAGTTCCGTTTACTTAGACAAGAAAACGAATTGGGCCTGAATTCGCGCCACTCGTTCCAAGAAGCCCAAGTACCGTACAAGAATACTTAAAGGCAGCGTGACCAAACGATGGGGGCTTTGGGGAATGACAGTGACGATGATTGCAAAAAGAGGGATGTCGCATCGAGTCGCATGTCCCCCCCTTGGTCCCGCAGATTTTACACGACACACCGTACGTATTTCAACGGCTACGACATGACGCATAGATTTCGTTAAAAGTCTGTTTTGCTCCATATGCGTTCCATTTAAAAGACGCGCAACACATTTGCACATGATTCCTCTTTACAATCTACTTCCTCTAACTCGTATATACCCCATTAAGACTCTTAAAGAGATCATTTAACTGCGACTGACTCTCTATGGTGGCCCGCGTCAGCGCATAAATTGGGGGACTCTTGGGGGACAACGGACAACGGCAACGGCGGGGGAAAGGGCAGTCGTGTTCCCGCGACACGACCACACTTACAGCGCGCCATGGAGTTTCGAAAAATGGGGTTAGCAACAGCGACCAATACGACACGGTGGAGTTCCGTCTGTCCAGCCACGACCGTCACACGCCGCCACCGCAGCACCCCGGTTTGGAGCGAACGCAACAGCATCAACATATCCTCTTTGGATAATAGACAGAGATCATGGCAGTCCTCTGGACTTGGAGGCCGAGTTCGAATCCTGCCACGACACTGTCGTTGTTGTTGGTATCATTCTGGTGGATCCTGCCAATGCCTCGCCTGGCAACGGCACTCACAACGACCGAAGGAACTCGTCCTCATCGTGTGGCCATTATTGGGGGTGGAATTGCAGGCTTGAGTTGTGCGCAGCACTTGTCGTCGTCGTCGTCGTCGTTGAATCGAAACATACTCGATGTGACCGTCTTTGATACCGGACGGCTTCGTCCGGGAGGCCGCATGTCCTCTCGATTGCCCGGAGACCGTCCCAAAGAACAAGACGACAAGAAGAACGACCCAGGGCTTTCCCCTCCTCCTCCCACCTATCAATACCTTTCCAAGTGCATTGTCGACCATGCCGCACAACTGATCCCCCTCCCACAGCTGGAAGGAAACCACCACCAAAAAAGAAGACGAATGCAAGAATTTGTCCAACAGGTTCGACAGTGGGAAGCACAAGGGGTGGTCCAACCGTTTCCCAAGGACAGTCTTTGGGATATTGTGGCGGCGGATTCCTCCAAGAATGATGCGTCCTTTCAGCTCGAGCCATTTCCCAAGGACATTCCGGTATTTCATGGAACCAAGGGCAATGGAAGGATACCGGTTGCCATGGCGAAGCATGGGAATTTCAAGGTTGTGCAAGACGTTTGGGTGTCGCCCTCGAATGGTGTCCGCTACCTGCCCCAATCCCAGCAATGGAAAGTCCAGGCATCGGGGCAAGTATTGGGTTATTTTGATACACTCATTATCGCCCACAATGGCAAGTGTGCCGATCGTCTCATGTCTAAAACTCCCGCCAAAAAGGTCCACAACCTGTTAAAGGTGAATTTTGCCGCCAGTGCACCTCGCGAGGGGGGCAAACGCATGACCTTGAATTCGCTCTACAGCCTATCCTTTGCCGTTTCGACCACGAATGGAACCAGCGTCGTATCGCAAGCCTTGCCCGAACCCTTTGTCGCTGGCACTGTTTGCAACGAGCCCTGTTTGAAATTCTTGACCTGTCAAACTCGCAAGTATCCCTCGGCCGCGCTGGATCAAGATCACGTCGAGATTTGGACCGTTCTGTCGTCGGCGACGTTTGCCAAGAAGCACATGGCACCCCAAGAATTTCTGCCCCCACACGTGGTGGAACACGTGACGGGCCTGTTATTGGAAAGCCTCGAACGGTCCTTGGGTCTGGAATCGTCTTCGATACAGCCTCTGGAATCCCGGTTGCAACTGTGGGGAGCCGCCGTTCCCCTCAATGTGTGGCACAGCTCCCCGAATCAGGATGCTGATGATGCGGAAGAAACTGTGGGATTTTTGTACGATTCCGAGTTTGCCGTGGGCGTGTGTGGCGATTGGTTGCTGCAACCGTCCATTGCCGGAGCCTGGACGAGTGGACAACGATTGGCCCAACACTTGTTGTCTTGTTATTCTCATTCACAAGAAGCAGCAACCACCAGTACCACGGATTCGTTCCGTGCCGCCGACACGGTGGGTCTCCAAGGCCGGTTTGTCCGCTCCCCAGGCGCTCACGCCAGTGGCATTGCATCGTTTGAGGACGACAACGACGACGACGAAACACAAGGGTCCTCTGTGACACCAGTGGGAGTGGTTAAAGAGCCTACAATGACGACAGACTAACTTGCGGGCTGGGCAACGACGTTTACTGTTGCGGAATCTCCACAGAGTGGTCCAATTGTTGTGTGTATCCAAGACTCTAACGACACATATGTTATAACATCTCTGTCGTGTCGTCCTCCGGCATTCCATACTTCTATGTAGGACGGTCTGACACTGCCTAAGAAGAAGCATCTGTGGTGACCCGGATGATTCAGTACGACCGAAGCATGAATCGGACGCGTTCCACGGGTGGAAGGCGTCCGCTACATGCTTCGGTCGTACTACATCATTCTGTGGTAGAAGGCCCACAACAACAACAACAAAAAAGGCGTAATCGGTCGTCTGGATGGGAGGCTGCTAGCAAAGAGATTATTATTATGGAACCATTCTGCCGCTGCAGTCATTTCCTCCTCGTCCACAGCACAAGGCATCCCAAGAATTTCTTCCCCCACAAGTGGTGGAACACAAGTGACTGAACTGTTATTGGAGGGCGTCGAACGTTTCGTTCCGTGCCGACACGGTGGGTCTACAAGGCAGGTTTGTCCGCTCCCAAGGCGCCCACGCGAGTGGAAGTGCATCGTTTGAGGACGACGACGACGACCACGAAACACAATGGTCATCTGTGACACCTGTTGGAGTGGAAAAAGAGCCTACACTGGCCGACTAATGGGCGGGCTTGGCAACGACTTTACTGTGGCGGAATCTCCACACCAATTGTGTGTACCCAAGACTCTAACGACATGTTGAAACATCTCTGTCGTGTCGTCCTCGGGCATTCCAAAATTCTATGTTGGACGGTCTGTATGGCAGAGAGTAACGGAAGCCTGACAACATGACACTGTATAAGAACAAGCATATGTCGTGACCCGGATGATTCAGTACGACCGAAGCATGAATCGGACGCGTTCCACGGGTGGAACGCGTCCGCTACATGCTTCGGTCGTACTACATCATTCTGGTAGAAGGCCCACAACCATGACAACAAGGCGCAATCGGTCGTCTTGATGGGAGGCTATCAAAGAGATTATTATGGAACCAGTATGCCGCTGCAGTCATTTCCTCCTCGTTCACACTCCGATTTGGTGCATTCAGTCACTGCCTCTCGCATCAAAACTCAACTTGCTGGCGAATCCCTGTGGAATGATGGCTTGGCCAGTGCCTTTTTGTTTTGCTTTTTTTATTGGGCCTCTTGACGCTGTTGTATATTGTTTGAATTGTCGTTTGGATGGGCAAGAAACTGTGATCCACGTTGGATCCACTATTCCCTTGTCCTATCGTCGGTGGTGCTACTGTACCGCCAAACTGTGGCCTGGGAAACCTCGGGTGTCATTGTGGCCACGGAAATGCTACTGTACCGCCTAACTTTGGCCTGGGAAACCTCAGGTTTCATTGTGGCCACGGAAAGATGTGAAGCACAGTTCTGTTTGGGAAAGGGAAGTTACGTATGGGGATACTCCTACATTATTGGCAAGAAGGAAGAGGAATTTCCGGAACGAGAGTTTTCCAGCAAGGATTGGGGTTATCTCATTGTCTTGTACCTCCTCTTGCATGTGATTCGATTCGGATTCTTTGTGTGTGCCTTTCCGGTTGTGAGCAAGATTGGCTTGGGCTCCAATTGGATGCGGGCGGGATATCAAAAACAAATGGACGATGGCGAATTGGTGGATCGCGAGTTTGTCGTCTTGGCCCTCACCGAGTCGCTGGAACTGGCCGCCAAAAGCGTCGAACGGGCGAATCGACTCAATGATTGGGACTATGTGTTTTTGGTCCGATATCCGTCGGTGGATTTGTTAAAGTTTGCTCAAGGACACGCGGGAAGGTACTGTTGCTGCGATAAGGTGGTGGGATGTTGTGGCATGTCGCACATTTTGGATGCCGACACGATCCGCGTCCGTCTCGATACCGAAAAATGCCTCGCCTTTATTCGGGCTCACACCACTGCGCAAGAAACGATTCAAAAATACTTTATAAACGACAAACATCTAGAAATGGTGGAAGAAAAGATTATTCAAGAATCGGGTCCGGGGTGGCCATGGCCGAAGCTCACTTGTTGCAGTTTGACAAGAGCGATGTGGAACTCGCCGTGTCGCACAAGGTCTGCAAGATTCTGTTCAACAACTCGGTCCGGTATTTTGAGGGTCTGGTGGAAAATGGTCTTTTGAAAGAACAAGAAGCCATGGAGTTTTATGAAGAGATTCAGGCCAATCTCTTTCAAATTGATTCCTGCAACATGAAGAAACATCCCGGCGAACATACCCATCACGGAAGCGATGGCGGTCACACCACTGACATTGAAATTGATGACGGTCATCAAATATCGGCAGCAGCCAAGACCGATCCGCCCCTGGTAGACGTGGATATGGATTGAAACGTACATATCTTTTGGCCAATTCCAACGAATCAGATTCACTGCCTCCGTCACAGCTATCAACTTATCAGTCAGTGTCGACCAGACAAACGCCGACGAGTTGATTCAGCCCAATGTTTTCCTTGATCATACCAGTCGCTCTCGCGTCTGGTTCAGAACCGACTGTGCCATCATGGACCAGCAACAAAAGTAAATGCATGGCATGGGATGATTGTGAAGGACAATTTCTAGACGTTGTCCATGGGACACATGACCTTGTCCGTTTCCAAGTTTCGTGTGTTCCCCGATAGAAGCGACGACCAGAGCTGGCTAGTCGGAGCTGACAGCTCCAGAGTCGTCTCGGATGGAAGATGTCTCAAGAACACGGAACAGTGATCTTTAAGATATCGGTCATGGTTAATAGCATTCTTGTTGTATTTTGTCTTGTCCTTATAGAAAAGGGCGGTTTCGTCGTGCTGTGGCTAGAGCTACTATCTTTAGAGACATATCGCAGTGGCAGGTAGCTGTCGATGAGAAGCTGGACCTTTTCCCTACAGACAATCATAAGGGTCATGTGCCACTTTGAGGTTGATGGTCATTGAAGACAGATTGTGAGACCTGGGGGACTCACTGGGACTGTTCTATTCCACTTTCCATTCCCATATTATTGGTTGTATATACGCTTCTGTATCGCGTACGTAGAGACATCTACCTACAACCCACATCAGTGAACATATTGAAATGGTCATATTTCCCCAATATGTTGGATTGTCTTTTATATTCGTATTGTATGCTTTGTCCGGAAAGGGAGCGGGACCATGAAACTTTTATCTCATTTAGTTCAAAGAGACATAGTACTCTGCGACAGAGACCAAACCCAAACGGATTGCATGGTTAAATCTCAATCTGCGTAATGTGGCCGGCGCGTCGATGAAATTTAAACCGGAGAGCAAGCATGTCATGATCCTGGCACGAGAAATGACGTCATGAATCTCCGATGCATCGATCGGATTCCTAAAGCACGACTCGCGCGCAACGGCCTCTCAATGAGCGTCGGCATACCTTCGACGAGCCATCGTTGCATGGGACTATGAGAGGCGGAGTACATTCAAAAAGAAATTTAATTAAATACGACCGTACTGGCTTGCGTTGGCCGGCACGACTCCCTCCGACCGGTTACGTCATGTCCGCGCTGCGCCGGTACGACCCAAAATTCACGAAAGACGATTCCAAAAAGGTACGGCGAACGGCGGTTGCCGTCACACGCTGCACGACAGACCCATAGAGAGTACACATGCCATTCCTACTCCTCTCGGTTTTGTCTCTTGTCGGCATTGCTGGGTGTGGATTATTGTTGCATGTGGATTCGACCAAAGACGGAACTGTGATCGCCCAATCACCGCATAGCATTGCCTTCACCAAGCCCTCTCGACAAACGAAGGACTCTGTGTGAGCGTGGACTCCTTGTTGTTGGTTTGTTTCGTTGCTGCATTGAGTTTGGTGCAAGATCGATCGATTCGACCATTTTCTTCCAGAGTTTGAGAGATCCGGCCCAAACCTCTGAGGCGTCTCACATTTTCACATACACGCTTTGGTCACGGGCATTTCGAGGTCGGACGTTCTCTTGACACAGCATCTTTTTCTCGTCTCTTGCGCATAAAGCAAGATCACACACCCTGACTTTCCGTTCCCGCTGTGGAGGTCCAATAACACTCACATTGACTCTGTCAAAGCACCACTATACTTGAACGATGGAACAAGAACAACCGTATCAACAACCACAACAACCCTCGGTTGTGAGTGACAGCAGCGCCAGCATGGACCACCACCTATGTCAATGGGTCGACTATTTGCCCGACCAACACGCCCAAAAAGACGCGGATGAAACCAACGCGAAGGATCCCTTGACCAAACGACTGTCGATGGATCCTTCCGAAACAAACATGACTGAAACGAACGACTCGATGGACATGGAAGATTGGCCCGATTCGAGTAGTTTGGAAGGATATTCCATGCTTCCCCCGGCCATGTTACTGGACAACGATCCCATTATTCAACAGGAACTCTTGTTGGATTCCTCGGTCGTGGGAAGCGAAGATCCCTCGATTGCCCCCGAGCTCTTTGCCAACTCGTTGGAAGAATTACTCGAACATCGAAGAAACCAGCTTGCCACCTACATGCAAGCCAGTATGCGCACCCGGCAGTTTCTCGAACCGCACATTCGACAACGTGCCGGCTTGGCGACGATATTGACGCAAATTGAACGATCCAGCATTACCATTCAAGAGCACTTGTTGTTGAACAAGAACAACGACAACGACAAGAACAGCAGTGAGAGCAATACGCTCCGCGTCGAGAATGATACCGATGAGATATCCAATCCGAGTGTCGATCTTACCGGAATGGATGTGGTCGATGAAGATGTCGAAGATTTCGCGGCCTCCGTGTTGGCGGATGACACGGACTGTCTATGAACCTTGCGACTCTTGCTTTGCTGCCTTCACCTTTTCCTGCACTCCTTTTACTTACATATAGATATATCAAGAGCCAATATTCCTTCATCCATTGCATGGCTTGCTTCCATCTTCCTCTCTTTCAGTCCTCCCCTCCTCAAACTACAATCCCTTTCCTCTCCACTTTTTCTCGAAGTTCGCTTTCAACTGCTGCTGCTGCATAGAAATGATGATGGTTCAATATAGTTTGGCGCTATTAGAATCATTTCCTAATTTCTTGGCTTTTAGAATCCCTCTTGTCTACTTGTACATGTGGCGTGATAGATGGTTGTATCGCTCTTAGTGACGTGATACGAAACGCTGCAACCCTCTATATTGCCTGCTGAGATTCTGGAGCACGTTCCGACCAGAGCTGAGATTCTGGAGCACGTTCCGACCAGAGGAGAACGTTGCGCCCAAAACAAACTGATTGAGAGGCAGAGAACGAAGGGAACACTCTTGTAGTCGTCCTGACAGAATGATTGTTGATGAGAGAACCATTCGAAGGATATCGACATCCAGAAGTGGTGTGTCGGTTGGCCGGAAAGGATGTAGTGAACCTGATATCCACTTTGGAGACGGACCGAACGGAATGCCAACGCCTCAGCGACATGAACGTGATATCCACTTTGGAGACGGACCGAGCCGAACGCCAAGGCCTCAGCGACAGGAACGTGATATTCACTTTGGAGACGGACCGAACGGAATGCCAAAGCCTCAGCGCCATATGGGCTCAACCTCCAACCAACATTTCAAATGAGAGGGTATCTACCTAGTTCTCCGTCGTCTGATGAGCTTTTGGGTACTCGACGGCCTCTGCGCCACCACACACGTGTCATGACGACGGCCCTCTCAAACTCCACACGAACAGATGTCGTGTTGGATCGACACGAGTCATGCATTTTCGGAACGACGTTAGTCTTGAGGTTCTGCTGTACACTGAAACGACACCAACTCCTTTCCCCCCAAACACTCATCAATGGTATCCATACTGTGTTCCGCTTGCGCCTCGGGTGGATCGAGGTTCTCCGCACCACTCCGGGGTGGTAGTGGTGGTCGTCGTCGAAGTTCGTATTCATATTGTTGAAAACATTCGGCAAAGTCGCATTCGGTAAATTTCAGACTCTGTTGAAAGAGGGCACGGGAGGCTGTATTGGTGGCATTGATTTTGGCAAAGAAGCGTCTAATGTTCATCACGACTGTCGCGTATTGAATCATTAAACAAGTGGCTTCCTTGCCAATGCCTCGTCCACGAGCGCCTGGTTCGGCAACCATAATGTCTACTTCGGCTTGCATACGCCGACCATGGCCGGGTCCTGGATCCTTAGGATCGGCAACAGTATCCTCCACTTGTTCCACGTCACTGTCTTCTTCTTCGGACAGAAATAGATTCACATCACCCACCATGGCATTTATATTGCTTTGGATAAAATCAATCGTCTCGTCATTTAGTGCGGGCGTCCTGACCGATTCCGGACTCGAATTAGGGACGTTTGTCTGGTCCATTGGAGTTATGGTGGTTGTGGCGATTGGAACGCCTTGAAAATTGCAACGGCGCTTGTCCAAGACGATAAAGGTACACTTGTGTGGATCGCGACGCCACGTTTGTTGCATTTCATATTCTTGTTCCAAGGACAAGGGTTCGGATCCAGTGGCCTCCAAGAGAGCTGCATTTTGCATCCAGGTATGATACTGTTCCACGTGACAGGGGCGATAGGGGACCAACACACAGTTGTCGCCCACCAAACAGGTTTCGTAATTTTCCTTCATGCTCCGCCTCTTCTTTGTGGTGGTGATACAGTACTACTATACTACGTCGTCGTCGGGTTCAGAGCGCTCTCGGTGGTTGTGCCAGCAGTTGCCTCTCTTATCCTCATGTGTGCGCGAGAGGATCATCTATTACCTATTAATGTCGAGAATCGGTCTCGGTCTTTGACATGGATCCAGAGACCAATGCCAATGCCATTGGAGCATATTATTACATGAATTATGACCTTTTTGCGTCTCCTGCGACATCCGACGCATATTCTGTCGCCTTTTGAACGCTCTTCAATCGCGCGCATGGGAAGAAACCTACCCAAGATCCCTTTCTCTGTACGGCCTAGATAGGAGTACGACATTGTTCCATCAACTAGACTCGACAAATTCAATCGTCCAAGCGATGATACCAAAGTGAAATGGTGATTGATCAAGAGAATGGATTCCATGACGTCCCTTACAGTGTACACGAATCTACTAGAGTCCTTGCTCGGTTTTTTCTCTCTCGATCTCTTATCCGACGGCCGGAGTTCGTGCGACAAAACCCATTGTGTCGACATAGACGCGGACGCGCAATCCATCCCATTCTCGAGTGACCAGTGTTCCATCCAACAGAATGGGCACTTGCGTCAGGGTTGGATTTTGCTCCCGAATTGTTACCACCGCCTCTTCTCCAGTTGTATTGCCCACCAATTCTGGCCACCGGGTCTTGTAGTCACTCGTAGTGCCGTCCGTCAAGGTCGGAACAGATGCTGTGGTCTCGTTTGCCGTCACGTTGTTGGTGGTCCATGAATCATTGCTCCCCTTGCCAGGACACGAATAGAAAACTCCGAATAGCACGGTAGGAACCAACACGAGGAAAGCCACCAGGGCCACAATCACAGTCAGGCGCTTGAACTTGCAGTGCTCTCGTTTCCTGAACGACGACGACGACGAAGAGGTGTCGGACAGTTCCGTTGTCCTGGTGGACTCATGGTTGGTGGATTCCTCCACGTCATCCTGGTCGAGACTTTTGGGTTTGTCGTTGTCGTTGTTGTCGTCGTTCGGCATCATCCAGTCTCGTCGACAACGTTGCCGTACTAGAATTCAGGGTGGTCCTCCTTGTCACTGTTCCAAAGAAATGTACCATGAGAGTTCCATATCGGTCGTGCCATATTATTAGGCAGCAGATGATGATGAAGCAGTCAAACGTCGAGCGAATGCAAATCGTGGGAAAACTGCAGACCTTCATAAGGCCCAATAGACATCTACCGGTATATAGAAAGTCTATGTAGTGTACACGCATCAGTACCGGAGGGTTCATTCATAAACCTGAACCCTAACGGTGCATCATTTTGGCACGATTCCCAACTCGGGTTTCGAGCAGCAGCAACAGCAATCAAACGATTTTGTCAAGAGACAAAACAAAAGCAAAGAGAAGAGAGTGTGGCTCTTCAAAATGCCGTTGGAACAAAGTGAAATTGACTCTAGTACAAAGACTTGGAGAGCGAAAAAGTGGCTCAACCGTGGAACCATTGTAATTGCCGTGTTGGCCTTGTGTGGTGTCCTTGTATCCGCCCTACTCTCGCTACAACCCAACCATTCGACGGGCCTAAAGCTGCCAGACGTAGTGGAGGAGGATCTCATTGCCACGGAATCTGATTCGGTCATGTCGGAACCATTTCCGACCAAATGGCCCCAATTGGTGGGAATGCCGGGAGAGCAAGCCAAGGCAATTATCATCAAGGAAAATCCATCCTTGACCCGAGTGGATATTCTGCTGGATGGATCCATGGTGACGATGGACTATCGGGAAGATCGTGTTCGCATTTTCGTGGATGAAGCGGGTAACGTTGTGGGAACGCCATCCGTGGGATAATACAATACAAGGGGAGGGTACCGTCGTTACTGCTAACAACAAAAAAGACCCTGCGCGTATTGTTTGACGCATCGAATTCCCTCCATGTACTTTCATGTCTGCATTACAAGGATTTCATAAAATACGATAAACCATGTAGGAAGTGACACGTTTGTTGGGGCTTGAGTGACGACTTGAAACAATGGTCCACAAAAAAGGAAGAATGTCTTTTTCTAGTTTATCGCTGCCCGTTTGAAAAAAAAAGTAAAAACAATTAGATACCTCCCCTTGCCATAAAGATAGAAGAGACCAAATTACCAAACATTCGAGGAGCGCTGTACGTAGACTACCTCGGTAAGTAGGTAGATTGGTTCATCTCAAACTATTTGGATGGAAGAATAAAACCAATGGGTAATGTTTCTCTCCCTAGCTAGCTAGAGGGCACGAGGGTATGCATCTGAGTTGTGCGCGTAGGATCCTTCCGTCTTCCATGGAGAAGAAAGCAGTTGTCTTGCTGCGTTGGACCCGAAACGCGAACACTTTGGATCTGCTTCTGGAGATACTCTGGGTACGTCGACTTTTGGGGTCACTTTTACCCCAGTTCGACTCCCATCGGAGATCCATGCTGCTCAACGCTCAACCACGAACAACACACAAACAAAATATGCCTCCACAAGTCAATCCGCTGCCGCGGTTATACACAGCGAGATTCTATGCACAAAAGTGTTGGACCCGAA
Source organism: Epithemia pelagica (assembly GCA_946965045.2). NCBI lineage: Eukaryota > Bacillariophyta > Bacillariophyceae > Surirellales > Surirellaceae > Epithemia > Epithemia pelagica. The sequence continues at coordinate 355,722 of OX337238.1, read as the reverse complement.
ACGCGAACACTTTGGATCTGCTTCTGGAGATACTCTGGGTACGTCGACTTTGGAGTCACTTTTACCCCAGTTCGACTCCCATCGGAGATCCATGCTGCTCAACGCTCAACCACGAACAACACACAAACAAAATATGCCTCCACAAGTCGATCCGCTGCCGCGGTTATACACAGCGAGATTCTATGCAGAAAAGTGTTGATAAATCATCCAGCAAAACAAGACAATACAATTAGCAGCTATGACTCACGAAACGTTGAGTTCCTTAACCAGCTTTCACTTTCCGCTCAAAGCTGGCAATTGCTCCTGCCAGCTCTTTCTTTTTCTTGGTGAAGGCATCCATCTTTCTTGAATTGATGTCTCGAATATCCAACGGCATTTTTTCTTCATAAGACGGTAGAGCTTGTTTCCTACCGAGCTTTTCCAGTTGGTCTTCTGTGGCCTTGAGAGCCTTTTCCAGTCGCTGGAGTTCTAATTGCATATCCAGCGTGTCCTCCAAGTCCAACAAAACAGTGAATTTTTCATCGAGAACAATGGTTCCCACAACTGAGGGAAGTGATGGATTACTTTCCGAATGAAGTTGAATATCAGATGCGCGAGCAAGGGTTTTAATATCTCTTGTTTGATGGTCAGATAGTTTCGCAGTGATGGTTGAGCTGTTGGTAATGATGTGAAACTTGGTGGGCTTGTGGTCAGGGATATTATTTGAATCCTTGAGTGACCGACAGGCATGAACAATCTTGAGGGTTTCTGCCATGCAATCTCCGCTTCAGGGTCGAGGAGGTGTTGAAGAAGCTCTGGATACGGTGCCAGCATGATTGTCTCTGGTTCTCCTTTGTCTGTGCCTAACGTACCTCTACCAGGAAGTCGTTGCCAAAGTTCTTCCGTCACAAATGGCATCATGGGATGAAGCAATCGAAGACCTCCTTCCAGCGCCATCCACAGTGTTGTTTGTGCGGGCCATCGTACCTCTGGGTTTTCATCCCGTAGAATGGGCTTGGCCAGTTCGATATACGTGTCGCACAAATGATCCATCCAATACGAATATGCTGCTTGTTGGGCGTCTCCCATCTTGTAGCTTGCTAAACTGGAATTCACTGTTTCAGCCACTCGCATGAGACGTGAAAGGATAAATCTATCTCGGTGCTCTGTGGAGATTTTAACAGCTTCATGCCAGTTGCCTTGGAGTAACCATGACGGTGGTTCAAAGCCAGACAAATTCAGGAGAGCAAAGCGAGCAGCCTGCCACACTTTGTTGCAAAACTTTCGGTACCCATAAATCCGTTTCACATCCAAGTTGATGGTTCCGCCTTGAGCTGTGTACGCCAAAAGTCCGAATCGCAGTGCATCTGTTCCACACTCTGGAATTCCCTCGGAATATTCCTTTTCACAGGTTGCTTTGGCACGGCTCACTTCCTCTTGAGTAAGGTTGCTGCTATCGAGACGGTTTTGTAGAAACTTGAGGGAGGATCCATGTATCACATCCAAGGGTCAATCACGTTCCCTCTGGATTTGGTCATTTTACGCCCTTCTTTGTCACACACCATGGAATGTAAAAACACTGTATGAAAGGGCAAAGAACCGGTCAATTCAAGACCCATCATCACCATGCGAGCCACCCAAAAGAAGAGAATATCTTGACCAGTTTCCAAAAGAGATGTTGGGTAGAAACGTTTCATATCCTCCGTATCGTTTGGCCAGCCCATGGCCGAGAATGGAAACAAACCTGCGGAGAACCATGTATCCAGCACATCCTCATCACGCTCCAGCAATATTTCGTCCTTGTCACATCCCAAAAGCTCTTGTGCCTTTTCCCTTGCTTGAGTTTCACTGCGGGCCACAATCCAACGATGGTTGTTCTTGATATCAATCTTGTCAAGACGAGGCTCTGTCTTTCGCGTGGCAAACCAGGCTGGTATTTGATGTCCCCACCAGAGTTGTCGGCTAATGCACCAGTCCTGAATATTATCCAACCAATGATACCATGTCTTTTCGTGTGGATTCGATGGGATAATTTTCAACCTTCCAGCTCGCACAACGTCTGCGGATCTCTGAGCCATATTCTTGCAGTTCAAATACCATTGGGGAGTCACAATAGGCTCTAAAATATCACCGGAACGGGAGCAAATGGCCAGCGTCATTGTATGCGGTTCCTTGCCCACGAATTTCCCCTTTTCCTTGAGAGCTTTTTCAATTGCCATACGTGCATCATATCGCATCATCGAGGTGAATGGTGCACCGTTCTCATTGATCGAGCCGTCGGGTGCGAGAATGTTGATAAAGTCCAAGCCATGCCGAATGCCCACTTCGTAATCGTTAAAATCATGGGATGGCGTAATCTTCACAGCTCCCGTTCCAAACGACATGTCCACAAGTGAAGCATCTGTAATGATTGGAATCCGACGGTCCTTGTCAAATGGATGTATTGCATATTTGCCATGAAGATGTTGGTACCTTGGATCATCCGGATGCACGGCAATCGCTGAATCGCCCAGCATGGTTTCAAGGCGCGTCGTCGCTACCACAATCCTTGTTGCCACCGATGGTTGTGTGCCGTCATTGTTGTCTCCATGCTCCAACTCATAGGCAAATGAAGTCAAGGTTCCAAATTCGTACCACCCATGAGGATGATGTGCATTTCCAGGATGACTCTTTACTTCCATGTACGTAGTCCCTTCGAGATTCAGATGATCCACCTCAATATTTGAAATCGCGGAGCGGAGTGCACACGACCAGTTGCCAATGCGCTTGGCGCGGTACAAAATACCCGTTTCATGAAATCGATTAAAGGCTTCCACCACTGCCTGGGACAGAATGTCGTCCATGGTGAAACGTTCGCGGGTCCAATCCACACTCGCCCCCAATCTCCGGAGTTGTTGGGTAATGCGACCGCCATATGTGGCCTTCCACTCCCACACCTTTTCCACAAAGGCCGATCGACCCAGATCGTGGCAATCCCGGCATGATCCGTTCCTATACATGTTTGAACAGAGAAACGACCAACTATGAGTCAGAGATTTCCAGGTGCTGGCCCTTCTTCATTGTTTGGGAAGGACAGATCGGCACCTTGCGGCGCAACCATGCTTTACGTACCAGGAACATGGAGAGTGTTGTGACCTTTCATTCGATGCCATCGAATCAAGGTATCTTGCACGGCAATGGTCAAGGCATGGCCGAGATGTAAGGATCCTGTCACATTGGGTGGTGGAATCACCATGACAAAGGGGTCATCCGTATGTGGTTGGTCCGGATTGGAGGATGAAGAATATCGTGCGGCGTGGCACTCACTGGAATAAAATCCTTTGGCTTCCCACCAGTCTTGCCAAGACGCTTCCACGGACAAGGGGTGGTACTGACGGGCCAGTTCGGTCTTGGTTACATCCTTTTTGGTTCCCCTGGGAGTGGTGACGATAAATTCAGTCCAGGGACATGGCTGGCCCTTCCCACCATCATTGTCGGATGCTGCGTCTTGCGTTGTCTTGAGTTTGAGCTTTGGCTCGTTCCAGAGTGGATTTTCCTTCTTCTCCTTGGTCTAGGGACAAGAATACATTCATGTAAATTGAATAAAAATGAGAAATTTCGAGTTTGATTTTCCAATGTCATGATTCGTGGTCATGGATTCATACCTTGCCCTTTTCAATTCGTTTTCGTTGGTTTTTGGAAAGCGTTCCTTTTTGTGGAGTGGCCATTGGTATCATGGAAGTCTGTTGTTGTTGTTGTTGCTGTTGGCGCATGCCAGAGGGAGCAGATTCTTCCATGGTGGCATTCATTTCGTGGCCTTGTGTTTTGTGGATGGATTGTTTTGTTCTGTGAGCATGGTTTCGCGGAAGCTGGAATGTTGCCAGACGTGTTGTACTCAAGAGTACTGACTACTCAAGAGCACTGACTACTCAATACTCAAGAGTACTCTACACTCAAGAGTACTCAAGAGTACTCAATACTCAAGAGTACTCAAGTGCTCAAATTTGAGCACTTGCTGAGTACTCATATTGTAGTACTCGCCGCACCCCGGAGTACTGAGTACTCAAGAGTACTCAGCACGTGCTCGAAAGTACTCAAGTGCTCCAATTTGAGTACTCGTACTCACCCAGGAGTAGTCTAGGAGTGCAAGGAGTTCTCAGTAATCAGTACTTTTTCTACCTCTACCCTCTACCTCTAGCTATTGACAATAATAGGATATATGGACATACTCCTAGACTATAGACTCTCATACTTTGTTCAAAAAAGGACGACAATGGAGCGGAGTGAAAGACGAATACTTGACCATGCGGAAACTACGACGACCACTTTGACGTCTGGAGGTGATGGTCCAAAGGAGGACCCGGAACCACCAGAGCATGCCAACAAGCAACAACAGCCACAACAAGAAGAAGACGCAACATGGTTTTGTGGATTCATTGTCCGTCGACGGTGCATGGGTCGATCGTTGGCCTTTGCCGATCTTCAACTCCTGTCGGCCGTTCCTCCGTCCGTGTCCTCCTCTACAAGTGACCCAGCAACAACCACAACAGCAATAGTCGACTCGAAGAAACGAGAGTCCGAAACGACCCACACCATGATTTCGGTCATGTTTCGACGCCAATCGGTCCGTACCCAAGAATTTCCCACCAAAAAGGCGGCCCTCCCCTTTGGTGCCCAACTCCAAGTCTTGTGTTGTCGTCCTGGTCCACCAGAAGAAACCACCACCACCCACCACAAGAACCACCATCCAGACAGCAACAGCAGCTGCAACAACACTCAGTGGACCGTGTTGGAATGGAAACTCTTGACCAATCCTCGACAAGAAGCACTCGAATTGGCTACCAAACTAAAAGAGGGATTACAAGCAGAAGAAGGAGGAGGAGGCATTTCCTCCTCAATTTACCTTCAATCTCGACATGAGGCCCATCAAGCCGTGTCCGAACGCATGGGATGCAACTTCAATCAGGTCAAGAGCAACAAGAAGAAGAAACTAAATAATGTTCCAACCAACAACGCTAACAACGACAAGGAGACAGTCGCCCCCTCTGTCCCTGCTCCCAACGGCCTACTACCGCAATCTACATCACAAACTATTACTGAAAACAACCCTGCCGAAACTGAAGGAGGACATGGGGGCGGGGGCGCGCAAACGTACCGCGTGTTTGCGGAATGGATCGTGGCGAATTTATTACGGTTGGATGGGACGGATCGAGTGTTGGATGTGGCGGGCGGCAAGGGCAAATTGTCGCTGCAATTGGCCGCCTTGGCCGGAATTCCCTGTACCGTTTTGGATCCCGTCCAACGCAAACCGCCGCGGTCCAGTTTCAAACGATTGATCAAACAGGGCAAACCGGTGCCAGACTATCTCCATGGGTACTTTCTCGCCCCCCACGACGACGAAACCAAGAAGAATCCCAACGCGACGAGTGATGGAACGCCGTCCGCCTCGGTCCTATCCTCATTATCCTCTTCGTCGTTGCAGTCGTCCTCCCCCCACAAACTGGACCAGCAACTGCGCCAACATATGGAACGCACCCAAACCTTGGTACAACAACACACGTGCATTGTCGGCCTGCATGCCGATCAATGCACGCAAGACATTTGGACCGTGGCCTTGCAACAGCAACAACAGGTTTCCGTGGCCATTGTTCCCTGTTGTGTGTTTCCGGATTTGTTTGCCACCCGACGACGCACCAATGGTACTGTGGTGCGATCCTACCACGACTTTTGCGAGTACTTGCTCGAAACGGGTCACCGCCTCTTGTTGCAACACCCGCAAGAATTGTCACCAAAAAACGAAACCGGACACGGTATACAAACAACGACACTGGGGTTTCCGGGCAAAAACAAGTGCCTGTATTACAAGGCACCATCCTCTCCGAGTCCAGCAGACCCACAAACTTGATCAATCGAAATTCATCACAGTACCTTGGTGATCCGGGTCCAGATTCGCAAAAGACGTTGCTCTCTCGAGGAATTGGAGTTGCCAACCTGGAGACTTGGCGATTCTTCCTGTCGTCACTGGCCAATGTGATATATGGGTTGGACCATGTTACAGAGCTACGAGTGCGATTGAAAAGAAAAGAGTGCTTCTCATTAGAAAAGAGTGCGATTGAGAAGCACTCTTTTCAATCAGAAAAGAGTGCTTCTCAATAGAAAAGAGGGCGATTGAAAAGAAAAGAGTGCTTCTCAATAGAAAAGAGTGCGATTGAAAAGAAAAGAGTGCTTCTCAATAGAAAAGAGTGCGATTGAGAAGCACTCTCTCTCGATCGTGTGCGATTGAGAGAAAAGAGTGCGATTGAAGGTCAGGACTCGTTTTAATCTAATGGTGTCTTTTCTCAGTCGGGCTCAGTTCCTGTCATAATTTTGACAAGAAGCGTAGGAGTAATACCACTATATCATTGCAAAGCATCATCATGTCCGGATACGACGAGTTGGGTTATTTGAAAACCAAGTCGGTTGCTCAACTCAAGGCAACTTCGAAGAAGAATGGGATCCGAATTAACCGAAACCTGGACTACATGACTTCGAACGCTGGATTCCGCGCCGCGAATGGGGACATGGAGAAGCGAGTCCAAGTCTCCAACGCCGCCGCTCAGATCAAAGCCGACAAGGTTGAGAACCAAAAGATTGCCCAGGTCCTAGCGCAGAAGGAGCAGCCGAGGCCCGAGACGACGTCACCTCAATACGGATACATCCGGAGCGGCGGTCGATTGTCCACTCTGAAATCCCGAGGCGGCCGCCGAAATGAAAAGGCAGTCGAATACATGTCCTCGATGCTGGGTCAGACCTGTATTGACAAAAAGGATCAAGACTTTGCGTCGGCTCGCCTGGAAGACGGCTATGAGCAAAAGGTTCCGCGCAACCGCTTTTGGCACCAAGCGAACCGGCAGGGGCAATCCGGTCTGTCTACGCCTTGAAAGTAAGTTTCTTGATAGCTGGTGTTCTTCTTGTCAAGATGATTCAGGGTCTTCTTCGTAGTTTAACGTATAGTCTGCTATGTTCTTAGACTGTTGTCGCCATTTGACAAAGGAGGCTCGATTGCTAGTAGCAGTACAGGTAGTCGTATTGGGGGTATAGTGTTTGGTGGATGATACCCGAAGCCGTGGCCTTTTCCGTTGTGGCTGGTGTCAGTCCCTTGGTAGGATTGTGGACGACGGTCGTCTTGGGCTTTGTGCCCCCCACCTTGGGAGGACGAGTTGGCATTTGTTCATCGCCGTCAGGGGCCTGTTCGGTCGTGGTAGCCGCCCTTTGTGCCAGTCATGGACCCGCCTATGTCTCGGCCTGTGCCATGCTAGCCGGGACCTTGCAAGTACTAGCCGGCTGCCTGGGATTGGACCAATTCATTCGCTTGGTACCGCCACATCCCGTCATGTTGGGCTTTGTCCATGGTTTGGCCATTCTTGTCATGACGCGGCGGGCTGAAGTGGTACACATTCGATCATTGGCAAAGAGCGGCAGCGGATTTTTGTCGCTCCTCACGGCCCAGGGTGCCAGTAAGTATGGGGTCATGGCCTTGGTCATGGCACTGCTGTTCCAACTCTGGCCCAGGGTCCGCAAAAAGCTTTGGGCTCTGGCCTCTGTTGCAGAATTTCCCACCACAAAAAGGCGGCCCTTATTCCCTTTGGTGCCCAACTCCAAGTCTGGTGTTGTCCTGGTCCACAGCAAGAAACAACCAACAAGAACCATTCAGACAAGAACAGCAACAGCAGCAACACCAACAACATCAATCCGTGGACCGTGTGTTGGAATGGAAACTCTGGACCAATCCTCGACAAGAAGCACTCGAATTGGCAACTACCAAACGAGCCCTACAAAAAAAGGCAGAAGAAGGAGGAGGAGGAAATAAACGGGCCACCGTCTGTTGTTGCAACACCAATCCTTGTCACCAAAACCAAACTCGAAACCCAACGAAACCGGACACGGTATACCAACAACGACACTGGGGTTTCCTGGAAAAAACAAGTGCCTGTTTTACAAGGCACCCTCTCCGAATCCAGCAGACACGGCACAAACTTGAAACAACCAAAATCCATCAAAGTGCCTTTGTGATTCGAGACCACAGATTCGCCAAACGTTGCTCTTTTTAGAAATTGGAATTGCCCACCTGGAGACATGGGTCGTCTTTTGTCGTCACTGGCCAATGCGATCTATAGGTTGGACCATGTTATTACAGAGCAACGAGTTGGCACATGGTGTCGACCGCGGCCAAAATATACACGAGATCTTGCGGTGTGGAGAGGCGATGGTCCCCGTGGGGGAGCAAGGTGACGGCCACGTGAGGAGGAGGATTGTTGTCGTCGTTGGAGGACGACGACGACAAGTGTTTCGCCAAGTCCAGCGACTTTTGGAACGAGACATCGACATCTTGTTCTCCGTGAAGTAAATGGACTGGACAATGGAGGGAGATGCGACTGTTGCTCTTGTCGTTATCGTCATTGTCGTTGCTATTGGTGGGTTCCAACAAGTACCATTGCTTGGCATCTTCCAAGAGTCGTTGGGAAATGGGATAGGGTTGGTCCGTGGGTGAATACAGGGAGGGACGGTGGGAGACTCCCGTCGATTGCAATTCCTTCCAGGACGCTTCCTCCTGCCTCACTTGCTCGAGTAAATCTTTGGTAAAATCAGGTGCCGCCGCAATCGTCACGACACCCACCACGAGTTCGGGTAACAGCTGAGCGACGTGCAGGGCAATCCAGGCACCCATGGAAGATCCCACCAAAATCACTTGTTGGGGACGACCATTGGCGACTAGGTGATTCACGACGGCCACGGTATCGTAAATCCAATCCGCCAAGGTCCAGTGTGCAAAGCAGTCGGTTCCACTGGATTGTCCATGGCCCCGGTAATCAAATCGAAGATACGGTCGTCCTTTCGGTTGTTGTTGACAGTGTTGCTCCAAGGCCATGGCTTTGCGACCCGTCATGTCGGATCGAAACCCGCCACAAAAAACAATGACGGGTGACACTGGTTTGTCGTCGTCTTCTGCGTTGGTACTACCTGGTTTGAAATGATAGGCAATATACTGGTCCGTGCCCTTGTCTTGGGTGGGAAGGAACAAGAGTTGTGGTGGTGGTGATTCTTTTGGACCAGGCATCCTGCTATTCTTTCGACTACTCTTGAGTTTTCGTTGGTGGTTGGGCTCTGCTGTGAGGGATATGGTTCTTGTCACTGGAAGAATAACAGCAAGGAGGAGGAGAAGAAACTGCGCGAGGGGTATTGACACCATGGCGATCCATCAGCATCTTTGAGATCTTTTTGTATCTTTTTCTCTCCTTGATGATGGGTGGTCTGTCCGTCAGTCCGGCTACCATTCACAATTCTCATGTTAGTATACTCCTACGCCTACCTATATACTCCTACTCCTATAAGTATGGACGATTGTGCGATCCATGAATGGACCTAAAGTTCTAGTCGGACTGAAACAAGGTCATCCAGTTTTTTTCGTATCATATATGGGCCTCCGAAAGCCAGCCTGACGGTGATTCCAAATCTACTAGAATGGAGACTAGCCATATAGATCGTTGGACTCTATGATTGCTATAGATGAGGCAATACGTTCGTCGTCGTAGGTTACACTTTGATATACCTGTATCGTTCCGAGGACTCGGCTACTTGGTAGACGGGATCATGTGTAGGATCCGACTCGATGACTTCATAGGGTGGTAGACGACTCGTCGTTGTGTCGTTGCTGCTGCGGCTGTTTGGTTGGTTGTTGTCGTCCCCACGACGACGATCCAGGCGTTGCAAGAGTTGGACACAATCCTTGGACAAACGACGGAGTCGAATCGTTTTCCCCAGTGCCCCGTACTGATCGGCAACCGTTTGAATGGCCTCCAAGGCCGAATGGTCCATGACGCGCGAGTTGGTAAAATCCACAATCACCTCTTCCGGATCCGTCTTGGGGTCAAACAGGGACGTGAATTGAGTGGTGGACCCAAAAAAGACGGGTCCATTCAATTGATACAGCTTTTTGGTGGTGCCTGTTTTATCGTCTTTATTGTCCTGGACGACAAAGCTGGAGGACGACGCTGTGAGAGTGGTGGATTGTTTCCAGGCAAATCCCAAGGCACTGGCCATGGTTCCGAGCACGACGGCGTAGGCCAAATCTTTTTGGACCGTGGCAATGGACACGAGAGCAATCACGGCGGCATCGAGTTTGGGAATTTTGCGCAACAAGCGCAGAGACGACCAGGAAAAGGTGGAGTGACAGACGAGCAACATGACTCCCACGAGCGATGCCACGGGCACGGCTCCCAACAAGGGAGCGGCAATGACAATGCCGGTGGCCAAAAAGAGCGCCATGCTCATGCCGGACCACTTGGAACCACCGCCGCCCGATTGCACGTTAATAATGCTTTGTCCCAAGAGCGCACAGCCGCCAATCCCTCCCGTAAAACCCGCCAAGACGTTGCCACATCCTTGACCAATACATTCTTGTCTCGTCGATCCTCGTTGGCCGTCATCCACCATTCCATCCAGCAGTTGCATGGTCAACAAGCTTTCAATACATCCAACGGCGGCCATGGTCATGGCATAGGGCAAGACGATTTGGAGGGTGGACCACGTTGGTGGAACACCCGTGGGCCAGGCCAATCGGGGCACGACGGCCCATCCACCGCCAAAGGTTTCGGCACCAGCAATGTCGGCCAAGGTCCGGACCGGCAACTGCAATCCCTTGGCCACGACCGTCGACAGAACGACGGCGGCCAAGGTGGAGGGAATCGAGGCCAGGGCCCGAACCTTTTGGCTGACCTTGGGCCAGAGTTTGACCAGTACCATGGTCAAGGCCGTGACCCCATACATGCTGGCACCCTGGGCCGTGAGGAGTGACAAAAAGCCGCCACCATTCGCCGAGGATGATCGAAAGTGTACCAATTGAGCCCGCGTCATGACAATGGCCAAACCATTGACAAAGCCCAACATGACGGGATGTGGTACCAAGCGAATGAATTTGCCCAATCCCAGACAGCCGGCCAGGACTTGCAAGGCCCCGGCCAAAATAGCACAGGTCGAGACGTACCCGGGTCCATGACTGGCACACAGGGCGGCCACCACAACCGAACAGGCCCCCGACGCGGACGAACAAATGCCGGCCCGTCCTCCCAAAATGGCCGCCACAAATCCCAAGACGACAGTCGTCCACAATCCGACCAGGGGACTGACCCCAGCCACAAAGGAAAAGGCCACGGCTTTGGGTACCATGGCCAAACTGACGGCCAACCCCGCGGCACTCGACCGCAACCAGACGGATAGCTTGTTCTTGTTGTCGTCGTCCACAGTAGTATCGCGGAACGATTCCGCAGTGACCGACTTGGCGTTGATGACCACTGATTCGGCCTGGGATGGAGGAGGAGGAAGTGACGCCTCGACATTTGGTGACTGCGGTTTGTCGTCGTCGTCGTCGTTTGTGGTGGTTGTGTCACCCTCGTCATCGACTGACATTTCCAGACGAATGGCTGAGAAGAATCGACCATTATAGTGATGGGTCGTTGCGGTAACAGGTGTGGAACATGTTGGCCCATGACGACTCCCCTTGTTCTTGGATATCCTTGTTGCGACGTCACGGCGAACCGACACGGGCGACTGTAATACAAAGCCATGAACGAGTAATAGGACGCCATTGTTGTTGCTATGATTGATGTCATTCCATGAATCAAGCTGTTGTTGTTGTGTGCGGACAACAGACGGACGGAGCACAGGCTTGCGCGCACGCAGTGTCACACAATCTTCTTTCTTCCTTGAGCCGAGTCTCATTCTTTCTTGCCGTCGCGAGAGACCGTTCGATAGAATAGCTAATAACCATGGTGCCACCACCAACCGCTCCAGCGCCGCTGGCGGCCCCTCACAACTATGCAACACGCTACGATCGCCAACGGGACGCCTTTAATGGGCAATACGCCGCCCTCTACAAGAACTACGACGCCAGCACAGGCCTTTCTTCCGAAGATTTGTTCGAAACGGTTGTCTCGTCAGCACAAAACATTCCCAAAGTCTTCCTTGCCCAAGTCACCATCGGTGGCGACCAGCGCATCGTCTCAGTTCATCGACCATCCAAGTACGAAGCCGATCTCGCGCATCCCGAGTCGCAGTGGGACGGCCAAGTCATTGCCTTCCTTGGTGACATTCGGCGCGGCAGCAACTTCATCAAAACGGTCACGCTCCAAGCCGACGTTTTCACCGCGACCGATGCACAACGCGTCCCGACCCTCGCGACGATGGATACCTTGTGGCAAGCAGACTACGAAAAAGAGCTCCTGGACCGCCTTGTTTCTTCCGATCGTGCAAGCGAGTCCGTTACCACCCGTCACGTAATTCCTGTACCCCCCGCTTACGTTTCGTTGGTGCTGGGGAAGACATTGACACCGCGAGAAGCCTGGACCCTTTTGAGCACGGCCATTACCAGCGACTCCCGCACCGATGCCTGTCGCCCATTGCTCGATTGGCTCCGTGTCGCGTCTACGGCCCGACGCTCTCCTACCGAACCAGCTACTTCACTTGGCGACATCAATGACGTTTTTCCGCCTGTCATCGATGACAGTCAGATTGATCGCCATCGATGGAACATCATCATCCGGGACATACCCGCCTTGGGTCCACTTGCTACCCCCTTGCCCGCTGCGGGCGCCACCGCCGCAGCCCAACAACCCTTGCTCGACTTCTTGACCGCATTCCAGGCCGACCGGGCTGCCGAACGCGCCCAGGACGAGGCCCGCCGTGTCGCCGAGAAAGTCGACAAACTACCCTCGGCAACGAAGTACCGTACCATCGCACGCGACTGGATGGCCTTTTGCTCCGTTGGTGACGAGTCGGACCTCCCCCCTCTGTATATACAACTCGTCAACGCCGACAAAGGCGAACACCTAGCACTGTTACGCAACGCCATCCGCGAACGTGCTCGCCATCCCGATGCCGCAACTTCACACACTCCTGTGGTTTCAAAAGAGACCAAAGACATGGTCCTCACAGCGCGATTCGGCGTGGAGCCCCACCTGGCCCACGACTTGTCACTGGGACTCCAACCGTTCTCTCTCGGCCTTTTCATCGGCGACGAACTAAGCAAGACCGTCGATCTTCGCGCCACCAACTACGAAACCATGCTGCAAGGAATGTCTGCCCCCACCTTGGGCGAACAAGCGTCCTTCTCTACCAAGGAGATACGCATTCCCCAGGACCCTTTCACCGCGGGCATGATGCTGTGTTCGACGAGTGTTCAGCTAGACGTGCTCCAAGGCCCCCATCACGCCTTTGCCGGTGCCTTTCGACACTTCTGCCTCAAGCAATGGCCTTCCATAGCCACGACACTCCATCTCTCGTCTCGCTACAACGCAGCCCTCGCAAAATCCGTCATTCCTCGCATCCTGCGCTGGGTCCAAACCCACATGGTGACCTACACCCACCAACTCATGCTCAACAACGGGGCCCTGAGCACACCCTTGCCTCCCTTCTCCGATCTCCTTCAATTGATCTCCTTGCAGCAGTTCCATCTGCTGCCCGAGCTCCCGGACTCCTACCGCTTGCTCCCACCCGCCGACCACTCTCCACCGGTCCGAAAAACCGCGTCTCCGCCTCGTGACAATGGCCAGTCCCCCTCCACACCACCTACTCCTAGCACCAAACCAAAAGCGACCAACCCCACTGCTGGACGCGGGGGATCCCTCGTCACCAATCCTACCGTGACCGCCGAGTGGAAGCAACGGCTCGAAGCCTCCTCCAAACGCATTCGCGACATTAGCAAACTCGCGCCTGCGTCCACCGACACCGACGACAACGGTCAGAACCTCCCCATCTGTCTCAGCTACCACCTCCGCGGTCACTGCTACTCCAGTTGCAACCGCACCAAGACCCATCGTCCCCTCTCGGAGTCCAAGACGGCCGCCGTCGCCTCTCTCGTCGCCGAGCAACTTCACGAATAGGGGTGTGGCCAAGATGCAAGTCATGCACACAAGCGCGCCCGACTCACCATCTCCAGGCCACCTACTACTTACCCCTCTCCCGTCGCCCATTCGTTACCTTCCCATTCTCCGATCTCACACAACGACATAGTCACGAGCCCCGCCCCGGACACCTATTGCAGCGACCTTGGTAAGTTAGTAGAAAAACATTCCGCCTTACTCTCGTCTCTTCCCTGGGTAGATTTCGTACATCAAGTCCGAGGCCGGTCGTGCATCGCCCCCCTCATTTCCCAAGTGCCGCATCGAGCTGCTGCACTCTTGGCCGAATTCCGACGCGCCGGCGTCCCGATTCTCTCCACCGACCACGAATGGTCCCCCTCTCTCCGCCACATGGCCAAACAACGTGGTTGCCACAAAAGTGCATACGAGTTCCAAGATTTCATCTACTCAGATATGGCCGACATGGTGGCCCGAGGCTACTGGGTGGTACTCCCCTACAACTCAGTGCGCCACCTCCCCAACCTACGCATCTCACCCATCGGCTGCGTTCCGCAACGCGAACGGCGTCCACGCATCATCGTGGACTACACCTACAGCGGTGTTAACGCTACCACCGACCGCCGGTCGCACAGCGAGGCAATGCAATTCGGCGGCACCTTAAAACGGCTTTTACAAAAAATCTACGCTGCCAAACCACGCTACGGCCCCGTCTACCTTCTTAAGATTGACCTGTCCGATGGCTTTTATCGTGTCCCCTTGTGCCCCGCCCACGTCCCTCGCCTCGGTGTCATCCTTCCTCCTCCTACTCCCTCCGCCGACGACCTCATTGCCTTCCCATTGACCCTCCCCATGGGCTGGACCGAAAGCCCTGCCCAATTCACCTCATTTACGGAGACCGTCGCCGACTTGGCCAACCAGCTCATGACCACCGTCGCCTGGGACCCCCCTCCCCACCCCCTGGAAGGTTTGGCCAGCACTGCACCCCCGCCGGACGACGCCACACACCCTGTAATTACTCTTCCCATCCCACCACAGGCCCAGCACCCTGCCCCGCGTCTTTCCAACCAAAGTCTCCTTGACTTGGTCCCTCGGAACCAACCCTCATCCATCTTTGTCAAACACAATCCCGGCCCATTGGCCTACACCGACGTATATTTGGATGACGAAGTGCTCGCAGCGCAAGGCTCGCGACCTCGCCTCAATCGCCTCCGCAGGACCCTCCTCCATTGCAACGATCTCGTCTTCCGACCCAACGACGACCACCCCACCGATGCCAATCGCCGCGAACCCATTTCTACCAAAAAACTGCGAAAAGGCGATGCCTGCTGGTCCACTCGCAAAACTGTCCTTGGCTGGATCATTGACACCGTCCAAAAAACCTTGTCCTTGCCTGCCCATCGCCGCCAAACACTCCTGGACACCATCGACTCCATGTTGACCTCCACGTCCGTTCCCATTCGCGACTGGCAACGACTACTCGGCCAAATGCGTAGCATGGTCCTTGGAATCCCCGGCGGCCGTGGCCTTTTCTCCCAACTGCAAGTCGCCCTCGCCGATGCACATGACACCGGCATTGTCCACCTTAACCAACCCGTCCTTGACCAATTATCCGACATTCGCGTCCTTGCCTCTGATCTCGCTGCACGACCAACACGCATTGCCGAAGTCGTGCAACAAAACCCTGCCTATGTTGGCACCTGCGACGCTAGCCTTGTCGGCATGGGCGGTGTCTGGCTTCCCCCGACATGTCCCTCCGCGCGCCATCCACCACATCCGCCCATTGTCTGGCAAGTCCCCATCCCCGCTGCCCTTCTCCCCCATCTCCAGACCCCAACGAACCCACACGGACACATCACCATCAACGACTTGGAGATGGCGGCATCCATCCTCCACGCCGATACCCTGGCCACCACCTGCGACATACGTGAAACCACCCTCGCCACTGGCTCCGACAACACATGCGCAGTCGCTTGGAACCATCGCGGCAGCGTCACCACAACTGGTCCGGCCGCCTACCTCTTACGACTCAACAGTCTCCACCAACGCCGTCATCGCTACCAGCATATTGTCACGTATCTACCTGGGGACCAAAACCACCTCGCGGACGATGCGTCACGTTTTGTTACGTATTCTCACACTGCCTTGCTCTCCCATTTCAACCGCACCTACCCACAGAACGAACCTTGGTAGCTTCACCACCCGACAAACGAAGCGATTTCTTACGTGATCTCCGCACTGCTCAAGCAACGGCCCGTCAGTCCATTTCCGCCAGCCGTGCCTCCGCCCAAGATCGCATTTGGACATCGACATGGCAACCGTTCTGTCGCTCACTCCACCTCGACCCTCTCCTTTCCTCACTACCGGACAAAGTCCCCATCCTCCAAGTTTTCGCCACTCGTGTCCGCGACGGCCGCTGCAGCCGTAGCGGCCAACCGGTCAAAGCTGACACCGTTGCTGACGACATCCTGGCAGTTGCCAAAACGTTTGTCGCATTGGGGACCCAGGACCCTCGCCTAAACGCCTTTGGCATCATCGACCAACGGCTCGCCAATCAAATAAAGGGGATGCGTAACATCGATCCGCCCCCCGACCGAGTACCACCAGCACCGATCCAGCTCCTACACAACGCCCAAACAGTCACCGACAACACCCTCGATCCATCAAACAACCTCCTCATGGACCTCATTTGGACAGCATTCTTCTACCTGCTACGCCCCGGCGAATACTGCCACACTGCCGACAACTCTCCCCTGTGCGGCGCCAACATCACCCTATCCATCAACAACCAACGACTCAACATCTTTTCCTGCCCAACTGACGACCTCTTTCGGGCTACCTCCTCTGCCATCACGTTCGACACGCAAAAAAATCGGCAACGAGGCGAAGTCATTGCCCATGGCCTCAGCGGCCATGCCATCGCATGTCCGACCCGTGCCTTGGCCCGTATTGTGCTCAATATGCGACAACACAACATCTCACCCGACCAGCCCATCTGCACTGCTCCTTCACGACACGCCGGTTTGACCTTCCCCATCTCGTCCACGATGATCACCAAACTTCTCCGTACCACCGCCACCGCCCACCCCATCTCGGGCATCAGCCCACCCCGCCTCCAAGCTCGGAGCCTCCGTTCCGGCGGGGCCATGGCGCTTCTCTGCGGCCGCGTCGACTCCGACCATATCAAACTCGTCGGTCGTTGGCGTTCCGACGCCATGTTTCGGTATCTTCACGCGCAAACACTCCCTATCATCCGACGCCTCGCTGCCACCATGGTCGAGCATGGGGCCTTCACACTCGCCCCCGGTGCCACCACTCCTGCGTCAGTGGACGCGCTTCTCGACAGCGTCCCCCTTGACACACAACAACACTCTCTCTAGCCCTCCGTCACCGTCGCGCCACCAATTCCTTCATCAACTACATCATCAACACCCACACCTCCGATGTTTCCCGTCCCTCCACGTCTTCGTTGGCCCACCAACATGGGCCTTAGGAGAGGTAGCAAGGTTTGGGCTCATAGTTTCATTTCGCCCAGCATACATCTCCTTCTTCTTGTGCAATGGACGGACGGAGGTAGCACGCAACAGAGTTGGTGTTAGCCATTGTTGTTGTGTGCGGACAACAGACGGACGGAGCACAGGCTTGCGCGCACGCAGTGTCACACAATCTTCTTTCTTCCTTGAGCCGAGTCTCATTCTTTCTTGCCGTCGCGAGAGACCGTTCGATAGAATAGCTAATACCCGCCTCTACCCGCCCTGGCCTTAGGAGAGGTAGCAAGGTTTGGGCTCATAGTTTCATTTCGCCCAGCATACATCTCCTTCTTCTTGTGCAATGGACGGACGGAGGTAGCACGCAACAGAGTTGGTGTTAGCCACCCCCACCAACGAAAATGGTATCCGAAACCACACAGAATCCACACCAACGTTCGCCATGGTCGGTATCCCATCATCATCTCTCTCTCTCTTTTGTGTACATACCTATACATTCGTTGTTGCTGTTCTATTTTGTTGGCATGTATTCGACGTCGAGAAAGTCATCAAACGTCACAAAACGATGAGAGATGTCAGGAGTCGCTCTTGTATCGCTTATAAATGTTTCACAGAAAAACTCCCGTCATTTTCGCTATGCCATGATCTCTCTATAATATTATGTGTAACACGCACCAATTCTCAAGTGTTTCCATGCAATCCAGGGGAGGATGAGTCTGTCTACACAAGTTTGGTCCAAAAAGGTTCGCGGTCCGCAGAAACGTCCCACAAGATTCGTTTTTTCGTCGTACGGCCAAATCCAATCCGATGGACACCACAGTGCAAACCTCCACCAATCTACGAGTCCACAATGTCGGCAAAAAGTTTGGGAGTTGGTTCCGTCACCCCAACAAACAAGATTTGTGTTTGTAGTGTACGGCCGAATCCAATGGCCTGAATTATGGACACCTCCAAACAGTCCGTGGTATGGATCATCCGTGACACGATTCTTCGAGTTCATCCCACTGCAAAAGTCCCTTCTGGTGGTTGTTGCGGTGGTCTTGGTGCTGCTTGTTGGTTCCTACTAGTTAGCACACAAAGGGAACGAATGATTGGGTCGTTTGCGCGTACATTTTCCAGGCCTCGCCGTAGCGTTCCGCGAGGTAGCGTTCCTTGGTGGGAATGTGAAACCAATAAAACATGGCAGCCATGGTCAACGGTACCCAGGCATTCCACGTATTGGAGGTGGCCAGGGCCCATCCGGCAAACAATACGACATTTCCAAAGTAATTCATGTTGCGCGAGTAGGAAAAGAGACCCTCGGTGTAGCATTGGCCCGGATGTGTGTGTTTCCACAGTTTGCGTTGGAGTTCCGAACCCGTGTTCAAACAACTTCCTGCAATGTAGAGGAATATTGACACTACGGCCGTAGGGATGTGGATCGGAGACGGTTGGGACAGCACGGCAAGGGACGTTAGAATTCCAGGAACCCAGAACACCATGACAAAGCCCAACTCCTCGGCCGAAATTTCCCGGGGCAAGAGGTAGAGCGCCATGAAAACGAGTCGAATCAAATAGACGAGGCCAAACACGAGAAGCAAAATGGTGCGAAGTTGCAACAAGGGCTGCTCCACATGGTGCCACAGCAGCATGCAGTAAAGCGCTAGAATTGCCATGGACTCCCCCACAAAAAGAACTCGGCGAAACAACGACTTGGTCTTGACATGTCGAAAGTCTTGACCACCACTAGTAGTGGAGTTGGTGGTGAGAAGTGTGGTTTCGGTTGGTGGTTCACTTGACATTGATGTGTTTGTGTTGCGTGTCTTTCGTTTGTTTGTTCGTTTGTTTGTTTGTTTGTTTGTTTGTTTTTGTGAGCCAAAAGACACGAGGAACGGGGTGTTCTCATTCCTCATCCGGAACGAGAACGACTTCGAACTTGAGCGTGCGACAGGCACAATACTGAAAGTTGGATGGATTATTATTGCCCCATGGATTGCTATCGAGCAAACTGTGGGTACAGGTGTGTTCTCGGAGCTTCGTGGAGCATCGGGACTCGACATGCGCGGACAGCTGTTCTCGCGTCTCGCGTCTCGAATCTTCCGAGAGAAATCTTTTTCGTCTTCGATGTATCTTTCGTTTAGATTCATCCATTCGACGAACACACCGAGAAAAACAAAACGCAACACAACCAACAACAGTACAAAGAAAATGAAGATTGATACGTCCTCCCCCGTAATGGTCAATGGCGCAACCGGTAAGTTGTCTTGGTGATGAGGATCAAGGGAGATTGTTTAGGAGTATTCGGTATTTTCGTTCCTCTGTGCCTCACATTCACCTCGCTTATTATTAAAGGCTATGTGGCCGGTGTGATTGTAAAGGAACTGTTGGATGCTGGTTTGACGGTTCATTGTGCCGTTCGTGATCCCAGCAATGCCGAAAAGATTCAACATCTGGTCGACGTGGCCGAGAAATCCAAGGGAACCATTAAATTCTTCCAGGCCGACTTGCTCCAGGACGGTTCCTATAGCGAGGCCATGAAGGGGTGTTCGGTCGTCTTTCATACCGCGTCTCCCCTCGTGGGAAATGTTCCCCCCGAAAAGATTGATGAAGTCCTTTTCACTCCAGCGCTAGACGGTACCCGAAATGTGCTCAAGAGTGCGGAACAAACTCCGTCGGTGAAACGCGTCGTGTTGACCTCCTCCTGTTATGCCATGGCCTCGGATGCGGCCGATTGTTATGACGTTCCCAATCAAACCGTCACGGAAGAAACGTGGAATACCACGGCCTCCCGCACTCACAATCCCTACGCCTATTCCAAAGTCTTGGCCGAACAAGAAGCGTGGAAAATTGCCAAGGCCCAATCGTCGTACCAACTGGTGGTAGTGAATCCAGCCTGGGTGTTTGGACCCGGTCTCAAAACGCATCCCACTTCGGAAAGTTACAAATTCATGAAACTCTTGGGGGATGGTGCGTTCAAGAGTGGTGCCCCCAAAATGGGGTGCTTTGTGGTGGATGTGCGAGATGTGGCCCAGGCCCATGTCGCGGCCGCGTTTACCGAAACAGCGCAAGGCCGGTACATTTGCTGTGGTCACAACACGAGTATTTTTGACTTTAGCTCCACCTTGACGGCCAAGTTTCCCGAGTTTGACTTGCCAACCTCGTCGCCTCCCAAATTATTGGTCTGGCTCTTGGCGCCCTACATTGGATTGTCCCGAACGCAAGCGTGGCGAGGAATTGATTACATTCCCACCTTGGACAATTCCAAAAGCAAAACAGATTTGGGAATGGACTATCGACCCATGAACGAAACCTTTCCCGACATGTTTCAACAAATGATTGATGAAAAAATGATTGCGGCACCATCGAAATAGAATTTGACACGACAAGAGATCTTTCCCCCCATTTTTGTTGTAGAAAAGGAAGCCTATAGAAAGCGCAATACAAGACAGGATGTGCTGTTGTGAAATTACCTCTAGTATCGTTCCATGTATGGTTTTCGAGGCGTGGTGGGTTTTGCTTCATTTCAACCGCTAGCTTTTGCCATTGACTTGCAATCGCCTGGTCTTTTGCCTAGAGGGGTTGGTGATTACTTCAAGGCATGCTTCAAGTTGTCGGCTGATCCTTGCTTGTCTCGTATTGTCTTTGGCCCTTTCTTATATCCAAGCCTCCTGGTGGCAAGACCTCGGGTAAAGCGTGTCGCAACAGTATGTCTCTTTAGTTGAAATTACGCTTGGTTACTTCTCCTACAATAGGATTTGCAGAGTCTCCATTGGTTAAATATTCCAGACCGAC
This sequence comes from Epithemia pelagica, assembly GCA_946965045.2. Classification (NCBI taxonomy): domain Eukaryota; phylum Bacillariophyta; class Bacillariophyceae; order Surirellales; family Surirellaceae; genus Epithemia; species Epithemia pelagica. Next base: position 334,613 of record OX337238.1, on the reverse strand, counting down.
CACAAGACACCTGCTGTTCGTCGTTTGGGTGCAACAGGACCATTCTGTCGTGTCTCTGTTGTTGGACATGGCGCCACGTCGTGTACACCACTGGTATCCGTACCTTTCTCACCACCACGCCCAGGACTATTGGTCCTTGCCCGTTTCCGAGCTACTGTTCCATGGGCATTTTGGAAACCATTCTTTTGTTCACAATGACGACGACAACGATACCATACGTTCGTTTGCGGCTCCGAGAGTCGCCAAAAGCACCACGTATTCTTGTCCATTACTGGTAGAGTGGTACACGATTCATTCCCAATGCCACCCACCACGACAATTTGAGAGCCAACCGTCACTATCGTGCAGCCTTTGCGGTCTTTTGGAAAAAAAGGGAGATTCCAAACACAGTTGCGGTAGGTATCCAAGACTTGCACGGATCGTGCGTCTCTCCCTCCCGCCACGACCAGACAGGATCCCACGGCTACCACTGACAACAGAGTTCGTTCGACTGGTTGCACCAAGTCGGAGAAGGTCATCCACACGGGCGAGGAGGCAAGGACTGTAGAAAAAGTCTCCTCCTGTATTGTCTCGTGATTGTCACAATAAGGCTTTGGAAAGTCCCAATATTCGACAGAGTCAAAGTGGCCGTGGTAGGTTCTGCCTCCAACCACAAAGATGCGATGGCGACCGACGATCGCACTGGCACAGTTTGATCGAGGAACATTCATATTTGGCCCCGCAGTGACAGTTACTGGTATCAATAATTTCAACGGACGACAAATAAGCGTCTTTTCTCTGCGAGACCCTGTTGATGTATCCACCCCTGTCGTTGTATCCACCCATGACCACAATGTATCGATTGTGCATCGCCACCGCACCACATCCAAATCGTGGCGTCGACAATCGACAATTCAATAACGTCCATTTCTTCTTGTTGGAGCTGTCGCTGGATGATTGCACCAAATCATTCGCATCCATCCGTTCTATACAATCGAACGTATTGCACGTGGAAGAAGTACCGCCACTGTTTCCTCCCATGACGTAGACTCCTCCGTTGCACACCACCGCGCAAGGTGAGAACCGTCTCTTGTTCATGGGTGGTCCTTCTCGCCACTGAGGCTTGTGGTGGTGGTGTGGTTCCGTCCCATACTTCAAAACAAGAACGGAATTGCGTCGACCTCGTACAATTCCTCCCACGACGACAAGGACCCTTTCTGGTCCTCCCTTCTTGTGGTGGTGGTGGTGGTGGTAGTCGGAAGGATGGAGTACGACCGACGCATGTTTCCAACGCCATCCACCCAAAAGAGGAGGAATCCCGTCCGTTTCGTTCCATTTCTCGTCCAAAAGGACAAGCCCCGACTTGTGTGCTTGTTCTTGCAGTGTCATGGTCCTGCTTCCTTGGGATGTAGTAGCGATTCGGAATCTTTGATGTTTCGACTATAATGTAATGTGACACTTTTTTCTTCGGTCACCAGAGGTCACAAAACTCCTCTTTCGAATACTTCTAAGCGGTTTACAATGGAGGATACGGTGGATATTACCATGGTCATTTCTCAATTGACTTGCTACTCCCCACAAGTCGCCTTTGAACACCGCTGGGGAGCTCTACGAGGCTCACATTTCAAAATACACCTTCTATTAATCTTTCAGTTGTGTCGCCAGAAAAAGTGTCTCCGTCTCTTTTCTGGAGTGCAATACACTTTCCAAGAGCTTCTTTTTTTGTATACGGTTGTCAAACAAGTAAAAAAGCTCCGACTTTATTGTGACAGCAATAACTCGGTCCCCAGTCACAGTGGGCCACAGGTGTGGTCTTGAAGCAAGCGACAAATAAAAGACAGTGCACACAGACACAGACACACACACACACATGTGTGTGTGTGAGAGAGAGAGACTCTAGTGTTGCTGCTGTCCCTTGTGTATTCCAACAGTCTTGAGGTCCACTCATCCGCATTCTTATTGTCAATATGACGCTTCGCGATCAAGTGGTACCGGGGTCGTCGAAACGGGGGGATTTTACCTTGGTGGGCCGCAAAACAGCCTTGCTAATCATTGACATGCAACGATTCTTGTGCGAACCCCAAACGCCCGAGGAAGCTCAAAGTTATTTGTTTCAAACGGCCCTTCCTCCGGCACTGGACCAGATTCAAATTCTCGTCGACGCCTTTCGAACCGCGCGCGATGGTGGTGCCAGAACAACCAACACAGAACCCAATCAACCATCCACGAATACGACGACGACGACGACTGGATACGAAGTGATTTTTGTCTACCTTCAATCGGCAACCTTGGATGGCCGGGATATTTCGTTGGATTACAAATTGTCAGGACCCAAATTGGCCCACCACATTCCGCGCAGTACGTGTCGTCTCGAGGACATGTTTGGACCCTCCCTCGTCCAACCACAACCAACGGTTGGCAAGGGCGATTTGTTGATTGCCAAAACGTCATCGTCCGTCTTTTGTTCCACCAATTTGGATTATGTCTTAAGGAATTTGGGCATGGAACAAGTCGTTGTCGTGGGACAATATACCGATCAATGTGTCGAATCGGCCGTCCGGGATGCCGCCAATCTCGGCTACTTGGTGACCTTGGCACACGATGCTTGTGTCGCCACGACGCCCGAAAATCAAGCCAAGGGCTTGCATGGAGCTCAGGGTCTGGCCCGCATTGTCACCACCCGGCAAGTAGTGGAGGAAATTCAAGCCGAACAAGAACAATTGCAACAACAACAACAGCAACAAGCCAACAACACCAACAACACCACGACACAAACGACGGCGTTGTCCGCCACAACGAATGGTGCCGAGACGGTCGCATTGACGGATGCGCAGGTTGTGGCCTATCTGGAGGCTCGAGGTCTGGACAATGCCGTCTACGAGCTCGAACGACATTTGCATACTCAACAAGACGAACCACAACCACCATCGACTAGGCCGACCGAGTCGTTGACAACGAATCCAGAGTTTGGAGACACGATCCAGGACAATCGTGTCGCATCGGATGGAGCGTTGGAATCGTCACAGAATGGTGGTGCAACCATCATGGTGGAGCAACGGCACACCATGTCGTCGTCCTTTGGCATGGAAGATATCATGGAAGGCAATGAAGAAGAAGAGGAGGAAGACGACACGAATGCGTCGCAAAGTGTCGTGGAGGACGGTAAAATAGAGGCTCACGAAAAAAGCAGCATGAATGGAAGCGCCACACTCCACAGTATCGACACCACCGACAAGACCGTGACGCGGTACAACTCGGACGAGTCTTTCGAAGAAGAAGAAGACGACGACGAGGAAGAAGATGGACGTGACGACGACGATCGTATAGGACCAAAGGAACCGGTCGCTCCTTATACTAACAACGAAATTGGTGAGTCAGGAGACAACATTGCAACCATTGATTCACAGAATGTGGATGAATCATCCAGTCAGGGTAAGGACCATTTTAAGGATACCATGAAATCGCCAATCGAAATGGATGAACCAGAGAACGATGATGAACGAATGCCCGAAGAAACTATGGATGCAAGGGTCTCTTTTACGGACTCGAATACTGGCATGGGCACCCAACAGGATGGATCAGAAAATGTTGTTGTTCATGTGGATGGACCGGATGAAACCGTGACGCAACCATCAGTGGACGAAAACACGGGGGATGCATTGAATCCTGCGGCTGCTGTGGGCCAGGATGACAATCCAAATGATGGTGATCATCAAGACCACAACGCCGCTCCATTTGCGTCATTTGGCGATTCTTTTCATGACGGCCCAGAGCCTAGTGTGATGACGGAAAAGACTGAGGAATCCAAAGAAGAATCAATTTGTGTCAATGCAAATGGCAATGCTGAGGGCCATGAGACTGATGAAAGAGCGGTTCTGACTGGAGATATTACAGAGAGTGAGGCTGGAATGAACGGTAAAGAGCCGGAGAAAATGGAAGAAACAGAGGTTTTGCGACCACAGTCTGATAAAACGGAGGAGATGGCCATGGATGAGACCTTTGATAAAGTTACAGTCGATCAAAATGACGAGGGAGACACTACAAACGAAGTGAAGAAGCAGGTGGCAAGTGAGGATATTGAAACCGCAAGCACCGAGTTGCAAACATTAGAATCCGAGAATGGAGCCTCTGTCGACCACGGTGATTCTTCGGAAGGAGAGGATGAAGAACCCGAAAGCATGGTTAGGATAGATCCTAGTGGCCATCCACCTGGTACTGGACTGTTTTCCGGTGTTAGTAGTGCTCCAGACCCTCCCACCGATCGCACTATTGAAAGCCAGAAACTTGACGAAGCAAGCAGTAAAACTTCTGAACCCGGTGGATTCGATGCAGATGAACTTTCCCAACAAGAGAAAGACAAAGCTGATTTTGGAAGCAGTGCTGAAAATGCAGCTTCTGAGAATGCCATATCCTCTACGGAGACGAAAGGATTCGACACTGCTTTTGGTTTCTTTGAGACTCCGATGACGGACACGATAAAGGAGGGTCCAGAGAAGTCAGTCGCAACCGAGTCCGAAGAAACCATGGAAAAAAGTGGCGATGACGGAAACGATGGGCGTGAGGCGGCCGAAGTAGAGTCCGTGGCTTTTGAAGCTGGATGGAGTGCGTTTCCAGACGCTGAACAGACACAGAGCCAACAGAGTACGGAGGGAACCGATACAGGGATTTTGAAACATGGTGAGAAGGAAACTTCGGCCAATGCGGAAAGTTCTCAGAACGCCTTTTCATCGAATAATGGATGGCCAGCATCGACAGAGTCTGGAAATCCTTTGACCGAATCTGGTCACGAACATCAGAAACAAAGCGAAACTAAAGGTGAGACAGATGAGGGCACGGTCGACGATTCGGATCGCATTGATGAATCAGCTGATGCTGTCACTACCGACAAAGATTCCGCCGAAGAAACGGTTGATGTTGCGGAAGGCTCTGAGGAAAAGCAATCCGAGAAAAAACGCAACGGTTTTTTTGGCCTCTTTGGTCGTGGAAGGAGCAAGAGGAACGAAAGTGTGACGTCTTCTACCGATGACAATGAGGCCAGAGAAGTTGGGAAAACTCAAAGCACTTCCGATGACGCCAACGACGAGACGACGGAAGGAGTCAAGATCCCCGTGCAACAGCAGAAAAAGTCAAGGGGGTTATTTCGTAGATCGATTACTTCTGAAGACGCCTCGAGGAAACAAATCCAAGTAGATGATTTGGAGAAAGACAAAAGCGACAAGCAGCCGCATAGCGGAGATGAAGTAAAATCTACAAACGCTGACCTGGTACAAGAGACCCAGGAAAGAGGAGAGTTCCAAGTGACAAAAGATGAAGGAACCCGTAAGAAAAAGCCGAAGCGACGCAGTTTGGCATCCTCTACTCTCAACAGAGATACAGAAAGTGCTGTAAAGAAAAAGACTCCAAAGCGCAAAAGCATAAGTGGAGTAATCATTCCGAGAGATACAGAGGCAGAGAAAAAGAAGCACACCAAGCGTCGTAGTTCGACAGGATCCTCGTCCAAGTTGAAAGATCAGTTTGGAGATGGTTCATCCAGATCGAAACATAGGTCCTCTGAAGTTGGAGAACAAACACCAAAGGCAAAGTCCAAGAAGGACAAGGTGGAAAACGTTGAAAACGGTCTGAAAATGTCTCCAAGACTTACAATGGAAGTAGGAAGGACGGGCTCTCCTAAACGATCCAGAATAAAGAAGTCTTCCGCCGACAAGACTGACGAAAACACTGGCATTTCGAAGATATCTCTGGACACAAACAATGAGTCATCGGAAGAATTTGGCGTCCTCGTTGAAGGTGAAGTCAAAAGGGCCAAAAAGAAGTCGACTCAAGATAAATTGCACCAATCGGCGGACATGGAAAAGCGCAAAAGCAAGAAATCATCGACACACGAGCGATTGAATGGGTCGGCAGAATTCGAAAAGAAGCGGTCCAAAGCAAAAAAGGCAGACAAATCTCCAACATCGTCGCCCAAACAATCGCCGGGATCCTCAAAGCGCAAGATCAAGAAAGGATATAAACATGACAGCGGGGAGGGGACCACGGGAGGTGAGGAACGAAAGAAATCAAGTAAAAAGAAAGATGGGAAAAAGAAAGCAACCGAAGGAGGGCCACCCAAGTTGAAGAAGTCTTTAGATGCCATGGAAGACTGATATGTTGGTTGTTTGGTGTCCAGTGGTATCCTAGAGTTAAGTAAAGGATGCTTCCATGTGATTGCATGCCAGAAAACACGAATCTTTCCCACCCAAACATAGTGTGTACACTTGGGATGTACAGAAGGACTGTGATGAATCATCGATGTTGTGTGAATAGTAACAATAGAAACCCGAGAGATAAAATTTCTCCTTTGTAGGCCGTGCTGCAATGAGTTGGGGGCAGATGCCATTCACCACTGAGATTCTTTTGTCCTTCATCATAGTGTGTTCTTCATCATCATTGTCATTCACCAGAGATTCCTGTCCTTGATCATATAGTCTTCTTCATCATCATTGTCATGAGTTCAAGTGGACGGACCTTCTCCGACTCCAAACTTGTATTCCTAGGACATTTCTGTGTCTCAAGAGGAGTACCTATGTTGGCTATGCGACGACTCTCTGTCGCGCTCTCTGTCGAAATTGCGTGGTCAGTGTTTGGAACAACAACGCCATCTATCTTTTGTGGAAAACATATAGTACTTCTTGAAGGGTGTCGACCATGTCATCCAATACGGCAACCGTGCACAAGGCGGCGGATCCTCAGGATCGGTTCCTCCAGAACATTCGCGCTCTCAAGTCGATGCTTGCTCTCAAATCCACAAATACTATTAGTACTACAGCAGCATCCTCATCACTCGCAAACGAACAAGAACAAGCTGCGTCGCCGTCGGCTGTGGGGGACCATAGAAGGACCACCAGTGATGCAGCCGCTGCGGCAGCAGCCACTGAAGCCGACAAACGAGTCATTCGTACTCTCAAACGGCAAATTGAAGATTTGTCCCATCGGCTGGAGGAAAGCGAAAAGGTATCGGACCGAGAACGGACCTTGCGTGAATCGTTGGAGGGAGCCTTTGACCGTTTGACCGAGCATCGCAAAGAACTCCAACGTCAATTGGACCAGTCCTTGCAGCAACAACAACAATCGACGACGGGATCGCCCACCAAGAAAACACGAACAAGCTATCATCATCCTGTCGCCGATGAGAGTGGAGTTACCTTGGAGACTCGTATATTGTCCGTGGAAGCCGAAAAGGTCGAAGCCTTGGGGTGGTATCAACAAGCCCAACAGAAATTGGTGGTCAAAGAACAGGAGTTATCCTCCGCGCAACGAAAAATCCAGCAACTGGAGGAGTCCTTGGCGGCGGCGACGACTTCTCGACATTCCACACCCGCCAACCCTCGCTCCTTTTCCGCTGCCGCAACCACCACCACGGACCAGTTGATGGAACGAGCGGCGCACTCGGAAACCAAGTTGCAGGATTTGCAACAAGCCAAGGAAAAGTTGCAACGCATCCTGGATGGCGATCCAGCAGAGAAACGAGCGGTGGAACAATTGGTACGTTTGGTCCCCCGTAGTATTCGTTTGTTGCCGTTCGCTTGTGTGTGTGGTTGGTTGATTCTCATGTTGGTTTGTCCATTGGCACATTCGGGATCTATAATAGCTCCAAAGGAATCCGCCACGGGACGAACCGACGGCCGATACCGCTGCGAATAATACGAATGATAATTGTATCGACGAGGATGTCCGCTTGCAAATTGAATCCCTGCAGGCCCAAACCGCTTTATTGGAAGCGTCCTTGCGGGAAGCGCGACACGAATGTGATGAAACCAAACAAATGGCGGTTCGCCTTCAAACGCAATGGCAACAATCCAAGCCTCTGCCAATGACCACAACCAACCACAACAACAATAGCAGAGACACGACAAATGACATGGAACGTCTCCAGGCCGAGCTTGGAGACAAGACGGCCTTGTTGCAACAAATTCAAGGTAGTGTACGGACCTTGGAAGAACGCATTCAAGGACTTCAAGAGTCCAAACCACAACAACAACAAGAAGAAGAAGAAACGCCACAAGAGGAACCAAAGCAAGATCCATCTCAAAAAGAAGAAGAAGAGAACCAAGCACCCGAGGAACCAGCAGAACAAGCTATTCTAGAAGAGGAAGAACAGCAAGATGCAAAAGAGGAACGACAACCGAAATGCGAAGAGGAAGAACAGCAAGATGCAAAAGAGGAACGACAACCGAAATGCGAAGAGGATATCATTTTGGAGGTTGAGTCCGCCACGGAGGAGGATCCTACATCTCCATCCTTTTGAGAGACGGACACGTTGCGGGAAACCAAAATTGACCCTATCACACACTGAAAAGACCCTGGTCATGGATATGGCCGAGCAATGGACATGGGGGAGGCTGGAAGAAAAGGGGATCCTGTCATGTACGAAAACCGTCCATACAATATGGAATCCACGCACAGTGTTAATGACCTTACTAGAACAGGACGAACTATATTCCCAGTTATGGTTGCGTTCCATACTCGGTACTGAAAAGTCGGGCACATGCCGTCGACCAAGGAATATCTTGAGGGATGCTTCACCACCAACTGTTGCTCACATCTCGGAAAAATATCAACGCTGGAGATGCAGTGTAGATCGCGTTTGAGCTTGTGTGTTATTGTCTAGATACACCATAACTCTCTTCCATTAATATTTGGAACGTTACATGATGATTTCCTCCTGTTGTCTCTTCTGATGAATAGATATGTGGGAGTAGCTACCAGTGCTAACCGTACACATCAAAGGTATTCTTGGATGCGACCCGGATGCTACGTCACAGCTATGAATGGAATCAGTCGTGGATTCGACCCAAAGTCCACGTCATCATCCGAATCGGAAATTTGCGCCGTTCCTTCCCACAAAATTTGAAGCAAGCCGAACACAGACAATAGACAATGATGATTCACCGACACTCGATTCTCCCATGGTTCCACCGCCGTCCTGCAGGTTGGTATGGGTTTCACCGTCGAGTAACGATTGCTGGGCCCTGCACAATGGCGGCTTCATGTTCTTGTCCTCCTTCTTCTCGTTCGTACTTCACCAACACGGACCACATGAAGCGGAGTGATCCGTATGCCCAGCTAGGTTTGCAATGGGGCGATGGCGCAACATTGGCCGAAATTAAACAAGCCTACAAACAAAAATCGTTGGAACTCCATCCCGATCGCAATCGTGACGATTCTCCCAAAGTAGCAGCTCAAAAATTTCAAGACTTGCAACACGCCTATCAAACGCTCATCAATGTCCACTCCAACCCTCAGGGCATGTCCAACGAGAAGGATGACGAATGGAGAGTCAGTATTTGGCGAAATGGAGACCGCATTGCCATCAACCGAACCGATGTGGCGGGTGTGGCCAAGAAACGACCGGCACCGGCCGCAGCGCTTCCCAAACAGACGGGCTTGTTGGGACATCCCGACGGACGAGGCATAGTGGACTCGCAACGGCCGGCCGAATACCTCAGCGATGGTAATGCCACACGAAAGGAACGAACCAGTAGTGTCGGAAGAGGACTCAACAAATGGGTCCAACCCAAAGAATTTCAACCCTGGGATGGAGCGAATGCGTCGGTTCGCGCGGGCAATTCGAAACAACCACCAGTACCACCACGAGATCGATAGAAAGACCGACCCACAGTGGTTGACTGATTGTGTCTCGTGAGGGTTTTCATTCGACGGCCTCGTTCCTTTCATGCTTTTTTTTCGAAATGGATACCACGGCGGTGAAAGTGTCGTGAAGAACAACCTACCTAGTGGTGGACGAAACTGCAACACCGCCTTGTTGTATTGTTCAAACCTGACTTGGATGACACACTGTCACGTAACCCCGATCAGTTGAAGGACAGCTTTTGTCGAAGATTAATGTTGCAAACGACATTTCTCATGATTTTTTAAGCATCAATTCCTCCCATCAGGAGTCGTATACTCCTAGGTCAGTCCCTAAACATTGATCTGTGTGGCATAGCAAACTGACATCGTCGGAGCGACTAAGAGGCGTCTGAAAAGCGAATCGATTGGTTTATAATAGAGTAGGTCAAAGACTGTAGAAGGGCACGCCTTTGGCCTTTGGCATCAATGACTCACACGTTGTAATTTTCCTTCGCGCTCTGATGCCAAACGTCAATTGACCATGGCGAACTCGAGCCGCTCCAGTACCAGCCTTCTTGTAATTTTCCAGTTGGTGACATTCTCCTGTCTCCATACTCACAGTGGTGTGGTATCGGCCGCCTTTTTTGCCATGCCAGGTCGTGTTCCAGGCTTTCGATATCCCCTGTCGGCCCTCTTGGCGGGAGGAGGCCAATCCATGGCCGAAAAGGTCTTGACCAATCCCAAATGGCCCGCCGCGTGGCCCTATTCCAAGGAAGATTTCACTCGCATGGATGAAAGTGATGATTTCATCTTTTACGATCAACCACGCCTCGTGTACCACATTGATGATGTACGTACGAAAGAAAACACATGACACACTGTCATTCCTCCAATGCTCTCACATGACAAAAATACATTGCAATGACATCTACACCTCACGTTTCAAATAACAAAAGCCCGCAGTGTCCGCCTTGACCCAATACTACTCGAGTTGCTTTCAAGACGGACAAAACGTCTTGGATTTGTGTTCCTCGTGGGTGAGTCATTATCCGACCGACTGGACGGGTGGCGACCAGGTGATTGGATTGGGCATGAATGCCGACGAATTGCGGCAAAACCCCGTCTTGACGGACTACATTGTCAAGGACTTGAATCAAGATCCCACTATACCCGTGGAGGACAATACCTTTGACGTGGTCACGTGCGTCGTGTCGGTCGATTACTTGACACAACCCTTGGAAATTTTTCAAGAAATTGGACGTGTCCTCAAACCGGGCGGACAATGTATTTTGAGCATGAGCAATCGGTGTTTTCCCACAAAGGCCTTTTCCATTTGGTTGCAAACCAGTGATTTGGAACATATTTTTATTGCGGGAAGCTTTTTTCATTACAGTGGCCTTTTTGAGCCGCCGTCGTCCGTGGATATTTCCCCCAATCCGGGACGATCCGATCCACTCTACATTGTCAAGGCCATGAAAAAGTAATAATTCCATACTATTCGGGTCTTTATCATCGATACGCTTGTGCGATTGAAGTGGTCGTTCCGTTCCAATATGCCCCGTCTGTCTCGGTCTTTTACTCCTCCTCAACTCTACGTTGTCATCTAACACCAATTGAGCAACTCCCAACATGGTCCGTCTACAATAACAATGGTGCATGACAGCACACGTGTCTTGCACCACACCGTCTTGATCTTTGCATTTGTACTCCTCCATTAGCAATTGCTTGCAAATAATTGGTTCTCACTGCTCCACAACGCACTAGTACTAGATTGTACATTCCACAAGAGCCAGAATCAATGGCCACCTCCTCGTTGAGTACATTCCGATCGGCTGCTTTTTCGCCATCGTTCGTCCAAGGTTTTTATATCACAGGGAAACAATGGTTTGCCCAATTTTTCATTCACGAGATTGTGTTGTTCACAGAGCCATTGACAGAGCTCGGTTCGTGATTCCGTTCTGGAGTAGTAGAAGTGGACCAACAACAACCAAACAACACGAACAAAACGACAAGAAGAAAAGAACACAAGCACTGTATTGAGTATGTATGGATCGGGGACAGAGAGAGAGAAACAGTCAGAGTCGAGTCCTCTCTCTCGTGTGTGGTGACCGCCAGCCACACCTACCGCACCGGATGATCCTCTAAATTCTGTTGAAAATCATGGGCGCACCACGTGCAGGGATAAAACTGAGCCACGGCGGCAAAAAAGTGTTTCATGTGTTGCCGATCTTGGGGAGAGGGATGGTCCGGATACCAGGCCGTCTGTGAGGATTGGATCGATGAAAAGAAGAAGAAGAAAGCATCATGTTATTTTGAGAGCCGATCATTCCATGAGAAATGAGTGTGCCAATCGTGTGAATCCAAACAATGTATGCCGTCGTACCATGGAATGAAGCAAGTTCCAACTGGAGTGACCGATTTCGCCACTCCTCGGCGGACATGGCATGGACTGTTGGTGCTCGTCGTTTGCCGGTTTGTTGCTCGTTGGTGGTGATGTCGAACCTTGGGATGATGTCGTCATGAATAGTTGTTGCAGTTTGTTGGTGACGTCATCACAGGCTGGTCGATCACAATCGTCTCCCATCATTCTCTTGATTTCCATCAAAGGTGAGGACCCAACACGTTTGGATGGAATGGCTTGTTTCAGCTTGGAAGCCGAACTCTGGGGCATGGCTTCACTACTACCAACAGTGCCAGCTGCAGCTGGTGCTTGGAAGGAGGTTTCATTCGACGACGAGGAGGAGACGTCCGTATCCCTGTGGTTGTTGTTGTTGTTGTTGTTGCTGCTGCTGCTCATGGTTCACCACCCTTCGTAGTTTTTGAGAAATGTCGTCATTCGCCTTTTCAGGACTGAGTCACGTCCTTCCGGGACTTGTCGAACCGATTCCGTTAAATGCGACCTCCATTTGAGGAAACTGGGAGGACTCGCAAGAGTAAGCCTTACTTAGGAACACGCGACCGGAAGATCTTGTTGAGGGACTCGCGAGAGTTTCAGCCGTGCGGACGATGACGTGTCACGGGATAGGGAAGAATGAAGAATCTTGTATGGAAGAGCAGAAGAAAATGACGATGGCAACAAAGACAAAAAGGAAAGCTCGCTGCGCAAGAAACCAAAGCTACGGCACACAATGTCAAGGTCATCAAGCATCCAAGAACAAGCTCATCTCTCCGAACTCACTTTTGCAAACGAGGATAACACTCTGGAACCGCAATGGAGACCCTGCGGAAGACCGTCGTCCTTGTTGGGATCGCGTTTTGACCATGCGTCCGTTGTCGTGCAACAAATCATCGTTGTTCTTGGCGGCAATCGACCTGATGATGGTACAACGGCCTCGGTCATTTTGTGGAACATGGAAACGAACGTGGGACAAGAAGGTTCGCGAATGAACGAAGAACGATGTAGTCCGGGAGCCGTCGTTTGCAACGGAAGCGTGTACGCAATTGGTGGATACAACCATTCCCAGCATTACTACTCGCGACTGGATAGCATAGAGCGGATCCACATTGAGGATTTAATTCCACGACCATCAATCGATCAACCACAAAAACCTTGGACCACGTTACCGTGTCGACTGTCGACGGCTCGTTCGGCCTGTGCGGTAACGGCTGTGCACGATCGTTTTCTGGTGGTGGTGGGTGGGGAGCACAAGGGAATGCCTGTATCCTTGGTCGAAATTATTGACACCACAACAGCAACAGGTCCAGTTTCGTGTGTCGTTTCGGGACCCTCCTTACCGCATCCTCGACGCAGCTGTGGAATTGCAGCGATTGGTAATCGCATCCATGTCGTTGGAGGATGCAATGGGTTTTTGGGAGGCAGTGCTTTTGTGTTCTGTAGCACGGTCGACTACATGGATATCAATCGTCCGATCCATGGCCAAAATGCAACAAGTTGCTTTCCATCTTCTTGGAAGACACACCTTGACCTGACACTTCCCAACCCTGGATGTGCCTTTGCGACTACCAAAGTGGGATCCTGTCTGGTTGTGGCTCGAGGACGCGACAGGGCTATTGTGGTTATGGATACCAAGAACAATACTGTGTGGAGGCTCCCTTTTTTGACACGAATGCGTCAAGGGTGTAGTATTGTTACTGTTTCCAGGGGAATTGTGGTGGTGGGAGGCAGTGGGGCCGCAGGAGAAGACTTTTTGGAATTCCTTCCACTGATGGACCGGCACTCGACAATCTTCCGACGGTTGGTATCTCTCTCCATGGTTCAAATCCAATCACTGCGGCCAAGGATTGTGACCAATAAGTGAACAGTGAACATACACAGAGTCAGTTTCATTATATAGAACTGTGAAGCCACTCGCGGCGGGAGGTGGACAGACGTCGAAGAAGTGTTCGATGTACGACCAATCCAGCTCAGAAGCCCCCGCAACCTCCGCAGAGCGCAGAGCGCAGAGCGCAGAGATGGCAAACGCAAATTTGTTACGCGAAGCAAAAACTTGCTACGGGCCACTTTTGTTGAAGACACAACTCCAGATCAGTTTCGTTGTCTCATAATACAAGTGGACCCAAACGACAAAATCAATAGTCAACAAAGACCATGTTCACCCACCAGTTCCTTACTACTATTGCTTTTATTCTGGTTCTATCCTTGCCTTCAGCCCATGGACTTTTGAAAGGATCCAGTACGAATACCAAGACGAAAAGTATCGAAAGACAAGGTCGGAACCTTGTGCAACAGACAGGCAGTACCTGCGATACCGACACAAAGGTCAAAGCCATTGGGCAAGATGACTGCGGGATTTTCTTGAGCAGTGCCAATGGTTATGATGACTCTCTTGTTATACTTAAGGAGGATATGGCATGCCCTACTCGAGAGGTTTCTGACCATGCGATTCGTATTACGGCTTCACGAGTTACGTTGGATTGCCAAGGTCACAAAATTGAAGAAAATGGACGTCAGTTTGGGTTTGGTCTTATTCTAGAGGGCGACAATATTGTTGTGCAAAACTGTGAAATTTCCGGTTTTTCTGATGGAATCCTTGTGTTCCTTGTGCAGTCCTTGAACAGTATTGTACTACAGAATGTGCAGTCGATCAACAACAGTATTAATGGTCTCCTGATGGATGAGAGAGGGGGTATTTTATCGTCTCTCACAATTCTTTCATCAAACTTTGACAACAATGGCAGCAAGGGCATGGACTGGGAAGACGGATCGAATCTTCTATCAAATTTGTTTCTTTTGAATGTCACTGCCAATAACAATGCAAGATTTGGGTTCTTTCTTAGAAGCACAATCATTTCCACGGCAAAATTTGTGGATGTGGAGGCCAGCAATAATGGGTTTGACGGCATAACTGTCTTTGGCGATTCCAGTATGAAGCTGGTTCTACACAACAACACGTACTGTGGAAATGGCCAGCTCGGGTTCTCTGGCAATGATGACGACATCGGAAATACTTTTATCGGCAGCTTCACCCACCAGGCAATCACGTGCTCCAAGGATGACGGCAA
Source organism: Epithemia pelagica (assembly GCA_946965045.2). Classification (NCBI taxonomy): domain Eukaryota; phylum Bacillariophyta; class Bacillariophyceae; order Surirellales; family Surirellaceae; genus Epithemia; species Epithemia pelagica. The sequence continues at coordinate 319,562 of OX337238.1, read as the reverse complement.
GGGCATTTGTGACTGCCAGTGCTAAAATACTTCAAGATCGAATACCCCACGTATCCAATTGATGAAAATTCTTTGTTTTACACATGCACTTTTTCTAGAGATCGCCAATGCCGAAGTGGCACTAGACGCCATTGCTCTTCTATACCATCTCTTATTTTTGAGAAATAACTTCCACAAGGCAGAACCGACCATGTAAGTGTCTGTTGTTGCGTTGTTGCTTCGTTTCGTCGTTCGTTCCTTTGTCGAGAAGGTTTTTTGTCTCCTGAGGCATGGCGATCGAGGTAGTACAGGGTTGTGAAACTTCCAATCGTTCCACTCACTGCAACTCTGGTAGTGTCAGGAAAACGAGCATTCCGCTACGCAATACGTGCTGCATAAAACATGCTGAGAGTTCTGGTGCGTCGCGGTAGTACTCATTGTCGGTTGTGTTGAACGACGATAAGTCTGCCCCTACTCGTGTCCATCGGAGCCGGGTGTTTCCGAATAAAAGGCTCCCAGTACAAAATGTTTGGGCTCCTGGCTGCCTACGTGGTGCATTGTTAGTGCACCCATACCAGAGGTAGAGGACACATGGCAAACATTAGAGTCAGTTCTTCGTGCACCAGCATCATTCAGATGAAATGCCCTGGGACCATCCATATTGGTACGTCTTTTCCGCCGTTTTCGCACTGATCCATAGCGTGTATTTCCCGGTATTAGCAGCCATCCTGACAGCTTACTGCGAGTAGCGCCACGAATACTTTTCATTCTTTTGGGGACAGGCACTCCCATCTAGATCTGTATAATAAGTGATGGGTTCGTGTCATCGTTCTGCGACAGAATCATCGCCTCAAAGTTTGGACAAGTGTCCTGCGTTTCCACGGACGGATCAATGGCAACGAGGGGTTGCTCGGTGCTGCAGGGGAGCCTCGTATTTTGGTCTGGAGTGACGCCATTTGAACAATCACGAATTTCCGTTGTTGCATTTTGGTTGTGACATCATCACTCATCACACGCTTGTCGATCGCCACCATGCTTTTCATGTACAGCTTGCTTTAGTTTGCAAGCCGAAATCTTGCGGATGGCTTCCTAAATAGCATCAGCTGCTTACGAGGCGGGTGCATTTGCTCGTGTCGTCATGGTTGTCTCAACATGGTGTGGGAATCATTCGTAGAATCGGTCTTTGCAAAAAAATGACAGTGAGTCACCTCTTTTGACTCGCGAGTCGGGCGAGAGATCTAAAGAATGAGAAAATGAGCACGACTGGAAGATCGTGTGGGGGGACTCGCGGGATTTTCAGCGGATCCAAATGGACAAGGATTTGGGATGTTCAACCTTCAACCACCAAGCAAGTACTGTGAACAACACGAGGTGAAACGTTTGGGACACATGAACGTGCCCTCTGTTGACCGCTTGATCCACATGTGCGGAAACTATACGGTACACGATGGCTTTCTTGTGGTGGTTGGTGGCGAGCATACCAAAATCCTCGGTAGAAACAATCAGCACAGCAGCAGCAACAACGTCCTCGACGCAGCAGTGGAATTGCACTGATTGGTAATACCATTTATGTCGTTTGTGGAGGAAATGATATAGTTCTTCATAAAGTGATCGATTGCATGGAAATGGGTAATCCGATTGGGGGCCAAAATGCAACGAGTTGCTTCCCATCTTTCTGGAAGACGTTCAGTGACCTGACTCCTCCCAACCCTTCATTTACCTTTGCTGTTACCAAAGTGTCCTGATACTGTGTGGAGGCTTCTTTCTATGACAAGAAGGCGTCAAGGTCGCATTATCCTTACCGTTTCCAGGCCAGTTGTGGTGGTGGGGCAACAGGAGAAGATTTGTTTTGGAATTCCTTTCATTGGTGGACCGGCACTCGACAACCTTTCGACGGCTGTTATTTCTCTCCATGGTTCAAATCCAAACTTGATACCAAGGATTGCAACCAAGTGCTGTGGCCCAAACATCAACTCTCAACCGCAACCAACGCCGGGAGGTGGACAGACCTTTATCAAGTGTTGGATGTGCGACCAATCCAGATCAGTCGCAACTCGCAACCTATCTTATAATACGCAGACCGACTCGCTACACGCTACGGATCAACTTTTCAACTCCAGATCAGCTTCGTTCTGTCTCATAATACCATCGGACCCAAAACAAAAAACCAATAGTCTACAAAGACCATGTTCACACACAAGTTCCTCAGCCTTGTCGCTGGTATTTTGGCTCTGTCCTTCTCTTCAACCCATGGACTTTTGAAAGGATCCATCAGTGCAACTACAAAGACAAGCATCGACGCACAAGGTCGAAACCTAGTGCAACAGACAGTCGGATCCTGCGAAACCGGCACAACCGCCAAAGCCATTGGACAAAATGACTGCGGAATTGAGCTGAGTAGTGCCAACGGTTATGATGACTCTCTCGTCATACTTAATGAGGATATGATATGTTCTACTGTGGATGATACTGAGAGTGCGATTATCATTACCGCTTCACGAATTACGTTGGATTGTCAGGGCCACAAGCTAGAAGATATTGGGAATGGCAGTGGGTTTGGTCTTGTTCTATTGGGCGACGATATTATTGTACAAAACTGCGAAATTTCAAGTTTTGAAAATGGGATATTCTTGGAAGCCTCGGGCAGCATTATGTTACAGAATGTGAACTCGAACAACAACTCGGGTGATGGTCTCCAGATGGATGACGGGACTATTGCATCGTCTCTTACAATTCTTTCCTCACACTTTGACAATAATGGCGACGAAGGTATCGAATTACGATCCAGTCAATTGTCAAAATTGTTTCTTTCGGAAGTCACTGCGAATAACAATAACGGCCAGGGGATTCAGCTAATGGATCCTTCCACGGCGAAATTGGTGGATGTAGAGGCCAGCAACAACGGTGACGAAGGTTTTGCTGTTTTTGAAGGCCTTCCCAATACGAAGCTGGTTTTGCATGACTGCACATTCTGTGGAAACGGCTCGTCGTTCTTTGGAGGTGCCCCCAAAGACATTATAAGTTTTACAAAAGGCTTTGGTGATAGTGATTTTTCAGGGATTGACAGCTTTACCCACCAAGCAATTACCTGCGACGAGGATGACGGCAACGGTATTTGTGATTGTAAGTGTCGAAACAGGGTCAAAACCATTGGGCAAGACGACTGCGGGATTGAGTTGAGCAGTGCCAATGATTATGATGACTCGCTCGTTATACTTACTGAGGATATGATATGTTCTACTGTGGATGATACTGAGAGTGCGATTATCATTACCGCTTCACGAATTACGTTGGATTGTCAGGGCCACAAGCTAGAAGATATTGGAAATGGCGATGGGGTTGGTCTTGTTCTATCAGGCGACACTATTTTTGTACGAAACTGTGAATTTTCGAGTTTCGGAACTGGAATCTTCTTAGAATCCTCGGGCAGAATGATGTTGCAGAATGTGAACTCGAACAACAACGCGGGTGATGGTCTTGAGATAGACAGCAGTGCTATTGTATCGTCTCTTACAATTTTTTTTTCAAACTTTGACAACAATGGTAGAGCTGGCATGCGCTTGAGTGAACCAACAATGCTTTTATCAAAATTGTCTCATGGCGAATAACAATGACGACACGGGGTTTGTCTTAAGAGAGGTTTCCATGGCAAAATTTGTGGATGTCGAAGCCAGGAACAACTCAGAAGGAGGTCTTCTTGTTTTTCCCAGCGGGACAAATAAGAAATTGACACTCCATAGCTCCACATTCTGTCAAAACGGCGCGTCCTTCTTTGGAGGAGACATCCAGGACATTGCAAGTGTTTCACGACAGATTCCTGATTTTGAATTTGACGGTAGTTTCCGCTTCATTCACCAGGCAATTACCTGCGACGACGATGGCGGCAACGGCATTTGTGACTGTCAGTGCTAAAATCCTCGAAGATCAAACACCCCAAGTGTCTAGATGACGAGAATTCGATTGACAGCAAGGTATATTTTTATTTTACACATGAGAAAATGAACCTCCTCAAAAACACCAGTACTGAAGTGTTACTAGCTCTAGACGCGGTTGCTCCTCTACACCTTATCAAGGAACCCTCTTATTTTTCGAGAAAGAATTTCCGCCACGCAGAACCGACCATTTCTGTCTCTGTTGTTGGGTTGTTGCTTCGATCGTTCCCTTGTCGAGAATTCTCCTGAGGCGTTGACAGCAGTAGGGTCGCTCGCTATCCACTTTCGATATAGCACGACTCGCTGGTTGGCCGCAAACATACTCATTCTCAGTCGTGTTGCACGACGACAGGTGTGCCGATTTCGCTGTCTTTCAGAGTCTGGTGTTTTGGAAGGAAAGGCTCTGCCAACCGAGTCGGCTCACGGATGCCTTAGTGGTTTCGTGTTTGTGGACGCTGACCAGAGGTGGACGACGCTGTTTTTTTCTTTTTGGGTACATTTTGGCTGTACCACACTGATATCGCCTTTGTGGTAACATTCTCCAGAGGAATTGACATGAAAGGTCCCCCAGGATCATCCTGAATGGTACGTCTTTTTAGCCAGAACTGGACACGTGTTGGTGATGATCTCTAGCATGTAGTTTCAAGAAGTACCTAGTTGGAGTCATGGTGACTGCGAGCTAATAATAGCGTCGCTCAAACTTTTCATTCAGTTCGGTATATCCACTTCCATCTTGATCCTTGGGTGGTCGCCATGTGTCATCGTTCGGCAAAGACATCTTTGTGTCCGATTGGAGACGCCGAGGGGCATTAGCCATTTTCAACGACGACGATTCATGCCATGATACGAATGGCACGTGGTTCGGAGCTGCGGCAGAGCCTTGAGAAGTTGCACAAAATCCAATGTAGAGCCTTGAGAAGTTGCACAAAATCCAATGTACCACCAGTGTGGGGACCTTTTCTAGTGTCTTGTCGTCGTGGTGGTGCTTGTGGTCCCAGTTGGATGCGTTGCTTCATGGGTGGTGGGGGATGATATGGCAGCGTGGTGGTTGTCGTGACCGTTGCTGCTGCTGATGGTAGTACAAGAGTCTCGTCCGCAACAATAGTAGCAACAGCAGGAGGAGCAGTAGTAGTACTACTAGGCGCTCTCGTCGTGGGTTTGGAAATGGCGGCTGGAGGCACGAATCCATCCGAATCCAACTGGTTGTTGTTGTCTTCGTGGACGCGCGGAGGAGGAGGAGGAGGAGGAGGAGGAGGAGGAGGAGGAGGAGGAGGAGGAGGAGGAGGACACGTATTGGATGAAAAAGAGTCGTTGCTGCTTGGTTTGACAGTTTCTGGTACCTGTTCCGGCTTTTGTTGCTGTTGTTGTTGTTCTCGCAACAATTGGCCATGGCGTTGCGGAGCGACAAAAAATAGAAGTTTGAGGGTTTCCTGAATTTCATCCTTCGTTGGTTTTGGGTCTGGTTCAACTCTTGTTGTACCAATTGTACTTGATTGTGGACAAAAATACCTCTTCTTCGTCGTCGTCATGATTCGAGTCACCACTTGCTTGTTGTTGGTGCTGTTGCTGAACAGCCGCAGATTCTCGTTGCCAGCGTTGGATTTGGGACTACAATTGTTGGAGTTGCGTTTGCAATTGCTTGTATTTGGCCACTAACGAATCTTCCGTCTCAACAGAACCGTCAGGAAGGATTGGTTTGTGATTGTTGCGTGGAAGATGGATTCCAACGATTGGTTTGATCTTCGACTTCATCGTCGTCGTCATAGTCATGGTAGCTGCCGTTGCGCGATTTGGCGGCCGCTGGATACAGTGATTGGTACAATTTCTGGGCCTTGATCTCCAGCGACGCTTGCAATTGGGTTTGTCGTTGTTGCAAGCGTTGCAATTGGTCTTCTTGTCCCTGGGACAAACCACGTCCCGTTTTGCGTTGAAACCGATCGTGTTCCAATTTGGCTTGTTGGAGTTTTGCCATTGGACTCGAATGGTGTCCCATTCCTTTTTGCAGTGGTTGGGAATTTGGTCTTCTTCTTTTGGTGGAGATGATGATGGCATCATGGATTCCAACCACGAGTGCCAGTCGAATGGTGGGTTGGATTCGTGGAATGGTTCGTCGTCCATTCGATCCATTCCCCACAAGACTGAATCGTCCTTTTTGTTGTTCTCTCCGTCTTGTTGTTGTTCTGTTTTGCCCTTTGGATCGGTGTCCTTCTCTAGAGATTGGTGGCCTGTCCGCCCAAGGGCAGGTGCTGCTGGTCGTTTCGCATTCATCTTGGTTGTGCCTCGTTCATAGTCGGCCGGTCCTTCCAAACAAAACTTGCGCGTCGAGGCTCCAAATTGCAAGACATCAAATGGATCGAGCTTCACACCTCGACTTCCCACGGTCGTATAGTTTTCGTTGTTAACTTCGGCATGTCGTGCCGCGGCTGGCAGCGGTCGTCGATTGACGGTCGTGCCATGGGTTGATTGCAAATCCAACAATCCGGGTGTACCGATTTGGCCATCAAAGACAGTGCGGGCATACTGTCGCGAACACGACTCGTGCCGTCCGTCCCAAACCTGTACACGCACGATGACTAAAGTGGTGGGTTGCCACCACAACACCCTCCTTGACTTGCAACAAGTTCCATTCGGGCGTTGTGGTCGTTGTTGTGGCCGTTGTCGTCGTTGTTTGGTCCTTGTCATTCTCATCCTTATGTGGCTGCTGTCGATTGTCACCACACAGCCGCAGCGTGTTGGGAGATGCTGGCCACAAGGGAGGTTTGTAGAGCAAAAGGACTTTGGCTCTGTCGTCGTCGCCATTGTGGCCACCACACCTGGTAAATCAACCACCTCGATACAAGCCTTCCAAGACTCCAGTTCCCAGAAATGCGAGCCAGCTTTTTTCACTTGCGAGATGGCACGACCGGAAGATCGTGTGGGGGGACTCGCGGGAGTTTCCGCAGATCCAACGGCAGGATTTGATTCAACCACCAACAACTGCGGACAACAAGGCGGAACTTTGGGCCACGTTAAAGTGTCCTCTGTCGACAGCTTGATCCACATGTGGGGTAAGTGCGGTACACGATGGCTTTCTTGTGGTGGTTGGTGAGGAGCATATTTCTATACCATTGTCCTCGGTAGAAATTATCAACCCTCGACGCACCTATGGAATTGCAATGATTGGTCGTCGGCTTCATGCCCTTGGTGAAGGATATGGTCTGATTTTTCCTACCACGGTCGACTACATGGGGATCGGTCATCCGATACATGACCAAAATAAGCGACGAGTTTCTTTTCATCTTCGTGGAAGACGCACAGTGACCTGACACTTCGCTATCCTTCATTTCTCTTTGCTCCTGTCGGGTTGTGGAACTCGAAAATCTATCGACGGCTTTTATCGCTCTCCATGGTTGAACTCCAAACACTGCCGTAATGATTGCAAAAAAGTGAGCATTATTCACTGTTGTGGCCCAAAGACAGTCCTCTCATGAATCGGGTTGTTTCTTTTGAAGCCCCCCTCCGTGAGTCGGACAGACCTCGCAAAAGTTTTGGATCTGCGACCAGAAAGAATCCTGCTCAGAAGCCCCCCGTTACGCCCCACAAAGCGACTCCCTATTACAGCGCATATCCGTAGCAAACAACTTGTTACGTGTAAACTTGGTTCTCTGTTGTGGTCACAAAATACAGTCAGACGGAAAAGTCTATGCTCACATACAAGTTCCTTACCTCCTCTGCTATTGCGGCTCTGTCCTTGCCCTCTACCTATGGACTTTTGAAAAGATCCATCAGTAAAAGTGACAAGACAAGAAGCGAAGAACAGGGTCGAAACCTAGTGCAACAGACAGCCGGTTCCTGCGATACAGACACAACGGTCAAAGCCATTGGACAAGATGACTGCGGAATTGAGCTGAGCAGTGCCAATGAATATGATGACTCGCTCGTTATACTTAATGAGGATATGATATGTTCTACTGAGGATGATACTGAGAGTGCAATTATTATTACCGCATCACGGATTACGTTGGACTGTAAAGGCCACAAGCTAGAAGATATTGGGAATGGCGGTGGGTTTGGTCTTGTTCTATTGGGCGACGATATTATTGTACGAAACTGTGAAATTTCGAGTTTCGGAACTGGAATGTTCTTGGAATCCTCGGGCAGATTTATGTTACAGAATGTGAACTCGAACAACAACTCGGGTGATGGTCTCAAGATGGATGGCGGTGATGCATTTGTGAACTTCGTCAACACCGTCTTTAATTGTCTCGACCCAGACAGCGGTGATATTTTATCGTCCCTCAACATTCTTTCTTCAAACTTTGACAACAATGGCAGAGCTGGCATGCGCTTGAGTGAACCAACAATGCTTTTATCAAAATTGTCTCTTGTGAATGTCACTGCGAAAAGCAATAACGACAATGGGTTTGTGTTAAGAGAGGTTTCCATGGCACACTTTGTGGATGTCGAAGCCAGGAACAACGCGGACGGAGGTGTTATTATTCTTCCCAGCCAGACAAATAAGAAATTGACACTCCATAGCTCCACATTCTGTCGAAACGGCGCGTCCTTCTTTGGAGCAGACATTCTGGACCTTGCAAGTATTGCACCGCAGATTCCTGATTTTGAATTTGACGGTAGTTTCAGCTTCATTCACCAGGCAATTACCTGCGACGACGATGGCGGCAACCGCATTTGTGACTGTCAGTGCTAAAATCCTCGAAGATCAAACACCCCAAGTGTCTAGATGACGATAATTCGAATGATAGCAAGGTACAGTTTTATTTTACACATGAAAAAATGAAAGTATCAGTACTGAAGTGGTACTAGCTCAAGACGCCCTTGCTCTTCTATACCTTATCAAGGCGCCCTCTTTTTTTTTGAGAAACAATTTCCGCCACGCAGAACCTGCTATTTTGGTCTCTGTTCATGGGTTGTTGCTTCGTTCTTTCCCTTGTCGAGAATTCTCCTGAGGCGGTGACAGCAGTAGGGTCGCTCGCCATCCACATTCGATATAGTAATGGGTTGTGCAGCTTCGCGACTCTTTGTTTGGCCGTGGCAGTACTCATTCTGAGTCGTGTTGCACGACGACAGTTGTGCCGATTTCGTTGTCTTGCAGAGTCTGGTGTTTTGGAAGGAAAGGCTAGTCGGCTCACGGCTGCCTCTGTGGTTTCGTGTTTGTGGACGCAGACCAGAGGTGGACGAAGCTGGTTTTTTCTTCGCTGTACTTTTTGACTGTACCACAATGATATCCCCCTTGTGATTGCATTCTCCAGAGGATTTGAGACATGAAAGGTCCCCCCAGGATCATCCTCTATGGTACGTCTTTTCAGCCAGAACGTTACAGGTGTTGACATTGATCCATCATGGCGTGTAATTTCAGCACTAGTTGGAGTCAAAAGCTGCTAATAGCGTCCCGCAAACTTTTCATTCAGTTTGGTATATCCACTTCCATCTTGATCCTTGGGTGGTCGCCATGTGTCGTCGTTCTCCTGCAAAAAAATCATTGTGTTCGATTGGGGACGAGGGTCTTGCGTGTTCAACGACGACGATTCGCGCGAGGATTTCGGAGCTGCGGCGGAACCTTCAACTGTGCTTGTCTGGAACGCTGCTTGCACAAAATCCAATGTACCACCAGTGTGGGGGCCTTTTCTTGTGTCTTGTCGTGGCGGTGGTGGTGGTGCTTGTGGTCCCAGTTGGATGCGTTGCTTCTTGGGTGGTGGCAGTGGCAGCGTGGTGATTGACGTGGCCGTCCCTGCTGCTGCTGCTGGTGGTGGTAGTACAAGAGTCTGGTCCGCAACAGTAGCAGCAGTAGTAGTGGTAGTACTCGGCGCTCTCATTGTCGTGGGTCTGGGAATGGCGGATGGAACCACGAATCCATCCGAATCCAACTGGTTGTTGTTGCGTTCGTCGACACGCAGAGGAGGAGGAGGACGCGCATGGGATGAAAAAGAGTCGTTGCTGCTTGATTCGACGTTTGTTTGCCGTGGTTGCTGTTGTTGTTGTTGTTGTTCTCGCAACAGTTGGGCATGACGTTGGGGAGCGACAATCAACAAGAGTTTGAGGGTTTCCTCAAGTTGCTGATTCGTGTCTTGGACTTGGGTTCGGGCCCGGTCCAACTCTTGTTGTACCAAGTGTACTTGATTTTGAACAAAAAAGGCCTCTTCGTCGTCGTTCTTCGACTCGCTTGTTTGTTGCTGTTGTTTTTGTTGGAGCGCTGCCGATTCACGTTGCCAGCGTTGAATTCGAGACTGCAATTGTTGGAGTTGCGTTTGCAATTCCGAGTATTTGACCACTAACGAGCCTTCGGTTTCGGCCTCATCCTTGTGTTCTGGTTGCGTGGATGATGCGAGGTTCCGACGACTACGATGTCGATTGGTTCGATCCTCGACTTCCTCATCATCGACATAGTCATGGTAGCTGCTGTGTGATTTGGCGGAGGGATGCAGGGTTTGATACAATTTTTGGGCTTTTTGCTCCAGAGACGCTTGCAATTGAGTTTGTCGTTGTTGCAAGCGTTGCAATTGTTCTTCTTGTCCTTGGGACAAACCACTGCCCGATTTGCGCTGAATGCGAGAGTGTTCCAATTTGGCTTGTTGGAGTTTTTGCCATTGGACTCGAATGGTGTCCCATTCCTTTTTGCAGTGGTTGAGAATTTCTTCTTCTTTTTGTCGAGATGACATGATGGATTCCAACCACGAGTGCCAGTCGAAAGGTGGGTGAGAGTCGTCGAATAGCTCGTCGTCGTCCATGCGATCCATTCCCCACAAGACTGAATCGTCCTTTTTGTTCTCTCGGTCTTGTGGTTGTTCTGTTTTGCTCAACCTCTTTGGATCGTTGTCCTTCTCTAGAGTTTGGCGGTCCGTTTGTCTAAGAGTGACTGATTTTTGTTTCGTCGTATTGGTGCCTCGTTCATAGTCGGCCGGTCCTTCCAAACAAAACTTGCGCGTCGAGGCTCCAAATTGCAAGACATCAAAGGGATAGAGAATTACGCCGCGACTTCCCGTTTTATCGTCCGTTGTATAAATTTCGGCATGTCGTGCCGCGGCTGGCAGCGGTCGTCGATTGACGGTCGTGCCATGGGTCGAGTGCAAATCCAACAACCACGGTGTGCCCGTTTGGCCATCAAAGGCAATGCGGGCGTGTTGTCGCGAACACGACTCGTGCTGCAACACAATATCCACTTGATCCACCGCGCGTCCCAAGACGGTACAGGCTTGATGACTCAAGTTATGGGTCGCCACCACGACACCCTCCTTGACTTGCAACAACTTCCATTCGGGCGCCGTTGTCGTTGATGGATCGTCCTTGTCCTTGTCATTCTTTTGCGGCGGCTGCCGATTGCCACCACGCAGCCGCAGCGTATTGGGAGCGGCCGCCCACACGGGAGGCTTGTAGAACAAGGACTTTTGCTCCGTCGGCGCCGCCATTGTGATCACACCCACACCCACGGACTTTGCAATCGTCGTCGGCAAATCTGTTGCCAAAAACTGTATGTGTCCTTTTTCTACTCCGCTAGCTTATAAACTTTTTAAGCCCTAGAACCCTTCCAAAGCTCCAACCAGTACTCCATCTCCATTTGGGTCGCTGAAACGTCGCTTTAAAACCCTTGGGTCGCGCGTACCACGGCGTGCCGCACCGCCGACGACGACAACGCAACAAACACAATCCAAAAGAGACAGTCCACAGAGTCCAGGCACAAGAAAGGACAACACGACCACAAGAACCCAAAACACAGGCATCGAGTAAATTCAGAGAGAATAGACAAACCATGAGTTGGAACAAGGACGACGAGCCTGCAGGATCAACGATGGTGATCCAAACCACAATGGGAAGCCGAACTCTTCTCGGATGGCCGACCGATACCTTTGCCATGGACTGGTGCTTGCCCGAACAGCAACCACCGACCGGCAACACCACGACCACCTCACAACAGCAACAACCACCACCGAGGGTTCATACCGTCTTGGTGTTTGTTCCAGGCAATCCTGGATTGATTGAATGGTATGTGCCCTTTTTTCGTCAATTGCTCACGGCCTTGGGACCCGGCCATGCCTGTCGAGGGGCGGCCAATGCGGCTCATTCCTTGGATCCCCACAAGGCACAAGTGTTAGGGGCCGATACCACCGACCACAAGAATCCCTCCATTCCCTGGACCGTCGATGGCCAGTCCTTACACAAGTGTGCCTTTGTCGATGCCATTTTGGACGAATTCGAGGAGTCGTCGTCGTTGTCGTCGAATCGTCCTGGTGGTGGTCGAAACACCGATCGGATTCAACTCATTTTTGTCAGTCACTCAATTGGATGTCACTTTACGCAACGCTTGTGTACGTGGCGTCGCGACATTTTGGAACGCACAATCTTGTTTTTGTTCTTGACCCCCTTTGTTCGCATGAAACCGCCACCGGGCACAGTCAAGTCGGGGCTGTTGCACTGGGCCGGTGGTCATCCCGAAACGACGATTCAAGTCGCCCAATCCATTTTGCGACAAGCCTTTTCCGGAATGACGGCGGACCACAAACCCTCGAATGCCACTACCACCAACAGCAACGATCGTGAGGACAATAGCAGCAGCACGACGACAAGTCCAAGAACGACGTGGTCCACGTGGAAGACCAATGTCTGGTGGGCCCTGCACAATGCCCTCTTGTCACGCGCCTTTACCGACGAGGAGGGACGTGACATTTTGCTGCGTCTCTTGAGCATTCCATCCTTTCCGCGCAACTTTTTTACCTTGGGATGTGAAGAAATTCGACAAGTTCCCGAACTGTTCGATGTGTGTGCCTTGCGATATCTGTCTCGTCAGTGTCCCATTGCTCTCTTGTTTGCCAGCCAGGACGTTTGGTCTCCGGAATTTCATATCCAAGACTTGGAGCAACTCTTGCAACAAGAACCACAACGGTATGCCCATGAGATTTCCGTGACGTATCGTCCCGAATTGCAACATGACTTTGTCAGTGCCGGATCCGAACAAGTGCCCATTGTCGTCCAGTTTTGTTTGGAACGCATTCAACAAGCCGCACAAATCGCACAACAACTCCAACAAGAAGGACAACAACAACCACAATCACTGCCACCAGTGACACTGCCCGTTCCACGCGCCCGGCTCTAACACGAACACATACTACTACCATTCTTGCCCCATGCCAGGCGATTATTTTGGGATTGGATGGCACGGACGGTCCGCTAATCGGAGCTTTATCCCATTGGTTGGTCCACAACATGCGCGCGAGAATGGGGACAATGCCTTTTTCATTACGACAGCCGAAGAAACGACCGTCGTTGGGTTGTCCACATGGCTGTTGGGAAAAGAAGGAAAGCCTGGTGTTTTTGACGGGTTTAGTCTTGACGGATTCCTGTACAACGACAACAACAACGACGCTCCATTGGGATGTGGCTCGGTTCGGAAGAGGGTTGGGAACGAACGACGAAACGAAGCAACAACCGAGACTGAAATGGACGGTGGAAGTTCTTTCTCTCAAAAAAAGAAAAGGTATAGAAAAGAGCGATGGCGTCTAGAACCACTTCAGTACTGGTGGTTTTGAGTAGGTTCATTACATCTCATGTCTATGTCTACAACAGAAATCGATCATGCCGTCACTCGAATTCTCATCCATTGCATAGTTGGGGTGTTTGGTCTTGGAGTATTTTAGCACTGGCAGTCACAAATCTCGTTGTCGCCGTCTTTGGAGCAGGTGATTGCATGGTGCATGAAGCTGCCAATATCCAAATTCGCGATGCCAATGTCCCTGTTTTCAGAGAACCTGCTCTGACCGGCGTTTCCGCAGTACGTGTTGTTATGGAGAACCAGCTTTGTATTGGAATTGCTAAATGCATCAATGCCTTCGTACTGGTTGTTGCTGGCCTCCACATCCACAAATTTCGCCGTGGAAATGGTCTCTCGAAACACGAACCCATCAATAAAATTGTTATTTGCAGTGACATTAAAAACAAACAAGTTTGATACAAATGCAAAAAATACAATCCCACGGAAATTGTTGTCGAACTTTGAAGAAAGGATTGTAAGCGACGATATGGAATTTTCGTCTTCATTGGAGCGACTCTTGAGACCATCTCGAAAGTTGTTGTTCGAGTTCACATTCTCAAGTACAATACTGTTCGAGGACAGTATGATGATTCCATTATTGAAACCGGAAATATCACAGTTTCGTACGACAATATTGTCGCCCTCTAGAACAAGACCAAACCCAAATAAACGCCCACTTGCTTCTTCAATCTTGTGACCTTGACAGTCCAACGTAATTCGTGAGGCGGTAATAGCAATCGCACTCTCCGTATCATCCTCGGGAGTGCATCTCATATCCTCGTTAAGGATGACACGAGAGTCATCATAACCATTGACACGGCTCAGCTCAATCCCGCAGTCATTTTGTCCAATAGCCTTGACCGTTGTGTCGGTATCGCAGGAACCGAATGTCTGTTCTACTAGGTTTCGACCTTTTGTTTCCATGCTTGTCTCGGTTCTCATATTGGATCCTTTCAAAAGTCCATGGGCTGAAGACAAGGACAGAGCCAAAATAGGAAAGGCAGTGCCAAGGAACTTGTTTGTGAACATGTTCTTTGTTGACTTTTGGTTTGGGTTTTGGGTCGGTTTGCCCCAATTTGAGAAGAATCTGTGCTCGCGTAGCAAACACTTATTGATTTTGCTACGTGTGGCCAGTCGCCAGTCGCATAGGAGCAAATGGGTTGCGGGCTATTGCGGGGGGGATTCGGAGCAGGGCCGGTCGCACATCCTAATCTTTTGCGACGTCTGCAGACCTCCCGGCAGAGTTGCGCTTTATGATTGAGATTTATAAAACCGTCTTTCGTTCTCAGTAACCCCCTTACCCTTACCCGCATAAACCCACCGCCCTGACAGTCCAGTTTGTTGCATTGGACTGGTGGTCATCCGGAAACGACCATTCAACTGGTCCAAACTTGTCTTGTGTCAAGCCTTTCCAGCACCAGTGGACTAACCCTCGAAAGGGAGTATCTCCAGTGAGGCGTGTATAGAGGGACGGAGTACGTGAGATAGCGACACGCAGCAAAAACGGAAAGGTTGATATTTAGCCAACACGTTTATGAGTTGCTGGTTTCCAACTTTCAATGGATGATATGGCATGTCCAAGAATGCCAAGATTTCAAAGAATAAAAAACCCTAACCTGTTGTGTGACCCAAAGACAGCGGCCCCCGCCGGGAACACTAAGTTTTGCATGTGTGCAATGTGCGACCAGTCCCTCACAGAAGTCCCCGCAATCTAAGCGACTCGCTATCTATTTCAATGCGTAGCAAAATTTGGTACGCATCCTCTCTAGTAGAACAGCGCGTTGCAAATTTTGCTACGGGTCGAGCAGAACCTTTTGTTACGAGTGAACTTTTTGAAGACTTCTTCGTTGTTGGCACAAAATTCATTCGGACCCAAACCAATAGTCAACAAACAACATGTTCACGCACAAGTTTCTTAGTACTGCCGTTGCTTTGGTGTCTCTCTCTTTGCCCTCAGCCCATGGACTTTTGAGAGGATCCAACACGACGAGTACCAACAACAGCATTGAAACAAAAGGTCGAAACCTGGCGGAATCGACGGCCAAAACCATTGGGTTTCGTGACTGCCTGATTGACCTGAGCAGTGCCAATGGTTATGATGACTCTCTTGTAATACTTGAAGAGGATTTGAGATGCCCTACTCCGGAGTTTGACCATGCGATCCGTATTACCGCCTCACGCGTAACGTTGGATTGTCAAGGCCACAAGATTGAAGAAACGCGGTTTCAAAGCGGGTTTGGTCTTGTTCTAGAGGGCGACAATATTGTTGTACGAAACTGTGAAATTTCCGGTTTTGATGATGGAATCCTGGTGCGCTCCTCGAACAGTATTGTACTGCAGAACGTAAAGTCGATCAACAACTTAAGAGATGGTCTTCGGAGGGACTTTGATTTGGATATTGTATCGTCTCTTACAATTCTCTCTTCCAATTTTGACAATAATGGCGCCAATGGCATGTACTTGAGGGAACGAACGAGGGATGTGACAAAATTCCTCGTGGAAACAATGTTTCTTTTTAATGTCACTGCAAATAACAATGAAGAAAACGGGTTTTTCTTGAATCAGTTTTCAACGGCGAAATTCGTGGATGTGGAAGCCCGAAACAATGGGAGAAGAGGTAGAGGTCTTATTACTAACGCCGTGAATCCACGAATGGAGCTGGTGCTCCATAGCTCAACACTCTGTGGAAGCCGCTCTCACGACATTGCAATTTTCAAAAGAGTTTTTGTAAACTTTACCGCTCAGGCCATGACCTGCGACTTGACAAGTCCCCAGAAAGAGGATGGCATTTGTAGCTGTCAGTGCTAAAATACTCTACCAAAGACAAAACACCCCAAGTATCTAGCGAATGTGATGAACAAATCTTTATGCCAGCAAGATGTTTGAGTGTCTTGAGGCGTCAACAGTAGTAGGGTCGCGTGTTATCCACCCCCAAAGAAAAAGGATAGGGGTTCAACGGTTCCGATTCACAAACGTCGTGGTATTTGTTCCGGGCAATCCTGGTTTTATCGAATGGTATCCTCCCTTTTTGTGTCAATTTCTAGTAGCCTTGGGACCGGCTAACGCCTTTCGAGGTGCGACCAAGGCGGTCCATTTCTTGGATCCGGACAAGGCGCAAGTTTTGATGACGCCGAACATAAAGGGGGACACCATCACCAATAAAAATCGTGGAGCCAAACAGAATCCCTCCTTGCCCAGGACGGCCAATGGTCAATTCGGGCAAACGTGTGCTTTTTTCAATGTCATTGTACAAGAATTCGAATCGTCAACATTGAATCATGTGGTGGTTGGGAAAACCAACGGCTTCACATTTGATGTTTGTCAGTCATTCGATTGGATGTCACTTTACGCGACGCACGTGTATATGTGGAGTCGCGACAGTTTGGAACGCTCGACCTTTTGTTCTCTCGTTCTGAACCCCCTTTGACCGCATGAAACCGTCACCTTGACAGTCCAGTCTGTTGCACTGATGGGTTGGTGGTCATCCGGTATCCGGTAACCACCATTCAACTGTGGTCTAAGCCGTCATATCTCAAGCCAGTAGAGAGGTTCCGAGTTCCGAGTTCTGAGTTCCGAGTGAGAAAAGTGCGCCGGGTAGCTGACAGAGTATTGTGTACGCGCAAGGCGAACAGAGGGCGCGCGCGCTTTCCACACAAGCGACTCCGCCAAGACCAAAAGACGTGCCAAGAGCCCCATGATGGAAATGGAGAGAGTTGATTCTTCACCATGAGGAACAAACTACCAGTATGGAAATCACCGTGGTGGAGACCCTTCCGGTTCTCCTTGTCCAATGAATGTTTCATTGTGGCTTTGCTTGTGGCCAGCAGCCTCGTTGCGATCCGGAATTGCTACCATTCGCATGTCCTTGTGATGGTTGCCGCCAATGACGACAACAATGGTCCAGTGGTTTCGATCGTCCCCATGGTCCACGAACCATCCAACACTACAAATTCCAAACGACAGCATTCCTTCCCAGATACGTTCCGTGGACCGAATGATTCCTATCTCCAGGGTCGATCCGAATCGTCACAAAGCTCCACATCCTTGGTCCGCTCGGCCCAGAGACAAGGACAAACAAAGAGACGACGACGACGACAACAAATGTTTCCTGCCACCCGTCCCCTGAATCCTATCCTGAACGCCACCACGAAACGTTATTACGTACGTACGTTGTACGACACTATAGTGCTTTCGAAAGAATCCAAACAAAGGTCTCAATTTGTGCTTCCTTTTCGTTTTGTCGCTGCGGCAGTATCTGCATATACCCAAGGTAGGACCATCTATTATCCATTAATTGGAGCGACTGTTGACAATCTAATACTAATGGTTCCATGGGACTATATATATGTACACAGACGGGTGGAATCTCCATGTTGAAAACCTTGCGACACAATGGCGTCCCCTTTCAAGATTTTGGGTTGGGTTTGGATCACCCTCCGAGCCAGTTTCGGAACTGGCAACAGGACTATCCACGCAAACAACTCTTTGCCACGGAAGGACTCTTTTTCAATCAACTGCTCATGGATGAGGTACCACCATCCTTTACCATGGTTCGAGAACCAACGGCCCATGTCATTTCGCAATTCTTTCATTGCCAAATTCAACGTCGACCCAACAGTGAACAAATGCCTGAAACCTTGCTCGAGTGGTTGATGGAATGGAAAACCCTTTTATTATCACTGGAGCAACAAGAGCCTTTCCACAGTCATGCGGTCCTGAATCCAGTTCAGGATCCCTATCTTCGATGGAGGGACGGCAAATTCTCGTGCTATGTGCCCATTAATTTCCAGAGCTGGGTCACGGGAATTGGTTCCTCCTCCGCCAACTCCTCGCAAACAATCAAACAACAACTCGAGGCCAGGTTTCAAGCCATTGGAATCTTGTCCCGGTTTGAAACGAGCAGTTGTGTCTTTTTGACCATCGCTTTGGACCATGTCCCTGCCGTTTGCGATTGTACTCGGGGCCAGCAAAAACAAGAACGACGGGAACTGCCCACGTACGCACATGGCGTCGTACAGCATGGAACGACCTACAATCTCACGCTACAGGAACGCCGCTTGATTCACGAATTGACGGCGGTGGACCAACACTTGTACCAACAGGCCGTGGCGTTGTTTCACAAAAAAGTCGAGACTCTTGAACACAAACATGGTGTCACATTATGTGGGTAATACTAGAATAGTAAGAACCTCCCTGCGATGCCGACACGACGGTCAAAGCCCTTGGGCAAAATGACTGCCTGATTGACCTGAGCAGTGCCAATGGTTATGATGACTCACTTGTCATACTGAAAGACGAGATGAGATGCCCTACTGAGAAACGTAGTGACGGTGCGATTACGATTTCCGCCTCACGCATAACGTTGGATTGTCCAGGTCACAAAATTGAAGAAAGTGCAAGTCAAGTTGTGGGTATGGTCTGGCACTAACGGGCGACAATGAAACTGTACGAAATTTCCGGTTTCGATTTTGGAATCCATATGCTGTCTTTTAACAGTGTACTTGAGAATGTGAACTCGAACAACAACTATTGCAATGGTCTTGAGGCGTACGGCCTCTCTCGCGGGGCCATATCGTCTCTTAGAATTCTTTAATGGCTGCCATGGCATTGAAGTGCGGGATGGAATCGTGTCAAACTTGTTTGTTTTTAATGTCACTGCTAATAACAATGACTTTTGGGGGATTCAGTTATTTGAAGATGGCGTTTCCACGGCGAAATTTGTGGATGTGGAGGCTGGCATTGGTGTCTCTGAAGATTCAACTTTGAAGCTGGTTCTCCAAAAAGGTACGTTCTGTGGAAATGCCCCCCCCCCCCCCCCCCCCGCGCGTAATCAATGGAGAGGTTTTCACGTTCGGCGACATTGAAAGTTATATCGGTTTGCACACCAGTGGTGATTTTTCCGGTATCGGCAGCTTCACCCACCAGGCAATCACCTGCACCAAGGATGGCGACCACGGCATTTGTGACTGCGAGTGCTAAAATCACCAAACATCCCACGTGTACCTCTAGTTGATGATGAATAATGCTTTCCTTTTTGTTTCACCGCTTCATGAATTCTACATCATGGATCTAGGTAGAAGGAAGAGGAACATTCCAAAATCGTAGGAGTAGTGCCCTCCAACTCCAGCTATACCGAACTATAGTTTGTGGGGAACCCCGTCGATGTCGATAGTAGTTGTGTGACCGTGCGCGAATATTGTAGCTCGAGTCGGCCTGCGAAGAAAGAATAGGTGAGTGAATGGAGAGGCTTAATACAATCAAGCCATATAGATCGAGCGAGCCACATCTTGCTAGCATTTGGAATTTAGATTTTGGAAATTCGTCTGAGTTCAGTATGAACGGGACGGGTGGGCCGTAAGGCTTGGGGTCTGGGGTGGGAATTTCCAGAAAGACCAGCTGTACCGAAAACGGACGGACACTAGAGTAAAAAGTACAATTGAGCAAACATGGCGGTTGATGGAACGGTTAAATATATATGCCAATGATATAGCAATGGATACTTTAATGGTCGGTCACGGTATGATTTGGAGGTGCACCTCCAACCGCGTAATTTGCGAGTAAGGTCTCACCCTTGACGTATCCATTATATTAATGTACGACTCCCAACCATCGATCTATGACCACTAACCCTCGGTATCAGTGTCCACTGCTTAGCTGTTTTTTGTCAGTGCCACCTTCATAGGTTCCCAAGTGGACACAGACAGAAAATTTCCTTTTTGACGCAAATGGAAATGACTAAATTGCAAATTGGCACGCATACCCAGCTGGAGTTTTCGCAGTTCATGAAACTGACGCATGCCCAGCAAGCGGCCCTGCGTGGATGACGGTTGCAGAATGCGCCATCCAAATTCCAAATCCCCCATAAAATCACACAGAGGCCATCACCCACAATGGCATGGCATGAATTGTCGCCTTTCATGCAGTTGAGGTAAGTTTGAACGTACAAAAATGTCTCCATGACAACAACAGCTCTTGAACTGTCATTCTAACTTCTCCCTCACACTTGTATTCGTTTTTCTCTTCTGATATTCAACATTCGAGAACTCTCTCTCTCTCTCTGTCCACTTCATTGAGAGTGAATGTTTGTGCCTATGGAATGTCAATTCTCCATTCGAGCCTCGGCTTAAAATTGGAGACCACATAGAGCTTCTTTCTTTGTATACTACTCCTAGGAGTTTCTATCAGAAGTTTATTTCTAATCTTTCATTGATTTTGTAAGATCGTGCGTGTTATTGCCGTGCTTTCAACCACCATGACACTCTGGTGAAGGTTTGGGGCCATCTTGAAGCAACTGATCGACTCTGTGATCTACGAAGACTAGTTTGAGTAGGCCTAGTGGCAACAAGCTGCCTTAGTTTGTTGTCATCTCGAGGTCTATGTACTTGAGTATCCGACACACAAAGAAAGGTTCTTGATCTGTGATCAACATGGAGATGGACTAGGCGAAGCACAATGATGAGAGTAAAAAACCATGCTACAAAGATAAGAACACAACCAACAATCAAGGAGCACTACGATTAGAGCAAGGAAAAGTTGTGGCAAACGGCCTACAATGACTTGTCCTCCGTTTGATTGCGACAAATCAAAGGAGCACCACCCATCATCATTAACAGGGACAAAGATTAATGAGATAACGTGTGAGAAAACTACGCAGGACATGAAAGAAGCTAAGAGACAAACAACAAGCAACAAGAGAGAAAAACCAACCAAAATACTGCTTCAGGTCGCAAGGATTCATAAAGAGCTCGCTTCATGGTCAATGTCGAATGTCGATGCTTTTGACACCGCGTGAGATTTTTGTGACGAGACGAGAGTCGTGTGAAAGGATTCCAAATTTGAATCGTGGTCACGGTCACAGGAAGATGCTAACCGCCAACTGTCACTTGCACGCCGGCATTTCCACCAGCACGAGGAACTATATTGGTGAAAAGGACAGACGAAAAGTGAAATTTTCTGTCTGTGTCCACTTGGGAACCTATGAAGCTGGCACAGACAAAAAACAGCTAAGCAGTGGACACTGATACCGAGGGTTTTTGTGTCGAAGCCTGTAATTTGACGTTGAATGACGTTACGAGCTCCCCGCTCCACTCTCACAGTCAGTCGCTCCAAAATCGCTAAGTGCCATCCCCATGAAATACACCATGACGAACAGTCGGCCGCCGCAACAGCAAACAAGGAAAAGGGGTAGTAGTACCAAAGGGGAACTGGACATGGTATGGAAACGATCCAGGGAAGAGGACGACGATAGCAATTCCACTTCTCCAACACCAAACGAGCAGCCGCCGCCACCGGCAAACAACTGTGTGTCACCATCACCGCCACCAACACGACGCCGAATCCAAGCTGTTCATCCTCGGGGATGGATAGAACCACAAAACCACAATCAACAACAGATCCACTCGAACGGAGCTTCTCAGCTACAAAGGTTTTTTTGGCGAAGTACAAAAGAATTATGTCTATAATGCTGGCTATCTTTTCAGAGTCCTTTTCCTGATAGGAGACTGAACGACATTGAGAACGCGTCACGTGAATCTGCCCATACAGCATGTCTGTCTAGCCAGTCTAAGCTTCCAATGCGGTCTTGTTCAACGAAGGTGGGGAGAGCACGTGATTCTTTAGAAACCAAAAGACTGGAGTACCCTCTTTAACATTTGATCCAAGCGCGGCCAACATTCGTGCCCATACAACGAGGGGTATATCGCCATGCAAGAACGTTGTGTTTTTGGCAAGTCTCACATGCATGTTCCGTAACAGGGCCATTTGGATCAGAAAGTACTGCATGGACAAGGGAGAATCTCTCTCCAAAAGAGATTTCACTCGGCGCTTTCCGATTCCTGTAACACTCAGAGTTTTGTGAACCCATAATGCGACCATGTTCACTCGCGCGGTATCCATGTTGGCCAAGGGAGCAAAAGTTCTTCCACGTGCTGCGCTCCCTCCAGCAGCTCCGGCAGTGTGGTCTGAAATCCTCTTGGAGTATGACTCAGGTCCAGTTTCTTGATCGTTTTATTGTGAGGGAGTGCGGCCAACAGCGCCAAAGCCACCGCTTGTGACACATGTTCGGGCCCATTACCCCATGTAAGGGAATGTAAAAAAGGATGGTTTTGCAATGCATTTGCCAGGTGACGTATTGCGGATTGAGTCGATTGGTCGAATTCCAATGGACCATACCCAACAGGGCCCGGGTTCATGGCAGCGTACATTCGGCGGGCGAACTCCTCATCGTCCCATACAGCGTCCGGGTCTTCAAGAAACGACACCAGATGGAGTACCGAATCGAAATGACTACGAATGCAACAATCATACGAGGCAAATCGGAAACAAGCGGCGACACCGACAACAACAACAACAACAACAACAACATCATCATACTCAACAATCCACTTCTCATTTCGGCCGAACGAAACAACATCAACACCAACACCACACTCAACAATTGACAACCAGACGCAAGCTATCCAAAAGAGCAGCATACCAGCGACAACAGCACCCAAACGCAACAATCCACTCCTAGTTTCGGCCGAACGACGACAACACCCAACGCAACCCAAACGCAACAATCAAAAGCTGACAACAAGAGATGAGGATGGAGGAACGACAGACCCATGAATCAACCTCTTTGACGAGCAGCGACAACCACAACTAGCAACGACAAGGAGGAGCAACAAGACCAAGAGAAATGACTATACGAGTACGACGATGCACAAACAAGCTACTAGTCTAGACTTTCTACTGTGAAAGCGAGCAGCGCACATGGAAACCAACCCCCCACCACGATAACCTCGACCGACGATCCTCCCACAGCAGCAGTAATATGAACGACAGCAAAATGGAGAAGGAAAGCAACAATCAACTACGATCAACTAGACAGAATAAGATGAGAAAGACATGTAATAATCAAACCAGTTCCCTTTCTGATTCCACTTTCCCGTCTGGTTCAAAATTCTCCCTTTCTCGAACGCATGTGGCCATAAGTACCATCAACATCAGCAAACCAGTCCTGGTCTGGGTGTATATCTTGGGTCATTTTTGGATCCGAGTGGCAAAAAAGGGAAACTATCATCACGCTCATCATGTTCGTCAACATTCCAATCCAGTTCCTGTTCCATCCTCATTGTCAGTTTTTGAACAACAAGACGGGTTTATGAAATGAAGGTCTCTTACTTAAAAAAAACCGTTGGAAGCAGACAACTGCAGCGGAATGTCTGCTTAGTGATAACAGTTTCATGTTCATTTCAGGCCCTCCAAGCATCCACCAGAAACACGTCTCTTTAATTCACTCGTACTCCTTAATAGTAGACCTATGGCCGCTACCCATCATGTAGAGAAAACTACGGCTCCTGAATACGGATACTGAACTCAGCCGTCCTATACCGCCTTGGCGGTTTCAATTTATGTTTTTCACTGCAAGTCAATTTCTGACTGAATAACGGATTCCTCAACTAAATATTATTTAAACAGTATTATTTCAACTGTTTAAGATCCGATTCCGAATCATTGATTTTATTCAAAAAATCTAACTGAATAAGAGTTAATTGTTGTACGGTCTACTGTCTAATATGTTATTTGTCCAATTGAACTGCATAAATCTTTATTTGGTTCAAATTTACTGCATAAAACTTTTCTACTTCGCAACAACTGAGTAACACTATTTTTTTTCTTCCTCGTCGTCCTCAATATGATCATCGTCATCATTCTTATTATCATTCGAAACAACGGATGACGATGACGTGATACTGCTCTTCGATCCTCTTGTCTTTTTCTTATTATTCATACCCGCCGCATTTGGATTCAAGGTATACATAGCGCAAAAATTGCTATCATATTCCCCATCGTCGTCCACGCCATATACTGTTACCGCCATATGTGGCCGTTCCACTGATATGTCCATCACTCTCAAAGCCTCAGGTGGGTATCCTTTGATCTCGTTGTTACATTTTTGCACAGTCAAAATATTATCCGTTTCGTTGTAGAAGAAAATGTGCTCATGAAGGTGATGCAATTTCGAAACCACCTTTCCTTCAATCACAATCAAATACAGACTTCTCATCCTCCACAAGTCATAGATCTGCACGAATGGATCTTGTGTATGGGGCCTATACCCCAGATTGTAAAAATAACGCTGAGCCAGCACCAAACCCTCCCTTGACTTCTTCTGCTTGACCTTATAAGTAGGATACCCGAAACACTTCATCTCGTCATCATGCTCTTCCACGAAATCTGACTTCTTAACAGTCTCACCAATTGACTCCAACACCTTCACCATCATCCCCTTGTAAAATCTTTTCCGATAGTCCAAACCAATGACAAAATAGATAACATTGTTTGGCACCGTTTCTGGGACTGTTGTGTTCGATAGGAAATAAGTATATGGACTTGTCTTCATTTCGCAGGCATTCGAACGATGAGAGACATCAGAGAGACGAGAGAGATGATCCAAAGATTCACAGCACAAAAATAATAAGTTGTGAGAATGTATTATAGTACGCATCTCTTTCTCCCACCTCTCTTTCTCCATTCCCAAAAAAAGCGCTTACATGCAGCGTCTCAGCACGTCGGCTCTCCTTTTTGAATTTGAAACCCTCTAAATACACATAACATGCCAACGTACCATCCATATTCCTTTATTTATTCCCTGCCTATATTTAAAATTCATACAAATTTACTTAGGTCAATGTCAAACAAATATGACTGAACATATCGTATTTTACCTTTCGATACAACACCCTCTTCTGATTTCTTGTTAGAGTTCCGATAATACTCTTCTTTACAACTTCATGTCCTACCTCTAAGAAACCTTACCAATCAAATATTTTTCAAATATGGGACAAATTCGTTTTCCATATAGACACCTTTCGAGCGTGCCTACTCTGTCGACGACATGCGCGCATATAACGGAGTAAACCGGAAACCGAGCCGTCTATTATAGATTTAGTCTTGCCTACACACCAGTCAATCTTATTTTCACATAACATCGGTTCGTGTCTCTTTTTTGAAAATTTCTATGTATTCTTGGCACAAGTTTCGCTCATTTTTTATTCTCCATTCTTTCCTCACTTTTTGCATATTCTCAACAAATTTTCAGCGACCTCTCCCATACGCTGTGGTTACAATTGAGTGCGCTTTTTTTTCTCTCTCTCATATGTTCCCATGGCGGATGACTTTGCAAACCAATGGGGTGCCTTATATGTGATTCTCGAACAAACACGACGACCACCGAAACGGAAGGCCATTGATATCTGCTGTACTACTTCGGACCGAACCGCAGAGACTGAATTGCGTTCTATAATCCAGCAAATGACACGATCCTATTTCAGTTTGGAAAAATTGACCCCAAATGGATCGGACGCAAACCTTTTCGCAATCACCAGTTTGAGTAAGGGTGATACTACTGGTGTCTTAATTGGTTGTGGTAGTTATGTTTCTGGAGATTTAGGTCCCCTGCAATCGTGGTCAACATCAGATTTCCAAATCAACGAAGGACCCTCTTTCATTCGTACCCCTGACAACGACGAAGTTTCGATAGCAGCAAAGTACAGGACGATTGCACTACCATACCACATTCCAGGGACTCTGAAGACACATCAATTACAATCCTACGAAGACATCTGTTTACGCCTCCTCCACCAACGATGTGTTTATCAACGATCAATTGACAAACCTGTCACGGTTCTTTTCCTAGAACTATTATTGGCGTCAAATGGATGTCTTCTCAGTGATCATTTTTTGGAAAAAGTTGCCCTGCTATCCAGACACCACGAATTTGGTATAATAGTGGACGAGATTCTTACCGGAGGACGTACCCCATCCATGCTCTTGACCATGGAAAAACCAAAGAACTTCCTGGAAAGAGTGGCGTACGTTACCTTGGGTAAGTGGTGCAAATGTGGAATCGTATTATCTGGACTACACCATGATCGAGAACTCGAAAGATCCAAACAGCTACTAGATGCACGTGGAGTAACAACGGCAATCATGTGCAGAGAACCTCTCCCATATTTCAGAATGCTACAGTCTCTCATACACAAAATCCCAGAACGTCGAGCAAAGTCTGTATCCAAGATCGCTTCCATAAGTTCCGAGGATACATGGGGAGTTGGATTGATCATTTTCATCCCCCGACGATGTGTTGGAACAAGAATGGGTACCCACAACAGACTTCTCCCTCTTCTCAACGAAACACCAGCCGCATCGATCCCTACCGTGAGTGAGTCGAGGTGGACCAAAGCTACCGTTTCCCGAAATACAATCAAGTGTGTTATGCGATGGACACAAAGTCCATTCTTTATCCAATCTACATACGACTTCGAAACCAAACTTCACTGTCTATACGCAATGATTGAACATTTGGTAATCCATCACTTCACTGACAATTGGGTCACTACGTCTCATATCCACAATACCGTTACAAAATCTGTGTTGACAGAAGAGGTTGGGACACAACGTGTCTCTACCAATCTGCTACGAACTCTGGAACGTGCTGGTTATCTGAAGAAACAACAAAAAACAACCCACCGTCTTCAAGGATGGACTATTATAGATTCTCGTCTATATTGTCCATGGATTCAATCTGCTATTGGCGTCAATCACAACACTCATCTGAATTTGGAGTAGGAACAACCCGCGACACACACACAAGAACACAATTTCACAAGCTTATAGTTGGAAAATCTCATTACTGACACTTGGTAATTCGAAACTACCAGAAGGTGTCCTCTCTGTCCATTGGTTACCGATGCAATAATACACCGGTTCAAACTCATTACGTTCCACTGACAACCTCGGTAATAATAGTACCACCTCCACTAAGAATGTCTTCACTAGTGAACCGATGTTATCATAAGAGATACAATCATCGGTGATGGCAATAGGTGCTCTCCAACAACCAGTAACCGTGTATTCACCGTCATCGTCCATGAATTTTACTCTTGATATCTTAATTTTGGTCCGAGTGTTGCCTTGTTCCTCTCCAACTGGTCTGTAAGATAGGTACACGTTTCCGTCGTTTCCCAACAAACCGCAAAGAATCTGACTATCAGAGACACTCTCGACCATATCCTTTCGAGATTTAAATATCCGGAGCATTGAATTGGTTTCTCGATTCTGTTGAACCTGGTTGTCTACTTTGTCTTCCAGGTTGTCCAACATCCATTCCAACGAATGAAGTTGATAGATCTTCTTGAGTGTGATACGCGGCCAGTCCGTATTGCTTCTCTTGATATGGAGAAGGGGTTTTAATTGTTGGATCTTCCGTTCCCCCTCCCATCCACCTTCCCAATGCAATACTGCCGGACCCATATCCAAATGCGTTCTCACACAGGATAGTATCCCCAGAGAGTTTGCCTTTACGAAGTTTGGATTCTTCTTGCCTTTATCTGATTTCGTGAGAATGTTATCCAGTTGTACCATGGTATCCAAATATAGATGGATATAATCTTGGAAATGTGGAAGTACTCTCTCGTTTGTCATGATTCTCGAGAAACTCAAGGACATGGCGGAGACAAAGCGGACGACTGCAGCAAACTCTTCTTTGTACTCCAGATTTCTAGTCATCAATGACTTGTCCACCGCTGCTGGTAAACTTACAAGATATTTCCATATCCTTGCTCCAAAAAGATAGTTCTCACTTACCCAGACCCCAGTTCCCCATGTAGATGTGGATAGGGGTTGGGCTGTAAAAAACTTCGTTGCCCGTAGAGCACGTAGAGTTCATTATCTCCACTCCACGTCGATCTGAGACGGCGAATGCGATCCTCATGACATTTTTTACATGAGGGAAGATGGTTAACCTCACAATTTCCATCAATGTGTGTTGCATAGCCCCAACAAGTTGAGTAAGTACCATTATGGTCCCCGACTTGAAATATTTGGGTCCTTTCGGGACGATCGACACTGATCAACAATTTCGACAGGTATACCTTAACCACTTGACGTAATCCTGCATGAAATATGCGTATCCCGGATTTGGATAATTCTTCCAACTCGTTACTTAAGATTTCCTCTATGACACGATGATCATCTCCTTTTGACGCTAAACCCATGAAATAGGTTGTGTTGCCTTTCGTATTTTTGTTCGACGGTGGACAGATCGAATAGGTATTACACCATGCTTGATTGCGCGATGACTTTGTGTTATTTGGGTCAAAGTCATCGCGCCATTCACGCATCCATAGCAAAACCTGATAATGTGGCTCCTGATCCGCTGGCTCCTTTGTTCCATTCATGACATCAGTCATTCGTATGAACAATCTCCGTGCGCATTCTGTAGAAGATACACTTGGTACTTTGTCTGATTGATTCAAATGGAGTTTGGCTAGAAATTCAAAATCATCATATTCCGTTGATTTTGCGAATTCGTTAGCCAACAAATCAGGGAGAGATATATAAGAATGAGATCCATTGTCGGTGGTTAGGGGTGTCGGGTGTGGGAGATTAGGCAAAATTGCGTTTCTTCCGGTAAGGAATAATTGATTGAAGTCATCTTGGGAGGTAGGAAGACGAATGGTTTTGAAAACAGACAAGTCTTTGTTCCCATTGTTGCCAGCAGTCATCAAGATTCTGGCCAGTAGTTGTCGCTGAGTATCCGTAAGTTGAACGAGCAACGACGACAGTTCCAAACAGAACTTGGCCTCGTCCTTATTGACTGCATTTGGATTCACGTTGAACGCCTTGGCCGTTAAGTATCGGATTCCCAGTCCTTTCTCAGTTAGCTCGTGATGAAGGAATACGGGAGTTTTTGATTCCTTGTGAAAACCGAGACAGCGCAATTCATCAATCGATGGTATGGTGGACGAGTTATCTTGTACTTGCTGGGATTCATCTGTCTCTGGAGGAAGCCAGTCGTCGTCGTCTATGACAGAATCGCCTTGAGGAATTGATACAATTTGTTGATGAGTGGTAACCTGTCGATTTGTAACCTGTCGTTTATGAAACACACTCTCACAATGGCGATCGACATATTTCCACATCGGAATAAGTCCCTTACGACGTGAAAAGGGTTCATTGTTTCCTGCATTATAACAAACAGAACAGCAATATATAGTCTTAGCAGACTTTGAGCACATGCCGTTAGGTTTGTTGCAAGATCCGACGTAAAGGATACCCTCCAAGGACCGTGGAGCGTTTTGAACTTGTGTACAGGGGATATCATTCCGACATTCTGGACAAGTGATGGAGAATTCGGCCATGTTCGCAACCCAAAGGCCTGTGATGGAAAGGATACTCGAGATACTAGCGTTGTCTATTGTATATTCCAAACCATATAAAAAAGAGACAAGATAGTGTTGCCATTGTCTCGCAATGGCAACTGTGGAGGTACGAAAATTAACACACGTCGGAGGGAGAATGATGTTCCAGGGTCAGACGAGTCGCCTTTTTTCTATATAAGAAGGAAGTGTAGAGTTTCCTATTGTTTGGTCGATAGTCATTTTTATATGAAATAGAGTATGGGCTTACTTGTTCAATACCGTTGAATACCGCATGACATTTGATTTTTTGAATACATAGACAAAATACATATGTCTACAATTCAAATATGTCATAGTATTTGACCTTTTGTAATTTAAATAGAATACAGGGTGTCAAATGGATGTCATGAAGACAAAAATAAATAAGGACGAGACACCACGTGGTACTCGAAAGTTACAGTTGGGGAATGAGGAACTGCGCCGCCACAAAAACGATTGACACAGTAAAATACACCAGAAACAAACACTCTCTCTCTCTCTTTCTCTGTTCTATTTTGACAAAGAGTCTCACGGTAGATATTGATTGTAAACGGATATACAATGGTAAGCGAAATCTCAGGAACAAAGCCGATGGTTTCACGTATCTAACTTATATCTTGATGCTCGTAGTCCATCATTGGAAGTATTAATCGAACGTTGATGACGGGCCCGTGTGATCAACAGTCTCAAGAATTTCACAGAGGTCCCAGCGTGTCGGAGCATTCTACCGATGCTAGTATCGTCCCAAATGAGTCTGTTGTAGCAAGAAACAACGCAGTCACTGCGACAGTGGTGACAAACCAAACAACAAATCCCACTTCAAGTACAAGGGAATTGCTAGTCTATCCGCGCAATTTTTTTAACAGGAACTCGGGTGCGGGTCCGGCCAATGATGAGCAGGCGAAACGTTTTTGGATGTATCGAAAAGCCAGACGAAGAGATGGTCTGGCTGACACTGAGGAAGAACCAGACGGAAACGCGATGCTACAGGAGATTAAACAAATTCGGGATAGTCTTCGCGAATACATTTTTGAATGTTACATGGAAGGTATCCGTGATCGAGCAAAAAACATGAACATCCTCATTAAAGGACAATCATCACACCCAACTACAATTGCAGATTTTCGTGACCTATTAAACGAAATGGAAAGCACTTTGGAGAATCAACGAAAGGTGATTGAGCTAGTCCATCTTTTTCATCGTGACAGACATTGGTTGTCCTCGGCTATAGACAAATGGATGTTACGCGAGGGAATGTGCCTGGCTCCTCTTCAAAAACCAAAATATGTTGATGGCAAAAGAACAAGATCTTGCCCGACCGATAGAGGTGGATTTTCGGCAGTAGCTCGTTCCGCCAAGTCACAGATTGTTGGGGGGTTCATGGCACCTATGCTTCGAAATGCAGGTTGGAGTGTGTCCCTTACAAAAGGACAAGGCAAAAAGAACAGTTACGAACATCGAGTGAAGTATAATGAGTCCCTCTCATATTATGTTGTCGTGAGAACTAACAAGGTAAGTGGAATGGTATGTATGAATTGAAATTCATGCAACACGAGAAACGGGCCACCTCATACATTATATTATGCGTGTCTGATAAAACAGGAATCACCAAAACAGGCAGAGATAGAAGTCAACAGTGAAACACCAGATTTTGAAAAAGCAACTGAATTTCTGTCGGAACAAGTTGGTGTTAATATTGGTGAGGAATGCGTGAGAATGCTTTGGGCAAACCATTTCGTACCAAAGCAGAAAAACACATTGAATAAGGACATTGTGGGCAATGAATTACTGGTACAAAAGAACCCCGCGGAAATTTCGGGTTTGACAGAGGAAATGAATCCTAATCCAAATCCACAATCCAAATGGAGTTTACAAGAAGGATCCGTAAGAGAGAGAGCAGGTGAATCTCGCTCATCGACAGTGCCACCAGTTTTGCAACCCCCTGAATTAGGCAATCGCACCGGAAATGAGAATAGTCATATGTTGAGAAACCAAGGAGGAAAGAGCTGTTGTCACAATGATTTGTCAGATTTAGATCGACGCACTGTCAATTGCCCCGTCCCTTTGGGTGTTATGGGAGATCAGGCCACTGAGGCGGAAGAAGACAATCCTTCATTCGGATATGAAGAAACAGAACATGAAACAGATCATGTGGACGAATCAGCCACAGTGACGTCAGTCCCTTTGTTTGAAGAAGATATTCAACAAGAGAGCAGGAATAGTGCTCCTGAGAGCAGGAATAGTGCTCCTGTTCAAACATTCGGTACGGAAACAGGACAAAACACAAGTACAGCTCCGAATGTTGTCAACGTTACAAGAGAAACGATGATTACAGAAAAACAGAGTAATGTTCCCAAGAGTAAGAATAATGCTCCTACTGGAACATTGGAAGGTGGGCCAGAACAGAGGACCAAAAACGCTGCTAGTCAAGTACAGCCAACAAGTGCGACGACGAACAGAATCGTTACCAAAGTTACAGCATCTGCAACACACACAGGTGGTGTATCAAGTGAAAACGGGGTAGAGGAAGATACTGTCAATGTTGACGAAAATCTTGTATTGAAGACACAAGATGAACGTGTCTTAGAGGAAGTTGGACAAAGCAATGTAAGTACTCAATCACGTTATTGTTTCACAACCATATGCGACTTACATCTGTCATTTTGTTTATCATGAATACAGATAGAAAAAGAAGATGCATTCCAAAGGGTAGAAACTGAGAGACATATGAATGATAAGTCCACTCATGGTCGTGTGGGTAATGGTGTACGACGAGTGTCGCCAAGAAAGAATAAGGGTCAGCAAAAAGACAAAATGGAGAGTGCTGTTGTCGTTCAAAAGGTACGTGAGTTTGAAAATGTGTATTTGTTATCAAAAGACACAGAGAGTGAGCAATAGAACTAATGTTGATTGTTGTTTCTACGACCTGAAGCGAAATGCAATAGTTAGTAAGAAAAGAAAGGTAAGTAGAGCATCGCGAAGTATAGAGAAGTGGCGAAATGTGAGAAATGTGTTGTGTGGATCAAATTCTGACAATGTTGATGTTTCTGTATTCATTATACAGCCTATGTTTAATCATGAGGGTGAAAAAGAAAAGAAAACAAGTAAAAAATCACAAGAAGAGTCTCCAAAAAGAAATGAAGAGACCACCGATGAAAGGGTTCGTTGTAAATGTGGGCCAGTTGACATGTCACTGTTGATTCCTCAAGATACATCGTCGTACTTCACTGAATCTTATTTCAGTACCAACAAGACATGGCCTTCGACTTGTCAAGGTTGTAATAATAGATTCGGTGGCATTGGTATGAAGGTAAACCAGCGGAATCCCGTCATGGCGTGTAAGAACGCATGTATTTCTGCACATCCGTGTACTTTTGCTTATTGTTGGAAATGTTTCAATGATTTAATGGTGAAAGACATCCAGAACACTGCAAATACATCAAGGGTGCGATCGAGGAGAGATAGAAAGGGAAGTGGAAGGGTGAGAGATGCTATGGAAAGAATGTGAGATGTAATACTGTGTCGAGCTCTCGTCGGTTGAACCTTCGTACTTCGGTGACATGTCAGATGACTGTGGGTTTGTGAGATGTTGATGAGAGATCCATTGAATAACATATTATATGTGAATATATAGCGTTTTGAACAACAACACATATGTTCTCTCTCATCGTCGTGTGTGTGTGTGTGTGTGTGTGTGTGTGTGTGTGTGTGTGTTTATTGCGTCTCTCCAATGTATGTTTTACTGAATACAAACTTATTATAAAGGTATTATTCAGTCATGATACTGATATAGACATACATAGTATTGAGGTATGAATTACTGAATAGAATTTTGTGATGGCAGCGAATCAATTTTTAACAACTGAAATAGTACTCAGTTTAGGGATTCGTCGATACTGAGTATATATATTGAACTGAGTATGAACTGTTGGGGTGATTTTTGTACAGAATAGGAATAATGGTCAACTGAGTAGTCTAAAATTGGTGTGTGACGTGTGAAAAAAGGCTAAACTGAGTAATAAACTGAATAATGTATTTGGGTGTTGTTCAGTACGATATTGACTTGCAGTGTTGTGTGTGTGTGTTTTTTCTATTTTTTTCTATTCAAGTGAAAGATTGTTCTGACAAATGAATGCATTGCACTCAAATGCCTTTTGCACTCAAATGACGTGTAACAGATCCCTCAATGTATATATTCGATCGATGCAACCAGAGAAAAAGTCCATGACAAATCAACCCAATCATCGCTACCAAGAACCAGTCATTACCAAATCACTTTTGTGGTTGGACAATTTGCGATTGGACAGTTCTAACTCCTGGATCCGACTCGAATCGAGCAATCTGGATGTGTTGCTGCCACCAAACACAACAAGCACATCTACGGACGACGACGACGACGACGACGACCATGATGCCGAAGTAGCAGCGCTGTGTCATTTGGATATTTTGTCCGCCTTTACCGAAGGTGGTATTCCTGTCCAAACCCGGTACGAGGAGGCGGCCGCGATCGCCTTGGCGGCGCATCACCTCAACACGGGCAATGGCAGTCTCATTCCACAACTCTTGGGTTTGAATCAAACGTGTCCCATTCGTTTCACCGTCCAACTTATCGATACGCAAGCCAACAATGGCATTGCACTGGGCCATGTGGCCGATGCCACGACGAAAGCCAGCCAACCTTCCGAGACCGATAGTACTACTAGTAGTAGTGGAGCACGACGACGCATCGGTCCCCGACGTCAACCCTGTGCCTTTGTGGGAACGACCTACTCTCGCGTATCGCTGGCTGCGACCATGTTGACGGGTCGTCGGGGTGTTCCACAAGTGTCTCCCAGTGCCACGAGTGCCGAATTGGATGACAAGGAGCAACATGCGCTCTTTGCCCGCACCATTCCCTCGGATCAAGACACGGCCGTGGCCATTGTCCAGTTTTTTCGACACGTACTACAGGTCCAGTATTTGGCCATTATCAACATCCATGATACCTATGGCTCATCCATGGTCCAAGCCATGTTGCTCGCCGCCCAACAATATGCTCCCGATATGGTGATTCACCCCGTGGCCATTCAAGGGGACGCTGTTTCCATTCAAACGGCCGTCACCAGTGTACGCGAGACTGGATATACCTATATTTGGTGTATTCTCTATACGGCCGAGACGCATGATCAAGTCATGGAGGAAGCCCATCGTCAAGGCATTGCGGGAACTGGCCGGCATAGTTGGTTCTTTTCCGACACTTTCAAGGTAGTGCTTCGCAATCGAGACTTTGTGGCTGGATCGGTCTTGGATCAGGCCTATCAGGGCGTCGGGCTCATTGAAGCAATCTCGGGTATTCCTGCTGGATTGTTGTTGGACAATGACTCGTCTTCTTCCTACGATACCTTTTTGCAACAACTGGCCCAACTCGACAATCCTGCCGATGTAGCCTACTTGGAATCCATTGCACCGCCCTTGCAACCGTTCGACCATAAGAACACCTTTGCCGATTTTGAAAACTTTTTGAACGCTCGCAATCCAGTCACATCGGTCTTTGCCTATGAAGCCGCCATTGCCCTCGGCCTCTCGGCGTGCCATGTCATGTCCAACAACAGTGTTGTGGAGAATAATAATAATGACAGTTTCCTAATTCTCCGAGGAACGGATCATTATGAACAAATGATCCACTCCAACTTTACGGGGATTTCGGGTACCGTGGCGTTTGATCCCAACACGGGATCGCGAGATTCTCGGACGGCACTCTATGCGGTCCAAAACTTTGTCCGTTCCAGCAGTCCTACAAATCCAGATCGTGTGGTCTTTACCAGCCAGATATCTTATAAAATGAATCAAGGTCAATGGCACAAGCTGGACGATTTTATCTTTAATGACGGCACCTCCGCCATACCGTCCGATATTCCACATGCCTCCCTTTCCGACGAGGTTGTTTCCGTCGGTGTTCGGGCGACGGTGCTCATCTTTTGTGGCGTGATTGTTTGCGAGGCTCTGGGCTTTATCTATTGGACGGAACGGTACAAAACATCACGAGTGGTATTGTCCAGTCAACCCTTTTTTCTGCACACCATTTGTCTCGGTGTCCTCGTCTTTGGCAGTTCCATTATCCCCATGTCCTTGGATCATGGTGTGGTGGGTATGGAGGGCGCCCAGATTGCGTGCAATGCCCTTTTGTGGCTCTTGACCATGGGCTTTGGAACAACCGTGTCAGCCTTTTTGGCCAAAACGCATCGCGTCAATCAACTCTTGAACAATCCCAACAAATTTCAACGCATCCAAGTTACTGTGAGTCAAGTCATGACACCCATTCTAATCACACTCAGTCGTAAGTCTATACGATATACACCAGGGGTTCCCCTGCCTAATACGTGTGTGTGACCAAGCCTATATATCCCGCAAACGAGTCTCTCACATGGATTCTAATGAATGCTGGTTTGTACTGTGGCGTCTTTTTTCAGTTAGTTTTGTGGTGTTGACGCTCCTGTCGATTTTGGCACCCGCCGACTATGTCCTCGTGGTCGAGGACCGAGACCGCTTTGGGCAAGAGACGGAGGTTCGAGGAAAATGCGAGTTGGAGGATTCCTTTCCCTTTCTGGTCGTGTTGGCGACCATCCATTTAGGAGTCTTTATCTTTGCCTTTCTCGAGGCGTGGAAGGCCCGAAATCTTTCCATGGAATATGCCGAAAGCAGCTACGTCTTTCTCGCCATGATGGCCATTGTGGCTGTGTCGTTTGTGGGTGTCCCCTTGCTCTTCCTCGCGGGCGATAATCCCAGTGCCATGGTGTTTCTGGGAGGCGCAATCGTGTTTGTGGCCTCCTCGTCCATCCTTCTCTTGACCTTTGTCCCCAAATTGAGATATCATTGGAAACAACAACAACAAGGCGATCGAAGAACCAAGTGTCACATTACGGGATTGGAACAGGCCCGAAAACCTGCGTCGCAGTGGAGTGTAGCTCATTTGATCAAGGAAGTTTCAGAGCGAAGAGCGGAAACATCCAATCGCAATCAACAAATATCCCATCGAACTCAACAAATATCCAATCGCAATCAACAAATATCCAATCGCAATCAACAAATATCCAATCGGAATCCAGAGTACGTTCCTCATGCTTGGGAAGAGGCCGACCCAGGATCGGAGAGTTTCAAGGGAATGCGAATTCTCACCACCAAGACAGTCTCTGAGCTTTTGGACGACAATGAAGAACTGGAGCGAGAAAATGCACTGCTCTATGATGCTGTCGCCAAGGTGCAACAGGTGGTGGAGTCCTGTGAGGACGTGACAACGGTTCGTGAAAAACTCCTTTCGGTCGTCCTAAATGAGGACGACGGTTGCTGCGTCGAGACGGACCCCATTCTCTAGATCGAACCATCAGCAGTAGAAGGATTGACGGAACGCTCCTCGGAACAATGACACAAATAAGAGTGCACTGGATCCAAAAAGTACCAGAGCCCTCTCCAAGGCGGAATCAACAACGTGAGAAAGATGGCTATATGCTTCATCGGTGGTCTACCTATAGTAGACGACGGTCTCCTATGAAATGGGTACCAAGTCTCACAGAGAGTACGGACAATGACAAAACCATGCGTTTACCAACCATAGTCTCATGCACACATCAGTGGGTTCGCCCTTTTGTCCACACGAGCAAAGAGGGCAAATGGTTGTTCCACCTACAATCTCACACTAGAGGAGCGCCTCTTGATTCAAGAATGGACGGCTGTGGACCAACACTTGTACGAGCACAGGCCATGGAGAGTTGTTTCACCAACAAGTCGAGACGATCGAACCATGGTGTCACTTTATGTGGGTAATACTAGAATAGCACAAGAACAGGAGACACACGGCAGTTTCATTCTTGTCTCGAACGAGACGCCATCTATATATCTGCCAGAATAAATGAGAACAAGTGTTCCTTACGAGGAGCGGAAAACAGATGTGTTTGTATAATACTAGGACGCATGCTGTCTTTTTGGCGTGTGTGATGTCACAATGAGCATGTCCCTATTACACGACGCAACACGCACTTGGCAATTCGCCATTTGGTTTGGTG
Organism: Epithemia pelagica; assembly: GCA_946965045.2. NCBI lineage: Eukaryota > Bacillariophyta > Bacillariophyceae > Surirellales > Surirellaceae > Epithemia > Epithemia pelagica. Next base: position 281,863 of record OX337238.1, on the reverse strand, counting down.
GGGGGAATCGAGTACGCGCGCGCATCATCACAAGACACGAATGTTTAGGACTGTTGTTGTTGAAAGGCGGACGGAAAGAGCAACATGCCCACCTTTTCTTGCATCAAATCCATGATAAAGACGGCACAAACCATGCGACCATAGCGAAAGGTGGCACCGCGATAAAAGCCGCCAATTCCGGACGAATTCCATATAGTCTTGGCCGTTTGCGTCAAGGTTCCATAGGTCGTTCGTTCAATATCTCCTTGCATGCAGGTTTTGCAGGTATCAAAGGGATGGGTGAGATAACAGGCAAAGAGACCTCCCAAGAGGGCGGCGGGAATGCGGGCATGATCGTTGCTGGGAAAATACGAGGGAAATTGGTGGAGTAATTCGCGACGGACAATGGGGGGAATGGACAAGTAGCCCACCGTCCACAGGGCTTCGCGAACGGCACAACCCACAAATCCCCGCGCCACATTGGCCGGTGTTTCCGTAATGCGTCCAATGGTTTGACCCAAGGAGAGACCATTTTTTTGTTGCTGAATCATGACCAATTCCAAGGGCGAGCCGACAAAGGCACTGGCTGTTCCAGCGCCAATGCCACAGGCCATTTCTTCGGACATGGTCAAATTTCGTTGACTATCGCCCAAGACGAGTTTTTTGAGACTGCCCCCCACCACAAACTGAATCATGGTACAACTGCCCATGTTGAGTGCATTGGCACTCACACCCCGATACATGACGAGGGGATTCAACGAGATGGGCTGCTTGATTTGCGTCATGTTTTTGGCATAATTCAGAGGCTGCAAGACGCACACCTATCATCATCATGATAGTCATCAATAGGAGAAGAATCAATGAATCAATGAATCAATGAATGAATGAATACATGAGGGGTGGGTCAGTCCATGTGTGTGTGTGTACCTGTCAGCCATGAAACGAAGGTGTCAACAATCGAACGTACCTCAATAACTCCAACCGTCATGCCGACGGTTGCATTTTGGAATCCGTTGAGTTGCTTCGACATGGTGATGGATACCCGATTCTACGCTGCTCGACTAGAAACACCACAGCCAATCTGTGTGGTTGTTGTTGCTGCAGCTTTTCCTGGATCTCTATATATCTTGCCACACACAGTTCTGTTGAACCTTTGTGTTTTGATGAACGGTGCACTTTTTGTGAGAATTCGGAAGGATGGCGAAAAAACCAACGACGCACCTCCGAACTCCGAATGTCAGATGTCGGCGTTACACGTGGAAGCCAAAGACGACGGAACTCCCCCGAATTCGCGAGTCGTAAAAACTCTTTCCCGATGTTCACTTCTTCTGGTCACACCCTCTGGAGGAGTAACGATCTTGAGAAAAAATATCTGGACCATGGGAATAAGATACGGATATTGAAATATATAAGATCTCGTCGTCTCTAGGAGTACATGGATTCCAGATTGTTGTGACACTGCGCTAGCAAAGACGCCGCAGCAGGAGGATGAAACCAATAATACCAATGCTGTCCACGATGCTGGAGTTTCGATCACCATGGGTTTCTTGCGTGATACTGGTGTTCCTCCTTGTGACTCCATCATGGAAGTCGGTAGATGCAGGGAATCGAGAGCCGTATGGAAGGACAATCCCTTTGGGGAGGAGAATGCCTTTCTGGATTCGTTCCAAGGACGACTCCTCCTTTGGGTTGGGAATCTCGATTCCGGGTCGTGGTGGAAGCAGCAGCCGCAGTGGAAGCAATAAGCAAGACAAGAACGGAGACGAAGAAGACGCCTACTTTTCCTTTCCTCGTGCCAGTGAACCAGATCCATGGGTCCAATCGGCTCCTCTCATTTTGGCCGCCACCTGTGCTGATGATAGTGTTGCTCTCGTGGCGGTTCACACACAACCCTCCTCCTCCCAAACAACAAAGAATCCAGGGGACAACAACGAGGAGAATCCAATGGACCTGGAAGAAGAAGAACCCTTTTTGTACGAATCGATCTGGGCGGCAAAACACAACCAATCATCAATCCAACAACGAACCAACGTGATGGATTCGAACCAAGTCAATCCTACGAATGGCACATTCCCTGCTTCCAACCATACGCCTGCCATCGACGACGACTGGTGGAGGGACAACTCCAATGTACAAGTAGTGGATTTGCCCCGACACTTTGCTGGACCGACTCGGATTGGGAATCTGGGTCATGAAATGGCCTTGGTGGCCACGGGATGGCGTGCTGATTGTGATACCTTGACCGAATCGGCTCAACGACTGGTCCAACAGGAACACTCTTTGTTGGCCAGTCCAGTCAATGGCCACGTGGTGGCCAGTGAATTGTCCCTGTGGATGGCGCATCGAATCGTCGTGCAAGAACAGGTACGGTACGACTTAATGACGTGGTGGTTATTGTTGTTGCTCTATATCGGATGCCTGAATGATTGGTCCATGTGTGTCCATCCCACATCCAGTTACCATTTTGTTCTTTCTCTCTAACAAGCGGTTTTCTTGTCTTGTGTGTGTGGCCTGTTCCTTTCTCTCATCTACCTACATTACTAGCGCCCGCTAAGCTGTGTTGGTATATTGGTGGCGTCGTCGGACGAATTCCAGTATGGTTGGCCAAAACATCATCCTCCAAAGTCGATGGTCGAGGAGTCACCCAAGATTTGGGTCGTGGATCCAACGGGGGCCACTCCGGTGCGAGCCGTGGCCATTGGTCGAGATGCCACACGGTACAATACGCTCTTGATGCAACACTATGATGATTCTTGGAGTTTGCCGGACGGAACCGAGTCACCGCGGAACGACAACCACAACAAAAACAGCACTGGTTCTCATTCGCCGTGTTCCTGGAAGACGGGTAAGGATGGCTTGAAATCGCTCCTCTGGATTCTGTTGCAACTCGTCGCATCGGGCAATGGCGGCGGCGGCCGTGTTCGTGTCGAACTGGCCATTGTCGTGGGGAATACGAGTCGAAACAACAACCACAATAAGAACCGGTTTCTGCGATTCCGAGTGCAGGACTTGGCGACGGCGAGTCGCCAGGACTCCTAGGATGCAAACACAAGAAACAAACAAACGAGTGGAGTTGATTGGATCGTTGGATCAGCTCTATTGGTAGACCAGCAGTCATACAAACTACCTAGAATGGTGACCAGGAGGAACACATAATGTGTCTCGTGTGTGCAACGCAAAAGGCTTTCGCAGTAAACACTTGTGGGTGGAACAGCCATTTGCCCTCTGTTGTTCGAGTGGACGGGAGAGAGAACCCAATGTGTAAACGAGACGATCATGACTGGCAGACTGATGGTTTGTCATCTCTCCCGTTCTCTCCAGGAGACTTGGTATAGGTACTTTGATACCGCCCATTTCATATAAGATACGGTCTACTATAGGTAGACCACCGATGAAGCATATAGCCATGTCTCTCACGTTTTGGATTCCGCCTTGGAGAGGGTTTTGGTACTTATTTTGATTCAGTGAACTGTTAATTGTTTCAATGTTCCGAGGAGCGTTCCGTCAATCCTTTTGCTGCGGATGGTTGTTCCCTCTGGAGAATGGGGTCCGTCTCCATACTGCAGCCGCATTCGTCCTCATTCAGGACGACAGACAAGAGCTTTTCACGAACCGTTGCCACGTCCTCGGATGACTCGACCACCTGTTGCACCATGGCGACGGCATCATAGCTCGGAGACTGTCTTGGTGGTGAGAATTCGCATTCACTTGAAACTCTCCGATCCTGGGTCGGTCTTTTCCCAAGCATGAGAAACGTAATCTGGATTCCGATTGGATATCATCTATAGCAACGTACGTCCAGTTCAAAAAGATTGTGCAGATTGTTTGGACTGCAGATGTACCTTGTACTGCGGAAGAAATTCCCGTTTCAGTTGTGTGCACCGTTGGTCAAGTCGCTCTTTCAATAGACCTTCAATTGCCCGTTCTTGTTCGTTCTGAGCCACACGTAGATCGGTATCATCCAGATGCTTCCTGAACATGTTGAGGTAAACCTCGTCATAATGCTCTGCCGGTGCCACGCCGCACCATTGGAACAGCCCTTCTTCGTTTTGCACCAATCGCTCAACGACGGCGTTCGTCAGCACTTTGTCCTCTTTTAGTTGCGCTGCATCAAAGTCGATCAGTTTGACATGAAATCTTCCATCATCAAGTTTTTTCCACATTATGTTTGACAAGTAGAGATCCATGTGAATAACGCCCAACGCGTGTACATCGGAGACAGCCGTACAGATCGCTTCTAGCAGAGACACTCGATCTTCTGCTTTGTCAGGGAATCCAATTTTGTATCCAGTCAGCATACTGAACACGATCATGTCTTCAGACTTGTTTCCACCCTTGGTTTCTCCTAATCTGATAGTCAGGGGTAGGCAAACCGCATCCGATCCCTTGAGCCTTTCGGTGACACGAAGAAAGTGGTTCACAGATATCTCCTTGGACGCATCGTTTCTGAAGCACGTGAAGAATCGGTCCATCGTCTTAAAATGATACGTCTCCGACGACAATAGCATCTTCACTGACTCCCGACGGACAAGCCCCGTAGCTTTGTGCGCGTCAGCAATGTAGCCTTCCAGTTGAATCGTAAAGTCGCACATCGCACAAAGATGGGCCGCAATGTTCTCGCAGTCCTTTTTCAATGCGGAACGAAGCGGATGAGTTAGAAAACAAACCGCGGGGAAGCAGGGTTCGAGCAGATAGACAGCCGCAAACTGGAACAGAGAGCCCGTAAAAGAAACAATTGGGATCACAATCTGATCGATTGGAATACCCACCTTGAACAAGCCCACTGCCGCGTTGGACGCAAGAGAGACTCCCTCCCCGGCCCCACGAAAGGGGCTGCTCTCGGAACCTATGCATTCGACGATACCAGTAACCAGGAAGTTGACCTCTCTGTCTCCCAGTTCTCCCATGGAGAATGACTTGGTATGGAAGAAGCCATCCAGAGGGCTTCCGGATGTTGAAACGCCATCTCCTAGTCCGAAGTGTTTGAGAGTTCTAGCCGTGGGGCCAATCGGAAGGTCGTCGTTGTATACGCGCTCCGTCGTAATGCGGTTGCGGAACACGTTAGTGTTGACCAAGTCGTCAAGAATCTCTTTCTGAGCAGACCGAGGATCAAGCGTTTCGCTCATCGATTTAAGGTTGTACCCGCCACCCCTATCCCTGAAGAAGTTGGTGATTGTTCGTATGCTGTCGTCTGATGATTCACCCGCTCCACCACCCCCACCGGCGTCTTTGGTAGCGTTGACCTGCCTGCAGCCAACAAGCTTCAGAAAAAGTGCACGGACGTGAAACGGAATCAAATGATCGTATGGCTGAGGGGGCGATGTGCCAACTCCCTCGAGCAAATGCTTCGAGTCAGACGTGAACGAGGAAGCACTCATTCGACTCGACTTGGTTTCCAAATCATAGCGCGATCTTTTGCGGATCCTTTCGACTTCTTCTTGCTGTAATTCCTGAAGGCGCTTTCGCTTTTCTGCATTTTCTACAGTTCTTATATAAAATAATGCATCGAATTGACCGCAAAATCCCTTGGCATCACAAATCAAAGCCTTGTGGTCGTTAAGCCAGTCCCAAGCAGACCTTAGCCGTGCTCGTGAAACGAAAGAAATTTTGTTGTCTTTGTCGAAATCGAAGCGAATTCTCGCAGTGGTCGCAGCAGCGGTAGCGCCTCCCTCTTGCTGCTGCTGCTGCTGCTCCTCCTCCTCCAGAATTTCGAGAAAGAAAGCGTAAAACGTTTCCAAGGACACGACTTCGTTCTCTTGCAAGAAATCGCGTGTTTTTTTCGAGAGCTTGACAGTCTGGCAGAAATGGTCCCACGCCTTTTGTTCGTCGTCATCGTCCGACGGATCATTCTTACTCGTACCAGTTCCACTCATATATATGACTGTCTTGATGAAGTACAAGTGCTTGTGGTTGCCCTCCCGTGTTTGGTTTTGCCGCTGTATTTTATTTGGATGATGTTCGATATTAGCGTGTCGAGAAGTGGCCATACGCCCTGAGGCCGTTCCTTGACCTTGACAAAAACGAAAACTGATGGATTGCTGATGAATCATGACTGATCGCAAAATTGAAGCGTTATTTTGTGGTCACGCGAGCGCGCCCTTCATTTACCATGCGCTTTTGCACTATCGCGGTGCGTCCGTTGCGGCTATCGAATACCCTCGTCGTCCCCACTTTTACTTTTCGTCGCCCCCATTTTCGAATTAAACGATGGAGTCCAACAACACGCAAAGGAGAAGGACAAAGGACACATCTTTCTCTCCTTGGTGCCGAGGGCGATACAAGTAAAGCCATGGCCTATAGTTCATCATGACCCACTACTATACGGCAGCAATACATCCAGTGGATAGGACTCACTTGGATCTCTCCCCAACGGACGGTTTGGCAGTTTTCACTGCTCGTACCCAACAAAACGTTGGATGACCATGAACGAATAAAGAGGCGGCGCCGACTCCTATTCGGATAGCGAATGCCAAAGAAACTGTCGAACATGATGTTTGCTCAGTTGCTTTGATAGGAGCAACAACACGTCACGGCCTATTTCATCATGACAAACTCGAAACTACGACGACGACAACAACAACATCCAGTGCATCTGACCCCCTGGAATCGGTTTGGCAGGTTTCATCTCCTACCCAACAATATTTCACAAGGAACTACCAAAGAGGAAGTGACGATTCCTATTCTTATCCACCAATGTCACTTACTTACTGCAATGCGAGCAACAGCTATGGTTGCACACCAGCGGTGCCTCCTCACCACCACGACAGGGAGCCGTGAGCCGCTGGAGGGCTTGGTTCCGCAGAGCGCACACTTGTGCTGGCATGGTGCCCGTCATGAAAGTACGGTGCATGAACAGTTCCTCCAACGCCGACAAGGACCCAAGCTCCGTTGGAACCGGACCCGAAATGGAGGTTTGATGAACTTGCAAAGAAGTCAGTTGTGGGAGGAGACCCAGCTCGGAGGGAAGACTTCCAGTCAATTGGGCATTGGAATAGAGCTTCAAGTTCTTCAAGTACAGCATGCCCGACAGCTCGGATGGAAGGGATCCACTCAAACTGTCCGTGCCAAAATTCAGGGTCTGAATGTGACCCCACTCGTCACACGAATGAATGCGTGGCCACTCGCATCGTTCCAAGGGACTTTTGGTGAACCAGTTTTCCTCCTTGACACGAGCCGCTTCTCGAAACACAATGAGGGAATACACTTGACCAAATTCCGAGTCCCAGGTACAAGTCAATGGGGCGTCAATATCTGTGCCTGGACTAGTCGCAAAGTAACTCACGGCTCGGAACTGTACATCATCTAGTTCGAGCTCGTTCAATCCAGACAAAAACATGGCACATTGTTTGATGCTATCCATACGATCCGAGGGAGGAATGGGACGTGGAGAAGGGGTGGGTTGATGAGAGGGAGGCTTTGGAATTGGTGGATTGGAGGGAGAAATAGGAGTGGGAGTTGGGTCAATGGCGGGAGGAGAGGGACTGGACTCCACGTGAAAGTCTTTGTACGCCAGAAAAGTCATGAGAAATCCAACCGGGATAACAACGGATAGGATACAAAGTTTGTAAGCCTTGATCTTTACCTCGAACGAGAGCCGAAAGAGTCGAGATTCATCGGTGTTTCCAATCTGCGGTACAATGGCATCATCAGTCCTCTCGTCTTGGTCGGGATGTTCTTCTTCAATTATCTCTAGCTCGTTATCTGCATTGACAGTGGAGGAACGATTTTGTGCATTTCGGTACTGGGGGTCATCCCTCTGTGAAATGCGAAGATAGTCATAATTCGACTCCAGTCGGTCGTTGTTCGAGTGGTACAGTCTCGCTGCTGGACTCAATCGACCACCACGCGATCTGCTTCGATCTCGAGTGCTGGTCAAGTCCGAAAGCAGTGGCTCCATCACCGATGAATCACAATCGTGTGGCATGTTCCAGGGCACCATCGGTCGGCGTTCGCCCCAAACCTCATGGTTCCGACTCGGATGGTCCATGATCCGCGTTTAAGTCGTGGAACGGAGTGTGATGCCTATAGGTTTTCCGGTGAAACCCATATTATGTCGTGGTGTCAAGAAAAAGATACGTATGCCGATTTCCGGGTTTGCTTTTTTTGCGGTAGAGGTAGAGCCACGAAGAATGTGCATCCCTACAAGAGTTTGCGATCCAGAGACAGAGGGATATGGCTAGTCTCTTTTGTGAGCCTAGAGAGAAACCTTGTACAGTTTGCATTCGACACAGTATACCATGTAGCATAACTTTATAACTACGACTATGCAATATCAACGATTGCTGCACTCGTCACATGCAAAACGCGTGCTTCGCCTTCTCAGCTTGTCAAAGCTGTGACAAATGTGACTTGCTTGATCATCCGTTGTTTATTCCACAAACACTACAATGTAAGTAAAGCCTTTCCCAGGTCTAACCCATTATGCAGGACACTCATTCCGATTTCACTCCAGATTCGTATGCCTCCAGCCGTTCCACCAGTTCCGACTTTTTTCCTCCAACCTTTAGCCCTCTGACACGGAGTTCTTCTTTTAATTCAGGTACCGTCATCGTATTGAAATTAAGAAGACCAAAGGATCCTCCACTTTCTTCAATCGCCGACAAGTCTTCATCCGTCGGTTCTTCCACATTGGACAAGACATCAGACAAGAGATTGTTCAGTTCTTCCACACTACCCAACTCTTCACTGACATCATCCCCGCTGTCGTCTTCAAATTGGGCGGCAGCATCAGACTCTTCCAAAAGAGCAACAAGATCAGCCTTTTTACCAGTCGTTGGGAGCCCCCGTTCCTTGAGCTCTTGCTTCAGAACCGAGACAGGATATGACGCCCAATCCTCGACGACATCATAGTAACTTTCGCTATCCCCGTTTGCTACAACGTCTTCTTCAGTTTCAAATTCCTGCGCATACTTTTCCTCCTCTTCTTCATCCACTTCTTCCCAGACATATTCGTATTCATAACCGTCCTCACCGATAAAAGTCCCTCCAACTTGTGCGTCTTGGAGATCCACATTATCCGATGGCTCAGGAAGAGTGCCATAGAATGTGCCTTCATCGTAAATTTCCGCGTCAGTTTCTGCATCATCAATGATCTCTTCTTCTACCTCCTCCTCTTCGTCTGTGAATTGAAACGCCTCTACAGCAGCTCGGGCAGCGGCTCCCAGAGAATCAGCTTCGTCAAGTTCTTCATCGTCTGTTCCTGGCAGTATGCCCAATTCTTCCGCCATCTTACTAGCGACATCCCATGCGGCCTTCTCATCATCTTCGTCCTCATATTCCTCCATTCCAGCAACATTGCCATCGATACTTTGTTGTGCAAAACGAATAGAAGCATCCCAGTCCTCTTGATCCATAATGATTTCGTCATCCACTTCTTCCGCCTCACGTGCTTCCTGTGCCGCAAGCAGCGTACTTACAAACTGCTCCTCTTCCTTCTGTCGAGCCTCTTCCGCCAGACGGTCTTCTTCCTCTTGTCGCGCAATTTCCGCAAGGCGAGCTTCTTCTTCTTGTCTCGCGATTGCCGCCAAGCGCTCTTCCTCTTCTTTCTTGGCAATCTCTGCAAGTCGAGCCTCCTCTTCCTTTCGTGCGATTTCGGCCAACCTTGCTTCCTCTTCTTGACGAGCAATTTCGGCCAACCTTGCTTCCTCTTCTTTGCGTGCTTCTTCCGCCAATCGTTCTTCTTCCTCTTTTCGGGCAATTTCGGCTAACCGCGCTTCTTCCTCTTTGCGTGCTTCTTCCGCCAACCTTGCTTCCTCTTCTTGTTGGCGAGCAATTTCGGCTAGTCGAGCCTCTTCTTTTTTGCGTGCTTCTTCTGCCAAGCGCTCTTCTTCTTCCTTGCGAGCAATTTCGGCCAATCGTTCTTCCTCTTGCTTGCGAGCAATTTTGGCCAAGCGTTCTTCCTCTTGCTTGCGAGCAATTTCCGCGAGACGAGCTTCTTCCTCTTGGCGAGCAATTTCCGCAAGACGAGCTTCTTCCTCTGCTTCCTTTCGGGCAATTTCCGCCAAGCGTTCTTCTTCCTCCTTTTGGGCGAGTTCGGCCAATCGTGCCTCTTCTTGTTTGCGTTCGAGCTCCGCCAATCGAACTTGTTCGATTTGTTCCGCAATGGCGGCCAATCGGTCCGCCTCTTTTTGTTCTTCAATGAGCACTTGCGCCAATCGGGCCCGTTCCTCTTCTTCTTCGGCCGCAATCTTTGCGAGGCGTTCTTCTTCTTGACGCCGGGCTGCTTCGGCATTCAATGCTTGTTGTTCCTCTTCGGCTTGTCGCACAATTTCCGCCAATCGGGCCGCTTCCTCGAATTTGGCCCGTTCTTGGGCCTCTTGTTGGGCGAGACGATCTTGTTCTTGACGTCTCATTTGCGTTTGTTGGGCAATCCGGGCTTGTCGTTCCGCTTCGGCTTGTCGAAAGGCGAGAGCGGCGGCTTCCGCCTGTTCTTGTTCCTGGCGTCGCAAGTCTTCCGCGGCTCGTGTCGCGTCGCGCAAGTCTTGCAATTCCTGTAAGCGGGCTTGCAGCTCCAGCGCTTCTTGATCCAACCGATTCGATTCTTCGGCCAAGCGACGAACTTCTTCCAAACGTGCTTGGGCCTGTCGTTCACGGTGTTGCAAGTTCAAGGCCACTTGAGCGGCCAACAATCGTCGTTGATTGCCTTCCTGGCGTTGTTGTCGGACCAAACGACTGCGTTCTTGACACTGCTGTTGTTCTTGTTTAATGCGGGCCGAATGGACGGCGGCACTTTCTTCCGCTTGTTGGTACAAGTCCACAGCGCCGGCGCCGACATTCCAGACGAGATTACCGGCCGTGCGAATCGCTTTGCCGAGGGGACCCGTCGTCAAGGCGACATAGGCGGCACCGAGACTGGCGGCGCCCGTCATGGCCACGCCCTTGCCGGTAATGGCCGCCGCCAAGGCGCCCATGACCAAGGCACCCTTGATGGAATCTTCCGAGGGTTCGGGGCCATTCCACAGCGAACCATTGTTATTGTTGTCCGTAGTCTCCTCGGTTGTTTCCTGCGCATACGATTTCTTGACATAGCGCAATTCATCCTCTTCCAATCCACCCTCCAAACTGGAAAAGGACCATTCGACCCAATCGGCCGCTTGGTATTTTTCATTGTTGGTCGGTTGACTCAAGAAAAAGGATTCGGCCGTGTCGTCGTTCGTGTTGTCGGACACTCCATTCAGTTGTGACTGCTGCAACATTTCGGGCGGAGGCGGCGACATGGGTGGATGCGGTTGTTCCTCTTCCTCCTCCTTGCCTTGTGAGGATGATGGTTGCTTGCGTCCAAACAAAAAGGCCCAGAGTCGGGTCAGCGATGGTCTGGGCGATTTTGAGAGTGGTTGTTGATCTTGTGGCAACAAGTGCAACGACGTAGTTGTTGTTGTCGTCGTCGTTGTGATTGGCGGCGCTTTCTTGACTCGGACCGATGACGACGAGGATGGCACTATAAAGGCCGCACAACGCAAGGGTGCGACATGAAGCAATACTAGCACCAACAGTAACAGCAGCGGATGCCCTTTCATTTCTCTCCTCCTCATTATTATTCGATGCACTGGTTCCAATACAATATGATCCAATACAATAGAATAAACTGTGTTACAAGAAGGATGAGTGGTGGTGGTATGCAAGCATTTCGAAACCGATGAGTTTGAAAGGCTTCGGAGGGAGAGTTGCCGCAGAGAACAAAGATCCAGGCACCGTCATGCGGCTGCTCTCGGTGGTTGAAGCTCGCGCGTGTGGTGGGGGGATGGATTTCCCTCCAAAACGAAATGGTGTGACCCAAAAGTGACTTCTTGACCGCGACCCGTTATTATGTGCGACTCCATTTTTGTGCGACTAATATTTTCGGGACCGGGCTGGCGATCGAACCGAGCTCGCCGACATATTTTTTCGCGATTTCCTCTTTCCCGATAGGAAACTGGGAGGGAGCATTGCGACCCGCAACGGACAATGGCGCATCCGTTGTTCCATCCACCCCCAAAAATTAGAAAAAAGTGTATAAGCCTTTGCAAGTAGCTGTGCATCGTCCCATTTCGTGAGTCACGCAAAGCTCCCCGGTCTTGTGCATCATCCGCAGCGTGCTGTGAATCAACAACGACTTTGGTGCGTTCACCATGGTGGCAGAACGGTCGTCCGCCGCTTTGGCGTCCACGCATCGCCATGTGCGTCGTACCAACCGGCACAATACCTACAATCCAAACAACAACAACAACCACAAGGAGACGATGGACGGAGCTGTCCGTCAAGAAGAAGACATTGCCGTTCTCTTGCCCCTGCTGGGAAAGACTCTCACTCCTCCCGACGATCCTCCTCTTCCTCCGCCCGATCCTACCGAATTGTTGCAACAGCAACTTCGCACGGCCCAACCCACACAATATGCCGAACAAGAAGAAGAGAGTACTCCGTCCTATACTTCCTCCGCGACAACCGAGTCTTCCACCAGTCGATCGATGGACACTGCTCGTTTGAGTGGCCGCGCGATGGAATTGGTCCGGATTGATTTGTGGCAATACGTCGGCTGTTTGGGATTGGGACTGATGGTCTACGTCGCGTTCTTGTTGTTGCCCAAGGGAATGCGCAAGGCCTATTGTCGGAGTGAACGACGCCGTTATGTCCGCCGCTTTCCTCGCAACAGCAAACCGCATAGTCGCCATTTTGCTGACGATTTTTACAATGATTATCGCGATGTGCCATCGCACGCTCTGGAACGACCCACGTCCTTTTCCAAACCCACATCCTCGTCGTCCGTGCACGACAGTGTCTTGGAAGAAGTCGAAGCCCGACGCAAGCAACAACAACAAGAAGAGCACGATCCAGAAAAACCAACGCCCTTTTATACGCGGGCCAATAGCAATATTATTCGCAGTCGGAGCGATCCAGGAGACAATGACGACGACGATGACGATTCCAGTTCGGCCTGGCCTTCGCAAGCCGTAACCGAAGAAGACAACACGTCCTCGCGGGTGCGCCCCCTGTCGATTGCCTCGTCGGATGCGGCCATTGCCGCCCATCAAACACCCTCGCCGCACAAGCACAAGCCACAATCCAATCGTCCTTTTACGACGACGGATATGGATCGCCTGGTTCACGACATTACTTCGTCGTCATCTTCGAATTCGAATGGAAGCCCCGCATCTCCTCGTCGTCCGGCTCCGGACCATCCGCAAATTTGGCACGTGCCGGACGAACGGATCTGGCGCGAATCCTTACGACGTCTTGGGGACCGCGGCGTTCGATTGACGGCTCATGGCGTCCAATGCGATCCCAAGCGCATTTGGTTGACTCACATTCAGGACGACACTGCACAACATTCGTTGCAATGGCAAACGGAATTTCCCCGCCACGTGCCCAACACGGAAACGGGGTCGAGCAGCATTGTCTTGATGCGCGGCGCCGTCCATACCATTCCACTGCCAAATGTCTTGTACATTGACGTGGGCAAAAAGACCTCGGCCTTGCAAAAAACCACGGCCCTGGTACCCCCGTCGGCTTGTTTTTCTCTCTTGACCCAACAAGGATCGTTGGATTTGCAAACCAATTCCAAATTGGAACGCGATGCCGTCGTATCCGCCTTGTCCTACTTGTTGGATCATGTCCATACGGGCGGCGATTGGCGCACCTTGTATCAAGACAGTGCCAGCAGTACGGTGACGACTAGTGTGACGGGTCGGGACACGCCCTCGACGATTCGCACCACCGAGTTGGTCTTTCCACCCACCACGACCAGCACCAGTGCGGCCGATATTTGAAACCAATCATGACAACTGTGGAACCGCCCCAACGAACCAACACCAACACACACACTCATGGGCGGTGTCAGTGTCACCACAAACGACAGAGACAGATGAGAGAGAGACTGCGCCAACGAAAACGGGAATCTCTCTCTCTCTCTGTCTTGAGGAGGAGCCCCATTGTGATGGATGGATCCAATACGAGTCGGCCAGAAGAAACAAGACGTTTGTAGTTCCTAGGGTTCGATGCTTTGGGGTTTCTCGAATCATGCTAGGTGGTGTACCGAGATGGAGGTAGTACTAGGATGCGAGGCAGACGCTTTTGGGCCCGCAGTTTGAGGGAGAACGACAATTGACCAAGACGAGACCGTCATTCCGTTTGGCAGCACACTGGAAGAAGAAGAACGTGGAAGATCCGTCGGGTTTGTTCGTTTCAAGGATACCATGAGACCTCTCCGTTTTCAATGGAAGAACACGTGGAGGATGCCTTGGTCTGTTTCGGTTCGATCCAAGGACGGTACCGTGAATGAAATAAGGAAACGGGTGGAGAGACCAATGAAACTCGGATCGAGTGAAATGGAAATGAGAGTGTCATGGTTCGACCTGGGAAAGGCGTTCCTTACAGTCTAGATAGCGTGTTTGGAGAAGAAACAACGAATGATCCAGAGCAAGTCATGGTTGTCACAGATAGTAGTTTTCCCCAAAGACCAGAGGACACGACGAAGCACACACGTTGAGTGCGGCAGAGTCGTATTATAGTTCTAGAATAGGAATGCTACATTGTATTGTACTGTGTCCTTATTTGCATCCTATTCGGTTGAAACAATGATGACTATATCCATGTGATCATGTTCTATCCTGTGGACCCGTATAACCCAATTCCTCTCTCTTATCGTCACCAACGTCTGCCACTCAGGACCTTGACGGAAGCCTTCGAGAAGCGAGATATAGCTATACTAGAAAAAAAGGACTTCGGATATGCGTATCTTTTTCTTGACACCATGTGTTTCACCGGAAAACCTCCGCATCACGCCCACACCTCGTTCAGTTCCATGATTTCATAGTAGCATGGTACGAAGGATCATGGACCATCAGCAGAACAATGAGACTTGCGGCGAACACCGGCGACAGATTGTAATCCGGGGCATCTCGCACGATTGTGATTCCTCGGCCTTGGTGCCACTCCTTTCGGACTCGACCATTGGAGATCCCTACAGATTGGGTGCTGGTAGATGGAGTCCAGCGAGACCCCACCGTCCAAACCACACTCCATTGGAGTCGAACCATGATGACTATCTTTGCATTTCACAGGAGGATGACAACCAGTACCGAAATGCACGAATCCATTCCACCGTCGATGAGGATGATGAGGAAGCGATCATTGGACATGAATATCATGACCATGGCGAGAGGACTGATGATGCCATTGTACCGCAGAACGGAAACACCGAAGAATCGCGACGCTTTCTACTCTCAATCCAAAATTTTCAACAAGCGTGGAGCTCCATACTCGAGGTTAAGATCAAGGTTTACACACTTTGTATCCTATTATGCGTTGTTATTCCTTTTGGATTTCTCATGATTTCTCTGGCGAGTAAAGACTTTCAGGCGCAGCCCAGTCCCTTTCCTCCCGCCAATGACCCAACTCCCACTCCCTCTCCTCCTTCCAATCCACCAATTCCCAAGCCTCCCTCTCCTCAACCCACCCCTTCTCCACGTCCCATTCCTCCCTCGGATCGTATGGATTCCATCAAACAATGTACCATGTTTTTGTCTGGATTGAACGAGCTCGAACTAGATGATGTACAGTTCCGAGCCGTGAGCTACTTTGCGACTAGTCCAGGCACGGATATTGACGCGCCATTGACTTGTACGTGGGACTCGAAATTTGGTCAGGTGTATTCTCTCATTGTCCATCGAGAAGCGGCTCATGTCAAGGATGAAGACTGGTTCACGAAAAGGCCCTTGAAACGATGTCATTGGTCACGAGTGAAATGTGACAAGTCTGGTAACATTGTGTCACTCATTTTTAACCATGACGAGTTGAATGGATTCATTCCAGCCGAGCTCTCGGGCTTGGTGTACTTGGAGGAATTGGATCTCTTTTCCAATGGCCAATTGACTGGAAGTCTTCCATCCGAGCTTGGTCTCCTCACCCAACTGACTTTCTTGCAAGTTCATCATACGTCGATTTCTGGTCCGGTTCCAACGGAGCTCGGATCCTTGTCTGCGTTGGAGGAACTGTTGATGGACAATACTGGAATGACGGGTACCATGCCAGCACAAGTGTGCGCGTTGCGGAACCAAGCCCTCCAGAGGCTCACGGCTCCCTGTCGTGGTGGTGAGGAGGCACCGCTGGTGTGTGACCGAAAAACTTGTTGTTCGTATTGCAGTAAGTAAGTGAAATGGACCAACTTTCTCTTTTGGCAATAGTACTCTCTATAAGACTAAGAATCGGCACTTCCTCTTTGGTAGTTCATTGTGAAACATTGTTGGGTAGGAGATGAAACCTGCCAAACCGATCCAAGGGGGTCAGATCCACTGGGCGTTTTGTTGTTGTTGTTGTTGTTGTTGTTGTTGCTGTCGTAGTTTTTTTGTCATGATGAACTAGGCCGTGACGTTTTGCCCGTAGCGAGTCCTATCACTAGGGTTCAGAGGTAAACAACATGAGGCGGCGTCGCCCTCTCTTCAAGAAGGACCACGGCGGAGCAATCGTCGTTCTGGTCGCTTTTGCTGCTGTGACTGCTTGCTGTGCTCCTCAAAGGCGGTCTGTGTTTCAGAATCGTGCACCGCTCTCCCAGAATGATACCTTTGGAATCCGTTTGGTGCTGCTGGACGGGGAACGATATGAATGTAGTGTGAGGATTACGACGTGTGTGCTCGTCCAAGAAGGCGGTCCGTGTTTCATCGTGCCAAAGAATCCACCGCCCGCCTTACATTTCAGCAGTGGTCGGGTCCATGGGAGAATTGTACAACACTCCATGCAAATGCCACAGTGTACGCAATCTTTGGAACAGGGCAAGGGATCGATCGAATCCAATGCTCCCACCAACACATGAACACAATCACAGCTGCAGCATATAATATATACATGTTTACGACGACTCGTTTGTTCCGGGAAGGTCCTTCTCGGCACTGCTGCGTTTCTTGTTTCGCTCGACCACGTTTCATACAAGAACGGAATTGGTACCATTCCAAACCTTAACCGTTGGCCCCTTTTTGTTGTTGTGGTTGTGCGGGTCGTTGTTTGTATCGAACGGATCCAGAAAACGACCCAAGCAAATGATCCCAACGCTTCCCACAAAAGTGGAGAGACCAGTCGTTTTCCGTTCATTCGGTTGTCTCCTCCAAAAAACGGACCCCACACAAGGCCCGATGGCCGTGCTTGTGTTCTTGCAGTGTCATGGTCTTCTGCTGTGGTTGCTGCTTTGGTGTGTGGTTGGAAACAAAAATTTTTGTCAAGAAAAAGGCCCTTTTCTAGCTAGGAGTAGCTAGGAGTAGCAAGTATCTCCAGCTCGTAGATGGTTCGCGTCATGTTTTAGACGTCACCTCCAATATAGCCCTCCTCAGATGTCAGCGGTTTGACACACACCAACATAACGAAGCCAAAAAAAGATGCGCACACATTGATGCTTCTTCACCATTGTTCACCATCCGCACAACACATCCCTGTTTCATACCACGTGTGTGTCCTTTGAATCGAAGAAGAGAAGATTACAATTATTACCATGAGCAATTCTCCGGATGTGTTAATGACGGATGCCTCGGGTGGCGGCGGCACTGTGGAATTGCTCCAGGAGGACGACACGGAGGAGGATCCAGTCCATTCGGCGGCAGCACCACACGCCGCCGGTGGCAGCGAGTTGATTGGTCGTACCGTGCGACTTCATTTTCGCTGTCGTGCCGAATTGCCCATTGGTAGTTTTTTGCGAGTCACGGGCAGTTCCTTGTGGGCACCCGGCACTCCCTCGACCGATCCTGCCGATGCCTCCTTTTCGGTCGAACGCACCGAAGCTTCGGCCTTTCCCACCACGTGGGATGACATTTTGGAACATGACACGAATTCTCTCCATCATCATCATTCGCAATCGCTGTATGCGTCCAGTGTCGAAATGGTTACCACGCCCGAGGACTATCCCATTTGGCGGACGCGCAAACCGGTCGTGGTGGTGATTCCCAATCGACGCAAATCGGTCCATCATCATTACTATCGATATTTGGTCGTGTCGCCCGGGGGACAATGGGGACTCGACAATGACGCGAACAACAACGATACCAATAATGAACCGACGACTGCCACGGACGACACGGACGCTCAAGTGGTGGTGTCCACCAGTGATGAACGCTTGGGTACCACGGCCGTCTTGCAATGGGAAGATCCCTTTGTGCTGAATCGGGGCAGTGTGAATGCGTTGAGCAAACACGAAAATTCCGTTGCGAGCTTGGCCAGTGTCACCGTGCCGCAAACGACCAAGGCCGATTATCGAAACTTGCCCTATCGGACCATTGACATGAGTGTTTCGTCGTCGTCGTCCTTGACGACCACCATTTCGTCCTCCGACTCGGCCGCCCTCGATAGCTATTCCAATCCCGACGATGCCAGCTTTCAACCCTATCTCATTCGGGAAGCGGTACGTTCCATTCTCTCGAGGGAGAAGCACTCATTGCCACGAGCTGTCATGCCTGTATTCCAAAATGTCTCATTGTTTCCCCCCTTTTTGTGTTGTTGTTGTTCTTATTATTTTTGTGGTTTCTATCATGTTCTGCGATACACAGATTCATCAAGAAAATCGCCGCAAGCAGTTGAAACCTCAAGTGTCGGCCGATGCCATGGCCTGGGATGGTGCCGAGGCGCCCGCCGACGGCGAACCGGGCGTGGGCATTGGAGCCATGATTAATACAGGAACGACGACCCATTCCACGTCCCAACCACATCATCATCATCAAGCCAAGGCCATTGCCACGCCGCCCGTCTTTCGCGGACAACGCATTTTCTTTGTTTGCTTTCATTTGCCGGTTGTGGTGGTGCAAAATCCCCACACCAAGCAGTGGCGAGCCTCGTGGAGTGAATCCATCTTGGCCAAGACCGAAGGCTCGCAGATTTTGTCCCTCTATCAAGCCTATTGGGTCGGAACCGTCACGACCAATCCTCCCTTGGAACGACCCGAAGATATGGAACAAGTCCGGGCCATTCTCGGCGAAATGAAGTGTATTCCCATTTTCTTGGACCCCAAGACGCGTCAGGCGCATTATTACGGCTTTTGCAAACAAGTCTTGTGGCCCGCCTTTCACAATATCGATTTGCTCGACTTGAGTACCTGCGGATGGCTTCCCGATCAAGATGGGGCCTGTGATTGGGATCAATCGCGATTGGATGATTGGTGGAATGCCTTTTCGGGCGTGAATCAAGAATTTTGTCGCGTCATGTCGGAACTTTCCGATCAAGACGACATTTTGTGGATTCATGACTATCATTTAGCTCTCTTGCCGGAACAATTGACCAAGTTTGAATTGGAAACCTTTGGTCGTCGCATGACTCGCAAAGTCTTTTTCTTGCACATTCCCTTTCCCACCTCGCAAATCTTTCGCGAATTGGAATGTGGGGAATCCATTCTCCAGGGAATGTTGCACGCCGATGTCGTGGGCTTTCATGCCTTTGATCATGCGCGTCATTTCCTCAATGCGGCCAAACGAATCTTGGGATTGAATTACGAAAGCCTCGTGGGTGGTTTGATTGGTGTGAGTTTTCAGGGACAGACCGTGTTGGTGTCCATGTCCAATGTCTCCATTGAGCCGCGCATGGTCGATGCGGCTCTCATGCTGCCGTCGGTTCAGACGGGGGCCGAGGAGTTGCGCCACAAGCATCAGGGTCGGACCATTATTGGTGCCCTCGACATGGGACAGCGCTTGTCGGGAACCTCCCTCAAACTCTTGGCCTACGAACGCATGCTGCAAGATTATCCCCTCTGGAAATCCAAAGTGGTCATGGTGCAGCGGCTCTTGCTTCCCGGATCCCGCGTCAAGGATGAAGAAGTGACCACGCGAGAAGTGCGGTTCCTGGTGCAACGGATCCAGGAGAAATTTGGTCCCGAAGTGATTGATTATCAGGAACTGACGGGGTCCAGTATGGCCATGGACCAACGATTGGCCTTGTGGAGGGCGACGGATATTTTAATGAGCACGCCCATTCGGGAAGGATTGAACCACTGGCCGATGGAATACATTTACTCCCACAAGGAACCGAATCCGCCCGGTGTGGTGATTGCCTCCGAGTTTTCGGCCATTTGTTCCATTCTCAATGGTGCCCTGCGGGTCAACCCGTACGACATTAAAATGATGATCACCACCATTGACAAGGCGCTCAGTATGGACCGGCAAGAACGAGAGGGCCGTCGGTACCGGGACATTGACTTTGTCTCCAACAGTCCGTCCGACAAGTGGGTCAAGAATGTGCTCCGAGACTTGAGAGATGCCACCATGCATCAAAACAATAACAATTCCAATGCCAGCGAATCCAATTCTCAGACACCCACACCGGAAGGCCTGACGCCCATTCGCAAAGAACTGATTGACAGTGTCGCGGGGTTTCTGGCCCGAGAAAGCAGCTTGGCCTTTTGCAATCTCAACATTCGAGCCTTGAAGCGTGCCTACGATTCCAGCAAGAGACGTGTCATTATTACCGATTTTAATGGGACGATTGTCATGAAAGAGCCACCGGGCAAATACCTGAAACGAGAAATTCTTGGTACGAGTGGAAACAAACCTCCCCAAGCGGTTATTGAAGCCTTGTCCTCCTTGTCCTGTGACCCCCGCAACACGGTCTATGTGGTATCGGGCGATTCGGCCGAGAATGTGTTGAATGCCTTGGGGGATATTCCCAATTTGGGCTTGGCTGTGAGCAACGGGGCCCGGTATTCTCCTCCCCAGGAAGCAGCCGCGGGGAACAGTCGCCGCCGTCGGTGGTTCACCTTTGACTTGGGCGTGGATTGGGACGCTGTCAAGCGCGTGGCCCTGCCCGTCTTGTCCAAATATACGGCACGGTCCAATGGTTCCTTTGTCAAATTGACCTCCTTTAGTATCGGTTGGTCCTATTATTCCTGTGATCCCGAATGGGGCTCCTTGCAAGCCTCCCATTTGGTCTTGGAGCTGGAAAATGAACTCAAAACCTTTGATGTTCGCTTTGTGACGCTCAAGGGGATTGTCGAAGTGGTACCGCGACAACTCAACAAGGGATTGATTGTCACCAAGGTGTTGCGGGACACGTCGAAGAAACATGGTGATGGTGTAGACTTTTGTCTGTGTTTGGGCGATGATGTTTCGGATGAAAAAATGTTTGCCTCCGTCTTTTCCTTCTTGGCCGAAATGGGCGATGAAGTCAATCGCCTTCCCGGTCCTCCCGTCATGGCCGATGACGGTGCTGCCCCCAATGATGATGATGACAACGACGACGACAACGACAAGGACGACCAAATGGATGTCACGACGACAACGCCATCGACGACGACGATTCCCGACCAGGTGTATTGTTATGCCGTGGCGGTGGGGAAAAAGCAAAGCCATGCCAGCTTTTATGTGAATGGTGCTCAAGATGTGGCCAATGCCTTGGTCATGCTGGCACAAGGAGACGTTCCGCGAGGTGGTGTACCCGTCTGGGGACGAGAGAATGCAACCTATCTGTTTGAATAACAAGAAGAATAGTGCTATCTATCTATATATTAGTAACCGCTCCACAAAACGTTTGCTAGTCTAGAACCACTAGAAGGATGCAATTCCGATGAGAACGTGGGTGCCTGTGAGGCATCCCAGTATCTACAACTCATTGTGTTGTTGCAGCATTCCGGTGTGGGCCATCTCTTGTGGATTTTGCGCGACCGGATCGTGACTGGTGATGACATTGAGTCCTGGAGAACCCGGAAAGATCTTTTGGGTGCCATCACAGTTGCCACAATGAGAGAGATGAAAGATCCAACGGCGGATCGGATGGTGCCCCACACACAGCGACAGAGAATGCAAGGAGCAGCCATGGTACAGACGTTCCTTTTCATCCTGATGATGATACATGGATGGAGGATGCCTTATTATTTGGTGTACGGGTGGACGACGACCTGGTGTCCGAATCACAATCCTTCTCCTCCTCGTGTTTGGCAGAGAATGAGAGCATGCCGACACCCACTGTGCCCTACGACGACGAACCGTGGGCTTTCGGCATTCCATTCGTGTCAGCGTTACGATCCATTCGTAGGAACCATCTGGGTGATTCACAGGAGTCGCACCAGGAATACCATCCTCGAGGCAGCACACACGGAGGACCAGGACGACGACGACCATCGAACCGACCCCCCAACCAAACACAAGAACGACGACGACGACACGGTGATTTATACCGGAACGGTCAAGTGGTTCAATATCTTGAAAGGATATGGCTTTATTTTGCCCGATCAAGATGGACAACCCGATGTCTTTGTGCATCAATCCGACATTCAACAAGCTCATGGCTTTCGATCCTTGGCCGATGGAGAACGGGTGGAATATCAAGTCTTGCAGCAGCAGCAGCAGCAGCAACATCCGGAAAATGAAGAAACCACCACCAAACCACATCGCACCAAGGCCATTTGCGTGACGGGCCCCGGGGGTGTGCCCGTACGAGGTGCCAACAAGAATGACAAGGACGATACCGAGTTTGAACCATGTTTTTGAGAGAATCAACTATTACTCCCGGTGTCTCCCGACGACAGGAACAACAAGAACCAATCGCCAAACAACAACAACCAAGAATTGAAAAAGAACCAAAGGAACGGACAAGAATGAGACTTGCCATGATCCTCTGGAGGACACGAGTCTTGTGGAATGGATTCCTATGGAGAGCCGGAACGAAATTCTCTCGTCTCTTGTTGTGTGTCCATGTCCAAAGAATACTGTATATGTAGGCCCCCAAAGACGGAACCGACTCGGTATAAAAGTTGGGGATTCCTCCGTCCTTTATATACAGTCTTTGGATGTACCAATCTATACTTTCTCCTATTTCGAGAGAGAGAGAGAGAGAGAGAAGCACCACAGGGTACTGGTTCCAAGTTTTCGCTGCAACCTTGAGCAGAGGACTACTCGCTAGCTAGAGGATAGGAGTCATAGATGATCCTGTGGAAGCTCCCTGTCCCCTGTCGTCTACTAGTACACGACCTGTCTAGAGTAGAATGTATACTACAGGAAGGTTCTTGCGGCGGCGGGACCAGCACCGTGGGAGTTGTTGTGGTTGTGGTTGTGAATTGTGAGGACCAAAGAGGCTCTTTTCTCTTGGATATTTCTCTGTCACTGGCGTGTACTGTATGAGTCATAGTAGTCTCGCTCACGAGCGAGAATTCTCCTCCCCTCTCTTCATTTGTGTTCGGTTCCACCCCCTCAATGCCCAGCGAGTCGATCCACATTTGACAGTCTAATTCAAGATCACATCGAGAAATGGTCGAGAGGGAGTTTTCAATGTGGGATGGATCACCCCCATACCATCACCTGCAGCAGCAAAAGACGAGGGGGGTTCCTTTTGTCGTCGTTCGCCGTCGATCGACTTTTAGTGTC
Source organism: Epithemia pelagica (assembly GCA_946965045.2). NCBI lineage: Eukaryota > Bacillariophyta > Bacillariophyceae > Surirellales > Surirellaceae > Epithemia > Epithemia pelagica. Next base: position 258,590 of record OX337238.1, on the reverse strand, counting down.
ATTTCTGCTTTGTCGATCAATGACACAGAGACACACCCCGATACCAACAACAACAACAACAACAAGCTCTATCCTACTCTAGAGAGCGTGTGGTTCTGTTGTGGTGGGACGTTCTTGGTGTGTTGTTGTTGTGTGACGGACGAACAACAGCAAGAGAGAAACACACGCGCACCCAAACGTCGTTGTCCGTGTGTATTTGTGACCCTCCTCAGTCGCTCTGCCTCTGCTCTCCTTTTGGGGACCGAACAAAGACCCTCTTCTTCGTTTGGAACGCGACACCACCAAAACACACGCAACTATGGGAAATCATCACTCGTCCGACGGTCCACAGGTGCGACAACAACAGCAGCAACAACAACAGCAACAGCCATCGGGCCATTCGCGAGATCACAGCAGTGGTGGAGGAGGCATTCGTCACTTGTTGCGCAACAATGGAGCACTGGGCTTGTCCAAGGCGGAATTGGATGCTCGATGTCAACCCAGTGGGTACGTATCTATCTATCTATGCAGAGAAGGGAAGAACCACAGAACGAGAGAGAGAGAGAGAATGACTCACGTATAGTTTCCGTATTTGGTTGTTCTTGCTCTTGTTGTTCTTTTGTTCTTGTTTCTCTTTAATTCTCCTGTATTCTACTAGATTGTATTCGTCGTGTGCCTGGGAACCCAAACAGATTCGTCGCTTGATTGGCGATGGCAAATTGGCGGCACGGACCAAGGGGACCGAAGAGTCGACTGCCGGAGACGGCGTGAGTGAGGAATGTCCCATTTGTTTTTTGCAGTATACCGCCTTGAATCAAACCAAGTGTTGTCAGGCTTATATTTGTACCGAATGTTTTTTGCAAGTGCGCAATCCCAAAGACACTACAACGGCCTGTCCCTTTTGCAATCAAAAATTGGCGGTCCAGATTGCGGCATTGTCGGTCGAAACGACACGGCAACGACGGACCGAAGAACAACGCGTCATTGAAGCCCAAATCAAGGCGCAATCGAGCCACAGCAATAATAACAACAACAACAAGGAACAGGCTCCCTCCTCCTCCACCAGCAGCAGCAGCTTGCCGCCCCTGTCGGCACAACCCCGCAATACGGAATTTGGTGCCTCGCTGGAACAAAATGAACGCGTCGCACGGTTGCGACATCGATCGTCGTCGGGAGCCTCGTCGTCGGCCGGAACCAATCTGTCCGTGGATACCTCCTCCACCAATACTACAATGCTGACCAATACTGACTTGCAATCCGTGGCCATGACGCCGGCCGAACGACAGGCCCTGGAGGCGGAAATGAAGGCCCAACACCATCATCCCTTGACGCAACGCATGCAACAAGAAGAAGAAGAACGACGGTTCCGGAATGAACGCGAGTATCGCAACAATAGTCCGCACTATCAACAACGCCAGCAATTGCGCGAACTCCAAGCCCGGAGTCGTACTGCAAGGGGCAGTCGACGCGATTGGAATCGCATTGTCCAAGCCTTTGAATCCGGAACAGCTGGCTCGGCCGTGCAATCCCTCGATGATCTCGTCGTCTTGGAAGCCGCAATCATGCTGTCCTCCATGGAACCAGGAGGATCGACGACCACCACCACTCGGAATGGAGCTGCCGCAGCAGCAGCGGCCGGCGAAGGAGAAGGAGACGAGGAAACGGAACAGGACTTTGTTACGCGACAAGCTCGAGCCGGATTTCCCTTGGCACGGGCCCGAGTGTCGGCGGGTGGAGCTGCGGGTGGAACGGATTCCCTCCTGTCGACAAGTCGTTCGCATCGATCGTGGATGATGGCACTCTTGTCGGAAGAAGAACAATTGGCCATGGCCATTGCCGCCTCGTTGGAAGATGCGCCGCCCACTACTACCAATCCGAATCCGAATACTACGAATACAAATGAGGCTTCTTCCACTACCACCGACACTCCGAATCCAGACAACGATTCCGGAAACGCCGCACCCACCCAGGAACCAGATACTACTACTCCTACGGATACTACTACGACCAACGAGGGACCCGAGACAACCGTGATGGAACCTCCCATTGGCGACAACAACCACCACCAGGATTCTACCAATACTAACGACGGGAACGACCATGAAACGGGCATGTCCACTGCCACCCACGACAACGTGTCGGAAGAGGAAGAAGTGACTCCGCAATCCTCCAATGCTGCTGCGGTCGAGGATTTGTCGTTGGTAGCACCCGCAGCAGCCATTGTCGATTCCTCCACGACACCCGTGACTGTGCCACCCAACAACGACGAGTCGACTTCTCCTCCTGCTGCTGCTGCCGTGGAGGATGAGGATCATGGTGTTGTGAACGTTGCGGAGGAAGCATCTCCTCCTTCTTCTGCATCCGAACAGGAAGGAGGCAATGAACGTATCGTTGGAACCACATTACCAGTCTCGGATAACCACCACACGGAGCAGAACAATGATGACGAACTGGAACAGACGGCTGCTCCGGCCATTGCGACTGTCGAGACTGCTGCTGCGGCGTCGATGGAGGAAGGCTCTCCTGCGGCAGCCTTGCAGCAGCAAGACGATGAACCCACTGGATCTGCTGCTGTTGCACCTGCTGTGACACAGCCCACCACGGAACATGCCGCTCAAGTCGATGGAACCAAAGTATGCACTGGTGACAACGTCGGAACCAAACACGACGACGAATCACAATAGTATTCCACGGGAAATCCGTAACAACCATCACCACCACAAGAACAAGGTGACAGTGTCTGCATGTCACCAAGGCAAATGCCATGATGGTTTTTTTGTTTCGCTCACACTCTTTGTGGATCCATAGAACTAGAACGGATGAGAGTGTGGCATGGATATTCACAAAAAGTGACTTTGTGAATGGGAAATCCCGCGGCTGGATGCATAATTCTGACTCTATATTCTATAATACAATCCCAATCTGTCTGGTTCGATTCCTAGTATACGTATGCTGGTGTCTTTGGACCCTATCTCTCCTTCTATTCTATTATAGATGTAGTTTCAAGAAGAAGGCGACTCTCGATCTATCGACCCGCGGGGGTATCGATGAGACACTTGCTTATCGGATCTCGAACGACAAGTTAATTCAATTAACATCGCGGAGAATCTTGCGGGAGCAGCTGCATCCTTGCCAAGAGGTTCACATCGCTGGGGTTGCAAGATGCACTGGGTTGATTTGAATCAAAGTGCGTGGACTTCACGGATTTCCAAGCGGTCCTAGGTATGGGGGACGACTCCCATGATTATTGGACTCCCAGATGACTCCCGTGTCTGTGTCTCCCCCATGTTTGTCTCATTCGATGGTTTCCACCCAGATTTACCACTACGGTGCAGGCTACCTAAACCGAACTATCTTATTGGATAATATAGAGTGTACTACTTGTTGATGTGACATTGGTATCTTCTCTTGATGGAGTTGTTCGCTTTTGTGAAAAGAGAATCCAATTTGCCCCCTTGGGCCTTTTGGAGAACTACGATCAATCATATCTTTTGTCTTGCGTTCACTATTTTCAATTCTCTCATTGATTTGTGGTTGTGCCTCGTCGTTTGGGTGGTCAAAACGCGTAACAGTGTTCGCCCCGACACCTTGTGCACCCAAAACAACACAACCTATTTGCCAAGACCTTACTCCAATCCAAAAGGATCCGCCCGTGGCAGGGAACCAGTTCCTCCGAACAGCCAACACTAAACGTATCTACGGCTGAAAGCAAGCAAGCAATCAAGCATACCCCATCATCGTCACCATCATCATCATGACGTTTCCTCCCAATCCCAACACGCTTCGTCGCTTTAGTTTGGAAGACAGCGGCCATCAAGACTTGGATGATGAAGACGAAGATGCCCTGTCGGAAAGCTTTCGCAGCGATGCGGACGATTCGATTGTGGACAAGATTATGATTCAAAGTGGTGGAAAAGGCCGCTTCTTGTTTGGACAACAACAACACCAGCAGCACGATGAAGATCAGGAAGAACAGGAAGAATTGCAAGATGAAGTGAAACAAGTCACGAAACGAGAAACCAAGTACATTTGTATTTGGCGGGTCGTCATGGCACTGGTGATCATTGGATCGGGTGCGGTTGTCTCCTGGGCCACGTACAATTATTTGGATGATCAATTGCAAGATCGAACCGAAGAGGATGTAAGTAGTACACTTGTCTTTATGACGGTCTCTTGATCTGCAGAGATGAGGGGAAGAGGGAGAGTGCTCTCTCTTGGCTTTCGGCAACAAGGACTTGTTTCTCTGTCTCGGTACTCTCCTCTCATTCCGTTGTATTCTATTCATGTTTTCTTGTTCCTTCTTTCACTACTATATTATAGTTTCAAGAAATTGCCACCTCCATCAAAGATGTTACAACACGCCATTTTGGAGACATGTTTCAAGCTTGTCGAGATTTGGGGTCGACCATTACAGCTCAAGCCGAAGCGCATGGTTGGACCTTTCCCAATGTCACAGTCCAGAATTGGGAATTGCATGCCAGTGAGGCTCGTCGTCGTGGAGCCTTGGAGGCCATTTCCTTTACCATGCTCTTACCCACGGATGAAAGCATTCAAGAGTTTAATGCGTACGCCGTGCAACAAAGTGGCTGGTGGCAACGGGAAAGTCACCGAGAATACAGGCAATTGAATCCTGAGTTGGCCAATTGGACCTTTGGTTCGAGTCGGGATAGGTTTGTCTATGATTTGGTGGATCGGTCCAAACCGTGGCTCAGGGCACCCAGGACCACGGCACCGGCCCTGCCCATTTGGCTACAATCGCCACCCTCGTTGGGATATACGGCCATGTTCTTTGACATGTATTGGCGATGGGCCCCCGCCCTTGCCTCTGTAGTGAGAACCCGAGGTATGTACGCTGTCGTGCACTTTGCGCGGGAGCAGAAACGTACAAAGTCACCGTGATTCCGTTTCTCATTCTTTTTCTTTTCCTTCTCTCTCTTCTTGTTTCTAGAAATGGTCTTGGGACTCATGGGTATTGTCTATGGCAAAAACATTGATTTTGTCATTGGCAAGGAGGCCCACGATGCCTACCATGCCGGTTTGTGGGGCGACAAGGCCATTGACAAAAACATTACCTCCCACCAGCCGCATGGCAACTTTTATGCCCCCGTGTTTACCAGTAAGGATCGATTGAATGCAGACATTGGTGGTTTGGTCGGTGGTACCTTTGCTGTGGATGCCATGTTGGTCGATATCTTACCCGAGGGCGTCCGAGGCATTCACATGGTGATTGAAAATAGCTGTAACAATTCCTATACCTACGCGTTGGATGGAAATGAGGCAAGTCGTACAAACTCACCAACCACGCAATGGAAACGCACTTTCTTGGTAAATCATTTCTCACTCTATGTTTTTCTTCTGTTCTTTATTGATTCCCCAACAGCCGGCAATTCTCTTGGGACAAGGTGACTTGAGTGATCAATCTTATCTCTTTCTAAAGAAGGAAATTTTCTTTGATGAAATTTTGTATGGAAACACTAGATCCGATTGGCCTGCAGGCTTTTGCAGTTACAAGTTTATCCTCGTGCCGACCTCGCAATACATGGAAGATAAGGAATCCAATGTACCCTTTGTCTACTCCATTTTGGTGGCATCCATCTTTTTCTTTATGCTTGTCATTTTCTTGATTTACGATGTCGAAGTTGAACGTCGCAACAAGAAAATGGTGAGTACCGCCGTTCGGTCCGGCGCCATTGTGTCCTCCGTCTTTCCCAAAGCGGTGCAAGAACGTCTCTTCAAGGATGCTGCTGCCAATGAAACTCAGAACCAAAACAACAAATCGTTGCCCCTCAAGCAAACCAAGACGCATTTGCGAAGTTACTTGGTGGAAAATTCCAAACCTGGTCCCGCCGAAATGGACGACACGGAATGGCTCTTGACGTCCAAACCCATTGCCGACTTGTTTACCGAAACGACCATCATGTTTGCCGATATTTTGTGGATTTGTCGCCTGGAGTTTGGTCCGTGAGCCATCCCAAGTGTTTACCCTCCTCGAAAACGTGTACCGTGCCTTTGATATGTAAGTACAGAGGCTGTGTCTATGGCCGTGGTATGCCAATGCTCGACCGTTCTCACTTGAATTTCTGCTCCGTCTTCTTCTTTTTCGATTCTGCATTGTCCTCTTTCTGTGTATCTATCGTACAGGATTGCCAAACGTCGTCGTGTGTTCAAGGTGGAGACTGTGGGCGATTGTTATGTGGCCGTCTGTGGTGTCCCCGAGGCTCGACAAGACCATGCTCTGGTCATGGCCAAATTTGCACGAGAATGTGCCAGTCGCATGCTGGACTTGACTCGACGACTTGAAGTATCGCTCGGTCCCGGAACCGGAGATTTGAGTCTTCGTGTCGGACTGCACAGTGGACCAGGTAAGTTAGTTCGTCTTATGTATACAGTCTTGTTTTCGGATGCGTTTCGCGGGTCAGGAGGAAAAAGTCTCACATGCCGTTCATCCCCTTATATTGGAACAGTGACTGCGGGCGTGTTGCGTGGTGAACGATCTCGGTTCCAGTTGTTTGGTGATACGATGGACACGGCATCGCGGATGCAAAGTACCAGTGAATTGAATCGTATTCAAGTGTCCGAAGAGACGGCCAAGCTCCTCATGGCAGCGGGTAAGGAACGGTGGTTGACGCAACGTGAAAACGGCGTAGAGGCCAAAGGAAAGGGTCTATTGACCACGTATTGGTTAAAGGGAGCGCACAGTACGAGTTCCGAGCGTTATTCCGAGTCGGGTGTTTCGTCGTCACACGATACGGCGTCCTCGTCCATGGAGGAAACTCATAAAACGACACGCCTCATTCATTGGTATGTCGAAGTCCTGTACTCCTTGTTGAAGCAGATTGCCGGCCATCGTAAAACGGCCAACAAGGGAACCCGAAGTTTTGGCTTTCACGTGCCCTTTGACGAAGCCAAGGTCATTCGGAAATGTCAGAAATCGACCATTTTGGGCGAGGTGGTGGAAGTGATTGAACTTCCTCCTCCTTCTACCAAAGACGCGGTGGACTCCTCGAGCAGCAATGTGGAAATTCCCGGCACTGTCTTTAATGAGCTCATGCACTATGTCACCGAGATTGCCGATTCCTACCACAATGAGAATCCGTTTCACAACTTTCAACATTCGGCTCATGTGGCCATGTCGGTCGTCAAGTTGTTGTCGCGTATTGTGGCCCCATCGGAGGTGGACTACCAAGACAATTCCAATGGTGGGGACAACGAACAGCAACGATCGCTCCATGACCATACCTATGGTATCACATCTGATCCTTTGACGCAGTTTGCTTGTGTCCTGTCGGCCTTGATTCATGATGCGGACCACCCGGGTGTACCCAATACGCAACTGGTCAAGGAGGGACATGACATGGCCCTCAAATACAAGCACAAGAGTGCCGCCGAGCAAAACTCGGTGGACTATTGTTGGAACAAGCTGATGGACAATCGTTTCAAAACGCTTCGGTCCACGATTTATTCCACCGAAGCCGAATTCAAACGCTTTCGACAACTCGTGGTCAATTCCGTCATGGCCACGGACATTGTCGATAAGGAACTCAAGGAATTGCGCAATGCACGATAGGATACCGCCTTTTTCAGCAGCACACAGGAACAGGCACGACCCCACGCCAGTGGGGACGAACAAGAAAATGTCAATCGCAAGGCCACCATTGTCATTGAGCACTTGATCCAGGCCTCGGATGTGGCCCATACCATGCAACATTGGCATGTCTATCGAAAATGGAACGAACGCTTCTTTTTGGAATGCTACGAAGCCTATCGTTCCGGCCGTGCCGAGCGAAATCCGGCCGATTATTGGTACAAGGGCGAATTGGGCTTCTTTGATTTTTACATTATCCCCCTGGCCAAGAAACTCAAGGATTGTGGTGTCTTTGGTGTCTCGAGCGATGAATATTACAATTATGCCATGAGCAACCGGGAACAATGGGAATGTTTTGGGGAAGAAATTGTCGCCATGATGGCCCAACGATTCCATTCCAGGTTTGAGAATGCCAACATTGGAAGACTGGAGGCCTTGGCCGAAGTGTAGGTTGTGTGGCTGGCTGGAAAGACGGCGCCCTTGTTCCAGTGGAACCCCTTTTCGGAGAAATCTGTGTGTGTGTGTGGGAACCAAGGCTTCACGCTAGTAGTGTTGACACGGCCGTTGATAAGAAACTTTTGAACTCTAATCTATAATGCATGTATCGATTCGAATCAATGGTATTGTCCGGTACATAAGAACTTTTCCTCCTGGTTCGATAGTGGGTCATGATCGGTTCATCTCATTCCTTGTTTCTGTACCTCGTGAATGACTGCCATAACAACAGATTCCTTGTGCTTTCCTTAACTTTTGGTGGTCAAATTTATGAGAAGATGGGCCGACGATGCGACAGCTCGTAGTCTCTGTTGCTGCATCCTTCCGCAAGCGAAGAAGCTTTGTTGGATAGACGATCAGACGGGGAGAGGCAAATGGATACGGACAGACCATGGTTATGTTACGGGACTTCATGATGACGGGATATTCGTGACCGCCTTGAAGTGACGTCACGGCCAGATGACCCACGTCACCTCCTCGTGTCCCTCCTGGAATGGATGATGTCACTGGGACGGTTCGGCTACGTCGCCTCATTGCTTAAACACAAAATCCGAATACGACATGTCTTCGTGTCATAACAGGACTAGATTGTTAAGCAAAATCCCTCTTTCCGTCTGACACACACCTGTTGGGTACCGGAAGATGGAAGGTGAGTTCGCCCTCGGTCTTGTCGTACGCCCCATCCCCCATCGCTTCTCAATGAGAAGCAAAAGAGACTCTCTCGACAGAGAAACCTGCACCGAGTTGATCTCCTTCGAAATCGCTTCGAGACATCATTTCGTGTCAAGGTTAGTACGTACCACACAAACCCATTCCGGTCGTTTTGTTGTTGTTCGGTCTCACTCACCCTAAGTAGGCTTTTTCGTCTATAGTTTCCATTCGATCATCATCATGTTTGTGAAATCTGCTTCCGTGATTGCCTTGGCGGCATTGTCGAGTGGTGTTGCGGCCTTTTCCCCCGCCACCAAATCGTCCCTGTTTGTTCGTCCCTTGCACGTGGCCAGTGCCGATGTGACTTCGGCCACTCCTTCCACGAATTCGGCAACTGCCGCCCCGGCCACGGTCGTTCCGGAGATTGATTACGACAAAATCACCATGATTGAAACACCGGCGGCGGCCTTTCAAATCTTGGCCAAAAAGGGTGCCACCAATTCCAACATGAGCAAAATGAAGACGCTCGTGTCGGCCATGATTGGCGGTGCCTATGTCGGAATGGGTGGCATGTTGAGTTTGGCCATTTCCGGCAACATGGGCGGTGTCGCCGAATTGAATCCCGGTTTGAGCAAACTCATGTTTGCCATTTTGTTTCCCGTCAATCTCTTGTTGGCCTTGCAAGCCGGCGGACAATTGTTTACTGGCAATACGGCCTACATGACGGCGGCGGTCTGCGAAAAGAAAACGACTGTCGGCAAATTGGCCCGATCCTGGGCTCTTTCGTTCCTGGGCAACTTGATTGCCTGCAGTTTCTTTGCCGTTTTGTGTCGCTTTTCCGGTGTCTTGTCGGGCGGATCGGCCGATTTGGCCGTCAAGACGTTGATTAACAAGACGAGCATTCCCTTGGGACCCATTATTGTCCGCGCCATGCTTTGCAACTGGCTCGTCTGCTTGGCCGTCTACCTGAGTATGCAAGCCAAGGATTTGACAGGCAAGTATTTTGGTATCTTGTTGCCCATTTCCACCTTTGTCGCCATTGGCTTTGAACATTCCGTCGCCAACATGTTCTTGTTGCCCGCGGGACTCTTGTGTGGCGGACCCGTCACGGTCTGGCAAGCCTTGACGCGCAACTTGATTCCCGTGGCCATTGGCAATGCCTTGTCCGGATCCCTCTTGGTTGGTGCCCTCTTTTCCTACATGTTTGGCAAGTTGGGAGAAGAAAAAAAGTAAACCGTATGGACCCTCAAGACGACGAATATGATAAATTATAGTATGGACCCTCAAGACTACTACGAGGACAAGGAACATGACGCGATAGAAGAAGAAGAACAGAAAAAACGACCACCACCAAGACCCATTCTGCGACGACCCTGTCGTGAATGGCCACTTTTACCAGCCCTTGTGGGGTAACACAAGGGTGCTACAAGATTACCACCACCACCACCTCTCTAATGTGTATGGTTTCTCGAAACAGCCAAGATGAACCTCACACTTTATAATTCTAAAACACCTGGATTCGTTCCACAAGGGCAGTGTTTTTATCTCTATGGACCAAGTAGAGAGAGTTTGTCACCTTGTCGTGTCGTGATGGAACCATACCACACAACATGTTGGAATGGACCGGGCATGGTTTCTCCTTTTACTAAACACTATGGATTGGGTCGATTCCGCCAGTTTAGTGCTGGGGATTCATTGCCTTGCCGGCAACGGCCAGTATGGTCGAGAGATGGATCTAATAACACCCCCATCATCAAAGACTCGTAAGGTTACCCTTGTTGTTGATGGAGCCATGTCACCAGGCAACAAAGGGATTGCTAGTCCCTGGGTCGAACTCCTCTCCATCATTCGCTGATCGGTCGCACGCAAAGAGCTTTCATCCGTTTTGGTAGGGACTGACGAGAAAAAGGTCCCGACCATGAGGATGAATGAAAACCGACTCGCCCTTCTGGTTGGCGCCACTTTGTGGGGGACCACCAACCACATATCAGGACATGGTATGCCGTTCCCAAGTGGAATCGGGAATTCGAGTATTCCTCTCGAATCTTGCCCCATACACATGCAAGAAGAGAGGATACAAAATAGTATCATGTATAGTACATCGATTCGTATACGGTTGCAAACGCAGGCTTCTGGAACGAAATTACTACTACAACAAGACTGGACACCAAAGATCTTTTTGGTTGCGGTGGTTTCAGGGTGACCGCTTAGACAGTCTAAAATATTTCAGGTCTAACATAAATCTAAAAGTACTCTTAGACTGTATAAAATGTCTAAAACAGGGTCTAAAATCTCACCGTGGTTTTGTACGACGATGCAATAACCCTAGCCCTAGACAGCCAGCTACTAGGAGCGAGCATTGTCTATGACAACACATCCAGAGGACCTCATAGCTTCATCATCGAAGTTATTGGGTGGTATGGATGACATTGTTCTTGCACTCTCTAAGCATGAGAGAGGATAACTGAGACCTTACTTTGTTCATTGAGATGTCATTGAGATGAATGCAGAACGGTCTCGTACTCGCGCAGTGGTGGCGGCGCTACTGAAGGGTTAAGGTTAAGAGTCTAAAAATTTTATTTTCGACCCGACCTCTGTCTAAAATAATTATACCCTTTTAGACCGGGTCTAAAAGTGAGGGTATAATTAGACCGGGTCTAACAGTGAGGGTATAATTAGACTCCGGTCACCCTGGTGGTTTGTGTTGGCTTCTGTAATAGGCATTATTCTTTTGCCTTTCTCGTTACCACATGAAACGGTGTCTTGGCGGTGTGGACGGTCCCCCCAAAGAAGGATCTCCCGGATATCCCCACTCGACTCTTGTTGTTGTTGCTCCTTTTTGAAACAAGGAATCCGCACGGAAAAAAAGCGTTCCAGTAGACTGTAGTCTCCCAACACACACACACATGTAGCGTGTGTCTCTCTGTGGGAGATTCCCGTTTGGGCCCGTTTGGGGATGGACACAGAGGGGTACGACAAAATGGCTGTGGTTGTGGTGGGAGAGGCGAATGGAACATTGATCCAAACAACAACGACAATCCTCACACACTCATTGAACCGTGCCAGTACTACCTAGAGCAATAAGAGTCATGAATAGTACCCTGCAGGCCGAATCATGGCAACCAACCAACACACAAGGGATGATTGAAAACGAAAACAGAATGGTATGCTCTCTCTCTCCGTCGCGTGTTGAAGATTCGGGATTTGGCAATGGTCCAACTTCCAATCATAAACCAAACGACAAAAAGAGTTGCTGTATCATTCCGCTAATAATAATATGAATGCAACCAGTCACAATGCCATGTCTTGGAGGCTTGGGGCAGTAGTCGCTACTTCCCGTTCATTCAACGATTAGATTGTATCGACGGTACAAGTATTAGGAAATGGCAGGGACATTGTGTATCCCTACAAAATATCCTACAGCATTTCAATGACTCAGAATGACAGGAACGGACTGGGGCTTATCGATTCTTGGAGTGTTTTTCCCCACCAAACCGATCCCAACCAATCTGATTTCCCCGGATTGGGCCTTCACCCACCGGGGCGTTCCATTCTTTCGTCTCTTGGGTTTGGTTTGTTGTTGTTTAATCAAGTCTCTCTACTACTAGCTCTTGTTGTTTGGAGTAAGAGAGAGAGAGAGAGAGATTCGAACGCAACGACCGAGAGATACCAGAAATCCAAAGAGAGAGACAGAGAGAGACAGACAGAGAGAGAGAGAGAGAGAGAGAGAGAGAGAGAGAGAGAGAGAGAGAGACAGACAGAGAGAGAGAGACAGAGAGAGAGAGAGAGAGAGAGAGAGAGACAGAGAGACAGAGAGACAGAGAGACAGAGAGAGAGAGAGAGAGAGAGAGAGAGGGAGAGAGGTCCAAAACAAGCAACCAAAAGTACAGAGAGAGAGAGAGAGAGAGCTAGCGTAAAACAAGGGAGTGGTCGAGTCCAAACCATCCCAAACGTTCCACCAAGAACAACCACACAGCCCGACACCAACACACACATATATATACACAATTGGAACCAGATACCATGACCGGCCCTGGAGGAACCGCAGTGGCGGCCACCTCTTCGTCTTGTTCGAATTCGAATTCGTCTTTGAGTCGGCGATCGCTCTTGTTTCGAAGTCGTTCGTACAATCATCATTCGCAATCGTCACCCTCCCTTTCGGCTGGAACTCACAACCATACAACTTCCACAACCACCACAACGGCCGATTCCGATGGTCCCAATCCAGCCTTGGTGGCCTCCTTTTCTTCGAAGCGACGCTTGTTGCAACGACGAGGGTCCTTTAGTTTGCAACACCAACAGCAACAACAACAACAACAACAACAAGCACCATCCTCGGCCGCTTCGCGACGATCCTTTTTTCAACGGCGGAGTTCCTTGACGCACATTTCTTCCACTTCCACCGTATCCACGGCATCCTCCACCGCCTCGGGCGTTCCCAACAACAACAACAAGGATGGCAGCAAGGAGTCGTCCTTTTTGTTATCCATGCCATCGCCCTCCAATGCCAATTCGGCTCAAGCCATTGCCGTGTCACGACGATCGCTGTTTCGCAGAGATTCCATGCAAACGTGTAATAGTGCCAACAACAACAACAATACTACATCCAGTCCTTCCACGCCGAATCCTTCCCCAATAACGGTTCCTCCGTCTTCCTCCACTGCTACTAGTAACAAAAAAGAACAGCAACCACAACAACAACAACAAGAGTCTTCCTCGTCTTGCAAACCCTCCAAGAAACAACCACAACAAACACTCAAGGAGGAGTCAACGACAATCTCAACACTTGAAACTCCAGGTCCCTCCTCTCCGTCTCCCGTCACCAAGGATGCCACTCCTACAACACCAACAACAGCAACATCGGTACCAAGCAGCATGAAACAACCCTCCCCCCGAACGGCCTATCGTCGAGGATCCTTTGGTCCCAATCCGGATGCGAAACCTCCCCGACCCGTACGGCGACGAGCTTCGATTGGACAAGAGGAACTCATGGTTGGAACGGCGACCGAACCCAGTCCCCAACATCATCAACAACCAGTTCCCCCTGACCCTACCAGGATGGATACTTGCAACAGCAACAGTCCTCCCAAGGTGCCCCATCGACGATCCTCCCTGGGACCGGGCATTGAAAATACTACTACTAATACTGCCACAATGGATGCTGGTTCAGAAGATCACATTCCTCCCACCAAACGCAAACATCGAGGCTTGTTTCGCAAGGAAAATTTTGTCAATCCCTTTTGTCGTCGGGGCAGCACCGGAAGCAGTAGTACAAGTACCAATGGTGCAAGACTCCAACCATCGCACCACCGTTCCAATGACTACCACCACCAAACCCATTCCCATCTTCAAGAGGCACCACCCTCTCCGGCCCCCACAGTCGAATCGTCGTCCCAAACCTCCACCGCGCAATTTGGAAGTCAGTACAATCCTTGGAGAGACAGTACAAATACAGCGGCACAGCATCCCATCACACCCAATCTCAAGACACGACCACTCGGTGCGGGCGGCACTACGATTGAGGAGGACGAAGCCTGGACAGCCTCGCCCGGCGACTTGTCGACCATTTCCGTACCACCCATGACCACGGGAGGGCCAGTGACCAAGGTTCGATTCTCGTCCGAACCCACGATTCACATTGTCACCAATCATCGATTGCAATCCTTGCAAGAACAACAAGAACGATTGGAACAATTGCAACAACAATACCAAGAATCTTCTCATGCCAATAATAACCACAACCACAACAACCACAACAAGAACAGTCGATCCCATGCCATGGATCGCAGCATTTCCCTATCGTCACAGCATACAACACAGTCCTTTCCCCAAGATTTGAAATCGCAACTCTGGTGGAATTCCGAAGAAATGGCACAAATCCGACACGAATGTATGGAATTGGTCAAGGATGCCTTGGACGATTCCGAATACATGGAAGCCGTGACCAAATTGTTTTCCTCGCACAAAAAGAGTGTCACCGAAGACGATGTCCATACGTCCTTGCGGGTCGTGGCCGATCGGGACCATGTCCGAGGCTTGGAAATGCACATTTGTCCTCGTGGCGGTTTGTTGTGTGAAAAACATCGCCGCATTGTCTTGACCAATGTCGCCTCCACGACGGTGGATGGATTGAGCAATACCGGAGAAGGATGGTTGCTGATTCGGAAAGAGTCCATGAAGGCCAGTCGGCCCTGTCGCCAATATGCACTCAAAATGGCCGAACACGATGCCATGGAAGCCATTGAAGCTTTGTGCAATTGGAACGATGACGACGAGGAAGATGATGAAGAATTGCTCGAGGAAGAAGACGACGACGAAGAAGAAGAAGAAGAAGAAGAAGAATGTCTGGATGATGATGATGATGATGATGATGATGACGATGATAGCAGTACGCAACACCATCGATCGCATCGACGCAAGACCAAAATCCACTCTCATGGTGGCAAATCACGACGAAAGAGCAACAACGGAAGTAGTATCAATAGTCATCATCCTCATCACCACCACAAAAAGAAGTCATCCTCCTCCTCCAAAGTCAAACAAGACGTGGCACCCCGCACTCCCAAGGTTTCCCGACCCAAATCACCACCGCCACCACCACCCCTCACGACAACGACGACAACAGCAGCACCGGCTGATTCCACCAGTATGGACCGTGAAGAACCCACCAGTCGGAAGACCGCCACCGCCACCACGTCAACGTCCTCCTCCTCCTCGAATACTAGTACGGCATTCCCGTCGGACTCCATGAATCTGTTGAAAAAGAAAAAGAAACAGGGAGGTGGAACACTCCAACATGGGGAAGACAAGGACATGAATGCCAGTGATGCCGTTTCGGTCAGTCCTCATGACTCGGTGGCCACAACCACATCAAGTCCACCCAAACATCTTGCCTCACCCGTTCCGGAACAAGGTGCCGGAGAGGCATCTCATGAATAGAAAGCAAACGAACTGTCATGTGAATGTTTCCTTGTATGAGTGTGCCAGAGTGACAATCCAGCAACCATTAAGCCAGGTTGTACTCACGCAAATCTCTCACACATCAACGCTATATCGCGAGTGGAGTATCAACGCTTGCTTGGAACCCATCTCTTGCGTTGCGGGTTATGCCCAACGAAAAGAGAAAACTACCCTACCTGCATTTTACCGCATAGAATTCTTTCTCCATATACTCTCTCCTATGTATACTTGTTCCTAATCCTTAATAGATGAACAATTTTGACTCCAAACAAGAAGCACCGATCTCGCAGATCTAGACATATCACCAATCGGAGACATAACAGAGCAGCGCTATACCTGGTATAGCGCAAATTTGAGAACGCGCGATCAGTTTTCTGCCACTATACCCCCGACCTGATCTCGTCCAGCGCGCTTCGCGATGCGGCTGTTTTCCACCCCTGACACAGGGACTGTGGTAGTTTGGTTAGAAATTATTTTGTTTTAGACGATCATCTTATAAGCTATACATTGGACAAATAGTTCTTCAACTTCCACCTCTTTTCTAGTCGATTGTTCTGTTCTTTGTTGCCATGGCAGTGGCTTCGGCATGATGAACCTCGCCGCCCGAGTGCGTTGCACCTTCGTCCGTCTGAGGGATCCGGCCCAGAGGAAAGCCAATGCGATGTTGCTCCTGCACATTATTTGCCATGCGTTCCTGCATTACAGCAACAAGCTGTGGTCCAAGTCGTTCCCATTGAGCTCGATTTTGGAGCGCATATCCCAAATATTCGTCACTCGAGACACCAAACACGCCACATTCTTTGAGTTTCTCGACCAGGGGAATAATGTAGCTATCGAAAAAACTGAGCTCCTCCTGATACCAGTAATCGGCCGGATTCGTTGTCGCACGGCCTTGTCGAAATGCTTGATAACATTCCTCAAAGAAACATTCGTTCCATTTTCGGTACACATGCCAATGCTGCATGGTGTAGGCCACATCGGAGGCCTGCATTAAATGTTCAATTACAATCGTAGCCTTTCGATTCAACAGGACATTGCGTTCTTCTTCGGTCTCCTTCTTTGCGGTTCTTTCGTCTTGGTCCTGAAACGCCTTGTCCCAACGCGCATTGCGATGCTCCTTGAGTCGTGGATCCAAAATATCCGTGGCCATGACGGAATTCACCACCAAATGACGGAATCGTGTCAATTCGGCCTCGGAGGCGTAAATGGTCCATCGCAAGTTCGGGGTTTAGCTCCCAACACTTGACGTCGTTGCACAATTTGTTCCAGCAAGGACGACAAAAGTTCTACAAACCATTTCACCAGCCGTTCTTGTTTGAGTGCTGCGTCTGGTTCGACGGACGAGGATGGCAAGGCAGTTGCGTAGTCGTCATTGGAGGACGAATTACCACCAGAATCGGAATACCGGTCTCCAGACTGCAGGTTGGATCTCTTTAGCCAATAGGTGGTCAATGTTCCCTTCCCCTTGGCTTCCACAGTCTGTTCACGAGGAATCAACCAATGTTCTTTGCCAGCCGTTGTCAATAACTTTGCCGTCTCTTCTGAAACTTGAATGCGATTTCGTTCTCCCGTCGTTTCCATGCGAGAGGCCGTGTTCATGGTGTCACCAAACAGCTGAAAGCGAGATCGTTCACCTCGAAGGACGCCTGCCGTAACTGTGTACCAAGAAACATCCAAATGATGAATAAAGCTTTCACGACAAGAGAACAAACTCAACACGCACAAAACGTACCAGGACCACTGTGTAGTCCCACACGAATGGCCAAATCGCCGGTGCCGGGTCCCAAGACAAGTTCTAATTTGCGGGTCAACTCATTCATTCGATTGGAACAATCGCGAGCAAATCGTGCCATGGCCATGGCATGATCGCGTCGTGGATCGGGGAGACCACACACGGCGACATAACAATCACCCACCGTTTCCACCTTGAAGACACCACGACGCTTGGCAATACTGGATTTGATAAGCCACAACATGAGAACAAAGCAACCACAGCATCAGTGAGATCACGAATAGGCACATCTCGTCATCATTCTCGCTTCAAACCACTCTCAATCTAGTGATGAAATAGAATACGTACACATCAAAGGCACGATAGACCGTTTCGAGCAGTGTGAATACTTGAGAAGGTTCTCGTACCGAACTCCATGCCGTAAAGCCACATATATCAGCAAACATAATGGTGGTGTCGGGAAACAAATCGGCAATGGGTTGTGTGGTCAAAATCATCTCAGTATCATAATCGTCATCCTTCTGCCAGTTCTTCTTGTTGTTCTGGTGATGCGATGAGGACGACAAATACGTCTTGAGATGCGTCTTGGTTTGTTTCAAGGAGAAGCCACTGCTCCTGCCACCATTGACCTTTGTCGCCACTGCTTCCCTGGTCCGTTGCTGTGCTTGTCGTATTGGTCAGTGTCATTGCCTTGTTCTTGTTGCCTTGCGCATTCGTATTATTGCTGTTACGACGATGATCGAGCAAGGCATGATCAAGGCGATCTCGAAAGGTAGAGGGAAACAAGGATGAGACAATGGCACCAGTCCTAGCGGCGGTATGGACCATTTTGTGATTGCGTTTTTGAGCGTGGACATCATAGACAACAAAGAGCAATCCCATGATACCAAAAATGACACCCACAACAATGGCTAGAATAAAAGGTAAATGGGACTCGTTGTCTTCCATATACAATGGTGTCGGTGAAACCAGTAGCTTGGCCGAGCAATGAAAGGGTGTTTCAGCCATGACTTGAGGATTCTCGTACAAGAATTCATTGAAATCGACTTCTTTCGTGTACTGCGAATAGTTCTTGTCGGACAAGACAGCTTCTCCTAACAAGGTAGCCTGTGAAGCAAAGTCAAGAAAACGAACCAAATGAAGTGGAAGCAGTGTGAGTCTCGAGATCTATTCGCAATCATCCGTTATCGTGGCCACGCAAACGTACCTCGTTGCCATCCAATTCGTACGTAAAAGAATGGTTGCAATTATTGACAATAACAACCCGAACACCTCGAATTCCATTGGGTAAAATATCCACCAATAAGGCATCGTATCCAAAAATACCACTAATCAAACCGGAAATTTCGGGGGCTGGTTGAGACTTGTCCGTGTTGGGGGTCGTTGGATGTGAAAAAACAGGGATGAACAAATTCCCATGGGCCTGAACCGCCGTTGTGCGATTGTTCGTGGTCTTGTTCCCATGCAAGGCGGCATGGTACTCAATATGCGCCTTTTCTCCCAAAATAAAATCGGCATTGCTTCCCAGGTTCA
The DNA here is from genome assembly GCA_946965045.2 of Epithemia pelagica. Classification (NCBI taxonomy): domain Eukaryota; phylum Bacillariophyta; class Bacillariophyceae; order Surirellales; family Surirellaceae; genus Epithemia; species Epithemia pelagica. Next base: position 239,655 of record OX337238.1, on the reverse strand, counting down.
AGGTCATGGCACCCAGCATGATTTCTAGTAGTAATAGTGGTAGAAGAAGTCATTGTGAAAAAAGAAGCCGCATCAGTCAGTCAGTCAGTCAGTCAGTCAGTCATGGCAACAAACACAACGAGAAAACACCATCAATCATAGGTCAAATCATCAACCAATTGATAGATACATCGTCGCCATCGTGATAAAAAAGCACACAATAGAAAAGTGAGATGAACGTGAGGTCCAGACAAGGTTGCTACTACGTCACGTCACGGGCCACAACCGTGACGTGTCGCCGTCAAATAGTGACGGGAATATGTTCCCGTCTGGTTTTTCCCGTCACTCCCGTCACCTTTGGGAAATTGATTAAGACAACATGGATGTATGATGGAAATAACATGTATTGACTAACTTGGTGCATAAATATAATATAGAATGGTCTCTGGTGTCTGCTAATGGTGTTTGAATGCTCCCATAATGGACGGAAGCTTCATTCCGTCTCTCCCGAGGATAAATTCTGCAAGCAAATACTTATCCCGCCTCACATAGTCTTTCCGACTAAAGTATCGCTTGTCCTCCTGAGCAAAGTTCTTAAGATTTTCACTGGGCAAAGGCTCCAATGTATCTGAGCGTGTCTCTGGTGGGTCTTCGTCGTATCCAGGCTGTAGTTGTTCTGTTGCAGCTGCAGCTGCCCGTTGCGCAGCACGACCAGCCCGAGTCGGAGAATGTTCCGTTCGTAGACGAGCTGCGTTCTCACGGGCCATTGCAACAAAATCAACAACGCTTCCAGCATCACTGTCACCATCCAATTCTTCTATGTCGATGGGATCATGCATTTCATTTTCATAGCCCGTACCGTCATTAGGATCCTCATCGTACAGGGATTCATCATCAGGAAACGACGACTGGATTGCATCTAACAATTGTTGCATCTCTGGTCCCAATTGTGTATCGCTTGTATTGGCATTCCCACTGGCATTATTGTTGTCATCCATATCTGTCACTGTCTCTGTAGTTTCTGTTGTAGTTCCAGTTCCAGTTCTAGTGTCTTGTTGTTGCGACGTTCTTGCCATGTTGATGGCCAGAAACTCGTCGTTGCTGTCATATTCTTCTTCATCATTATGCTGGCCGCCTGTGCTTCTCTCTACACGCTGCTCACTGCGTAGCTGTTCATTTGTTATTTCCTGGACATCCTCTTCTTCATTGTTGTTTGCTGCGCCTGCTGTTTCGTCACGATTCCCAGCAGCCTCTCCAGTACTCTCCTCTGTTGTCTTTGGGTACTCCGTCGCGGATACAATGCGATTACGATGTTGGTTAGTTGTTTTGAATCGCTTTTTCTTCTTTCCACCTCCATGGCCAGTAGTATCTGTGTCATCACTGCCATACACAACTTGCATGTCGTGCTTTATCAGCGTCGACTTCTCCATTTTAGCCTGTAAAAGTCGATTTCTGGACTTGGTATTGAAAAGAGCAAAGTCTTTGAAAAGACGCTCACATGAAGCACTCTGAACGGGAGCGCCCAAGATCCATGCGGCAAACCTGCAGAAAGCTTCGCCACAGGCTCTGTTCTCAAGATACCAGTCCACAATGCTCGGGAACATCTCCGGATCATATGGTAGAGTAAATTTAATACGCAAAGGGTGGTTCGTGAGGTACCTGTGCACTGCAATGACCAGGTTGTTTCGTTCGATGCGCAGCTTGCGAACACTGGTCGGGTCACTCTTACCACTGTATGCGCTGAGCTCGTGCTTCTCCCAATAGAAACCTGCTGCCCACGCCAATCGCATACTCGACAGCACTGCTATTCGGTTTGCAGGCCATGAGCCCCTGGAATACTCGTTGAACGCAATGACGTGAACGGCATACTCCTTGTAAGCTGGGTGAAGCGCAAAGGCAAGAACATAAAGTGGCTGTTCACATTGCGCCCATCGTTCTCCCAAATCCAGGGTAAGATGCCCAATTTGATCCTCACTTCCAACAAAGTCAAGTACATGCAAATACAAGTTTAGAAGCATCAGGAAAACGTCGGCAAGGGTGTTGCATTCACGTTGCATCAGGAATGATGCATCACAAAATGGGCGCACGAGGTACTCTGCTTCCTCAAGAGAGTGGAAGAAATCTGTTGTTTCCCATGCCTTGCAAGCATTGGGGAATTCATCATCATCTCCATACTCTGCCACGAAGAGTTTGCAAGCCTTGCGAATGCGAAGCTGTGATGCAAAACACCCCTGAATGGTGTTCCAACGGGTGTCGCCAACTGTCATGATGGTTGTTGCGACTTTGCTTCCATATGTTCGACGACAGATTTGTTGGAGCCGCACCAACCATTTGGACGACGACTTAGAAACCTTTGCTGCTGCGGTTATGGCCTTGTTCGCCACATCCTTGAATTGAGGAGTCTGAACAAGATGGCGCACCATCAGATTCACTTGGTGAGCCTAGCATTTGTGGAAGAGAATATATGGGTGGCGCAAAGATAGGATGCGGCGCGCTCTGGCACACTGTCCTGCGTTGTCGGACACAAAGTATTTCACCTTGTGGGCATAAGGTCGTAGAGTATCCGTTCGCAGGATATCTTCCTCCCATACCTTAGCGATTGCCAATGCATGGTGAGTGTCGCCTTCTTTGTAGGTTGATAGCAAGAATGACTTTGGTCCTGCCTTGACCATTACACCTTGTATGTGTACCTTGTTTATCATTTCCCAGCCATCGACCACGATGCCGAAGTGGTGGCCTTGCATAGAGGCTTCAAGGATGGACTTGTTGCGATTCTCCAAGGCCTTGTTGTATCGATCATTTAATATCTTTTCCGACAGCCACCATCGCCCTTTCAGAGCTCGTGATGACTGTGGACGAAGAAAATCAAGAAGACGATGGAAAGACGGTCGTTTAACTACGGAAAAGCCAGTTGACAAGTCGATAACAAGTTCCAGGACCAACTTGTTGAGTTCTTTCTGCTCGGCTTCTGAAAGAGGCGGAGAAGCATTGAAGTATTCTTCCATCCTGCTCCTGAGAGCAGGCTTTTTCATGCCCAGTGACAACGATGAAGAAGATGGGTGGGGTGGTGGTCGCTTGAGATTCGATGTGGCCTCTGCTTCTGCTGGACTTGTAGTGAGGTAGCTACTAATGGAACCTCCCTGTACACTTCTCCTTGCAATAGTATCAATAGGTGGCTGTGGTTGTGCTTGCACTTCTGTACTTCGCGATGCCTTGATGTGGTTTTGAAAGGCTCGACACTTGTTGAGGTGCTGTTTGCACTTATCGGGGCGCTTGCGCATCTCTTTTGGTTTTGGTGGCATACCAATGGATTGATGGCTCTTGAACTTTTCAAGTTCTCTTTCGTAGTGCAACTTGCAATGGCAGCAGACTACGTACAAGTTGCCGCCACTTCGTCGCCCAACTTCTACGAAGTTTTTGTAAATTTCTTCGTTGGCCTTGTGGGCTCGGCTTTTGCCTCCTCTTGAACCCCCCTTCCTTTTCCCGTTGTTAGGATTCTGCTCTGTTGTTGTCTCTGTCGCTTCTTCTTCCCCCGTAGCTTCATTGTTGTTGTCGTTGTCGTCGTCATCTCCTCCTCCTGATTCCGGCACGTACTCGTAGGGCTCGTCGTCATCGTCCGAATCTGAAGGCATCTTGGTCGTGGTCTCCTTCCTGCTCTCTTATTCTTGGCTTCTGAGGGAATGATCATTCATGATCATCAATGGTTGATTGTTGTGTATTCCTTGGATCATGTTTTTATGCCATTTTTGTGCGTTTCTCGCCATTTCTGTTTGACGACAAGATCCAAAAAAGATTTTTTGTTTCCCGTCACATTTTTTCATTCCCGTCATTTGTCACCGCCTGATGGCCGGACGTGACGTCGTCAATTTTACGTCTCGTCACGTGACGTGCGTCAATCGTGACGTCGTCACAGTAGCATCCTTGGTCCAGAATCCCCCAACCAAAAGTGAGACCAAAGAACGACAGAAAGAGTATCAGGAGTGACCCAAAAGCGACACGACACAAATTCTTGCTAACAGACCGAGCGTTTGTAAACAAACGAAGCAACCAAAAAGTCCTTGTCGAGAAAACCATCAAGTGAAGTACACCAAGACGCCTGTTAGAACGGAAACCGAACCCAAGGCGTCGGAAAACCAGCAAGCAAACCCGCAAAATGACGGTCCCGTCCGGTTGGGCGGAAAGCGCGGACCCGCCATGGGCCATATCGGTCACACACTCCTGCCCATTGGCATCCCCACGATCAAACCAGCTGACCACCAAGCCTGCACCTCCGCTGGTCCCGAAAAGGCACACCACACGCACGGCGACTCCACCACCCGTCATGCAAACACTCTCTGGTCTCCGAAACCGCAATCCGCGAAGCAGAGACAACGCAAAACACCACCATGGTCGACACCACACCACCACAACCGTCACGCCCAACCCCGGGGGAAGGGCAGACCGGCCTCGGGCCCAAACCAACAAAGGGGGAACAAAACCCACGCCATTTTTGGCCAACAACAACCAAACAGTCATCAAGCCCAACGAAAGGACACAACACGTCGCCTTTGAACCAACCGAACAAAAACCCACACCGTCAGAGACAAAAAAGACCCAACAGCCAATCCCGACGAGAACCATTGCGACTCAAACAACCCACGCAGACAACCTACGCCCAACAGGAAAACCAAAAGACTCCCCAAGGCACTTGCCAAATGTCCAATCCCCTCAGCAACCCCTCACAATTTCTCGGGAAACCCAGAACTTGCCCCAAGCCTCCAGCAGAGACGCCAGCCATCGACAGCCAACAACCCAAACCATGCAACTCCATTCGAAGCCAACCAACAGCAAGCAGCCTCCACGCCGCCAAGTCGCAGCCAGGGCCAACACCCCTGGATCCCCAAACCGGGAAGACTTCCCCCCCCCCCCCCCCCCCTCCGTCCCAGCCATACCATCACGCCCGCTCGTGTCAGTCGCCCAACCAACAAAGGCCGCGCCTCCCCGCCCGCAAACAACAACAACCACCATGCTCTGACCGACCAAGCCACGGCCACCGTCACCATCACCCCCGTCCACCACCGTCACCACGCAACTGAAACCACCACCGAGACCGACCACAACAACAGTACCAACCACAAAAATATTGAAAACCAGAAAAACGAAAACCAGAAAAACGAAAACGAAAACACCTTTAAAACCCAGAAAAAACAACACCCAGACACCACCACGGAACCGAACCACCACGGAGAACACAGGACCCTGACAAACAACCACAACGAGGATGACACAGGAACCAACAACTATGAAGGCGACAACAACGAGACGGCGGCAACCCCGACCACCAGAAACCCATACCGGCCCACGAAAACGACGGCCAAAAGCCTCCTGACGCCCAAACCAGGCCCCAAAAAAGAAGCCCCGAGCATCCTCATCCACCTACACGTGGCAGTGGTGCACCATGCAAACCCACAAGTGGAGTCATCCCTCCCACGCCTCACGGAGAAATCCATCAAAGACCACATCAGCGACATCCTCGCCCACCACAGCCATCGCCAGGGCGAAGACCCAATGAGTCTGCAGGTTCACCGAGTGGACTTTCTTGAAACGAAACAAGGCCCCCGAAACCCACCACGCCAAAACAACACCAACGAAACGACGAGCCGCGGAACCAGGAACCACACCTCCTCCTTCCACGTAACCCTCTCACCGGCACCAACCAACGACCAATTCGACAGCGACGTCTTCATGGACCAAGGCCTCCGCTTGGTCACCCAACTTTGGCATCGTCACCACCGGGACGACTACCAGTTTGACGAAAGGGGCGACCAATGTGTGCTACGAAACGGCACCCCACAATCAAACCCGACGGTCAACCCCAGGTTTGACCAAATTAACATTTACACGCCGGCATGCAACAACCGCGCATGCGAAACACACGGCATCGTGGCAGGCATTCCAGCCTCAGCACTCAAACACCGCCGCAGCCTGGTCAACTTGGCCACAACCATCCGGAACCTCCTCACCCCACACTTGCCCGACAAACTTCAAGGGCTTGATTTCCACAACCACATTGGATGCCGCGCAGGAGTCTTCAGCGGAGAACTGAAGTCGAAACAGCGCGGACAAGTCCCCGTTATCTACATCGCCGCCTCGTCGCGATTGAACTTCGAAAGCCTGATGCGCTCCTACAACGCACATCAAACAACCAACCAAAACCAGGAACTCTGCTGGTTTGACAACTGCATCCAACTCCTACCGATGCCAAAGACTCAAGCTGCCAGGACCACAACACTGGAAGCACTCAAAGATCTTGACCAACATTTCAACGCATGCGTCAAGATCCGTCTCCGCCCAATAAACTTGGAAGCAACCGAGGAAGACTGGGACCAACTAGCCTCCATGGAAGAATTTGCCGGACTCTTTCCAGAGTATGCAAACGCCGACCCTGACCCCGAATCCTACACGTTATATCTGCGACGCACCCCGGATACACATCACCTGAACGCAACTTCCATTCGACAACACGAGAACTTCCCCGACAACATTTTGCTCCCCACCATGGCCGCCATGGCCGCGTCGCCACCGAGGCCACTGGACGCCAACAACCCACACAGCCCATCAACAGGAAGCCACACCAACCGCCTCGTTGCATTCACAACCAGGATCCTACGACGACGCACAAACCAAACAGACAGGACCCACAACGAATACACCGAACCAACAGACGAGGAACAAAGCCGCGGCGACACAAGGACCCGCACCAGCCCCCCCGGCACACCACCACCGAACAAACGACCATGGCAGGACAACAACGATCCATACGACGACGGAACAAACTGGCAGGAAGTAGTCGCCAACTCCCCTCACCTCCGGTCGCCGCCACACGAAACCACCGGAGAAGACAACACCAAACCAACCGCCAACAACAACCAATTCTCGCCCCTGGCAGAAAAGCGAAGCGACACAGAACATTCCGACGACGAAGCAGAATTCGACGACGACGCCATGGAAACCGAGGAAGGCACCGACGGATCCCAACCATTGATCGACGACGACACGGACATCCCCCAGTCCGGAGCAACAGCGAACGAAATGGAAACAATAGCCAACTACGTCCGCACCCATAACCCGTCGAGACTGCCGGACATCCAGCGGTACCTCCACGACATTCGGTCTTTCTGCACCGACCAAGACGCGCAAGACGCGTGGGATTACGCACAGTCCTTGATCGAGACTGACGATCCCACCGTCGCCGGCCCCCGCACCGCACTGCACATCACTTTGCTACTGAACAACAGTTTTCCCTGTTGTTTTATTTTTATTCAGAATTTTTGCTACTGATTACTCTCTTTTTTTATCTCGTAATTTTTAATCACCATTACAGTTTGATTAAGGGCTCTATTCCGCAATCCATACTGATCACTGTCGTAATCAGAACACTATCTTCTGAATTATCAACATTCAATGCAATCCTACCGTATTTGAGTAAAGCAACGAAACATTCTGTTTAAGAAGATTTATTCAAATCTATCATTGTGAATAAAGATTGCAACACAGAAAAAGACGACGAGACACATACGCGACGAGAGAGATGAGGAGAGAGAGAGAAAAAAAGCTTTGTGATGATAAATGAAGGAACAAAAGGTTGACGAGAGATGAGAGGGACTACATACAGCAATACAAATCACATAGTGTCTACATTTTGTTATCTGTCGTACAGATCGCAAGCGTATCGTTTGCAGGACGCCCATTTTCATCCACACCGTACAAAGTCGTTGCCACAAAGGCATTCTCCACATTCACGTTTAACATTTTGAAGATTTCCCTGGGATAATCTTCTGGATCACACTTATCACAATACTTGATCGTCATACAACCGTCTTCCTCGATATGGAAGATCTCCCGATGCAGCATCTGAAACTTTCCCACAACCTTGTTTCCCACCACAATCAGAAACGCACTCCGAACCCGAAAGTCGCTTCCCAACTGGATTTGGGACTCCGCTTTGGGATTAAATCCCACGTTATAAAACTGGCGCTGCACGAGCAACATCCCATCACCACACTTGTTAACACCACCACTCATTGAAGATACGAATGTCGGTAAGCCATAAACACGGTCCTCCTCCTTTTTTAATTCCTTGAAATCGGACTTCTTTCGAGAATCTCCCAATGCTGTCACCATTGTGGCCAACAAAAACTCAAAGCCTTTCTTTCGATCCGTTTCAGACAGAGCCAAGAAATATACGATTTTTGTTGGGATCTTCTCAGGGATTTCCGCCATCCTGGAGAAGTAATCAATGTTCCATGATTTGTTGGATGTTTTCTTCATGTTGATATCCACGGACATTTTCACGGTGTTCTCTCCAATACAGTTTACCTCTTCTCCTTTTGCTTTGTGCACAGAGGAAAACAAGAAGTTGTGCTGCTAAACGATGTATTAGACGTGTGGGTGATGATTGCGCACCAGATACACACACATTCAAATTATAGAGAGGCTTGCGTTCTATATTCAAATCATTTCTTTGCCGTCTCCCTCCATAGAGTATATCTCCTACTCTATGGAATTTGAAACTTTCTATTATTTCAGATTATAGATATTATTTCATTTCATATTGTAGACGGTCATTCGCAGTCTCCCTTCATAGAGTAGATCTCCCACTCTATGGAATTTTAAATTCCTTTCATTTTGTAGATATAGTTTTAGAACTTCAAATTTCCAAACTCATTTCCACCAACGTACCAATAGCTACCAACAGTTCCTCATATGCCACGCCGGACAAGGTGCCTTTAATTATTATAAACCGAAATGCGCGCATTCTTCTACCCCGGCACGCTCACAATCTCCCCGCGAGACCCTCGCCAAGACATTCGGAACCAATTACTTCTCCGAAGACACCAACAAGCACAACATCTTGTGGTCTACCAATGCTTTCGTATGTCAAATGGAGCAACCTCCACCATTGACCTACTACATCACATCTCCAAGTTGCTACGACCCTTCCCTGCTTATCTCTGTCCCTTAATGGAAAACCATGTCGGATGATCTTGCAAATAACTGGGGCAAGACGTTTGTGTTAATAGACCAATCGATGTACAAGAGGAAGTACAACACTGCCTTCAGTGAAGATGATTACCAAACTGGCGAAGCGCTGAAACATTCGATCGTCGACGTCACGCAAGGAAGATTTTCGTTTGAGAAGTTGACACCAAACGGCTCTGACGCCAATCTCTATGCTATCACCAGTCTTTGTCAAGGAAACAACTCTACGGTCCTCGTCGCCTGTGGCAGCTACGTAGCAGGAGACCAAGGACCACTACAGTCTTGGACCACAACGACGTTCCAGATCAACGACGGACCATCCTTTGTTGCACACCCAGAATCTGAAGATATTTCCAAGTTTTCCAAGCAACATACAATTCCCCTCCCATACCACATCCCCGGTACTATTTCTCCAGATACCTTGGCAATTTACGAAGATGAATGCCTCCGTGTTCTACATGCCCGTTGTATATACCAGACGTGCATCTGTGAGCCCATTACAACACTATTCTTGGAGCTGATGCTGGCCTCAAATGGCAGTGTCCTAAGTGACCGCGCTTTATCTATCATCGCAGCTATTTCCAAACGCCACGGTTTCTACATCATTGTGGATGAAATTCTGACTGGAGGTCGATGTCAATCGATGCTTTTGACGATTACCAAACCCAAACAATTCACCAGTCGCGTGGCTTATATAACAATGGGCAAGTGGTTTCAATGCGGTATGGTTCTATGTGGTTCGTCGTATCGTTCTGTACTCTCTGAACAACGTGCCTTGATGGGCGTTCGTGGTGCCTCTACGACTATTGATGTCACAGAGCCCTATCGTTACTTCAAAGAGGTAGTACTACGCCTATCACAAATCAACTCACGCCGACAAAAGGTTTTGCAGAAAATCCTACCCAACAACGCATCAGGGGATGATTGGGGTGAAGGACTTGTCATATTTGTTCCTCGTCGCCTTCAAGGGATTAGACAGGGTACAAAGAACAGACTCCTCCCTTTGTTAAACAATACTCCAATCGACTTCATCCGAACGAATTCCGAGCCCACTTGGAACAAAGAAATCGTCAACAAGAAAACCATGTCAGATATTTTAAATTGGACGACGTGTTCACCATTCATCAAGCAAGATGATATTGAAGACGACCGTCAAGCGCTCTATACCGTGATACTGTTCCTAATCGATGCCGCCTCAATCCATGATTGGAAAAGTTCCAAATTCTTCCATACAGAAGTGATTAACCAACCAAATTTCAATATGCGACGAACAACAAACGTTCTATGCCTTCTAAAGACAAAGGGATTTCTTTGCAAAACACAGAAGCTTTCTACAAGAGTTCAAGCATGGGCCTTGCTACCGGATAACTTACGAATGCCAACAAACGAGAACTAGTTAAAGCCAATCACCATATAATCGTCCCTGTAGCTGAGGAATACTATAATCTCCTGTTTCCAGTCGCTGTGACCATGAACTTCCGATAGAAAAGAACTGGTTCTTATATTCCCTTGATTCTTCTTCCATGATTGGGAGTAATAAACCAGCTTCTCGGTAGTCAGAACTATTTAACAGATCATCCATTGAATCATATATCACCGACACTGGTGCTAACTTGACCGGTGCCACCCAGCACATACAGGCAACCATGGTTCCCTGTCGGTCATCAAATATGACCTTTCGTAGCTGCAAAGTAGTCCTATCCCAAACAACAATATGAACAGACAACCCATCCTTTCCGATGATACAAGAAATTGGTCTTCTCTGTATCTCTAGTTTGTCTGGTCCATAATCTTCCCGGGAATAAACTTTAATTATTCCGTCCATCAACCTGTTTCTGCCAGATTTGGTAGGCAAATCTGCAAGGTCTTGTAAATAATGCAACGCATCATGTTGGTACATGCGCATTAGCGTAAGCTTCGTCCAATCAACAGTTGCCCTCTTAATAGACAATGCTGGTTTCACTTGCTGGATCTTCCGTTCGCCTGCGAAGCCACCTTCCCAATGAAGTGTGGCAGGTCCCATTTCATTATGAAACCTCGTTACAGCTAACAATCCCAAGGAGTTACTCTTCATGATGTTGTTCATCTTCTTATTTGTCGAGGACGTATCGTCTAATGAAGAATCATCTTGACTTGCGACATACTCGATGTTCTCCATGTCATATAGACAATCCAAATACACCTCGACCACCTGTTGCAGGTTAGCAATTGTCTTCTGGTTCAACATGAGCAATGAAATGGCGACGGTTAAGGAATCAATGAATCGTCTTACAACCTTGAGCTCTTTTTGAATTCCTTCCCGACGTAACATTCTGTGGTTGGAGAAACATGGTAAAGTTAACAAAAACTTAAGGAACCTTGCTGAGAAAAGATAATTCTCACTGACCCAAGTACCAGTTCCCCAACTTGATGTTGATAGAGGTTGTGCTGCAAAAAATCGCGAACATCGAAGCAGTTTTATGTCTGTTAGATACTTGTTCAATTGCTTTCCCATTGTGGCAAGAGATTCGTGACGACTCATCCACGCAAATATTAACTCTAGGACAGTCTTCATGGTCCCCAAGAAAACCATATGCATAGGTGCATAATGGCACCTTTGCATACCTGAAGAGTCACGCCATGATTCAGGGAATATTGGTACTTGATCTCCATTCTTGGCCGACAGGTAAACTTGATCGATCAGTTTATTGGTACAACCACAAGTCCGTAGGTATGCACTCAAATTGCCTTTTGTCCAATAACTCCTAGACGACCTTCCTTGCTTCGGATTGGTTGTTCGGACGTTGTGATGGGCGAAGATAACTGCCTGCTTCAGCCATGGAATACTTAGTTCCACAGATGTAAGATAATTTTGTGGATCCACAGATGTATCCTTGCGTTGTCGTTTACCATCCTGCTTGATTACCCTCGTGTTTCCATGTTGGGTAGGGTGGTTTCGCTTGTCAGAAGTATCTTCCTTACTAAAGATTGGCCTTAGGTTTGGTGGTCTAGGAGCACCTGAGGACTTGTCATATATTGTTGGATAGTTCTTCGGTGTAGCAAATTTGAAGCCTGGTTCAAACAAATTCCAGTTTTGACAGTCGGATATACAGCCTTGATTGTTGTTTGAATCCTGACCTTGTTTCATAATCCCCAGATGATTTAGTCGTTTCCGTCGACATTTGGAACAAGCGGGTAGTTTGTTTTCTTTCTGTAGCTCGTCCACTTTCGTTGCCACACCCCAGCATACAGAGTAAGTTCCATTGTGGTCTCCTACTCCAAACATGGACGTGCGTTCGGGGCGATCGATTCCAGTTACAAGTTTACCGAGTTTTACATGCACGATTCGCTTCAATCCACCGTGAAAGAGTTTATGACCAGCCGCATTGAATTTTTGCATTTCATCTAAGAGTGCCTTTTCCACTGATGAATGGTCGTCGCCCTTAGCTCCAAGTCCCATGAAATAAGTTGTTGCTCCACTATTTTGGTTAGAATCACAAGAACCAAGCGTAAATGTATTCACCCAAACCTGGTTACGGGAGGATTTCGTGTTATTGGGGTCGAAATCATCTCTCCACTCCCGTAACCAGAGATGCAACTCACATTGATCTTGTTGTGAATCTTGTGATGGCGATTCTTGTAACTCAAGTAATACTTTGCGACCATGGGGTGTAGCCGCCACGTTAGGGACACGGTCGTAGTCGTCCAAAACGATCCGAGCGGAAATTTTCAAGTCGTCGAACTCCTGGGCTTTCCCAAATTCATTAGCTACCAAATCCACAAGAGAAACATAGGAATGCAGACCATCTGGTGTTTTCCGAACGACTGGAATTGGCAGATTTTGCATGAAAGAGTTTTTGCCTTTTAGATAGAATCTGTCAAAATCCTCAACCGACGTGGGCAATCTTGTCTGTTTGAAAATTGACAGGGAAGGGTTTGGAGCATTCCCTGCCAGTAATAGGATGTTGGCCAACAAACGGCGTTGGTTTCCCGATAGCTCAATCAACAGCGACGACATGAGAACAGAAAATTGTGCCTCTTCCCAAGTTACTTCATCCGGCTGAAGTCCAAAGGCTTTTGAAGTTAGGTACTTTAATCCATGACCATTGGCTCTCATGTTTTGCCATATGAAGGAGGGAGATTTTGAGCCATCAGCGAAGCCCATTGATCTCAGGGTGTCTTCCGATAGTGATGACAATAGCGGTGTATCTTGGTTGGGCGCAGAGTCTCTTCCGTTGAGTGGATCGAAACAACCATTTTGGGCCTCTTCCGTGTCTCCCATTTCGTACTCCTCATCTTCCCCTTGAAAAATAGTGTTGTTGCCATGAGAAGGACAATGGGAACCGGGAATATTGGTTGTATCCAACCATTTTTGCATGGCATTTCGATGAAATTTCGACTGTGCATGTCGATTTAGGGCCTTCCATTGAGGTATATAGCCCTTCTCTCCACCAGTGTGCGCCACCTGATGGTTCAGACATGGAAGACATACCCAAAATGGAATTTTGGCATTAGAACAACATTCATTCTGACACCTGCCGTGGTACAAACCGTTGCAGTAATTGGTTGGTCCATTGGGATGGAGGCTAATTGGGGTACTTTGGCAACACTTAGGGCACTGGAAAGTTCTGTCCATCGATGCCAAAATTTAGCTTTGAGGTGCGCAAAGGCAAACAGGGATGATTCGGTGCTCCACATCCACTTCAATGAAAAAATGGATACGATTTGTCGTCCATGGCGCAAGGTTTCCATCCACACTCATTTTTAGCGACTGGAAAGAGCGACCAGTGGTAATCGTGATCTTGACTCTAGTCGTGATCTTATTAGTCAGTGAATCACGGACCAGATGCAATTCGTGATTGACGCTTGAATTTGAATGTGACATGGGTGTGCTGGCGTGGGTAAAAGACGCATGCCGGGGTTTCATTTATTTGACTATGAAGAAAAGAGTGAGGGTTGCAGGGAAGTGGACGCATGATCAGTCACTGAGCATTGGAATATTCAATATAGATATTTCAAGTACGTATTTAGTAAAAATTCAAATATTTATTTCTAGAGCAAGGCCGGTCACGGATAAGGGAGTCTGCCTGGTTGGTAGAAAGTCATTCCGTTGGGTAGAAAGGTTGTACTTCCACACTGTGGACCACGGCAAAAGTGCTTAATCAGTATCAACAGGGTATCTTGTAACGACGATGGAAGTTGGTGTGACAGCGGAAAGCAATCCACTGCATCGGGTGGCAGCCAGAATCGACGAGAGAGTGAACGGATCGGTGCAACGTGATTCTGAGAACAATACTGGTGCGGTCAGTTACGATGTTCCATCAGCTCATCAGTACTTAGTACCGGCGGATTTTCTCCCATATCCAAAGGACTATTTCCACCCGCTGACTGGATGTAATCCAAATACAGAAGAGGAAGCAGAACGACTATGGCCGTATCGAAAAAATCGTCGAACGGATGGTTTGAGCGACAGGAGCATGCCTGATGGTCGGGCAATGTTGTTGGAAATTCAGGCAACGCGAGACAGTTTACGAACCTTTGTTGTAAGCAAACTCAAAGATGGTTTTCGTCAAGTTGCACGCCAGAAGAATATCTTGATGCCTGGAAGGTCGTCACACCCAGTTACGTTATCCGATATCCGTGACTATCTGATTCACCTTCCCTACAACGAGGATAATAAACAAGCGGTATATGAATTGGTTCATAAATTTCACCGAGATCGTTCGTGGTTGGCTACTGTGATCGATGAGTGGCTGTATAAGAACAAGATGTATTTGTTGAAGCAAACCAAACCACAGTTTAACGAAAACAACAAGAGAACAAGAAACAGTCCGACGGATAGAAGTGGCTTTTCTGCTGTGGGGAGGTCTGCCAAGTCACAGACTGTTGGGGGCATAATGATCCCAATGTTGAAAAAGGCAGGGTGGAGTGTCTCTCTTACAGAGGGGCAATCAAACGAGAACAAATATGTGAAATATTGGTTCAAGCCAAGAGAGATGTACTATGTGGTTACACGTAAAACAATGGACGATCAAAGGAATGATGAAGGTCCGAACCAGGTAAGTTTTTGCCGAAACAATTATCCTTTTAAGTCTGTTCTAAGTCTACTCATGTTGGTCGTTGTTTATTAATTGCAATCAGGAGAGCATGGAAAAAACACGAAACTTTCTTTACGATAAGTTGGGTGTGAACGTGGATGATTCTTTTCTGACGGAGCTATACGCCCATATTGAGGGTGAATGCTCAATCAATAAGAATACCAAGAAGAGAGCCAAAAAGGCCCCACCTAATACTACAGAAAGCAATGTATGCCATGGGAATGAAGTTGCTGAAAATGAGGGACCAGATTGTGATACTTCCGTCGTGGAAGTTGCAGATTTGATGAGTCAACCACTCTTTTCTCCAGGTATGGAAGACGCCGTTGGAAATGAGGTAGAAATGGCCATTCAAAACACAGATTGTGAGACAGTCGTCCCGTTGGGTGTCATGCAATCTATGAAAAAAAATATAGCACATCAGTCTGTGCTGGGTATGATAAACTCGAATGCCCATGATGATTCACAGGTAAGAGAAAAAACTACTCTTCCATTTGGTTGTTCAATTCTAATTACTATTCTGTGTTGTTTGTGCGAAAGAATGGAAGTATGAGTAACAATGATACTCCATCATCACGAACGGGTCAATCCGGGGGGAGCAGGAGTGCTACTCTACCATATGACAACACGACAAGGAATGATACAAACCGGGAGAGCAGAGATTCCCGGGTTGATATAGCAAAACGGGCACGTTTGGAAGATTCGCCAGCAAAGAATACACGACAAAATAAGAAGAACAGGAAGGACGGGGGCAACGAAGGTCAGCCGTTCGTTACCAACCTCCAAAAGGACAAGAGCAGGAACATGGACGGGGTGAGTAGGAGTGCTACTCTACCAAAACAGAGTATGAGTAGGAGTGCTACTCTACCAGAACATATTATGACTGGAACAACGACATCCGGGGGGAGCAGGAGTACTTCTCTACCATGTGAGAACACAACAAGGAATGATACAAGCCAGGAGAGCAGAGATTCAGGTGTTGATGTAGCAAAAAGGGCACGTATGGAAGATTCGCCAGCAAAGAATACACGACAAAATAAGAAGAACAGGAAGGAAGGGGGGAACAGAGTTGTCAAACGAACTGTTGCCCAACAAGGTCCAAGGATTCAGAATCATGTCGTTGAAACCATGATAATTGTTAGTCCGGAGAAGCAGAAAGAGAGTAATGAGGAGGTAAGGAACGAAAACACACTGGTATATCATGTGTTGTTACAGAAATTGATTAACTGACCATGTGTTGAGGTTCCACAGGAACAAGGACATGGAGATGCAAATGGCAAAAACAGTGGTAATGGTGAAAAGAATTTATCTTCCGAGAATGAGGTAAGAGAAAAAATCATTTCAGTTGTGGGAGGGTAATATCTAACCGGTGTGATTCTTATTTCAGGGAGAAGCGAAGTGTGACCATACAGTTTTATCCGGTTTTGTGCCAGAAGACGTATCATCGTATTTTACGCCATCATATTATATGCATAATCCACATTGGCCAAAACAGTGCCAGCGATTGTGTTGTAACAAGATGTTTGGTATCGATGGTGGAATCAAGGTGAATTCGAGGAACCCGGTTATGTGTTGTCCCAATGCGAAGAAACATGACCACTCATGTGATTTCGCGTATTGTGCAGCATGTTATTCGGTCCTTGTCGCAGAGAGTGGAGAGACTAGTGTAGCTCGAACACGACATACGCGTAGATCAACAAAAGATTCATCTAAGAAATAAATTGTGGTTGTCAGTTTACCTTATAGACTTTTGGTGTGCAGGTTTGTAGACAGAAAAACGTGTGTGGTGCTTTGAAAACCATCCTTGTAGAGACGGCGATCAGCATGGTCTTCGTGTCAAGTTTTGTGTCGAAGTGTAAAACTTTGTTAGAAATTTGGAATTGGGTGTCTTATTCAACAGTTCATCGGTGAGTAATACCGTGTTCAACATGACCCTTTTGAATAAAAGTTGACGACAATTTGTGTCCAATTCAGAATAATACTATTGAATAATATTGATATTGTTGAATAACAATTTGAATAGGAGATACTGATTTAATAAGTCGATTCTGAATAAGTTTTACTGTAGTGAATAGAGTTTGATTAAGTAACATGTTGATGTGAATAGGCAAAAGCACATTCTGAATAAGCCATTTCGCGGATCGGTGGTGAGCGAGAATATTATTCAGTGGTATAGATGTGAATATGGTAATCAATGCTTAAACAAATGGTATGTTATGTGCAGTGCGGCCATGTGGTCCCGCATGACGACCAGGGCCAAGACGCCCTATGAGTGCCCAAAGAGCACAACCACCACGACGCTGTCCTGTACCAAACTGCACATGGACAGTGCCGGCCCTGACAACCCGACCACATGCGTCCCTCAAGGAACACATCATTGCAACCCACAAAGAATCCAAACCAACCGACTACATGCCACCATCATACCGAGCCAAGCACGGATACCACCTATGCACCAAGTGCGACACCACAGACACCATCTACACATCCCAAGGACACCTCCAGAAACACATAACAACAAAACATAGTAGAAAGAACACAAACCTTCAACTAGTGTTTAACACCTACCGTCACGCCTCAACGGACACACAAACAAACTGGAAACGGAGTTTTGAATTCCTGCACACTCTTGCCCCAACCCCACCACCTTTTCGACGAACAACATGGCACCAACTAAAAGCACCGGCACGAAAAGAATACTTCCACACGGTACACACAATCGCGAATTGGACCCTAGAAGCCACACCAGAGCTACACACTTCCATCCTCAAAGACGACAACCCCCCACAGTGGAACATCGACCCGAGGGGCTTCTGGAAGCTCCTGCTTCTGGCCGAGCCCCTCCTTCTCGCCCCCCATCAAGAACACGGTACACCGATCGTACTCCGACGCCCTCAAAACACGGCTAGCACTGTTCAAAACAGGCCGCATCAAAGAACTGTACGACACAGTCTGGAACCCACAGCCACTCCCAGTGAAGAGCCAGAAGCAAACCAAGAAAAAACAACAACAAGAACGAAAACGGCAACAATGGGGAATACAGGAAACAACCGACCCCCCACCAACAATCATCCGAGCAGCACAGCAAGCTGCTAACCTCGGAAATTACGCCCTCGCCTACAAGCGACTTACATCGCACATGCCCACCGCCACGTTGACCCCGGACCGAATCGACGCAATCAAAAACACACTGTTCCCGCCAAGACGGGACCCACCAACAGGCACACGCCACCAACGGGCCACCCAAGCACCTCCAACGGCCACACCCACCATCGAACTGGAAGACACCTTACTGGAAGCAGCACTGCACCAGATGAAACGAGGGACGGCCTCAGGGCCGTTTGCCACGTGCATCGACGCCCTCATAGCAATGGCACTACACTGCACGACAGCGGCAAGCGACGCCACCAGACCGTACTTCAACACCATTAAACTGGTCCTTCAACAAATCGTCACAGGCCAGGTCCCACCAGCCGTGCAAGAAATGCTCGCCAGTAATTACTTTCTGGCCCTCCACAAGGACCCTTCCCACTTGAAACGACTCCGCCCAATCGGCATCGGAACAGCATGGCGCCGAGTCGCGGCGAAAGCAGCGCTCGTCCATACCGCCAAAGCAATCACCCCCATCCTCCTGAAAGGTGGCCAGTATGGCATCCAGGTTTCAGGAGGGGTGGACTTCGTCGCCCAGACCACAGCGGCCGACGTGGAAACATACATCCACCGGCCAGACCAACAATCCAACAACCCAGAACCAACACCACCAAGCCGCGGTCTCATCATGTTGGATCTACACAACATGTTCAATAACACCTCCAGGACAGCAGCGCGAACCATACTGGCGGACAATGAGGCAACCGCGTCGCTCATTCCACTGTATGACCTGCTCACCAGAAAGACAACAAAATCATGGTACTTTGATGACAACCGAGAACCCAAAACGATCGACCAGGAGGAAGGTTGCCCACAGGGCTGCCCTCTGAGTCCCCTTTTCGCCTGCTTGGTCCTACTCAGCCTCACGACCAGACTCAACCGGGAACAAGCCCAACGAGCACACAAACGACAACAAAACGGCGCGGCATCCGACGACAACCACGGAGGGCTGGCACACACGGCGTCTATCATGGACGACACCTCTGTGTGCCTCCCACACAACGACCTGGAATGGTTCATCCAACGGTTTTCCGAACTTGGAAAGCCGCTCGGAATTTACCTCAACTGCAACAAAACAAAAATTCTCACTGCGACGAACGGCGCCTCCCCCCGCAACACTCTTTCCGCCCACAACAAAGCACGCTTGCAAGCCGCCCTGGCTCGCCTCTCCCCCAACAACCCTGACGACGCCGAAATCACCACGGGAGCCCGCTTTCTCGGCCAACCGATCGGCTCCCAACCCTTTGCTAGATCCTTCATCCAGAAGCGCATTGAAAAAATCACCAAAGACACCGCAACCCTGCGACACTTGGACGACCTGCAGACACGGAGTATCTTGTTTAAATACTCCGCAGTCCCCGCGTTGCTCCACCTTCTTCCTACCGACATCGCACAGGCCCACCCACAACCCAACCAACGGACCAGCCTATGGACCAGCCCCACCACAGAGGCAGTCGACGGGTTGATTGCTACGTTCCTCGCCCAACTGACTTCCACGCCCAGATCCGCCATCCCACCCATGGCACCACTCCTAGCCTCCCTCCCTCAACGTCTGGGTGGCCTCGGTTACCACCACGCCGCAGCTTTAGCGTTCCCGTGCCTCCTGACACAAACCACTCGGGCAATCCGGTTGGCCCAATCCAAAGACACCCCGATCCCACCTTCCCACCGTCGCCAATTCCACAACTGGGAACAGAGTGAGAACTCACGGCTGACACAGTTTCGACGTGGCCTCGCACTCCTGACCAAGGAGTACGCCGACGCGGCCATCGTCACCCCACAACGATTCGACCACACAACACACCGTTGTCAGACACACCACATACTGACAACACACGTCATTCCCAACCTGTTTGAAATCACACCGGCGGCACACCGCATCCACTTACCGGCCCTGTTGTCCCCGATGACGAGTATGGCAATCCACATGCCAAGACCCTCGGTCCGGTTCCGCTTGGCCAACCCTGTCTTCCGCAGGGCAATTCGTCGGAAACTCCGCATTCCCTTGTTTGTTGCCACCACCACAACTACCGACTCCAAATGCCGATGCCCTGCCCGGCGACTCCTTGACCCGGAAGGGGACCACTTGTTCAATTGTGCGGCCGCGTCGAAAACTGCCCTCTCCAATGCCATTCGCGACACACTTTACGACGTGCTGCGACACACGGCACCGCCCGCCAAAGTCGTCGACGGTCCGCACGATGTCCACGTTGAACCGCCTGGTTTGACACCCGACCACAACCGCAACATCCGCCCCGCCGACGTGGGCCTCCGACTTGCTCAACCTCACCCCAACGAGCCTTTTTCGTATGCCGCAATCGACATAACCGTCCCGCCACCACAGAAAGCCGACCTTGCCCTTGACCCGTCCGACCCTCTCTCCATCGCCGCCGCTGCATCCAGGACGCATCAAGAATCCGCAAGAGCGAAATTTTGTCGCGATCCCGGCACCGCCCAACATTTACTCCGCAACGGAGTTTACCTCGTACCCTTCACCGTCGATCACTTGGGATCGCTGGGTTCGTTCGCCCAGACACTCCTCTTCCACCCCGACAAACACCCACACCCTTTCTCCACGGCCGTTCCACCATCCTGGCCAAACCCTCACTTCGGAAAGGCGCCGGCACGAAGCATCCAACACCTGGCGGCATACGCCTTGTACCAACAACTCGACCGCGCACCGCACCACATTTTCGACCGAGCAAACACCGCCACCAAATTCCGCGACCATGACGCCAACATCTTCTCCCTCTCCCATTACGCCAAGGCTTCGCTCTCTCATGCCATCATTTCCGCCCTCGCCATCCATGCTAACACCCAAATCAGTGCCATCCGGGATTCGGCTACACAACGACGATCCCGGGCCACTCAAATGACCAACCTGGCAACTACAAATTATGCTCCAGTGACACCAATCTACTCCCCCCCGGTCCCTCTCGGAATTCTTCCCGGATACCGCCGTACCACCGCTCCTCTGCATGCCTACCGCTGAGGCGTAACCCGTAGTCTAATAACACACCGTTATAGTAAAAAAAACTAAAAACGTACCTCCCACCAACATCATGGTATCGGCATACCTGCCAAAGAGATAATACAAGTCGGCCATCATCCACGATACTCGTTGAGGTGGTGGTGATTGCATCCACACAGGAAGGGCAGCTGGGTTGCCCATGGAAGGAATTTTGATCCAGGGTTTGGAGGGATCGACCAGTGTATAGACAAAGGCATCGGTACTGACTGGAAATGTAACATTGCGGATGGCCGGAGTCAATTTTTTATATTCTTCGATGCTTTCCTGTTGCCAATCGGAGTTCTGTCTTGCATAGGCATTGAATGCCATGATCGTGGGCGTATCCGACAACAAGGGATTATAAGTCAAGACTTCCACGTTGCCCCGTAACCTAGCCTCACGAGCTTGGACTTCCCAATTTTCTACGGTCACAAAGGGAAACGTAGAGTTTTGTGCATAAGCCTGGGCCGTAATGGAAAACGATAAAGACCGACAAGCTTCAAACATGTTGCCAAAATGCATCTTAGAGACTTGCGCAATGGTGAGAGAAAAGACATTGAACTAAACATAGAATTCAAAAGAGAGAGAAAGAGGATGTCAGAGACAAAGAGAGAAAAAGGACTTTTGAGAATCAAGCGGTCATTCAAGTTTGTCAAAATAGCGAGTAAAAGTCATGGCAAGACGAATCCCACTCTCAAAGCTAGGCAACAATTATCTTCTTTTCGATCGTACCTTATCAATAGCCTCGTCCTTGAGTTGATCGTCCAGATACTGATAGGTGAACCATGAGACCAACGCCCCTGCTCCTAAAATGACAGTTCCCAACACCAATCGCCAAATGCGAATTCGTCTCGTTTCACGTTTGGTCATTTGTCGAACTTGCTGAACCTCATTGTGCGATTCCTGGCCTTTCTCGTATTCATCGTCGCCTGTATGATAGGTAGGATCACTGGAATCTTCCCTCCACTCCTCCCGTGGAGGTCGTTTTCCAAGAACAAGGATTCCTCACTGACAATACTCATGCTACTCGATGATTGAATAAAAATCCCCAAATTGTGTGCAGAGGAAAAAGTGACCGGACAGGTTGATCGGATGCGTGCCTCTGTGTTAAAACTGCAAACACTCACGGTGATGGCACTACATCTAAGGAGGGAAATGGGCCCTGGCGCTTGATTTCCACCCCCAAAAGCGAATTTCTAGAAAAAATTCGCCGAATTAAAATTTTTTATGCGCAGTTTATTTTTATATGCGCAGTTTTTAACTATAATCCTGCTTTCCCAACTAAATCTGCAAATCTAGGTCTAACAATGCACATTTCTCTAGCTAGTTCTAGAGATCGAGCTGACTATCACGCGCATGCAACAATTTTAATGCGCACAAGCCCGCGATCAAACCACGAATAACGCGCGCCACACTCCGATAATGCGCACTACAACTATCTGGCGCGCTCGACCCCCCCGAGACGCGCATGACGCAACCCTCATGCGCAAGCGTCTGTCCCCTCACCTTTGAATCACGAATTTCCACTCCCACCACATCACACAGCAGCTGCCAGAAAGACTGACGCACATGGATGTCCCAAAGAATGTCTCAGATGGATCCTCCTTCCCAATCACCCTAACCGCGGGGATTACCAACTCGACACTCTGATCCATCGAACAAAACCGAACAACTTAGCATACTAGTCATTCAACAATCAACGACCACCAGAATCGATGCTCATTCATCTCCCTCCACCTCCACCCAACACACCACAACAAACAACAACAGCAGCAGCAGCAACAACAGCAATCGATCACCCAACGCTATCGAGATTCCCCTGTTCAATCCCATTATCTATCCAGCTTCTTTCATCAACCTAACAGCTCTGCCATTCCAATCACGCTACAATTAAAGCGGCTTGGGGCATCTGTCTGATTGTTTCTTGGTTCCTTTTCAGCCACCTTTTTGTTGCTTGCTTTCTCTCTGCCGAGATTCCCTTTTCAATCCTTTCACCTATCCAACTTCTTTCACCAACCTAACAGCTCTGCCATTCCAATCACGCTACAATTAAAGCGGCTTGGGGCATCTGTCTGATTGTTGCTTGATTCCTTTTCAGCCACCTTTTTGTTGCTTGCTTCCTCTTCAGCCACCTTCACTCCAAAACCACTGCACCAGAAGAAGAGGAAGAGGAACTCAAGCACGGCCAGAGCATTCGAGACATTGACACTTGCACTATCTTGCAGCTCTGCCATTCCAATCACGCTACAACTAAAGCGGCTTGGGGCATCTGTCTGATTGTTGCTTGCTTCCTTTCAACCACAAACTTCACTCCAAAACCGCTACAACACTTCACTCCAAAACCGCTGCACCAGAAGAAGAGGAAGAGGAACTCAAGCACGGCCAGAGCATTCGAGACATTGACACTTGCACTATCTTGCAGCTCTGCCATTCCAATCACGCTACAACTAAAGCGGCTTGGGGCATCTGTCTGATTGTTGCTTGCTTCCTTTCAACCACGACCTTCACTCCAAAACCGCTACAACAGGAAAACAAGAAGAAGAGGAACCCAAGAAGAAGAACGACCACCAGAGCATTCGAAATATTGTCGACATTTGTCCTATCTTTGACACTTGCACTATCTTGCAGCTCTGCCATTCCAATCACCACGCTACAATTAAAGCGGCTTGGGGCATCTGTCTGATTGTTGCTTGTTTCACTCAGCTCTGTCCTTCATTCCAATCACGCTATTACAATTAAAGCGGTTTCGGGCTATCTGTTAGATTGTTTATCAAGAACCCTCCTGTCCTCGTGATACTCCGACTTGAATAGAACAGACCCAAAGCAAGCAGTGTGACACGGTGGTAGCCAGTTGCTTCTGTTCTATTCTTGTCGCGAGATTGCTTGGACAACCAACCAACCCCTGGTTTTGGAGTAGCAAATTCTGGCACCGATTGTTGGATCACAACGAACAAGACGCTACATATAAAGCGCGTCGTAGTGTATTCCTTCGATTTGGTTGTTGTTTTGTTACCACCAGAGTTCAGGACCAAACCAAAGACGCTACACAATTCAGCGCACACTTTTTACTGTTTAGACAAGTACACAAGGTTGTCTCAAAGACGCTACAATTAAAGCGCTTCCTCGACTACCCTTGTTGTTGTTGTTGTTGAAACAAAGACGCTACACAAAAAGCGCATCGTGACAAGTACAAAATGGCGGGCAACCGCATCAAGGGCCCTCGCTACAAAAAGCCACCGACCGCCAAGAATCCTGGTGACCCTTCTTCAATGAATGATGAAGTGCGAAACAAAAGAAAGGACGTGTCGACTATGACTGTTTCTGGTACCAATCATACACTTCGAACACACACAAGCGAGGAATCTCACTACACCGGTATTATGCCCATTACATACGAAAGTGTCCTCAATTGGTATGAAAGTGTTTTCCAAGACAAATCAGGAAAATGGACAACAGTGGAGGTACCACATGACGGCCATTATGTGAAGATATTCCTACCAATCTGTTATTCGCCTGCATTCCAAGATATCATCTGTCACTCCGTTTTCTGTTTCACAAGAATTAAGAACGAGATGGATGATGATGACAAGTTGACTCCAATGGTTGCTCGACTGTTGTTCAAAAAGACTCTCTACAGTCCTGTTTCCAATATTTGGAATCAGGCATTTGGGACGACAGTGATAGACAGTGCTGAGAATCTGAGACAAACCATTATCAGATTTCTTTCCTCTCATGGCTTAGTCTCTAAGAAGACACGCAAGGGGATCGGTGGGATTGGAGAAGCATTGAAACGATACCTTCTAGATGATTCCTCCCTTTACAGGAAACCGCGTCTCGTACCTGTTGGTAAAATCGCATGGGTTATCGAACATATGGTGGCCATACACCGTTTCATCTCAGAATCGACATCGGACGAGAACATGGACGTGATTTCCAATATCCAAATGGAGAAAGCACTGTTGTATACGATGCCTGACACATGGTTCAAGATGTACCTTGAAGAAAGAGATTCTTTGGTACAATATGGAAGAAACGGAGACGATGGCGGTATGTTCTACGATCTACTGGTTTATATAGAAAAACAAGAGTTACTGTCTGCCAGGAAATCGAAAGAAATTGCCGTGCAACGTCGGAGTACAGACTCGCCGGCAAAAAAGAGACAGAAGGTCGTGGCTGGTAATGATCCTACTGACGAGAGAAAGGAACAAGTACTACCAACTTCCATTACAACGTCGAACCAAGTCGCCCTCAAATCAGACCGTGTGGAAGAGGTCAGGAAGATTATAAGCGACGACAATGAAAAAACCGCAGACAACGAGGTAAGATGTTCGAGCGACTTGCCAAGAATCGAGAAGGATTAGACAATCTCAAAAATGATTGATCTCTTTGTCTTAGAGACGTTGTGCTTCCATAAACAAGGGAAATGAGGAGACAGGTGATGGTGTGGTACCACCGCCTTTCATTGAAATTCCACACGTTCTTGATCCTATAGTAAACCAGAAGAGAAGAAAAGACTCATGGGACTCGAATGAATCCATCGACAACATTGGTGACGGTTACTTAGACAAGTTCGCGGAAAAACAAACTAACAGAAACAACGAGAACATCAAGTCGGCCATGAAGCTAGCAACCCAGTATGCTAAGAGTATGGGGAAGGACAACACGCATGTCAAAATCAAGACATTATTTAGGTGCACACTATGCATGTCTTACAGTGGGTTGATGAATGACCAGGACCCTACAACGCGTGTTTTGCATATCCCACATAGACATTGTCGGAGAGATCTTTGCTACAACACTTCAAGGACGGGCATGCCGATTGAATCTTTCTATACTTGTTTGAAATTGATGGTCCATCACAACCATCAGAACCTAGTATATGTTGACAAAGTAACATTTGATGAAGCAAACAGGAACCCATTTCCTAAGAAAATTCCTATGTCATCATGGAGACAACAGGATCCGAACACACTGATATTGGCGATCATTGCCTTGACAACAGCAACTGATGTCAGCGACCCAGCTTTATTGGCTTTCGAAATCGACAAAAAGATACTTCATATCTACGAACCAATACATAATCGATCAGACCAATACTGGGAAGGAACGACGCGTCATGTACTACGGAAATGGGACCTGGTCAATACGTCAAAAGGTGCCCCGCCTGTCAGTCTATGTTATGACCCATCATTAGTGGAAGAAGATGAGACAATACATGATACAAACAAGGAATGTAACAAGTGGCGATATCGCATTGTGAAAATGCCAGAACCTAAGAAGGATACTCCAAAGCCAATGCCACAAGCTATTGTGATCAGAATGCTTGGAAACATAATGAGTAGTCGACCAAACCCGGGTCGGAAAGAAGGTCAGATAGACATGAGTATGACGATATCCAATTGTTTTTCGAGTAATCAAATACGGTACAATAATGAATTTTCGAGAGGACTAGAGCATGCTGTTGGTGGCAATTCGATTTCTCCTTTGGTGTTGGGACCTGACAATTTCGATGGCAACAGCGACGACGATCCTGTTGAAGTGGGGTTTTCACGTGGTACCGATAAATACGAATACACGGAGAACGTCGATCTATCTGATGGTGGGTGTTCAGAGACGTGGACTACGGATGGTGACATATTGTTCATACCGTGCCCGAAGGTGGGATTAGAACCCAAGGAGGTGTTACTTGACTCCAAACTTTCCAAGAGAGATATAAATCGATTGCTACCGACCGTTGTATATTGTCCAGATTCTTGTGTATGCTGTAACAGGGCATTGAAAACAGATACAGACAGCGAAGTCTGTACCCTCATCCCATGTGGACATCTGGTTCACGGAAATTGCTTACGAATACGGTTCAAGTATCATAATGTATGGTGTCCCCAGTGTGGACAAAAGATCAAGAGTAACATCCACATGTTTGGTGCGGAGAAGATAGAGGGACACAAGAAAACAGTGGAAGAAACTACAACTACGAGCGAGGGATTCCCTGAAGAGGGACATAGGAAAACAGTCGAAGACACTACAACTACGATTGAGGGACGCCCTGAAGAATCATCAAAAAAATCACCTGTGAGTAACAAGCCGTCAACACTAGAACAAAGAGGAGGTGAGACAAAATACAAGCCCGAGGTTTGTTCGATTTGTATGACCAGAAAAGTGGATTGCGAACTGTTTCTTTGTAGACATACATTTTGTCGGGAATGTGTTGGAGATTGGATGCAGCGGGGCCACAACACATGTATGGTGTGCAGCCAGGATATTCAAAGTCTATTGTACTTCTGTCCTATGACACGTTCTGTTCAAAGAACATATACTCATCCTTCTGAACACAAAGCAATCTATCAGTCACCAGATGGTGAGAAGCCTAAATTCCAGCAACGGGGAGGAAATAACTCATCACGTTCCGTTGCAATGCCTGCGAATTGGGGTAACCGGAGTGAGCTGCCTGAAGAAAGACATAGAACAGAGCAAACCCAACATGATAACGAAAGAACCAAGGACAAGAGAGAGAATCCATATGGGCTATGGGGAGGACGGAATCAGAACAACGTCCTGTCGACAGCTCGAAGCCCCAGAACAAATGAGTGGGGTTCGCAACCTGAACATGACAGGCCAGTGTATTGTCAGCATGGACAGAATCGATTCAATGATGATCATCCAGGATCGAGAGGATCTAATACATCAGATTATCATGGGTCTCGTCATTCACATTTCGATCAAGATAACCAACAAACTAGAAGAGGAGTCATTGAACGACAAGACCAACCTGGATACCATGATAACCACCAAGACGAGTCTAGAGGGAGAAGAGATCAAATCATGGAAAACACTTACCGGGATAGAAAAAGAAGACATGATAATCAAAATCAATTGTCTAATCGACATTCGATGGATTGGAGGAGATTCTCTGGATACAACGAACATTCAAGAGAACATACAAGGCACCATTCGGTATACAGAGATAGCCACAATCAATGGTCTAATCGACATCCGATGGATTGGGAGAGATTCCCTGGATACAACGAACATTCCAGGCACCATTTGTCACTTAGAGACAGTCATCCTGGACACAACGATCATTCTAGGCGTACCCGTCAGAGAGAGCCTAACCGTCCCTCAACTGATAGAGGTAATAGTCAACCAAATCAATCACCTCGTAGAGAGGGAGAAAAGGACATTCATCACATTACAGCGAGTCGTGGAGGGCAGGATGGCCTATCCAAACTTGGTTGGAATTCCAAGGACAATCAGGAGAGGGATGATCGGAACAGACAGAGCGGTCAGAAAGCAACCTCCAGTCACCAAGATGAATGTGGACAAGGGGAAGAGATACAAAGCAGAGATGGCAATGGTTCTACAGACAAACAAAAGGGCAAGGAATGTGACGGGTCTAAGAATGCCAACAACGCACCTGACAGTGATAATCCGTCTAGCTGTCACAATGACAGTGTCAACCAAGATGATGCGACACAAACCAAAGAAGGAAAGGATAGTACCGACAAACAAAAAGGTAGCAAAAAGAACAACGATGACCAAATGACAAAAAACGACCATAACAAGGGAAGTAGCATCAACACGACAGCACAAACGGATCAGCGCATAGAAGACGAACGAGGTACGAAGGAGATTCACGAGTCTCCAATACACGATAATCATGACGATACTGACGAACAAAATACTTCACCGGAAAGGAAAAGTAAAGGATGTAAGACCATTGGTTCATCCAGGGGACTACCCACGAACAAGCAACGACGACAAGAGGGCCTATCAAAGTTGACACTAACACATGAAACGATGAAGAAGTATATGAGACGACAGGCTGAGAAACCTAGCCATTTGACGACAAAATTCTCCAAACCAAATGAATCCGATCATACAGAAATGTGTTTTTTTGGAATTCCTGACATGGACAAGGTAGCAAAAAAACTACGCGACTTACTATCACTCTGTCTCAGTAGCAATGATGATCGGAGAGTGTTTGGCATCTGCTATACAAAGGTTCTGAAAGACTACAACATCACACCAACAGACCTCCAGACAATCATGGGAAAATTACCTAACATGTACGAACAAATGAAAGACATGGTTGGTGAGGTGACGGAAGATCCAGCAAGCCATTGTTGTTTCGAAGACAACAAGCTTCATGTGACAGAATGTGACCCGAAGTTCTTAACAACCCGGTCTCCATGTGCCTTCTTGGTAGAATGTGTACTGAATCGCTGTCAACAACATAAGGGACATCGGAAACACCCCAAAACCGTGTGGTCTGCGTTTGACGATACAATCTCCCATTGTCGCACATCCAAGAAAAACTGTGATGATTGTATGGAC
Organism: Epithemia pelagica; assembly: GCA_946965045.2. Lineage (NCBI taxonomy): Eukaryota > Bacillariophyta > Bacillariophyceae > Surirellales > Surirellaceae > Epithemia > Epithemia pelagica. The sequence continues at coordinate 210,087 of OX337238.1, read as the reverse complement.
CATATTTTCCATGACGTGATCGTTATCATCCCTTTGGCCGGTATTTTTTATACTTCGGCAATGATAATGAATACTGGGTATGCAACATCGGAATGCACTTCATCTTTGGTAGCACTACCTATATCCTGGCTGCGCTTACGACATTCCGACGGCCAACCAAGTGGTGGGGCATTCCTCAAAAAGGTTGTCAAGTGTTGGTGTATTGATTGGACACAAAGTGCAAAGAGAGTTGTCCATGAATGCTACCAAGCGTCTGATGTCGAAAGTGGTTCTCCACTTTGGGCCCCTGATCATTATACAAGTGAAAAGTCCAGACCCAAAATGACACCAAATGACCAACATTCTCTTAGAGTGTGGTATCGTGAAACACTGCTGAATAAAGCCAGTGCTAATAAGACTGGATGCCGAAAGTACGTCCATGGAGCATTGTATAGAAACCTGTCCCCTCCGCCTGATACTTCAGTCCGTCCGCTCCTGTTTGATGTAAGGGAAACCGGAGAAGATACAACATTCATTGTTCGGACACGTGGGTACGCGGGTAAAAACGAAACCATCAGCCATGTCAAAGTGACAACACTTCAGCAAAATGACAAAAACCTACTTTCATTGTTACACAAGAGGTCATGTCACTTCGCGCAGAGCGGTACACTAGAGAGATCAGCCAATGCAAGGTGTAACCATGGTGATATGGGGACTATGACATCTGTTGGTGTGTGCACAAAAACGGGTGGCAGAAGTACATTCTTTTCTGACAAACTTTTCAAAATATCTCCAAACATGATGAATATATTGCCAAAAATCTGTGGAGGTGTTCGGCGATTCTGTGAGAGAAAATTCCCTGGTGTGTTATCGGCTTTCAGACACCTGGAAACAAACTTCGGTTTGGATGTCCCAAACGAATTGGGAGGAAACGAAAGGGGTGTGTCATCATCCATCATTTTGAGTTGCGATTTGATGAATGCAAGCCACTATGATATTCATGATGCATCAGTGTCCTTTACAATCTGGACAGAAACCAACCCGGGCAGCACCAACGATTGGTATTTCGTCCTTCCCAACGTCCTTATAAAGCATAAGGACAAGACTTATCATGGGCTTTGTATCCGGTTATTCCATGGCATTGCGATCGCATGGGACGGGAGAATCATCAGACATGGAACATCTGTCCATACACACTCCATACCACCGAAAGACAAGAATGTGGGAAATCATACGATTGGTTGGTTTTTTAGCACAAATGCAAGATCTTTGAGTGCTACCGTAACACAAAACGAGGATGACAATTCTCATGAAATTGGAGGCTTGGCGTCGGGCCAGAAATCTAGTGACGAATAGAGATTTCTAATATACAAGACCATGTCCACCTGTCAGCAAAACCACTACCTACCATCAATCAATGCCTATGATACCCCAAGGGTCTCTAGAAAATTTGGAGCCATTCGAGTTCTAGAAGCATGTCTTTGCTCCATGTCCATAGAATTTTGGGACGACGGCAACACCACACCGGTAGGGTCTATTGCAAGTCTTTTGGTTGATGATAGACAAGTTCAGAGCCTTTACTGTCCATGCAAATGATACCCAAATGGTCTCTACGAAAATTTGGAGCCATTCAAGTTCTAGAAGCATGTCATTGTTCCATGTCAATGGAATTTTGCAAAGCCACACCGATAGGTCAGCCCAGCGAGTGAAACGCGACCATGTTGGGAATGATTACACTTATCCTCACAGTATGTGGTAATACTCACAGTGAATAGTATAGTGTGACGATTTCTGTACACAAACGCGACCGATCGGTTATCCGTGGATCTATTTCCAGTTGAACTCTCGTTCATATGACAGCAGAGGTTTCATAAAAATCCAAAGAAGAAGCAACAAGTACAGGTATTTGCATTCACAGCAAAACGAAGAGAAGGAGACTGCAAACAGAATGGCTGACAATCCGGAGGACCAACCGGAGGATGAATCGGGAGATGAATCGGAGGAAGAAGATTTTTATGTTCGGGAACGTAGACGACGACGAGAAATGCAGGCGATCAACGACAGGAACTTGGAAGTGAATGATCGGCCTTGTTACAGGGACGCTGGGAGGATCTTTTTTGATTACGATAATGAAGAAGAAGATGTACCACAAGTCATAGAACAACTCAGAGAAGAGATGCGTGTCGGTCATGAAATCCAGACTGAATTCAAACGGTTGGTGGACGAAATGCTTAGAGGTGAGAAACTCTGTCCATACTGTGTTATCCTTGGTCGTCCCACACCACATCACCAGTGCAATCATGGAAATAATACAGTGGTAACACGTGCGGCATATCTCGATTATTCGGTTATCTGGCAGCAGAATTTTTTGATGCGTTGTAACTTATGTCACCGCCACAGGCATCCAACATTTCATTGTCAGGTGTGTAGGGAATGTTTCCGAATTCCCGAACGCTCAATACCTTTTGGGATTCCACAACCAGATTTGGATTCATGCAGTGTCTGTGTGGAATCTGAGAACAAGCACTTCGTGTGGCAGTTCTGTATGCTCATACGCCATATTGTGGCGCGTACTTTTCAAATAACATCATTTTACGATGGTGTGAACTTTCCCCGTCAAATCACCTGGCCAATGTTTACTATTGTCCGCAGCGTTTGGCTTGAGGAATTGCGATCCCGTTTCTATTTTGATGATAACGATTGTGCCCCATACGATTATGCCCGAGCATCTGATAAAACATGGGCAGTATGGTTGCTTTCGTTGCCTCATTCTACGGCTGGTTTTCGCAACTACATGCCACTTTTTGTCAGGTGCTTCCGTAATTGTCTCGAAAGAATGGCTGAGACGGCGGAGTTGGAACGTGGAAATATGGATGGTAATGATCATTGACATATATTATAAATCTTGTTATCTGTTCCCAGTTTGCCTTTGGAAGAAGTCGAGTCTTTGTTTAATACAATGGTTTCGATGAAGACATCAAGGCTGTGTAACAATGACGGAAGAACGGCATGTAATTGTAGTATCGACCGAAAGACATGGAGACAAGCCATTTAGACCAGGAGTCTTGGTCAAGAACATGACAAAATGGAGATGTGTACTGAAAAGACTCCATCGGATCTCGCAGTTCGTTGTACATCAACTCTGTTGCGTTTTTGATAATATCCTGTGCATGTTTGGGAATCGTGCCTGGTCCTTTGCAATTGGGCTTCAATTGTGCGTACACCAACGCCCGTCCAGCAATATGACAGAATCGCCAGACGAAGTACTTGTTGCAAGAGTTCCAACAACCATGCGAGAAGACGCATTCTGAATAAGAATTGCATGGCCTTAAGCAAGACTTACACACCAATGGAACCTTGTTTATGTCTGATTCTTCGCGTGTGATATTCATCGAATCATGGATATACAGGGCTTCGGTGCAACAACGTTCATTCCCACCTGAATCACATCCGTTCATGGGCACTCCACAACCATAACAACAATCGGCACATGAGAGAGATTTACCAAAGCGATGCCAACATTTTCCTGTAAGTCTACGATCTGTTGAAAGGTTGTCGGTTACAAAACACCAAGGACAGACTGGCTCTGGGGGAACATCATTGGATCCATAGATTTTATTGACAAGCTCAGTGAACCGAATAACTTCGAGATGCAGCTTATCTCGGTTTGCTCTTGGTTTACACATCGGAGGAGAGTCACGCAATAGCAAGATTGGAATAGTAGATGGATCGGCAACCTTGAGCTTCTTCTTATATGGGTTTGGGATCAACTGATACGATGGGCGCTTGATTGGTGGTAGTTTCTTCTCCTCTTCTTCCTTGGTATCAAGCTTAGAAGAAGGAAGTGGATGACATTTGATTATTGATTTGGACGCAGGCGGTGGCTTCTTGTCATGTTCACCGTCGCAAGTTTTCGGGGTTGGAGAGTGCGTTTTGACCATTGGGGTCCCTATTTCCTCTAGCTCATATGGGTTGATCATCATTTCTTCATTAGATGGAGGTATCTTTGTGACTGGAAAGTTTGGTTTGACCACCAAGGGTGGAACTGTTTTCTTCCTCGATTTGTATGGGTTGATCATTGTTTGAAGAGGAGTAGAATAGCTTAACTGACTGAAGACTGAGGATGACTTTTGGAAAACGATGGAAAGTATCTACTATTTCATCCAATTTGTGTGTGACACTCTGAGTTGAATTGGTCGGCTCGCGTACGGTTGGGGGGGGGGGGGGGAGGCTAGGAGGGGAGTGCTGGTATGTGACAACCCCCCATAGAGGCAAATTATGATCATGAGGTCGAATTGCTGACAGATTGTTTCAATCTTTCTTTCATTTCATTACAGCGTTTCTCGAGATTGTCACGGGCACTTTCATTGAATTCGGAAGCCCATTCTTTGATGTTGCGCACGGCCCAGACATTGTAACTAAATCAAATTCTCCGAGAGGTTGGTTGTATACCTCGTCAAGAGGTTTCCTTTTTTTCTTTGGAACTTTAGCCATCACCCAATCTCTCCATGGCCCCTCGCTTTGATAATTCGGATGAGCCCGTATATTTCCTATCCTGGGGTCTTCGAACTTAAGTTCTGTGCTCCCGAACAATTCCAGTGTGGTTGAAGTCTCATTTGTTGGATCATCACTCATCCCGTCTATATGATGAAAAAAGCGTTTGTAATGTAATCGAAAGAAGTGATTACAAAACTGTGGCAATGTCATGTCATGATTTGTTTTGGAATGGAATTCGATATTCACTGATACCACATCCTCCTCGTGTGGTGCTGCTGTCAATCGCCTGTGTACACTACTCGTCTGGTTTCGGTTTGATCCATCTTGTTCTTTTCTGGTCGTGCCTGGAACTTGAATCGACATACCCAATGGAGACGGAAGATCCTTTTCTATTTCATTTGATGACTGGTCTTGATTATCACCAGAAGTATGTACGTTCGTGTGAGGTACTGGAATCAAACATTTTTCTCTGGTCATGGATACTACTATGACCGTTCCACAACTATTTGAGGTTGATGTGGTAGGGAGTTGGTTTTGGGATCCCTTTTTTCTCCTTATTTCATAAGGCGACTTCCCTTCCTGGAGAAAGGTGACATGATCTTCTTCAAGACCTGTTGCTTCCTGCAGCATTTCCAAGCTTTGCATCCACCAGATATTTTCTGCAAGTTGCGACTCAAAAATTCCTTTTCCACGTTTCTGTACCGTTTTTGCATTCAATTTCACAATTTCCTTGTGATTACTTTCCTCTGACTCCACATCAAGCAGTCGTGCTGGTCCAAAATTCTGAATCTGTTGTATAATGTGTATGAGATTGTGGAATTTTGGTATCATCCACCCGTTGGACATCAATTTGCCTTTTTTATCGAGCCTGGGTGCATATCTCCTGATGCCATCCATCAAAATCCGCACTGATTCGAGAGACTTAGAAGCTGTTGTTTGTCCTTCTTGTGAGTCTGGGTCTGTTTCCCAGAATGTATCCATACGAATCCAGCTGTTGAAACACAAAAGAGTCTCGAATAGATGCAGGAAGTCTATGTATGGTTCCCGCTCATCAACATCCCAGATAGACCTGTAAGCAACTGGGTCATCATCAAAAACAGTTTCAGCTGTGATATCAATGTCAACACTATCATCATCATCAAGACGTGTACGTTCGTACTCTTCATCTGGTGGAGTATCATCTTCATTGTCAGCAATAGGTTCACTTGTCTCTTGCACTTGATCCATGTCCACTTGACATGTCTTGTTGGTGGTTTTGGATGTTTGCTTTGCTTGTCGTTTTTTCCATTCCGCAACCACCTTGTTCCATTTCTTTGCCATATTCTTCGCAAATATAAGGCGACCTCTGGCAGTGGCACATAGAGCTGCTGAAGCAAACATGATCCCAACCCACTCATTGGCAGTTACTTTTGACAGGTTACTGATCCCGGTCGAGAATGATGTTCCGGGATATCCAAGTTTCGATGAATACGAGAATACAGTCTGTCTACTTGCCCGAAAGATTGAATTGTAGACATAATCAAACATGGCCCGTTCAGTTTTTGTCATCAACGTGAAAAAGTCAATCATGATGTATCTCATTATCCCAGATTTCAATGTATGAAGAACATCACAACTACTGGCCGAGAAAATCCCATGTTCAGAATTGGTTCCTTCACCCAGGTAAACCTTGGAAAAACAAAGATCGACTGCATATTGTCCCATGTCATGCAATTGGGTTTTTGCAGCTGACACAAGGGTATTGACCCCTCCATCTCTGCTATTTTCTTGACTTACTTGCGATGTGCTCAAACAGGTAGGAACAGTCAAAGTCGAAAATGTATCATTGTCTCTCTCTTGGTAATCAACATCCTGTTCAGTCAGTTTTTCTCGATTTTCATTAAGACCCAATGCATTCAAGCACATTTTGTATGTACTTGCAGCGTTGATATAAGAACATTCATGCCATGGGTATCGGCTATCCCTTGGTTTAATGTTGCAACACCATAATAGTCTTCCAACACTTGGATGATGCGAGGCATACCGACCTGCAAGGTTATCCTGAGACTTCCCGTCTCCTTTGACAACAATCATTGGCAATATCAAACGGACAACTTTGATAATCCCATGGAGGCGTAGTTTCATCCATAAACCTTCCTGTTTTTGGATACTGACAAGACCTTCGAGGATCTTAGTCAATTGAGCATGATAATTTCGGCAAGGAGTCCCTTTATCGAGGATATGTTTTGCCGCCGATGATTTTCTTTCCATGTCTGTAATAGTCCCAAGGATGATCTGTTGCCTTGCTTTCCTCATTTGTGTTTCCGTTAGAAAAGATGGCACCATTACAACAGGCTCCGATGTATATCTTCCATCCCCTGTTGCATGTGTTTTGTCCATATAACAGACAAGACCAACCACGAAGGCATCTGGATCATCTCTATATTTTTCCACTGTTTTCCGAAATACTTCTCCGTCTTGTATATTTTGGATGTGCTTGTTTGGAACATATGGACGATACGGATCGTCATCATCGAGGATCGTATTTTCTTTCTTGGTTGCATCGGGATCTTGTAATACACGCTGTAGTTGACTGATCAAATCAAATACTGGTGTTGTTATTGATTTCTCACTCTCTGGTACAACCACACCCTGTTTTTGGGTGAATTCCATTGGTACCGGGAAAAATTTTGCCTTGGGATAATTGAAACCTTTGGTAGAAAACTTTTCGATGAACGTTTTCCTCTTTGAATGGTTGTCCAGGAAGAACCCAGGACCGCATCTTGAGTATGTGTCACTCGACCATGCCAGGATCGAATTGTACAAATATTTGGGGCAACCAGCTTTCCGAAGTAACATCATAAGTGAGACCAAGGCTGCATCGTGTTTATGAAGTTTCAATTGCTTCCCATCTCTATCAAGGAACGCAGGAAAATCAACCGGGCACTCCTTGCTGTTGCGCAGAATAATATTATCTGTATCACCAGGTACATAGTATGCTTTTGGTGGGTCAGCATGCGGAATAGTGGTTTCATCGTCCATGATATCAATATTCATTGGATCAGCATTCATATTACTGGCACAATCATTGTTGTCATTGCCAACATTTGGCCATTTCCTTTGTGTGTTCATTTTCAATTCACAAACTGTTTCGTGACGGCTGATTCCTCTTGCATCGAAACGTGATTGACAGAAACGACACACTTGAAAGGATATGAAGGACTCCTCTTGTTGGCTTGTATTTGAGCATCTCTTTCGCGACTTCTTTTTTACTTTACGACGCTGGCCCATGATGGTACGATGCTGGTGGTTTTAGATTTTGGTTTGGAATGAAAAATGCTCTGTAATCGATTTCTGCAAATTGAGACATCGGTGGTCAATCTTGTGGCATATATCAGAATTTCTCCGCATTGGGTGGATCGGCCGACGTTGGTGCATAAAAGCGACTGAAAATCGCTTATGTACATGAACGGATCATAATATTTTCAAACGGTCGTGTGTATTTACTTAATCCAATCCAGCCTGCCGGGTTAGATACCAACGGTGATAGTAGCGATTGGAATTCAAACACTGTGTCAATGCCGAGGATACCTACACTGTCGACATTAGAAAGGAAATGACAATCATTCAAACCCATGCACCAATGTTCCATCTGACAAGTATGATGTACTTGAAACCACCTATGCTCATCTTCATACGTTCTCCAAAGGACCATCGTTCAAACACGGAGTTTATGATTCAAACATGGAGCATTCCAGCATTTGAATTTGAATAGTTGTCCATCAGAGGACTTGTTGTCACCCTGCTCTTGTTCATATCCTTGTCATAAATCAGACGGAGCATCCAAGATAAACGATGGCAGGAGTCACCACCAGAAATGCAGCTCCAACGAGGCGTCGACCCTTAGCAGTCCGAAATGCAAACTATGGAAGTAATCAGAAAGAGGTTGAACGACAACGAAGAAGCATCTTGGCAGCAGTGGCAACAAGAAATAAAGAGAATCTTCCTAACAAGGACGGGACAATTACAAACAAAGATGCTCTTATTGCAGCAGCCAATGGAGGTTTAGTACTCCAAGAAGATAGTTCTGATGACGAGGAAGAAGAGGAACAGATCTCGATGAACAACGATCAAGCACAAGCACAAGAAGGCACAACTGTGGAAGGGAGTGGTAATCTTTTGGAGCAGGCAACAAATTCAGAAAGAGATGGAGCCGATGTGACTTCAGCAGATGATAGCAATAATGAACAGGGTGGGCTGAGAACACAACCATCATCTGGTTTTGCGCAACCAACAAACACGGCAGTTAATAACATGGAGGAAGACGACGTCGGTGTAAATATTCTCACTGGACCTGAAATGCAACGAGCATTGCAGAATATGAGCAATGGACCCAGTGAGTATGATGGAGATGATTTTGATCCTAATGAAAGACATTTTCCTGCTGGAGGACTTGTCAGTAAGTTGTTAGATGCACAAAATGGAGGAGGACAATTTGTCGGTGAGACGGCTCTAATGACGGGGGTGTTTGTGGGTTGAATGCATCAGGTGATACCTTTGCTAACGACGTTTCTTCCCTTTCGGATATGTCGTCATCTTCGTCATCTACTTTGCTAACAACAGGGCCTGATCAGGCGATGGAAACTCTTCTACAAGACGATATTCAAAATCAGTTGGCACAGGAAACACAGACAAGAACAGTATACCATAATCAATCATCTTGCCCGACAAGTACGATTGTAACATCCACTACACACAAAGGGTCTGTTGAAAAGGACAAGAGTAAGAAGCAAAAGCCGAAGAAAAAGCCTGAGGTGGTATCGGAGAAGTTCTTTGATACATTTGTTCGGAAGGTGGCATGGCGTTATGTCAAGTATTTCTCCATGTCCGAAGATACTAAGGCAGATCCGAATGGTCTTTGGGGGAAGTATGGCAAAACATATTTTACTGAGCACTATTTCAAAGGCAAAGGTATTACGGATACAAAACAACAAGAGGAGTGGTGGATTGAACATTCACCTTATATGCTTGACAAGTTCCGAAGCAAACGATCAAATGTTCTGGCTTCCATGCGAAAAGCATTCATAAGTAAGTGTCAATCGAAGAGTGAATGTGTTGGTTCATCACGTCGTCTTCTCATAAAGAGATGTGAGATAATTTGTTGCTGAATCTAGAACATGTGGGTCTTGATCTATGGCGTGACAGTAATTTCCAGCGGAGGTATCCATGCCTTTTGAACGACTGTGAAGACTTTGGGCCAATGCCTACCCTGGAAGAATTTCTGTTATTGAGAGGAGAGAAGTGTGACAACTATGCCTATTCATATCTCTTGCAATTGTTTGGTCCATGTGTCTATGGTGAGAATATGCATAAAACCGTGATTGATTTCAATTTTGGTGACCACACTGAGCAGCAGGGAAAGGAACATTGCGAAAAGGCCTTGAAGTTATTCACTTCAAGTGACGAGGCGTTCATATTGACCATCCTTGTGGATTGCTGGGATGTGTGGACTCACATGGGCAAGACCACTTTCAAGGCGAAACTATTTGAATTAAATCCAAGGTGGTACAATGAAAATGGTGTTGATCAAATGATTGATACATCCTCAGCAAGGTATCCTCGCTTCAAATATTCAGGCAGTTGGAACTCAAGTCGATGTATGAATGAGGATGGTATGGACTATTTTGAGGATATGGAAGAGAAAATCGCTCGTGAAGACAGAGCAGGCGACCGTGGTATCTGGTTCATGATGTTTCTCAATGGGCAATATCGCTCTCGAATGGGGTATGCAGATGATGATGCTGTGACAAGGCCTTCTAAAAGGCCACGAAAACGGTCATGGCAGTGATTGATCAGAGTGACAATTGGTTTCATTTCATATACTACTCCTATATAGCTACATGTATTGTGTTCCATTCATTCGCTGGTTGTTAGTGGGAATGTGTGCATGGTGTTAGTTAAATGCACTGTGTTCAACTTGCTTGCACTTGATGCTGGAGTAATGCGCATGATGGTGATGTGACACAATCAAGGATGAGTGCATACATAGGAGGGTATGTGATGACTGTTGGTTCTTGACTGTGCATGAAGGTGGAGGGATGTGATGACTATTGGTTCTTGACTGTGCATGGTGTTGAAGTTGGTGAAATGTGGGTCATGCGCTTGCTGGTTCTGGAAAGCACATTTTTAGTAATAACGTGAGGAAGGGCCATGCGCATGTTCTTGTAGGTGTGCGCGTGTTCTTGTAGGTGTGCGCGTGTCCTGCGCGCGGATGATTCTAGTAGGATGCGCTTAGGGGTGCTTTCTTATCGATAATTAAACCGCCATAAACTGGCGTACCGTTCCTTCCTTAGATGTATTTGTGCTACAGTGAGACAAGAGCCCAACCAGAAACAAGTCTTTTCGCTTTCTGATCCTATTCAAGCTTTGAAGTTACAAGTATTCATGCAGGAAAGAGTAGGACTCAACAAAGGACAATAATATAGGAGTAAAACAATAACTGATCGCGGTACGCAAGACTTCCGCATGCCTGTACGATAGATCTCACATTAGGGTTAACGGATAGTTTTCTAGCGGACTACTCCTAGATATCAGAAAAAACACAGATAAAAACAAAACATAATGATTGCTTTGTCTCTAGGAAGTAGAGCATTGATCATGAGCAAGGATTAGCTAGAACTATGGGAGTCGTAGGAGTAGTTGCCTGTCTATATCATCTTTTCGTTTCTTGTACTCTTTTGATAGGAGTTGTACTCATAGATGCTATTTTTGTTGCATAATGGAACTCTACTGTATGTCGTAACCCCCAAATCTCAATCCCAACCGGCACTAAAATTTGAGCCCATAACCTGAGCATTTTAGATTTGAGATAAATCTGAGACGAAATTTGTCCGGGGGTAGGCCCCGGCTCATGAACTTTCGTCGTAAACTTATTCTGAAATCAAAATGGTTATAAATATTCAGACATGAATATTCTGAATCGTATGCCTTCCCCGTGACATTATTATTTACACAACCTTCTTTGTTATTTAGAGAAGTGTCTGGGGGTCTTTGGAGAATACGGCGCGAACAACTAATTAACATATTCATTTTTGTATATTGTATAAAATATGCTGGCGTGTGATTCACAGCTGGTCATTGTGCGTCTAAGTCATTCAGTAGCAGTCGTGATCTTATACTTAAGCTCTACTTTTTGGAATTATTTCTAAGTTTTGCATTGGATTAAGTTTATGACATACAGTAGAGGCCCAATTATCTACTACCCCCAAGCAGGGGTGAGTCCAGGTCGCACATAAGTCGTATCTAAAGGTACATTCTCTTACTCACCCCCTTGGCTCGCCCACCCAAAATTGGCAATTTTACGACATTGATACAAATTGCATTTCACCTCAACGCATCCACCACGGTGCCAAACAAGTGAGGTCGATTTCATCCGCCTTGAAGCTTTTCCAACTACACCCAAGCCCCTCTAAGCTTTACCATACTACCAACAACACTTCTGCATACTTGGTGTTGCATTCAATTGTCCATCCACAAGCATGGACAACCAGCAAAACACCCCATTTCGCAACAACAACAAGGAAGGTGAAGATCCATCGCCCTCTTCCGTAAACGGCAATATTACATCGCTTCCGTCGCATCCTTCTCGCTCCAATCGGAATGAGTTAGTAATATAGTTAGTGTTGTTGTTCCCAAGCCAATGATGCAAAACCGTAGGAGCCATGGCCGGTCCAGATGATGTGTTTGTTCGAAATGAATCTCTGGTCGTATACGAATGGCATTGTGGGAAACAATGAATCAATGGTAATTTTATTTGTATGCTATTAGCTTTCCATGATTCCTACAAACGCCCTCGAGTGGGTCTCCATCGTGCCTTTTCTTCCGGTCGAGAGAGTTTTTTGTGCGTTGAACCGTCATCCTCAAAGGTCACTGTCGTGAGCAAAAATTCTTCTCCAGTTCGATCGTCCACCACCAATTCGGGATCTTCCACCACACCATTCATACTCTACTATTCGTTCCATAGGTATTCGACCTCCGTTCCCTTCCCAAAGACAGATTTGGGTGCCGCAATCATTCAACACTATCCGTCACTTCCAACAATGTTCGAGAATGCCAGCTTTGAGATCGGCCAATTCAGCGGCAAAAAAGGCCAAGGCAAACCATCGTTTGTTTGCTGGTACCATGGACAATTAATCCACCACATAGCCCTGAAAAACTTGAAGGAGGGCAGCCATTTCTTCAGCCGCTTCTTGTTGAATATTGACATTGTTGCTGCCCGCAATGCCTCCTTCCATGAGCGATCGTTCCCAACGGGACATGGTTTGTTGTCTCTCGTTGACCACGGCCAATTGTTGATCGGCATACTTGAACAAGGCTTGCATCCTTGTCATCAGTGCTTTCCAAGGAGTCTGGCAATTCCTCTACCACTGCAACGACAAAAGCTTAATTTCTCGCACGACGTATCGGTACAATCCACGACACAAGACACTTTGAGGTGAGGACGACAACACGTCTCGGGCGTACTCGGTTGGTTTGTCTTGGTCGTCATCACTGGCGACGAGGGGGCTTCGATCGGATGGAAGAGTGGATAAAGAACTGGCCGCAGCGCTGTCAAGAAATGTGGATGGTTCCGACCTGACAAGTGTGCTTGATTGTTGTTGTTGTGCCTGTCGGTTTGCCAAAGGAGTTTCATACGGGGCGTTGGCACTTATGGCTTCAATACCACTAACGGCAACGGAGGGAGGAGGACGAAAGTATGCGATGCCAGGGGTTGAGGAGGAACGGGCCTTGGACACAGGAGTTCTCTTGCAGATGCCACGGACTATCTTGATGGAACTTGAGCTTCATAGGCTACTCGGACTTGCTTGCGAGAAAGCTTCCGACGTTTGTGGGAAGAAGAAGACATGTTGTAGGTCGTTTGGATACCACTGCACCTCCACCACCGTGATGGATGTGTGGAGTGTGGAGGTAGTATAACTAAGTTTATTGCTGAGGGTGGACGACGAGAAGTTTGGGACGACGAGGGGCAGTAACGACGAGAAGGGCTATAGCAACGAGGAGTGGACTGCCCTCCGTAGATCCGCGAAAGCGGATCGGAGGGGCAGTCCACGACGAGAAGCTATAGCCCGACGAGAAGTTACGCCCCGAGAAGTGCCCCAACGACGAGGAGTCACCCGGGGCAATAAACTTATGTATGCTTCCTTTGTCGCGAGGAATCGTGCCAAACGCGCGGCGTGACACTAGGTAATCTTTCATTGTTTCTAAATGACCCAGTCACTTAAGTCATTAGATCGGATAACATCGGATGAAGTTTAACGCTTGCTCTCTAAATACATCAGTCTCTCATTTATTACATGCCAATCAAACGCCGAGGCGTCCTTCTTCTAGTACGAGTTGTTAGAGAAATCTACGTCCTACCTACGAAGCCTCATGATAACACGACACAACAAACAACAACACAGAGCACTCATCATGAACGCAATGGGAAAGTCTACCACGGTGAGTCCTCCTCTGGCCTCCGGGAGGATGGAGGATGCATTCTTGTCCTCTGTGTCCGTTGTTGGTGTTGGTGGATTGTTGCGAACCTCCGTCCATTCCTGTCCGTTTTGCCTTGTCCTTTGGCTCGTCTGCTTTTGGTTCTCCTCGGTCTTTGTCTTTGGTGCTTCGCGCTCTAGGTTTTTCTGTAGGTGCTACTTTTTGTCAGTGCTACTTTTTCTTTTCCCGGGCTATTTTGCATTGCTACACTAGAATAAAATTTTGACCTACAGAAAATTTTTGGGCTTATCTATTTTGGGGTGTGAGTAGCGAAAAGCACGATGAGGAGTGATAAAGGTAGAATGAAATTTGTATCAATGTCGAGAGCGACCAGGTCGAGCCAAGGGGGTGAGAAGGAGAATGCACATCGTGCATTCAGACACGCGGGACTGGACTCACCCCTGCTTGGGGGTATATTATCTACTCCTATGAAGTATGAGGAGTGAGAGGAGGGGTAGTAGGTACTCGTAGTAGTCATGTTTTTTAACGAAGACCTCAATATTGCCCCGTCGAGTTCTGTTTAAGCTTATGACGACAGTTTGCAGTGGGTACACTACTACTTTCACCGGAATGAGAATCATCATCTCTCCGCGCAGCTAAACGTTTGGGATCTGCTTTCGATTCCCCCAACCAGAGAACAACAGATGCTGGAAAGCGGATTGGGATGCTATGTATATATATTTATATATAGGAGAACGTATACACATAGACAAGTTTCATGAACCTACCTACTCCTACCTAGAAAAATTTGAAAAAACCGACAACTATCTTACTTCTGGTGAAACATACTCCTCTATCATGTATACCTCATGCTCGATGGAGGGTTATGAATACTCCACATGAATGAAAGGCAACGGACTTGAATATATTCCAAATTAACAATGTTAGAAGAACTTCTTGCAACAAAAAGGCTGTGTCGTAATATCCGCTGCACTGGTCGTCTTTTGTGAGCATTCTTGAGGTTTTTCTTTTCATGTCGCTCTCATTTTGACGTGACAACGCGACTTTTAGGCACATGATCAAGACGACGCCCTGGTTTCACACTGACCTGGTTCTGTCACAAACAGCTCATCCTCCAATGCGTCGGCTGACAAGTGACTCAATTCAAATGCTGCTTCACTTGATGTTATCTGCTCAACCATCAAAGCCACATGCTGTTGACCAAACAGTTCCCATTGGTGGCGGTTCTTGAGCGCGTATCCCAAATACTCGTCGCTCGATACACCGAATACTCCGCAATCCTTCAGTTTCCTTGTTAAAGGGATGATGTAAAAGTCAAAGAATCCCAGTTCTCCCTTATACCAGTAATCTGAGGGATTTCGCTCGGACCGACCGTCTTTGTAGGCTTGGTAGCATTCCTTGAAAAAGCGCTCATTCCATTTACGATACACATGCCAATGCTGCATAGTATGGGCCACATCCGACGCTTGAATGATATGCTCGATCACAATGGTCGCCTTTCGGTTCAATGAAACTTGCTCGTCTTCATTTGACGGTGTTTTGTCGTTGAATGCTTTATCCCATCGCTCGTTCCGCAAAGCTTTTAGCTCCTTGTCGACAATGTCTGTCGCCATGACCGAATTTACGACGAGCTGACGGAATCGCATGAGTTCCTCCTCCGACACATAGATAATGGCTCTAAGGTTTCGAAACCGGTCTTCCATTAACAGGTTCCACGCCAAGGCAACAGAGTTTTGCTCCGCCCCACTTTTCCCTTTGTATCGGGAAGCCAACGTATTTTCTTCTTCTAGAAGCAGAGAGTTTGGTACTCCTGGATGGTCGGCATCGTGAATAAGAGCGGAAAAGACACACGCAAACTGCGTCAAAGGGTCAGATGTGATACCGTAGGTATGGTCATGTAAGGTTGATCCACGTCCTTGCTTCATTTTCCTACACGACGAGTTGTCATAATCAACTTCGGTTGGAGCAACAATTCTCGAAAGCAACTTTACGACCGACATGGCAACATGAGAGGCGTGCTCAAAGTTGTGGGACGGATTTCCTCGATACATTGCGGCAATATTCGTTACAAAGACCTCCAGTTCCATTGAAACAAGCTCGGGAAGGTCATCGTTATCCACCGAAGAGGATGCTGTAGTATGTAGACAACTTTTCCGCCGGGGTTGTCCTGTCTTTGAGCTTTTCAAGTTCATAGTGCTTCGTCTTCGCACAAGCTCAGGTCTGCTGGAAATGTCGTCTGACTTCGGACTTTGGGATGACCGTAAGTTCATTGTACTTCTCCTTCGAGTCAATTGTGGTCTGCTATCTGACAGGGAACTTTGAGATGAGCGTAGGTTCATGGTACTTCTTCGTTGAGTAAGTTGTGGTCTGTTTCGAAGCTCCAAATCCTCGCTGCTCGCTGATTTCATGGAGTTTCTCCGCGCCTGTCGAAGGTTCATTGTGCTTCTTCGACGAACCAACTGTGGTCTGCTTTCAAGTCCAGCATTCGTGCCACTATTTGATTCTAAAGAGTTTCGACGCGCCTGTCGTAAGTTCATAGTGCTCCTGCAGCGCGCCAATTGTGGTCGGGTTTCAAGGCCAGCCTCTGTTGTGCCACTGCTTGAGTTCATTGAGGTTCTACGCATTTGAAGCGATCTAGACGATTTGTTTTTTCTCGACGACCACAGCATCAAGTTCATGGTGCTTCGCCGTCGAGTCAACTTGGGATTGTTGTTTCGCGGAAGTTGAATGACTTCTTGCACTTCATCCATAATGGTGGTGGTGCTTCCCTCTGATTGGGTTTCCGTGATTGTGGCCTCTTGATCCCAGATTTGACTGCGTTGTTCCTCGTCTTCGACATCCTTACCCATGACCCTTCTTCTTCGCACAATTTGTTTCAACAGCGAAGACAAAACCTCCACGTACCAGTCAATGAGACGTGTGGTCTTGCGCGAGGACAAGTCACAACCAAGGTAGGAACACGACAAGGTTCCAAAGTCGTGCGACGAGGAATTCCCCCCATCGTCGGAATACCGATCTCCAGAATTGTAGCCTCGTTTGAGCCAAAAAGTAGTGAGAATGCCTTTGCCTTTTGCTTGGACTGGTTGGTCGCGCGGAGCAAGCCAGTGTTCTTTCCCCGCAGATGTGAGCAACTTGGAAGTCTCCTCCGAGACTTGAATATGATTCACTTCACAGGTACTTTCCATTCTCGAAGCGGTATTCATTGTGTCCCCAAACAATTGAAACCGTGAGCGTTTTCCGCGCAGGACACCAGCCGTGACTGTAGCATAGAAACGATCAAAGCAAGTACATTGTTGTTATCAAAACCAGTAAATCGCGCATTGGTCATGAGTGTTGTTTCAAAAGCGTGGACCAAACCATATCAGGACACCAAAGGTTTCACAAACGTACCTGGTCCACTGTGAATTCCTACACGCATGCCCAAATCTCCTGTATCGGGACCGAGGTAGACTTCGAGTTTCCGGGTCAGCTCTTTCATTCGATTCATGCATTCCCGCGCAAATCGGGCCATGACAACGGCATGGTCCTTTCTGGGATCTGGTAGGCCACAGACGGCCACATAACAATCTCCCACAGTTTCCACCTTGAAGACCCCTCGACGCTTGGCAATTCTGTCCACGATGCGATCCAAGGATGAGAGTACTGGTGAGAAAACATTATCACAAAATGGCTTGTCCTCTACATTTGCAGAGACTGGCCGCCAGTCTCTGCAAGCACTTACACATCAAAGGCCTGATAGACTGTTTCCAACAGGGTGAATACTTGTGAGGGTTCCCGGACCGAACTCCAGGCCGTAAAGCCACAAATATCGGCAAACATGATGGTGGTTTCCGTAAACAAGTCGGCAATTGGTTTCGACGCCAAAATGAGTTCGGAATCATTGTAGGGATTGTCACTGGCCTTGGCCAGATAGGTTTTGAGATGTGTTTTGGTGGGTTGCAAGGACAATCCAGCACCACTCTCATTGCCTTGGGCGTTGTCGTTGGTGTTGTCCTGTTTTGGATCGCCGTCGCCGTGCACATTGGCAGGATCTCGCAAATGCAACAATCGTTCCCGCACCGACGAGAGTGGAAAAATGGACGATACCAGTGCTCCCGTACGAGCCGCTGTATCCACCATTTTGGTATTGCGTCGTTGGACATGCATGTCGTAGATGAAAAAGAAAAGGACCATGACCCCAAAAATTGTGGCCATGACCAGAGACAAGTTAATGGGAATGGACGATTCATGGTCTTGCATGTACAATGCCGTGGGGGTGACGAGGAAGGTGCAACTGCATTGACCGGGAACGTTTTGCATGATTTTTGGATTGGCATACAAGTAATCGTCAAAATGAATGGCAAAGGTCAAATCGGCATAGTTCGAATCGGACAAATCTCCTGGACCAAGGAGCGTGGCCTGACCAAGACGAAAAAGTATGAAGAAAGGACCAAAAGAACAAAACAGTGGACGAAAACGGTCAGTTGGTGTGTCATTCCATATCATTCATGTTGGCATCTGCGTTCCTCCGTACCTCATTTCCATCGAGTTCGTAGGTAAAGGAGGCATTGCAGGTATCGGTGATGACGACGGTAATGCCTCGAATCCCATTGGGCAAGATATTGACCAAAAAGACATCGTAGGCAAAAATGCCACCCAAAATGGCCCCAATTTCCGTCTTTGTAGTGGTGTCATTCTGTGGTTGTGGTGCTCGTGGTGGCGGCGCCCAATGACTGGCCACGGGTGTATAAAAGGTTCCATGGGCTTGAATCGATGTTTTGATATTGCCCTGCTTCTTGTTGCCATGCAATCGGGTATGAAAATCGGTATGGGCTTGATCTCCCACGATAAAATCCATGCGTCGGCCAATTTCCACATTCATGGGACCCAAGACCGTTTCTGTGTTGGTACAACGAAGGAACCACCAAGCAAGAAAAAGAACAAGACAAACAAACAAGAGTAGCAACAGCGACACAAACACACAAACAAACGACAGGTTTGGGTGAGTGCGTTTGTTCCAAAAATTGGTGTTCCACAAAGGGTCTGGATCCTCCCATTCTGTGACGATATATATATCCGTACCTTGTGTGGCCATGACGGCTTGTGTGGAATATTTCCAAAAGGGATACAAGTCCGACATGATCCAAGAAGACGAGGCTGCTGCGGCGGCTGCCACTGCCTCCGCAGGCGGGCCCGTCCCTGGACTCCGCGTCGTGTTAGTATTATTGTTTTTGTTGTTGGTAGGTGGTGGTGGTCCATTGGTTTCATCCCCATCTCCCTCGTCGTTTGACGATGTGGCAAAGGGATTGGTAAAGGAGGATAGGGCCCGGGCCGGTGGCGATTGCATCCAGACGGGCAGGGCTGGCTCTCCCGACTCGCCGGTAGAGGGGAGTTGCAACCAGGGTTGATTGGGATCCGTGACATGGACCAAGGTATTGGTCCGAATGACAAAGTTGTCGTCGTCGTGGTCTGGAGGAGGAGTATGGCTATGATTGGTGCCGTCGGATATGGAAAAAGGATCGGTAGTGGTGGTGAATGAGTTCGTTGTCTTTTTGGTGGGCGGTCGATTCAATTGTCGATATTGTTGAATGCTTTGGCGTTGCCAGGTTTCCATGTGTTGATTGGCATAGGTATTAAAGTCTTGAATATCTTTTGGTGAATACAACCACGGATTGAGGGTAATAAATTCAATGGATCCACTCCGATGTCGGGCTTGACTGGCATACAATTCCCAATTTTGCACCGTGACAAAGGGAAAGGTCCGGTTGTGATGGGTAGAGTTGTGGTTCGTTCCCAATTGCGCCGAAATGGTGCGACTGAGCGCTTGACATTCTGTCATCATGGTTTGAAAATGATTGGTGGGAATATCCTTGACTTTGTTCGCCAAGACGTAAAATTGGGTCGTGGCCCGATCGACGGTTTGTTGCGTCAAGCGACGATGGGTTTGCCACGACAAGAGACTGCCCACAGCCAGCAAGGCCAGGACGACCATCCATCGATGCCACCAGGAAAATGTATCATCCTTTTTCGGAAGCCGTTGTAGAGTCCTGATGGTTGTGGGTGTCGGAACCCTGCTTTTTTTCGTTTGCGTTGTTTGCGTTTCGTAAGGGAGGACTGAGAATTTGAATTGTAAGGATACAAGGAAGAGGAGAAAAAGGCATGGGAATGCCGACCGCTGCTGCCTTCCAACGTCGTGGTAAGATCTTCTTCCTCGTCACTGCTACTGCTGCTGCTGAAGCAAGAAGAGAATGCGTCCGCTCCCTCCAACACATCCAGTAAATGGTAACTACTACTAGACGAATTGTCGTTGTGGTCCAGGTGGTGGTGTTCAGCATCTCCAAGGGTCGCAGCCGCCAACAAGTCATCGTTGTCATTCTTGTTCGTCGTCTTGTGTGGCAGAGTCATGGTGGAGATTCGTTCCGAGTTGATGTTGTTGTTGGTGCTGCTGCTGCTGCTGCGCGCCTTTTGGTGGCTGTCGTTCCTCTCTTTTCAACGATCCTCGTTTCTTTCTCTCTCGATCTCGATCTCTCTCTCTTGTTTGGTCTCCTCTAACTATATAGCTAGATTGGGGCCTCTTTGGTTCCGTTTCAGGACGGACGACTTGGTCTCTCGTTCCTTTTGTCACACAGAGAGACCTGCAGTGGAGTGTTGGTTTCTTCTTCACAACAAGTGTTTTAGATCCAACACCTTGGACGATGACGAGGGAAACGAGGAATCATTATTCTCTCTGTTGATAAAATTATTTCTTTATTTCTTCTTCTCTCGATATCAACATTACATAGAGTTTTGAATAATCGATGGGCTAACCCCGACTATATTCTATATAGATCGATTTGTACTATACAAACTATACTTGAACACTATTTTGCTGCTGGTTGGGGAATCTGTCGTCGGACGGTGCTATTGCATCTCTCAAAGTGTCAAAGCAAGATCAACGTGGTACAGCCAGCAACCACTTCTTGCTTGCTCACAAAGTGGTCGGGAAATCCGTCCTTGTGGTACGTCATGCTCACTTTTGAGCGGTTCCTTAAGCGATATGTTCAAAATCAATGAAAGCGAAATCTTACCATCACGCCTAGTTTTGATCAATTCGTATTCGTAGAACGCTCGGTTCTCTACGCCCATTATTCCCCCAAATGCTAATGGTTTCTGGTTTCGCCTTTCTCACAATCCCTTCGGGTTCTCTTTTCTCTTCGATCCTGTCTTCTAACGCGATCGAAAAGCGACCTATCGCCCGCGGTTGCCGCTACAGCACGGTTTCCGTCGGAGGATAGCTATTCAATATAATCTCTATGCATTGTACCTTTCTTCCTCCTCGATTCGTGATGTACAGGTTCGGACCACCATTATATATTCTTGGAAACCACCAGACATACCTTGCTCGTTGTCTAACCTAGAGAGAAAGCAGAGACACACAGATTCACTCTGGTTGTTGGAGTTGTTCCTCTTATTGTGGCTGGACAGAGTTTTTTGGGGGTGCGTGTGGTGAGTCTGCGGTCTGAGTAAAGAGCGTGGCTGGAATTGCACTTCTCCAAAAGAGAGCGACCACACCAAACATTCCATCGTTCTCTCTCTAGGTTGGTAGACACACCATATTATTTGGTGGTGTGTGAAGGAGGATTTGGAGGTACACCGTTGTTCTTCTAAACAAAAAAAGAACAACAAAGCGATGGATGTTGTCCTATTCCTTCAGATTCCTTCATTCCTTTTCACTCGAACGAAACGTTGGACCATGGCCACCCAATGGCGGGCAGAGACTATGGTCAATTGTTTTTTGGGAATCCGTTGCGTGTCGGTTGGCGAAATTTCTAGAGCTACGACTTTTTTTGAATTTCCAAAAAATAGAGCCGTTGTCTATGTACTTTGAGAACAAAAATGAACGTTCGCTACGATTGACGATTGGTTTGGCCCTCTCACGGATGGAGAGCACAAGAACGAATCTCGCAAGCTGGTCCTCGGTCGTCGCCCAAGATTCTTGGTGTCAACGGTTCCAACGACTACAATTTTCGGAGGGAGTGGCCAAAAAAAAAGAAAAATATATATGTTACCAATGGCGCGTCAAATTCGGACCACAACATTTTTTGGTCCGTTTGATGGCAACGGACCAAGTTTTTTGTTCAACGGCTCCCCCGCGAGCCTTGGCGAACGGCCGCCTTGCGCGCAAACGGATCATCGTACAATTATGTCTATAGTGCAATCACATATGGTACTGGAAATTCTCCCAAAAATGGGGGAAGTGGACAATATTCTTGTACGTAGGAGTCGATACACAATGTGGGACAGAGAATGGATGCACCAAAGCAATTGAAAACTAGCCGATTCTCACTTGGCGCCATTCCTCTCGTTGTCGAAATTTACCATTTTGGACCAATCTCCAACCAGTCCTTCTCTTGTACTCTCATTCATTGCATCCGAAAAGGTGCGCAACGAAAGAAACAACCGAGCCAAACCAGAAAGGAAACACACACACACAAGTCATAAAAAAACGATTCCAACCAAGATGAATTCTGTCCACCCAACCACTACAACAAGTTCCACCGTTCGACCAAGACGACAACGACAACGTCCAACCATGGTGTTGTTGATGGCTCTACTAGGCATGATATCCATCCAAACGGCTCACGCACAAGTAAAGAAGGCATCTCCGAGTTCCAGTCCCCCTCCTCCGACCCCGGCACCCATTGCTGCTCCGACTCTTGCACCCATTTCTCCTCCGACCCCGGCACCTGTGGCGTCGACTCCACCACCTACAGCACCCGCACCGACGGCCAATCCAACCGTGGGTCCCACGACGCCCAGTCCAACAACACCCAGTCCTACTACGCCCAGTCCAACCACACCCAGTCCGACCGTGTCATTGGTAGTGGATCCCACGGCATCCCCCACTGCCACACCGACAATGGCGCCAATGACGCCTCCGTCCTTGCCCGCTACAACAACAACTACAAGTCCCTCGACAACACCATCTCTGGTCCCCACAACGACGCGGTCGGCGGCACCCACGATTGCAGCCGTTCCGTCGTCCACACCGTCGGCGATGCCCACCACAACGCAGGCACCCTCGACCGACACTCCCACGACGGCTCTTCCGACCAGTTCCGTCCCGTCGTCCACGCCTTCCACAAATGATGATGGCACGCGAGCCACCATTACGTTCAGTGCAGCACCATCCCAGCTTCCGACTGCCGCGCCCACAGCCACCCCATCCTCGGTTCCGTCGTCGACGCCTTCCTCGACTCAAGTCGAGTCGTCGTCGCCTCCGTCTGTGGATCCTTTTGGAGTTGACGTCTTGACCAGTACTACCGATACCCAGACTACCGTCTCGCATACCTGTCGTCGGGACATTGGCACTGACTATAGTCTGGGACAGGACCAAACCATTTCCTATGCCTATTGGGTGAATTCACCCACCACTGACAACCAAGAGGATGTGGCGACCATTTTGCAAACTTTGGCCCATGAGGGACATGCGCTCCTGCAACACGCCGTGGCCACTGTCTTGTGTGCCAACGATGCTCCAGCAGGAGACTGGATGCAATTGGAATTGCTCAAATCGTCGTCGTCGTCCGATTATGTCGTGGGACCCTGTGCCACAACAGCTGCAGGAGACAATGACTGTTGGGAACTGGCGGGTCAGTTTCAAGTCCGTGTCTATGTGCAACCACCACCAACTACAGTACGACGACGCACTCGACAACGACAGTTGGAAACCAGCACGACTCTCGAAACGCTGACGGAGCGCATTGACACGGCCTTTGAAACCGTCGTGGAGTTGGTCCTTCCCACAATACTGGAAGAATTGGCCTTGTCGGCCGTCGTTCACGAAACGGTCCACGACGACGAAACTCTAGACACCACGGACGACCAGACGACTGGAACGGACGATGACAATTCAGCCTTTCAAAATCCTACGCACTTGGGTCAAACCTCCAAGAAGGACGACGAAGATGACGGACAATCGGTCATGGTCATAGCCATTTTGATTAGTGTCACGGTCGGCTTGTGTTTGTTGGGTGTCGTGTTGGTGATTACGACCCAACGACGATACAAGCGGGATCGCGACTACCATGATGGACAAGGACGACGCCCCTGGGATTGTCGCAATCGTCGTCCCAATCAATCGCAGACTGCCAGTGCCAGTGCCATGAGTGTCGACCATGCATCGTCGTCCAATTCGACGGCACCCCGAAAGAATCATGATCGTTCCGCGTCCAAGGACAAATTGGATAGCAGCGACGATCCTCAAAAGGAGGATGAGAATCCGCGTCAAATGTCGACAAGCAAATCCTCGGTCTCGGAACGATCCTGGGGAAACTTTTCGATTGGATCCTCCTTTTTCAATCTCACTCGTTTTGGATATACCGAAACCATTGCCGAACAAGAATCGGCCGCCGATGCCAGTAGTGTCATGACACCCCGATCCGATTGGTGGGCCGATCCGTGTATGGATGACTTGTTAAACTCGTCTTCTCGACCAGCCGAAGACGACAGCAAGAAGGATCCTCCAGCCAAGAAGAACAACAAGAACAATAAGACGACAACACCAGCACTGGGTGCCTGTCCCAGCACGAGCAGTAGCAATACGAGCTGCCACGACAAGGACCGGGACGAACTCGACGCGATTTCCATTCCCGATTCGTTATCTCACGACAGTCATCTCGATGCCGCTATTCTGGCTCGTCGACAAACGCATCGCCCGAATACCGACAGTAGTGGTACCATTGACACATCCCTCATTCTTCGAGAATGGGCGGCCGACCCCTAGTGAGGTAGGGAGACGAATCATCTCTGTTGGGACAATGGTAACCGGGTACATTGTTTACAATCGCCTGTTGCCGTGTCACTCTCCTGTATGTTTTTCAAAACACATGTAGGCATCCATAACTAAACACCTACACAAAGTTCATAACGAATAGAAAACAAAATGCATAACACAAAGGCAACAACACTAGTTCAAACACAAAGGCAACAACACTAGTTCAACAACTCGTTGGATTGAGTGGAACCATTCCTACGATTATATGAGAGTAACCACCGATGCGGGACGTTTCATGAGCGCTCCAGAGAGAGAATTGCGCGTATCCTCTTCCCAAGATAAATTCATTTGTGCCCAGAACCATGCAGGTACTTTGGTGTTGGGTCTGATGATGCATGATTAGGAAAGAGACCATGGGCGATAATATCCCAATGACCATCTACTCCTGCAAACAGAGCTCTAGGATATACGTGGATGAATCAAGGGCTCAAAGAGTCGACAAGATCAAAGTTTGAATATCACAACTATACTTGAGAATGGCTCTTCTATCACTACGATGCTCGTGTTCAACTCTTTTCGGTGCTGGTTCCATTCGAGTGCTGGTCCTCTCCTGCAACGACGTCTGTCGGAGGTTTCTGTTCGGTGGTCACTTGGTTCGGAATGATCGGCGATTCAATTTTGCCGGCAAACAAATTGTACCACAAGACCAGAACGACACAGGCCACCACATTGACGACCAAGTAATACCCAAACAAGGTAATCAAATCATGACCGCGATCCACGTCGGCAATTTCATAAAATTCCAAGATTTGGTCTCCCGTCGACAAGGCGTCATTGCCCGTAAAGGTGGCATTTTCAGAAAACTCACTGTACATGAACGTACGCCACGAATAACTGTGGGAGATCGAGAGAGAGCAAAAGACGCAATAGCACAAGTGTGAGTCATGAAAGGTTATCCAAAACGGAGGACACCATGACACAGATGTCTGTTTTGTGGTACATACGTGTGAAAGCCAATAAAGTAGCACCAATGCAACCAATCAGGAAAGTTGGACGGAATCAACATAAAGCCCATGAAAAGCATAAAGAATCCGTACATTCCCGCTAAGAGTGCCATGCCAATGACAAAGTGGGGTACCACATGACTAATCAATTGGGCAAAGGCTTCGGCGACCGTCTATTGTATTCACAAAGACCAACCAAGGAAAGAAATGAAAGGACACACTGTGAGCTGCTGAATTCCAGTGACTTGACGGGAACGGTGGAGCAACGTACCAACGATAAGAACATTGTGGCAAAGTACCAATCGGGTTCATTGAGTTTGGTCATGGTGACAATAATGAGAGTCGTGACACCGGCCAAAATTGCTGCACCCGGTAGACTGGAAATGGATTGGCTGATTTGGTAATAGACAGGATTGTAGTACGAATTCATGACTTCCTTGTCGACAATGGCTCGTTCCATGACGGTAAAGGGCAAGACGGCAACACTCATGAAAATGAAAAAGGCGACACAATAAAACAAGATTGCCGTGCGCGATTGGACACTTTCAAAGTCGTACTCGTCACCCAAGCCCCAAAAGAGGGCACCGACCATCAAGGCCAAGAGCGAATACATGACAATACGGGTCATGAGAATACCGGGATTGAAGGCCATGTTCAAAAAGTAACGATGAATCAGTTTGAAAATGACGGTAGAGCGACTGCGGCGTGAGGATGGGACACGATTCAAGGTGACTGCTTGTTGAATGGATTTGCTGCGAGTGGTCGTCAAGGCTTCATGATGGGAATCAGTCTGACAATATTCGGCGTACCGTTCCGCCCATTGATCCACGGTCAAATCGTGATTGCGGAATTCGTCATTGACAATCTAGCAAAAGAACAAACATTGTTGATCAAGGTGAGAGACCAGGATGCGTACCAAAAATCCATCGTAATGACAATCGAATCGAGATGGCGAGCCATTCACCACTGACTGTCCCTTGTCGATCCTCCTCTTTTGTGCAAACGTACCGTGACATAATGATCGGCCGGATTCCATCCCACGGGTGTGGGATACTCGTGGAGAGCAAAAAAGTCTTCCATGGTGAACCGGGGTCCATCGTACATGAGCTTGCCCTTGCTGAGTAAAATGGTATGATCGATCAGTTCCCAAATATAACTACTGGGCTGATGAATGGTCAAAATGACTCGACGTCCTTGTGCGGCGCGAACATAGAGTTTGAGAAATTGCATGACTTGCAACGCCGATTCGGCATCCAGGCCCGACGTGGGTTCATCCAAAAAGAGATTTTGAGGTTCCGTCAAGGCCTCGAGTGCCACTGAAAGACGACGCTGTTGACCACCGGACAAACCCTTGAAAAACAAGTCACCGACAATGGTGTCCGCCTGTTCCGACAATCCCAATTGCTTGAGCAAGGTATCAATGCGTTCTTCAATGTCGGGTTCCCGATGAATGCCAGCCAATCGAGCATAATGCATCATGTACGACCGACAGGTATAAAAGCCATGCAAGCGATCGTCTTGAGGGACAAAGGCCGACAGGCCCGACAAACGCACATCGGCCATGGCCGTCACGTTGGAGGGAATGGAATTGGTCACGACCGACAACATGGTGGTCTTGCCCGAACCGGATGGTCCCAAAATGGCCGAAATGGCCGATTCGGGAAAATGCACCTTCATGGGAGACAAAATCAACCGATCCGATGCCTTCTTGGGCGAGACACGTTGAATGTAGGCAAAGCCTTGTTCCGTCGTCGTTTCCTTTGTTGTTTCGAGCTGCGTCATGGTATACCACGATTTGAGAAGCCTTGAATGTCTTGAACTGTGATTTGCAATTTTATGACTTGTTGTGGATGAATGATGGTGCATGTTCGCATCTCCGAAAAAGTGAACGCAATCCCAGCTCTAGAGGCCATTCGAGCGATCCCTTCCGAATTCCAACAACCGCGAAACGCGACCGACGGAGCAACTTCAACCGACCGAAAATCAAAGAGCCTGCACGTCTCGGCGTACACCCTCCGTCCGTGCGTCCGTCGTCGGTATCGACCCTTGCCGGGAGTACCTATCCGTAGGTAGGTAGGTAGGTAGGTAATCCTAGTAGACTCGACCAATCGATTGGTCCCACAAAATCTAAAATTGGAACGACCGCGCAAGTCTAGGAGCTAGTGAAAGGCACGACCGGCTTCTCTCATGGTGCGTTGGAAGTATGGTATCGTGTTGTGGCATTGACAACCAGCAAGCCAGTGGTGCATAATATTGGACACAAACTATACAATGAGACACTTACTTTTGCTGTCGGACCAAAGAATGGGAGGTGTGTGATTCGTCATGGATGGGGAACGCATCATTGGTGTAGTTCTGGAAACGTAGGCACATGGTGTATATTATGTTTGTGGAGCACCAAACACTACCCAGCTTCCATCGGTTGGTGAAAGGGTCCCTTCTTGTAGGTCTTGGGGCGCTCGCTCGTTGTGACATGTGGCATCACCATTGTCCCAAGAGAGGCGAAGCGTAAACTAGGTAGACATGAGTGTGTCATGGTCCACCCTTTAGGTTCTGTCCAAAACTACCTAATAATATGGGCACGTACCATGACACCCGGTATCCCACGAATCTCCCGAGCGCCACAGCAACTCTCTTGCCCATCCGAAACCATGATTCGAGAAATGTCGGATTCGGATCGACCATTTGGATGACGAGAGATGAAATCCGAAGCCATTGCATTCTGAAAGGGTCATATTCTCTAGCTATAGGAGTAGAACCTAGCTAGGATAGTCTACGAGTAGTCTCCATACCGTACGTGTAGGTCGGCGCAGCAACTGGCTGTTCTCGCTTTTCGATGTTGTTGTGTTGAGGCCAATCCTTTAGCTCGCAAAACCAAATCAAAATTTCGTGCACGTCAGCATTTTGCGTCACGTTGACGTCATATATCCGGGTAAAAGAGCATTTCCGGATTTGTTCCAACCAATCCAGAACTCTGGATTTGTTCGAACAAATCCAGGAAATTCATTAGGGATAGTGTTTTACTTATGCTAGTGTAGAGGCTGCCTACAGTTTCGAATATGTCAGGCGGGCGTTCGACATGGTGGGCGGGCGTGACACATGATGGACGGGCGTTCGACTTAAACGGTATCCTTGCGCTTCCTAAGTACCCAAAAGTTTTAGTAGTCAATTTTTCTAAGTGAAGGGTGGGGGAGGATGGGGGACAGGATTCGAAAAGGCGCGGTCTTTTGGATTTGTTTTGCGTAAGGACGGCGTTAGGCACAATTTCCAAAACCAAATCCGGCCCGGCCCCGCACGGATTGGTTTTGTCGAGCTAAAGGATTGGCCTGAAAGTGTCCTGGATCCATCCCCATCCCTATATTATGAGATTCTCCGAGGATACCTCGCCGACCCCAACCGAAAATTTCCCACGGAACTTCCAGCGGGGAAAAAGAGGTCGGTAAAGGACGGGGATCATTCGCAAATTAAAAGCGACTTTGCGCGACTACTTAGATGCGCTAGAGAGTAATGTGACCGAAAGATACGACCAAACACACTTTTTGAAAAATCTGCTCGGTTGACCGTGCCAAAAGCCACAAGGTATTTGTTCCGATCCACATACAGATTGAAACAGTTCTCATTCTCCCACTCAAAGACACTAGACACTTCCTTATAAAAAGCCTTATAAAAAGGGAGAGAAAGTAAAGGAAGAGTGCGCCAGTTTATAGTTTATATACTGTGAACTGTGAGCCCTTTTTTGAGAAATCCTTTTGCCACTTCAAGCCGTTCGACCGGTGAGTCTGTGTCTGTCTTGGTTGGCCGCCCTCCATGTCTGTCTCTCTCGGCAAGAATGGGAGGCACCATTGGATCCATGTTGTGATTGTCGTTGCTGTCGTTGTTGCTCTTGTTCTGACACGGTTCGTTTGCCCCCTTTGGATAATACAGAGAAAGAGAGATTCCACCAGTCGATCGATCCAATTCAACTATATATAGTATTACCATGATACCCCAAACGGAAACGGACACCAATCCAGAGGAAGAACAGCCTCGTCCCAACACGACGAATGGTTCGCAAGACGAACAACAAGGCTATGCCTACATTCAATACGTGACACCCAAGTCGACCAACAACGAAAAGTTGATTTTGTCGCCCATGAAGGTGCATTTTCCCGAATCGGCCGTGACGGCCATTTTGGGACCGTCCGGGTCCGGCAAGACGACGCTCTTGTCGGTTGTGACCAATTCCATTCCCTCCAATATCACCGCCTTGGCCGAACTCAAACTCGACTCGGCCCACCAGCAAAAGGGCTTGGTCGCCTTTGTGCCCCAAGACGATCGGTTACATGGTTTTTATACCTGTCGCTCTTACTTGATGCATTATGCCCGTTTGGCCGGCATTCATCGCGACCCCGACATTGACGAACGGATTGAGACCTTGCTCAAACAATTGGGCTTGTCGGAACAAGCCGATACCATTGTTGGCGACTTGTTTTTCAAGGGCCTTTCGGGTGGTCAAAAACGACGCTTGTCCGTCGCCCTCGAAGCCTTGACGCAACCCCAAACCTTATTCTTGGATGAACCCACGTCCGGGTTGGATGCCGAATCGGCCTTGCAAGTCATGATGTTTCTCAAACAATATGTCCGGGCCGCCGCGGGTCGTCGGGTCATTTTGACCATTCATCAACCGAGTAGTTTTATTTGGGAAATTATTGATCATTCCATTTTACTCAGCAAGGGCAAACTCATGTACGATGGCGCTCGGCCGGCCATGGAAGACTTTTTTGCCACTCACAATTATCCCACCCCCGTCGGATGGAATCCAGCCGACCATTACGTCACGGTACGTGTTTGTGTGTGTGTGTGTGTGTGTGTGTGTGTGTGTGTGTGTGTGTGTGTGTGTGTGTGTGTGTGTGTGTGTGTGTGTGTGTGTGTGTGTGTGTGTGTGTGTGTGTGTGTGTGTGTGTGTGTGTGTGTGTGTGTGTGTGTGTGTGTGTGTGTGTGTGTGTGTGTGTGTGTGTGTGTGTGTGTGTGTGTGTGTGTGTGTGTGTGTGTGTGTGTGTGTGTGTGTGTGTGTGTGTGTGTGTGTGTGTGTGTGTGTGTGTGTGTGTGTGTGTGTGTGTGTGTGTGTGTGTGTGTGTGTGTGTGTGTGTGTGTGTGTGTGTGTGTTCTACGAGTACCACCTCTTGTGTCCGCAATCACTCGAGCCGTGTGTCCAGAACGCCATTGTATGGAGGTCACCGCTCTTACGTATCGTGCTTTGTTTCTTCTTGCTGTTGTTGTCGTCTTTTGTTTTTCGTTAGATTGTCAATGACGAATTTCGTGACAATGAACGATCCGTCCATGAATGGGCCGTCTTGTTTGATCGATATTCTCGTACCGAGCAGCATCAGCATGCCTCCTCGTCCTTGTTGACGCGCAGCAAATCCATGAAGCAAGCCGAATCGCTCGATGTCATTGTTGCCTCGCGTCGCGCTCGATCGACGGTCATTTTTGAATTGATTCATCGCTACTTTTTGAACATGGCCTTCAATCCAGGCATTCTCATGACGCGGGTCGTCATGTATTCCATGCTCGCCCTCATGGTCGGTGCCCTCTTTTGGGGCTTGGGCGACGACTACGACTTTGAAAGTGTCCAGTCTCGGACGGCCATTTTATTTTATTGCGTCGCCTTTTTTATTTTCATGAGTGTTGCCGTCTTGCCCTTTACCGTCATGGAACGAGACATTGTGGACAAGGAAGTCATGAATTCCTATTACAATCCCGTCTATTATCAAATCAGTCAATCCATTTCCAGTCTGCCGGGTGCGGCCATTTTGGCCGGTGTCACGACTCTCATTATTGTCACCATGACCAAACTCAATGAACCCGATTGGTACTTTGCCACCATGTTCCTATCACTGGTACGTTGCTCCACCGTTCCCGTCCAGTCACTGGAATCCAGCAGCTCACACTGTTGTCTTTTCGTTTGTTGACTTGGCATGTCTTCTACTATACAACAATAGACGGTCGCGGAAGCCTTTGCCCAATTGATTAGTCATGTGGTACCCCACTTTGTCATTGGCATGGCACTCTTGGCGGGAATGTACGGCTTTTTCATGCTGTTCATGGGATTCATGTTGGTCCCTTCCAACTTTCCCGATTGGTTGCATTGGTGTTACTTTATTGGCTTTCACACGTACGTTGTTGCGAGTTTGTTGAGTGTGTGTGTGTGTTTGTATGTTTGGAGTGTCATGGCACGGTGGACTCACCAGTTCTCAACAAATTTTTGGTTTCATTTCTTCTATTACACAGGTATTCGTGGCGGACGTTCATGTTTAGTGAATTTTCCGAAAATGCCACCTTTACCGGCAACGATGCCTTTTCGACGGGCGAACAAATTTTGATTTTCTATGAAATTGAAAATGTCGATCGCGGGAACAACTTGATTACCTTGGTGGGATACTTTTTGGTGGTCAATCTCGTGGCCTGTGTCGTGTTGGTCTTGCGGTACAATTTGTTTGCTGGCAAGATTGAAGCCCCGACCGAAGCCATGGAACAAGCCTCGGCTCATCACTTGTCGTCCAGTCATGATCAAGGAGGAGACAAACAGACGAATGGTGCGGATGAGGATGGACCCGAAGCAGTGGAAGCCAAGAATCCAAATACCATTAGAGGGGGTGACTTTTAACAAAACTGTTTGATATTGGTGATTGCTGCCGTGACGTTCCATACATCTGGAATCCTCCGGGGTGTTGTGGGATCGTTGACGCAGTGACTATTCTCGTGGTGGGATTCGTCTCGTGATCCCTGTTGTTAATGTTTGGACATTTAAGCTCTCTGTGGGAGGGCGCTCGCATAACAAGGTAGTGTCCCTTTTAGATGCATGCGGATGGAGGGAAACCTTACTATATACTTATTAGTGCGTACAGTTTTATATGGACTACGCGTAATTGTCCAGATTGCAGTACAGGGCAGAGCATTCATTATGCTTAGAGTACGGATAGGGACATCGGTCAAACCTTTTTACATACACACCACACATACACATTGCCACAAATTCAGACAAGGCTTCAAAATGCACAGTGTCCGGTTCCTAACCTCATCTGTAGTCACGACAAGACAAGAACATGCAAAATTGGGTGGCTATAGGTAGTTGAAACCTCTATCGTGATTTGGTGAGGCGCTCCACCATCATGGCCACCAGTTCTTCCCCAAAGCATTCCCATTGTTCCCGATTCCGCATGGCATAGTTCAAGTATTCATCACTGGAAACGCCAAACACACCACAATCCTTGAGTTTCTTGGCCAAGGGGATAATGGAGAAATCAAAGAACCCCAGTTCTCCCTTGTACCAATACTCTGCTGGGTTTTGATGAGCACGACCCGCCTGGAACGCTTGGTAGCATTCCAAGAAGAAGCGCTCGTTCCATTTTCGGTAAACATGCCAATGCTGCATGGTATGCGCGACATCAGACGCCTGAATCAAGTGCTCAATGACAATTGTAGCCTTTCGGTTAACATTCTCTTGACGCTCTTGTGGGTCTGGGTCGTCGTGGACGGGTGGTGGTACCGTCGGGATGGCAGATGCCGCATGTGTTGTTGCTCGATCATCACCAAGGATGTGCCTTGAGCTGCGACGGCTCGTTTTTGGAAAAGCCTTGTCCCAACGAGCATTGCGGAGAGCCTTGAGTTCCTTGTCCACCACATCCGTGGCCATGACAGAGTTCACGACAAGTTGTCGGAATCGTTTGAATTCCACCTCTGTTGCATAAATGGTGGAACGAAGGTTCTTGAAGCGATGGTCCATGAGTTTGTTCCAGCAAACTTGGACTGAATTCTGCTCGGCCATACTCTTGCCCTTGTATTGGATTGCCAATCCATGTCCCTCTTTGACCAGCTGTGCGTTGGGGACACCAGGGTGATCGGCATCGTGAATCAAGGCCGACAGGACACAGGAGAATTGTGTCAATGGATCAGAAGTAATTAGGTATGGTCATGCAATACAGACAGTGGAACATCTTCCGAGTTGCTAGTTTCGTGCTCTACTCGGGAATCACCATTCTTGTGGTCGTTGACACGTGTCTCCAGGTCCATTGCCGAAGGGGCGACAATCCGCGATAGCAGTTTCACAACCGACATGGACACGTGAGCCGAGTGCTGAAAGTTGTGAAAGGGGTGATCGCGATACATGTCGGCAATCTCCGTAATGTAGAGCACCAGCTCGTCGTATACGGTAGACGACAGTTCCGCATCATTGTCGTTTTGCTGTTTCCTTTGTTTGCTTTGGTTGCCTTGATCCGAATCCTGTTCGGTGGTACCAAGATCTCGATTCCACAAGGGGAGTCCAATGACTTCCTCCACTTCATCCAGAATCGTCGTGCTTTTATTGGACATTGATCGAATGAGCTTGGATTCATCAAAGCGTGGTGACGTTGTTGGTTTGGTGGCTTTTCGGGCGTTGGGGAATCCAACTCTGTTTGGTTTGACTTGTTGTTGTTGCTCGGAATGTTTTTTCGGCGTTCGGCAATCTGTTTCAAGAGTGAAAACAGTACCTCCGCATACCAGTTGATTAGTCTCGACACCTTGTGGGTCTCCTCCAGGGACAGAGACGCGGTGTCATGCGAGGATGAAACACCAGACTCAGAATATCGTTCCATGCCATCTCCGTTGGATCGCTTTAACCAAAACGTTTTGAGAACCCCTTTGCCTTTGGCCGAAACGGCTTGGTCACGTGGCATGATCCAGTGCTCTTTCCCGGCTGCAACTAGGAGTTTGGCCGTTTCTTCCGAAATGTGAATGCGATTGGCTTCTCCGGTACTTTCCATTCGAGATGCGGTATTCATGGTATCGCCAAACAGCTGAAACCGAGATCGTTCCCCTCGCAATACACCCGCCGTTACGGGTCCGCTGTGAAGGCCGACACGGAGACCCAAGTCTCCCGTTCCAGGTCCCAAGCTAATCTCCAGTTTCCGTGTGAGATCCAGTATTTGATTCGAGCATTCTCGGGCAAACCGGGCCATGGCTACCACATGGTCCTTTCGGACATCCGGAAGACCACAAACGGCCACGTAACAATCTCCAACCGTTTCTACCTTGAACACTCCGCGTCGTTTGGCACACCTGAATATATAGATACATGGAGAAAAAGCTTTAAGAATGAGGCTCGACCGATACAACAACATGGCACAATGCATCCAAGACCATGGGATTGGAGCCTTACATATCAAATGCACGAAAGATAGTTTCCAAGAGAATAAATACTTGAGACGGTTCTCGGACCGAACTCCAGGCGCTGAATCCCCAAATGTCGGCAAACATGACGGCTGTGTCCGTGAACAAATCCGCAATGGGCTTGGAGGCCAGGAGCCATTCGATATCATCTCCTCCTCTGATGCTGACTGTGTAAAGTCATCATCGTGACTCGTCGTTCCACCACCATGCTCACTTTGTTCCGTCAAGTACCCCTTGAGATGAGTCGTGGGTGGTTTCAAGGCCATGAATGGTACTGTGACACCTGCGGATGCCACTGCTACCTTGTCTGGATCTTGGGATCGTGCCGACGTGTCTCGGTCGGCAAACAATCGTGCCCGAATTGGGGCGGGAAAGATGGAAGAAACCAAGGCTCCCGATCGGACGGCCGTATCCATGAGTTTGGCATTGCGTCGTTGCACTTGCACGTCATAAATCAAGAAAATGAGAGCCATGACTCCAAAAATCACCGCCATGAGAATGGCCACCACGAGGGGCAGGCTCAATTCATTGTCTTTCATGTACACGGCGGTGGGCGAAACGACAAACTTGTAACTGCAAAAGCCCGTAGGCCATTCGAGAGAATTGGCATTGCCATACAAGACCTCATTGAACAAGATTTCCTTTTGAATGTGCGAATACCGGGGGTCCCGCAAATCACCCTCTCCCATGAGAACCGGCTATACGTTCACAACAACAAGAACAAGTACGAGAGACAGTGACGTGACGAGGTGAGAAACAGGTTTTCAAGGAATGTCATTTGGGTATTAGTGTCTGTTGGGACACGTACGCACCATGGTGTTGCCTTCCAGCTCGTAGGTATACGAATTGTTGCAGGTATTTTCCATGACGACACGAATGCCACGCACGCCATTGGGCAATATATTGACCAAAAAGGCATCGAGGGCAAAAATGCCTCCCAAGACGGCACCAATCTCGGCCTGGGAGGTATCGCCATGGGTAAAGACGGGGACAAAAAAGTTGCCATGAGCTTGTGTGGAGGATTCATTGGTGCGAGTTGCATTGTGCAATCGCGCATGATACTCATCGTGCGCTTCTTCTCCAATGGTAAAGTCCCATGTTAATAGTCATTTGTCCCAAGACCATTTCTGTGCCATGACATCAAAACGCGCAAGACGGAGAGAAGAAAAATGGTGTGAGTTGTGAGCACATGCGCGCACATTGCGGCATGGTGCGAATTTGGTCTTTTCATTTATGGGTGTCAAATGAGAATTCTCCGTCGCTCCTGCAACTTGCAGGAACAACAACAACGACAACGACAACTGCTGCTGACGTACCTCGCGAGGCAAAGACGGCAGCAACACCGGGTCGCCAAAAGTTGTACAAATTCACCATGATTGCTGGATTGGATTGGGAGGGTGGCGATTGGGTCCACACGGGCATGGCCGGTCCGACGGCGGGGGCAATGAGCCACGGTTTGGTAAAATCGGTCAAATCGTACACAAAGGGTATCGGACGAATGGGAAACTCTTATTGGCCACGGCCGGATTGAGTTGCACATGTTCCTGAATGCTTTCTTGTTGCCACGCCATGTTGTGTCGCATCGAATAGGCGTTAAAGGCTTGCACGGTGGGCGCATCGGGCAACCAGGGATTGAGGGTAATCAATTCCAAGGCGGCTCGTCGTCGTGCTTCATTGGCATAGACTTCAAAATTGTCAGTGCGAATGTAGGGAAAGGTCATGTTGTGCAAATTGGCATGGGCCGTCACGGCCGATGCCAAATCACGACAGGCCTGAAACATGTTGCCAAAATGAGCGGCCGAAACATCCTGGATCGTGTTGGCAAAGTTGTCAAACTAAACAAGAAAGAAACAAACCAGCAAACAATCATGTGAGAAATAGAGGTTCATGCAAAGCAAGATCATCCTGACTTGCCGTTTCTCCTGTTTGTGTCCCTGCGACTTACATCCTCGAGTGTTTGATCCATCAACTGGTCATCAAGATAGTTGTAGGTGCCCCAGGATACCAAGGCTCCCGATCCAATCATGATCATGACAATGACAATTCTCCATAACCGAATCCGCAAAGTTTCGCGTTGCGTAATTCGTTGTACTTGCTTGATTTCTTGACGAGTTTCGTCCGCGTGTTGTTCTTGGACATCCAAATCGGATTGCGAGGGATCCACGACAATTTTATCCACCAACGAATCGAGGTCATCATCATCGACATGATCATGACGGTCCATGTTGTTGTGATCGCTGTCCAAACTGACCGAGTCATTGTCCACCTCCACTTAGCCCTCAAAAGGATTGCGAAGAGAGGGTTTGTGAATATTTCTCATTGTATCAGGGCCAATGATATAGATGCCGAGTGTGTGTTTGTTGCTCGAAGAGAAATTATGAGAAAGTGAGGAGCACAAGCTCCTTGGGCTTACAGGAAAACGGTAAAGGGGGTAATTTTCCTGTACTAGAACAGGATGGTGCAGTTGAAGGTCGTGCGGTTGGTAGTGCTGTTGAATGGCAACATCAGGAGCAGCAGCGGCGGGAACAGGATGGTGCAGTTGAAGGTCGTGCGGTTGGTAGTGCTGTTGAATGGCAACATCAAGAGCAGGAGCATTACCACCAGAACCACCCATCTTCATCTTCTTCACCTTCTTCGGAGAATCATCCTGGCTGGATCGACCTCGCTTCTTCTGCACATCCTCATCAGGCTCCTCACCGCCTTCCTTTGAGGCTGCGATCGTCTTGGTGTCCGAGCTAAGGTTGTAGAATAAAAACAGCTCGTCCCCCTCCGCGATCTCCTTGATCACACGAACTAGCAGATTCTTGTCGATACGCACGTTGTAGTCCTTGTGTGCTTCGTCAGGTCCTTCTTCTGTATCGTAGAGGTGATACTGGGGATCATTCATCAAATGAAACCCCATGAAAAAGAAATCCTCGTTGTCGGCTTGAACGATGCGTTCTCCGTGCTCTCCAAACTGAATTGCGTACTCGGTCCGACCGACGGTCCCAGAGGTGATACCCAACCCTGCATACACACCAATCACCTCACCTACTTTGTGCTCTTGAAGATCGGATCATTCTTGAGGGAGAAGCTGAACTGTCGAAACTTGAGGCACGAGTTGTTCCGAGTTTGCTTGGTTGGGATCCCAATCCCAACGGACTTGGGCACAACTTCCCCAACTTCCAGTCCGTAGTCATTTTTCTAGGGGGCCGTATTAGAGTTCTTGATGCCTGTGCCTGATTTGCGAATGGGCGCATCTGTCAACAAAAATGTGACGCCAATCTTCTTTGCCACAAACACTCCGTATGCGTTGATCAGCACAGTGCCATCCTTGATCGAAGTGGACAGAAACTTCAGTCCTTGGATGAAATTGTCCCATGGATCCCGTCCATAGGCCTTGACTTTCTTTACTGCAGCGACAGCCTCCGCATAATCCTTTTTCCGCTGCTCGCTGAGGCGCTGTTTCAAAGCCGACGCCGAGTCCGTGTATGCATTGTCGTCCTTTAGCTTGCCACGACGACTGTCTGCATGCTTTTTCTCGTTGACTTATGGAGGTCTTCGTCTGTAAGAAACCGATGGCTTGCTCTCGCTTCTTCTGTTGCTGCCATTGTTGCTTCGTCTGCTGCTGCCATAGGTGATGGTGAATGTGGCTCCGACTCTGCCTCCGAGGCAGCAACTGCAACATGAGCAAGCGCCTTAAGACGCGATTCAGATTGACTTCGTGTTTTCATTGTTCTCCTCTCCATCTTTTTGTAGAGTAGGGGTTTCTCAGAGAGTCTTGGGTTTTCGAGCGTTTCTCAGACAGAGAGCGTTCGTCATTGCCTGGTCTGCAGACCACTTGACAAAAAAACAAATCAGACCACACTTGGAAAAAAGCTTTTGATTCAACGGGAATACGGTTAAAACGTTAAATTTTGTTAGATAGTTCATTATGTTTAGAACATTCTTGTCGTTTAATTAAGGCGGGCGGGCATGCGGGACACGTGCTTTTGTAGCGACTGCTCCACAAAAACTACATCTTCCCTCCAACATCGTTCCACAGTTCATTCAACAATCAACCATGTGCTTGCTTGCAAGTCGAAAAGATGCTTTTGACCGCTAATGGAGATTGGACACACAAACAGCAATTCTCAATAACCTCTTAGAAACTTGAGAAGACCAAAACGCACGAGAACGATACAACAATGGAACCACCGCCGCCGAGGCCCAAATCATGTGGTTTGGGGATTGGATCGAGATGTTTCATGAGGCGTGGAGACATCCCATGCATTATTGTTGAAGCAGTCGAATTTCATAAGTGGATGGTCGCTGGAGTGGACGAAAGAGGAAATCCAACAGAGCTAAGAAATGAACGCTCTTCCCCACAGCTTCGATTCCCCAAGAAAGATGAAGGTTTTCCTGGACAACCAGATCCAGTTGCAGCAGCCGGACCTCGACCTACGATCTCAACAACAACCACAGTATCAAATACTCCAGTTCCAGCCGAAACCGCAGCAAGGACAATGACAACGGCATCGAGGACAGCAACATCCACGTCAATGCCAACGGCAACCACGACAACGACAACGAGCGCGACAACGAGCGCGACAATGAGTGTGACAACGAGTGTGACAACGACAACGAACACCCCAGTCGAGACAACAGCAAGGCCGACGGCAGCGGCATCGACAGCAGGAACAACCACACCAATGCAATCGGTACTGACAACGACTGCTGCACCAACGACCACGGCAACGATCACTGCAACGACCACTGCAACGACCGCAGCAACGACAACGACTTCAGAGGCTCCTCGCACTGTTGGTGGAGTGATATTAACAGATGTAAGCGACGATGAAGAAATTGAAGTTTTGGCACAAGCGGCGATCCTGGACAACGCTCAAGGTCAAGATGCACCTCCGAACAATCAGAACAACCCACCAACGACCAGGCAAAATGATGATAAAGATAGTGATAACGAACATGAAGATCAGGATGAAGATGCAGCTGCTGATGAAGAACTCGAAGAAGATGTACCCGTGAAACTTGTCTATGATGACGAGGATGACGGAGCTGAACAAGAACAAGCACAAGCACGCCAATTGTCTTTCGGGGCTTTGGTTGAAAGAGACAAAGATCGTCACAGGCATAAAATGGAGCAATACAAGCTTACCAAAGACCATCTTATTGAAAGCAACTGGACCGTAGTCGTCAAGCCTCCCAAGAAAAAAGGAATCGACATTGGAGATCGAGTTCACAAGAATGGCAACAATGCTCAATGGGGAACAGTTTTCGACGGGAAGAAGAATCCAGTGGCAAGAGGAAACCTATGGACTGTGCTTTTTGACGGAGAGAGTGAGCCAGCGACCGATTCAACGGGTCAACAGCTACAAAGGAAAGAGGACAAAAGAAGATTTGAGTGGAAGATAGTCGAGGATTCATCGCCGGATCATCCAGTGTCGGACTATGAGAAGAATGCAATCGTTGGCTACAACTTCGGCAAAAGGATGAGTAAAAGTGAAATAAGCCACGAGAATGAAAAATACTCCTTTCCATTTCTTGACTTGTTGATGCACTTCTGGCCAGGTAAGTCAGCACTACTCTTTGTTTCTACTGCGCCCAATCCAACGAGAACTCGGTTCGCGCCAAGAACTTGGGGGTTCGCATTCACTGCGGCACAGTTCTCGTGCAAACCTGAGCGGGTTCGAAAGAGAAAATCCACGCACGTACGCACGTCCAAGGTGTCACCAACGCCGCTGGGAGAATCCCAGAGAATGTCGCATCTCCAGACGTGTACACCTACAGCGTCTCAAGAACATTGTAATCCATAATATAGTATCAAGAAAATTATCCCGACGCTCCGAAGTACTCGAGACGTGCGCGAAGAATCTCTCTTCCGATGAAGGTCGCATCGATGGACAGACGAAATGGGTCTCGTCGGTCGCGAGGTCGCCTACTCCCGCGCAGGCAGGGCCGACTTGGGTGCAAGCCACGACGCTCTCTCACAAAATCAATGTGCTCTAGCGAAAAAACTGTGCTTCTCGCGTTCCTCCAACTCCAAATTCCATTGGTTGTCTCTGACCAACCAGGACTCCAGCAGTAGCAGTAGCAGCTGCAGTAGCATCTTATTCCGTTCAGATCCATGAAAAAGGATACACCAATCCAAAGTCTCTTGGGGTTGCCAGCAGTTCGCCGGTTTCTGGTCGTAGTTTCAGTTCTCCCCATTGCTCTAGTCGTAGTGTCACGCCCATGGAACCTGGTTGTCTCGCGGCACGGGGTGACAGTCGCCCTTCGGCCCAATCGTGGTGTTGGCAGACAAGGTGTCGTTGCTGGTTGGTTGGCGCCAGCATCCTATAGTAGCAGGACACTACTAGTAGAGCTGAGGAGTCTTTGTTCTCGTTTTGTGTTGTATGGACCCATTGCGGAACGACCTGGACGACGGTTCTACTACGAGTCGTACATGAAATCCAGTCAAGAACCCAGAGGGAAAAACACTAGTTGAGTTGCTACCTTGTAGAACACCGCAAAAAGATGGGGTATAGTGGTAGTATCATAGACAACAAGAACGACGTACGCCGTACGACTCCAACGGTAAGCATGAACGACTCGTGTAACGAGGAGGTTGTCTCTACAAGAACGATGGACCAATGGAACCGCTTCGTCTTGTGTTTGCTTCTTGCTCT
The DNA here is from genome assembly GCA_946965045.2 of Epithemia pelagica. Taxonomy (NCBI): domain Eukaryota; phylum Bacillariophyta; class Bacillariophyceae; order Surirellales; family Surirellaceae; genus Epithemia; species Epithemia pelagica. The sequence goes on along the minus strand of OX337238.1, from coordinate 168,565 downwards.
TGTTGAAAGACAACACAGTAGTAGATAGGAGTTGGGTTCTTGTTGTTGTTTTGGTTCCTTTCATCCAAATCCTGGCAGAAAAATCCATTCGTGTTCTTGTCCAGTGGGTCTCGGGCCATGGTCTTGTATTGGTGTGTGCAATTGTCATTCGGTGGGTCTTTTTCGGGGGACCCCGGCCGAACCGCTTCTCCTTGTAGTAGTAGAGCCAATGGTGATGTTGCGACGGGTGCTGCTTTTGCGGGCACGCTCGCCTGACACCTCGTCGAGGGAAGAATGCCACTCCAGGATGATCGTGGAGGATTCGTCCGTGTTGGATGGAGTGAAAGCGAGCTCTGTCGTGTCGAGATGAAAAAGCCATCATCCATGCGAGTACTACGGACAACACAAGAGTATAGTAGGTCGGTCAGATTTGAAACGATTGAATCCATGAGCGTGGATACCACTGGTAGATCCATGTAACTGCGGCGTGCTCTGGTATTGTCTGTCCTCCATTCGTACGGGATAGAAACAACAAAAAGGGGTGTGGTTGGTACAACGACCATAGTTGGCAAAAAAGTTCGAGAGAGAGATACCGCATTGAGACGCAATTTCCTGAATCACGGAGTCTCATTGGAAGGGGTAGCTATTCGGAACCTACCCAGTACCGGTCATTTCGTCTTCTACAACCAATCAGTTCGCATCTAATATAATATACCAATAATATGTACTTTTTCATTATTGGATCGATATGATGTAATCGTTGACTCGGAACTGTGACTGAATTCTAAACCCAATCGAGTGCTATCAAGAAAGACTCAATCTACCTAATAGTCCAGATTAATTCAAAGATGCGAGTAGGATTGATGGACATTCTGTCGCAATCGTATCAAATTTTGACAAGATTCAAAGCCTCTAGTAGTAGCACTCGTACGGTTGCCTACCTAGAGATGCAACAACATGGACAAGGATTCGAGAGTCCATTGGACATCTATCATCCTCCCTCTTTAAGCTCACAATTTTACTTCTGGTCAAGAGAACAACAAGGATAAAAACAAACATTATGAAGGTGGTTTCAAGTTCTAGCGCAATGACTTTTATCCTTTGGACAGTGGTAATGATTGGTGTCACCTCTCAAGAACTTCGTGCCCTGGGTCGTCATGGCAATGGTCCTCAAGGAAACCACCTTCAAGGCTTTGGTCTAGGTGGTGGTCCGCGTGATGGCTCGACTACGGAACAAGGCAGTGGAACCGAAGAAGGTGATGGCCGTCGTGGCCGGGCAGCCAACTTTCGTCAAAACTTTCCCTTTTGGGGTCCGGACCGAGATCAAGACAGCGATCGCCCGGAAAAAACAGGAGAGTTTTGGGACGCGGCCAGTCAAAATCCCATTTATCTCTGGTTGCCTCGTTGTTTTCGCACCACCGATCCTCAAGACTTGTACGACTGTGTGAAACGGTACGCGGATCGTCAGGACTGTGTCATTTTTGGCAATGATACAAATGTTGTGGATACTGATGCCGAGGGAGATCCCGAGACGTCCTCCAATGGCACAACCTTTGCTGAGTTGGTGGAATGCATTCGAGAGAATGATCCGGAACTGGTGGACGAGGTGGAGGAAGAACCAGAAGATACGACGCCCTTGTCGGACTTGTTTGAACGATACCAGAATCGTCGCGAGAACCGCCGAAAACGCCGAAAACGCCGCCAACGCTTTATCAATGCCACGGCTCCCTGTTTGGACGAAGTGGCAGACTGTTTGAATGAAACGATTCAAGAAGCTCGTCAGAATCATCCTCGTTCTTGCATCCGTCAAGCGCTTCGAAGTTTGCATCAATGTGGTCGTGAAAATGCGGCCACTTGTCGTGCCAATTGCAGTGCGCAATTGCCCTTGGACAATCCCTTTGCGGGCGTCAATTACTCCGCCTTGACAACCTGTGCCGATATTCAAGCCGAGCTCATTGCACCCACGTGTGAAATTGTGTCGTGTTGTCCTCCCTGTGCCTTGGATCCCTTGGAAGAATTGATGGATTGTTTGGTCAATCAAGTGGCGAATATCACGGACGAGACATGCGATGTTTCCTGTGCCGCTGCAGTTCCTTCTCTGGACGATCCCTTGGCCGAAGAAACGGCCGTCACTCTGAGCCTCGACGGGCCAGACAATAACAATCGCGTCTTGGCCGAAAGCCAAAATGATGACGACGACACGAGCATGGACGTTTGTCTCCAATACGCTCCCAGTGCCTTGGTCGATGGTGAGGCTGCTGCGTTGGACAGTACCCAAGTCTTTTTGCCTTGCACCTATACGGAATTGGTCCAAGTCATGGAGGACACGGTCGATTAGGGGGAAGGTGACACTTCCTTGACTGGCACGAGTGCGGCCTTTGCTCGCGCCGGAGGTGGAATGGTCACTGTTCTTGTTGGTCTTTTCATGTTGTTTGTTCTTGTTGCGGTGTAATAGTGCAAGTGGATCTCCAAGACCAGTCAATTGAGTTTATAAGAAAATAAATAAATAAATAAGCGAACACAGAAATTAGAAACTGGTATTGTCAATCAGAAAGGAGACTATTGTTTCGATTCCTCCATTCATAGTTCAGACAGTCCTCGAAATCGACCAATGCGTTTGGACCATGCTCGCGACGACAGGAGTACCACGGTCTAATTGCGCACCAACTTGTGCACGGGAACTTGGCCGCCCAAGGTGGAGGCGACAAAGACGAGGGCATCGCCCGTAAAGAGTTCGGCCGACGTCAAGACAACGGCAATCAAGCCCGTGGGAAACAGCACGGCGCCCAACACACCCCCACCGACGGCCAAGTACAAGTGTCCGGCCATGGCAATGTAGACACCGGCCATGAAACTTTGAATCAGGAGCAAACTCAATGGTAATCCAGCCTTATATTTACCCGCCTTGTAAATGGCCAACAAGGTTTCCTTGGGGGCCTTGGTGGGTTTGTACGGTAGACCGTTGGCAGTAGGAGTGGGAGGCGGAGGACAGGGCAAGGCGGCTGGAATGGAACGCATGGATGGACCCATGAGCGTGGCAGTCGATGCCCAATACGGTGGTGGTGGTGCTGGTAAGGTTCGTCGATGACGCAACGAAGAGGCCTGTGAATGCTGATACTGAGGATGCGCGCCAAACGAACTGGGCTCATCGTACAAGGACGTTGGATAATAATATTCGTGCCACGGCGCCACTGGATGTGCTGGTGGTGGTGCTTGTTCTGGACTTGGCGGAGTAGTAGTAGTTGTTGTTGCCGCCTCGGCTTGTTGTAGTGTCGGTTCTTCTGGACTGGTGGTTGAGGAACCGCCCTGTCCGACATCTCCGTCGTGTGTGGATGGTGGCGACATGATGTACCAAAACTGGATTGGCTTTTTTCTCAAAGAAGCACCGAAAGGCGATGGAGGGATGGATTGGTTGGTTGGTTGGTTGGTTGGTTGGTTGGTTGGTTGGTTGGTTGGTGGAGAGCGTTCAAACGTTGCTGATTTTATGAATATAGATCGTCCAAAAAGGAATCATCAATGAGGATCGAATGGGCCCGTGCAGGCTGTCGAATAAGGAATGATCCATTGTTGGGGTCTTCTCTTGCGTTCCACCTCTTGACACCAAACCGAACTGCGCCCATCCAACGAGAACTCGATTCGCGCCAAGAACTTGGGGGTTCGCATTCACTGCGGGACAGTTCTCGTGCAATCCTCAGCGGGTTCGAATCGGAAAATCCGAGCAAGTACGCACGTCCAAGGTGTCACCAACCCCGCTGGGAGAATCCCAGAGAATGTCGCATCTCCAAACGTGTACACCTACAGCGTCTCAAGAACATTGTAATCCATAATATAGTATCAAGAAAATTATCCCGACGCTCCGAAGTACTCGAGACGTGCGCGAAGAATCTCTCTTCCGATGAAGGTCGCATCGATGGACAGACGAAATGGGTCTCGTCGGTCGCAAGGTCGCCTACTCCCGCGCAGGCAGGGCCGACTTGGGTGCAAGCCACGACGCTCTCTCACAAAATCAATGTGCTTCTCGTTCCTTAAATCCAAATTCCTTTGGTTGTCTCTGACCAACCAGGATTCCAGCAGCAGTAGCAGCAGTAGCACCTTATTCCGTACAGATCCACGGAACAGGATACAACAATCCAAAGTCTCTTGGGGTTGCCAGCAGTTCGCCGGTTTCTGGTCGTAGTTTCAGTTCTCCCCATTGATCTATTAGTAGTGACGCCCATGGAACCTGGTTGTCTCGCGGCACGGGGTGACAGTCGCCCTTCGGCCCAATCGTGGTGTTGGCAGACAAGGTGTCGTTGCTGGTTGGTTGGCGCCAGCATCCTATAGTAGCAGGACACTACTAGTAGAGCTGAGGAGTCTTTGTTCTCGTTTTGTGTTGTATGGACCCATTGCGGAACGACCTGGACGACGGTTCTACTACGAGTCGTACATGAAATCCAGTCAAGAACCCAGAGGGAAAAACACTAGTTGAGTTGCTACCTTGTAGAACACCGCAAAAAGATGGGGTATAGTGGTAGTATCATAGACAACAAGAACGACGTACGCCGTACGACTCCAACGGTAAGCATGAACGACTCGTGTAACGAGGAGGTTGTCTCTACAAGAACGATGGACCAATGGAACCGCTTCGTCTTGTGTTTGCTTCTTGCTCTTGTTGAAAGACAACACAGTAGTAGATAGGAGTTGGGTTCTTGTTGTTGTTTTGGTTCCTTTCATCCAAATCCTGGCAGAAAAATCCATTCGTGTTCTTGTCCAGTGGGTCTCGGGCCATGGTCTTGTATTGGTGTGTGCAATTGTCATTCGGTGGGTCTTTTTCGGGGGACCCCGGCCGAACCGCTTCTCCTTGTAGTAGTAGAGCCAATGGTGGTGTTGCGACGGGTGCTGCTTTTGCGGGCACGCTCGCCTGACACCTCGTCGAGGGAAGAATGCCACTCCAGGATGATCGTGGAGGATTCGTCCGTGTTGGATGGAGTGAAAGCGAGCTCTGTCGTGTCGAGATGAAAAAGCCATCATCCATGCGAGTACTACGGACAACACAAGAGTATAGTAGGTCGGTCAGATTTGAAACGATTGAATCCATGAGCGTGGATACCACTGGTAGATCCATGTAACTGCGGCGTGCTCTGGTATTGTCTGTCCTCCATTCGTACGGGATAGAAACAACAAAAAGGGGTGTGGTTGGTACAACGACCATAGTTGGCAAAAAAGTTCGAGAGAGAGATACCGCATTGAGACGCAATTTCCTGAATCACGGAGTCTCATTGGAAGGGGTAGCTATTCGGAACCTACCCAGTACCGGTCATTTCGTCTTCTACAACCAATCAGTTCGCATCTAATCTAATATACCAATAATATGTACTTTTTCATTATTTGAACGATACGATGCAGAAGTCGGATTTTCTTGACTCGGAACTGTGACTGAATTCTAAACCCAATCGAGTGCTATCAAGAAAGACTCAATCTACCTAATAGTCCAGATTAATTCAAAGATGCGAGTAGGATTGATGGACATTCTGTCGCAATCGTATCAAATTTTGACAAGATTCAAAGCCTCTAGTAGTAGCACTCGTACGGTTGCCTACCTAGAGATGCAACAACATGGACAAGGATTCGAGAGTCCATTGGACATCTATCATCCTCCCTCTTTAAGCTCACAATTTTACTTCTGGTCAAGAGAACAACAAGGATAAAAACAAACATTATGAAGGTGGTTTCAAGTTCTAGCGCAATGACTTTTATCCTTTGGACAGTGGTAATGATTGGTGTCACCTCTCAAGAACTTCGTGCCCTGGGTCGTCATGGCAATGGTCCTCAAGGAAACCTTCAAGGCTTTGGTCTAGGTGGTGGTCCGCGTGATGGCTCGACTACGGAACAAGGCAGTGGAACCGAAGAAGGTGATGGCCGTCGTGGCCGGGCAGCCAACTTTCGTCAAAACTTTCCCTTTTGGGGTCCGGACCGAGATCAAGACAGCGATCGCCCGGAAAAAACAGGAGAGTTTTGGGACGCGGCCAGTCAAAATCCCATTTATCTCTGGTTGCCTCGTTGTTTTCGCACCACCGATCCTCAAGACTTGTACGACTGTGTGAAACGGTACGCGGATCGTCAGGACTGTGTCATTTTTGGCAATGATACAAATGTTGTGGATACTGATGCCGAGGGAGATCCCGAGACGTCCTCCAATGGCACAACCTTTGCTGAGTTGGTGGAATGCATTCAAGAGAATGATCTGGAACTGGTGGACGAGGTGGAGGAAGAACCAGAAGATACGACGCCCTTGTCGGACTTGTTTGAACGATACCAGAATCGTCGCGAGAACCGCCGAAAACGCCGAAAACGCTTTATCAATGCCACGGCTCCCTGTTTGGACGAAGTGGCAGACTGTTTGAATGAAACGATTCAAGAAGCTCGTCAGAATCATCCTCGTTCTTGCATCCGTCAAGCGCTTCGAAGTTTGCATCAATGTGGTCGTGAAAATGCGGCCACTTGTCGTGCCAATTGCAGTGCGCAATTGCCCTTGGACAATCCCTTTGCGGGCGTCAATTACTCCGCCTTGACAACCTGTGCCGACATTCAAACCGAGCTCATTGCACCCACGTGTGAAATTGTGTCGTGTTGTCCTCCCTGTGCCTTGGATCCCTTGGAGGAATTGATGGATTGTTTGGTCAATCAAGTGGCGAATATCACGGACGAGACATGCGATGTTTCCTGTGCCGCTGCAGTTCCTTCTCTGGACGATCCCTTGGCCGAAGAAACGGCCGTCACTCTGAGCCTCGACGGGCCAGACAATAACAATCGCGTCTTGGCCGAAAGCCAAAATGATGACGACGACACGAGCATGGACGTTTGTCTCCAATACGCTCCCAGTGCCTTGGTCGATGGTGAGGATGCTGCGTTGGACAGTACCCAAGTCTTTTTGCCTTGCACCTATACGGAATTGGTCCAAGTCATGGAGGACACGGTCGATGCGGTGGAAGGTGACACTTCCTTGACTGGCACGAGTGCGGCCTTTGCTCGCGCCGGAGGTGGAATGGTCACTGTTCTTGTTGGTCTTTTCATGTTGTTTGTTCTTGTTGCGGTGAAATAGTGCAAGTGGATCTCCAAGACCGCTCCATTGAGTTTTATAATGAAAAAATAAATAAGCGAACACAGAAATAGAAACTGATATTGTCAATCACAAAGAAGACTTGTTTCGATTCCTCCATCTATAGTTCACAGTCTTCGAAATCGACCACAACTGCGTTTGATCATGCTCGTGACGACGGGAGCGCTGTGATGTCGTCCGATAAAAAGACAAGACTATCTTCGTGGGGAGTCCAACGTGTAGGTATTTTTTGGTTGATGGAGTCAGAGTGGGTTTTTCTCGTTCTGTTCGTTTCGTCCTGATGTCGTGGTTGGGCGGTTCCATCCTTGTTTTCTTCTTGGGTTCCTGCCGCACACACACACACACACAATCACAAGAAACGCTACCGTATACTTGAGACAAAGAAGAGTCGTATCGGTACATGTAGAATCATCTATAAATCAATTCATACAGTAGTTGTTTCTCCATGCCACACTCACCCCTCGTGTCTTTTGGTAAGAGAACATGTGTGAAACACACCCGTTTGCTGCAGACTTGCATGTATATATACCGCATTTACTTGGTCGTGGTGGTGCTTGTTGTTTTTGTTGTTGTTGTCGTGGTAAAGTGATGCAAAAAAGTTCGAGAGAGAGATACCGCATTGAGACGTAATTTCCTGAATCACGGAGTCTCATTGGAAGGGGTAGCTATTCGGAACCTACCCAGTACCGGTCATTTCGTCTTCTACAACCAATCAGTTCGCATCTAATCTAATATACCAATAATATGTACCTGTTCATTATTGGATCGATATGATGCAGAAGTCGGATTTTCTTGATTCGGAACTGTGACTGAATTCTAAACCCAATCGAGTGCCATCAAGAAAGACTCAATCTAACTCCATACCAGACTGTGTAGGTAGTTCGTCTCACATTTTTATACTACAGTAAGAATTTTTGTACGACCGGAAAGTAGTTTCGTGCGAGTCGCGCGGTTTCCCTCTCGTGTGTGACAATTGTGTGACACTTGTGTGACACTTGTGTGACATGGCTTCCAGGAAATCCTCACTACCTACACAGCTTGATAGGGAGTAAGTTTACTACTTCCCTGTGTCTCGCCGTCGGGCGCGCCCGGCTTGTCGGGAGAATGACTCGACGGGCAATTGTCTTGTCGGGCGTGCGCCCTCCTCGACCATTGCCCTCCTCGTCATTCTACCCTCCGCGCCGGGCGGTCCCTCCTTGAAAGGACTCGACACCGGGAAGTATTAATACTACCCAATAGTCCAGATTAATTCAAAGTTGCGAGTAGGATTGATTGACATTCTGTCGCAATCGTATCAAATTTTGTCAAGATTCAAAGCCTCTAGTAGTAGCACTCGTACGGTTGCCTACCTAGAGATGCAACCACATGGACAAGGATTCGAGAGTCTATTGGACATCTATCATCCTCCCTCGTTAAGCTCACAATTTAACTTCTGGTCAAGAGAACAACAAGGATAGAAACAAACATTATGAAGGTGGTTTCAAGTTCTAGCGCAATGACTTTTGTCCTTTGGACAGTGGGAATGATGGGTGTCACCTCTCAAGAACTTCGTGCCCTGGGTCGTCATGGCAATGGTCCTCAAAGAAACCTTCAAGGCTTTGGTCTAGGTGGTGGTCCGCGTGATGGCTCGACTACGGAACAAGGCAGTGGAACCGAAGAAGGTGATGGCCGTCGTGGCCGGGCAGCCAACTTTCGTCAAAACTTTCCCTTTTGGGGTCCGGACCGAGATCAAGACAGCGATCGCCCGGAAAAAACAGGAGAGTTTTGGGACGCGGCCAGTCAAAATCCCATTTATCTCTGGTTGCCTCGTTGTTTTCGCACCACCGATCCTCAAGACTTGTACGACTGTGTGAAACGGTACGCGGATCGTCAGGACTGTGTCATTTTTGGCAATGATACAAATGTTGTGGATACTGATGCCGAGGGAGATCCCGAGACGTCCTCCAATGGCACAACCTTTGCTGAGTTGGTGGAATGCATTCAAGAGAATGATCCGGAACTGGTGGACGAGGTGGAGGAAGAACCAGAAGATACGACGCCCTTGTCGGACTTGTTTGAACGATACCAGAATCGTCGCGAGAACCGCCGAAAACGCCGCCAACGCTTTATCAATGCCACGGCTCTCTGTTTGGACGAAGTGGCAGACTGTTTGAATGAAACGATTCAAGAAGCTCGTCAGAATCATCCTCGTTCTTGCATCCGTCAAGCGCTTCGAAGTTTGCATCAATGTGGTCGTGAAAACGCGGCCACTTGTCGTGCCAATTGCAGTGCGCAATTGCCCTTGGGCAATCCCTTTGCGGGCGTCAATTACTCCGCCTTGACAACCTGTGCCGACATTCAAACCGAGCTCATTGCACCCACGTGTGAAATTGTGTCGTGTTGTCCTCCCTGCGTCTTGGATCCCTTGGAAGAATTGATGGATTGTTTGGTCAATCAAGTGGCGAATATCACGGACGAGACATGCGATGTTTCCTGTGCCGCTGCAGTTCCTTCTCTGGACGATCCCTTGGCCGAAGAAACGGCCGTCACTCTGAGCCTCGATGGGCCAGACAATAACAATCGCGTCTTGGCCGAAAGCCAAAATGATGACGACGACACGAGCATGGACGTTTGTCTCCAATACGCTCCCAGTGCCTTGGTCGATGGTGAGGATGCTGCGTTGGACAGTACCCAAGTCTTTTTGCCTTGCACCTATACGGAATTGGTCCAAGTCATGGAGGACACGGTCGATGCGGTGGAAGGTGACACTTCCTTGACTGGCACGAGTGCGGCCTTTGCTCGCGCCGGAGGTGGAATGGTCACTGTTCTTGTTGGTCTTTTCATGATGTTTGTTCTTGTTGCGGTGTAATAGTGCAAGTGGATCTCCAAGACCGCTCAATTGAGTTTATAAGAAAATAAATAAAAAAGCGAACACAGAAATAGAAACTGATATTGTCAATCAGAGAGGAGACTTTTGTTTCGATTCCTCCATTCATAGTTCAGACAGTCCTCGAAATCGACCAATGCGTTTGGACCATGCTCGCGACGACAGGAGTACTGTTGTGTCGTCCTATTGAAAAACAAGAGTCTTTTTTTCTTCGTGGGGGAGTCCAACGTAGGTATTTTTCGGCTGATCTAGCCAGAGAGGGGCGTTCTCGTTCTGTTCGTTTCGTCCTGATGTCGTCGTTGGGCGGTTCCCACCTTGTTTCCTTCTTGGGTTCCTGCCGCATACACACACAATCACAAGAACCGCTACCGTATACTTGAGAGACAAGAAAGAGTCGTATCGGTACACGTATAATCTATAAATCAATTCAAACAATAGTCCTTTGTGGATTCCACACTCACCCCTCGTGTTTTTTTTTGTAAGAGAACATGTGTGAAACACCCCCGTTTGCGGCAGACTTGCATGTATATATATCGCATTTACTTGGTCGTAGTACTTGTGCTTGTTGTTTTTGATGTTGTTGTTTTTGTTGTCGTCGTAAAGTGATGGTGTTCGTGGGCTTGGTGGGCCAAGGCTTGCAGTTTGGTATAGGAGGGTTGCAAATAGGTTTGTGCCGCCGAAACAATGGCCGGGGAGGCCCGTTCTTGTTTGGAGGCGACATCACTGACAAATTTGCCGCGCGCGTCGGATGTGGCATGAATGCCCCCCTTGCTATAAGTGGTACTGCCCTGTTCCATGCGATGTCGGGCCGCCTCATTGACTTCCAACTTCCACACCTTGGGCAAAATATCCTCAATCAAGATAGTGGGCAAATCCTGGTAATTCACCGCCACTCCACCACTACTACTGTTGGACGTCAAGGCCCGTGTGGCGGCTTCGGTCAAGGTAGCCAAATGGGCGGCACAATAGTCCGTGGGCGTCAACTCACGGGCCGACGTGGCAGCGGGAGCATACTGTTGGACAACGTGTTTCACGTCCGCGGGGGGTCCCCACTGTTGCGATTTGACACAAAGGGCTTGTTCCGGTCGCATGTCGGGATGATCGGACGGATGCAAATGACTCATTAAGACTTCGACCGGATCGCGATAGACAAAGATCCACGGCGTGTCCGCAAAGGCTTGTTGAAACATGTTCAGGGCCGTTGTGCCCTTGGATTGAATCTTGAAAAAGACGCGACGCTTGTGGGAGGCGGCGGGTGCAATGGACATGACACGAACGACATCTCTCAAGACTTGCAAATGCAAGGCGCGTTGTTGGTCTTTGGCGTGTTGGGAGGTTTCGTGTGGTTTCTTTTGCAAGGCAGTCAAGGCAGCAATCATGGGTGCCGATTCACTGTACACAATATTCTCTTGGGGATTGTGCCATTGCAACAAATTGGCCACGAGCGTGGATCCACAGCGCGATTCGTGAAAGACGACTCCGGCCACGTCGAGAATTGGCGCGGCCGCTTTGGTGCTGGATTGCTGCTGGAGGGCTTCCACGACGCGATACAAGTCAATGTCGTACCAATCCTCTTCGTCGCGACACTGCGGCGATTGGTGGACCACCATGCGGAACATGGGTGTTTGGGAAGGATCTTGTTCGTGCGAGGACCAATCAAGGGGACAAAAACTGGCCTGGATCAACTTGGCATAGTCCAATGACGATGACGATTGATGCTTTTGCAACATGAACGCAACCCGATCGTGACGGAGTTCCAAATCCACCAATTGCAATTTGCCTTGGACAATTTGTTGCAAGACCCATTCGTCATTGTCCTTCTTGTTTGCCGTGTCGTTGGGCTTGTTTGGTTCGTTCACGGCAGCGCGACGTTGCTGCTGCTGCTGTTGTTGCTTGTCATCCTCCTCATCGTCTTCGTCTTCCTCCTCTGGTTGTTCTTGCATGCCTCGTCCATATTGCGGGGGACCTCCCATTTGCTGATTGCCACCACCACCAAAATTGTTAATCATGTCGGGAAAGTTTCCACCTCCACCACCTCCACCATAGGGATTGAACGGACCGCCACCTCCACCGGCTCCTCCGTAGGGATTTAAGGGACCTCCACCTCCTCCTCCTCCATAGGGATTGTAGGGATCTCCTCCGCCTCCTGGTCCACCATAGGGATTGCCACCGCTGGATTGGCTTTTTCTCGAAAGGGGATGGATTGGTTGGTTGGTGGAGAGCGTTCAAACGTTGCTGATTTTATGAATATAGATCGTCCAAAAAGGAAGAATCAATGAGGGGATATACTGCCGAATGGGCCCGTGCAGGGTGTCTGTTGAGACAAGATAGCACGCCCAAGGAAACACAGGACCAAACCGCGACTCCCAAGAGAGTACAGAGGATGACGAACCCAAAGGAAGCCGAATGGCAAGTGGTGCAACCACGTAAGAGGTGCAGTCATTACAAACCGGAGGAGACGCAACAAAACGCTCATTCTTTTTAAAATAGAAGTAAATTGGTTTCCTTTTGTTGCCTGTACAGCACGATCGGTTGACTGGTTTCAACATATTTTAAAAAGAAGTTAACACTGTTGTTCACCTCAAAGCCTGAGTGCATGTCGGATCAAAATCAAAACTCCCTACCTACTGACGAAACGCCTGTACTCGTATTAATCCGTGAGTTCGTGCGGTTGAACCTTCAACACGAAGGGCAAGCCAGCCGACTCAACGAAGATCACGAAACCAGACTCAGAGCTATTGACCGACAGTATTGGGCCGATACAGCAGAACTGGAACAACGATATCGACGAGCACAAGGTGAAGAACACGAACGACATCAAAGGGCCCTGCAAGAACACCGTAATCAACGAGAAGCCGATCGCGATAGGGCATATCGGATTGCACAAGAGGCAGAAGTAACACAAGCACAGGGCGAAGGGAACCCTCAAGTTGTGGAACTGGAAGCGGTTGAAGAACCTCAAGTTGTGATCGAAGATCCTCGAAATCTCGAGATAGTGAACGAACCAAGAGCCATACAAGTGCAAGCCCGAGCCGTTGAGAATCAACAAGGCATTATCTTTCCACCTATTGGAGCACGAGTCCGAGTGGAAACCCCTGTTCGCCTCGCACGTCATCGACACCCTTTACACAACGCAACAGGAACAGTGCTTCGACACACTGATACTTACACGTGGATCCAAGTCTGGAACCCTATCACCAGACGCAACGAAGAATTTAAGCGAAAGCCCGTCAATCTCATCATCCTACAAGAATGAGTCAGTCACCAGACAATGTTAATTCCGGTGGTGGCAGAGGAGGACGAGGCAATAACCGTGGTCGAGGTCGTGGGGGACGTGGAGGTAGAAACAACAATGGCCAGAGCAAGTTTGAAGGGCAGGAACCCTTGTTGAAGGGATGCGTGTTTGATTATACACAAGACGCCCAAGCCAAAAAATACATTCGGAACGTGGAACTGCTGATTGGATATATCGGCATCAAGTTCCCGAAGTACAATATGGACTTCCAGCGTGCCGTTGAAAATCTATCTTTGCCTACACCTCCTCGTCCACCACGTCCATCCGACACTGCTAGTCCTATTGAAATAAAAGAATGGGAGTTTCAGTACAAAGCAATTGACGAGAAGCGCGTGGCTACTGAAGGATTCCGCTCATCGCTCTATAGTGTTCTTCTTGGTCAATCAACGGACCTAATGAAGGACAAGCTCAAGGCCCATAGTTCCTTCCCCTCCATACAAGCTCATCGAGACGGCATCGAGTTGTTGAAGTTGATCAAGGCTACGACATTTACTTTTGATAGCGACAGGGTCTACACTGGAATGGCGATGGATAAGATCCGTGCCGATTTCTATGGGATGAAACGACACCCCGGACAGTCTGTCCATAGTTTCTATGAGGCATTTCGGGCGAAGGTCAAGGTAATCAATGAGGTAGGAATTCTCCTCTTCGATCAGGCCTATGTCCAAGAAATCGCCGCAAAGAATGGCCGACCAGGTGCACCGTCAATGGCTGATAACGAGGAAGCGCAGGACCGCATGATAGCGAATCGATTTATTCGTGCTTGCGGCCAAAAAGACTACGAAGTGCATCTACACAACAACTTCTTGGATGGGCACATCATCTACCCATCAAATCTCGCTGATGCCCGTGCAATTATCGATGCACGCATGGGGCGTCGTGAGCTCAACAGCAACAACAACAACAACCAGAATGAATCAAACAGTGGCTCGCAAGCGCAAGGCTCAGACAATACAGGTCTTGCTTATCCAACTACTGGCGAAACAGCCAACGAGTCACAGCATAGTGATACCAACCGAGGTTCGAACTCCGCTGATTGTTGTGTATCTGAAAATGCCTCAGACTCACTTTGTCTTTCTATTGCCACGCTTTCACAGACTAACATTCCACCAACATGGGTCCTCCTGGATAACCAGGCCACCATTCACATCTTTTCCAACACATCATTACTCGTCAGTCCACCGAAGCCTAGCCAAGAAACCATGAGAATCAAGGGGCATGGTGGAACAATCACCACATCACAAACAGCCCAAGTCCGAGATTATGGAGCCGTATGGTTCTATGAGAGCGGCTGGGTCAACATACTATCATTCCATCAAGTAAAGCAACAGTACAGCATCTCATACCAAGCCAACAACGATGAATTTCATGTTCGATCCCGCACAGGCGCACTCATTTCATGTTCGATCCCGCACAGGCGCACTCATTGACATATTCCGCGCAAGTCCCCAAGGTCTCTATTACTCTGATTGGTCCTCCCGATCTGCCGCAACTGAATTTGGACTGGTCACTACGATAGCTACAAATAAAGCTAAGTACACAGCAAATGACGTCGCTAGAGCACAAGGAGTTAGATCATTGCAGATTAAAATAGGTCGACCAAGTGACAGAGAATTCAGCTCAATCCTGGACAAGCGGTTGCTACCCAATTGTCCTTTCACTAGCAAGGATGTCAAATTAGCCGCAAAGATGCTGGGGCCCGACATAGGTACCTTGAAAGGCAAGACGGTTCGAAAGCGTCCCATGCAAGTTGACGCCTCTCTCATGATCGATGTCCCAATACCAAAGAAATATCACGATGTTGTCCTTTGCATGGACGTACTTCATGTCAACGGGATCCCATTCCTAGCGACGATCTCTCGCTTCATCAAGTTCGGGACGATTACCGCATTGAAGGCACTCAATGGACCAACACTTTTCACGGCAATCAAACAAGTAGTATCGATCTATCGTCGTGGCAACTTGCGCCCTCGAATTCTTCTCGCCGACGGGGCATTTGATAATGAACCCATGAATGAATTTCTCCATGGGATTGGCATGAGCTTGAACCCGACATCCCGAGATGAACATGTCGGCGACATCGAACGGTACATTCGTACCATAAAGGAAAGAATGAGGTGTATGTATAATACACTCCCATTCAAACACATGCCAAAAGTGTTGGTGATTGAAATGGCAAAAGCCGCCGTCTATTGGCTGAATGCCTTCCCAGCTGCCAATGGAATATCGGACGAGCAGAGCCCAAAGACCCTCGTCACCGGCCAACAACTGGATTATAACCGTCACTGCAAGTATGAGTTTGGACAATACGTCCAGACCCATGAGCCACACGACAATTCCATGGAGCCAAGAACCCAAGGAGCACTGGCCCTTCGCCCAACTGGCAACCAACAGGGTGGCCATTATTTCTTGAACTTGTTATCCGGTCGTGTCATCAATCGGAACCATGCCACGATTGTTCCTATGCCTGATATTGCCCTCCAGCGAGTGTACCAATTGGCTGTTGCCCAGGAGGCATATCCGAATCTTGCTTTTGGGGATAGGGACAACCGCATCTTGGCTTTGGAATACGATGATTTTGACGAAGGAAATGATGAAGATTATGAGTATGATGTGGACGACGAGGATGATGTATTGAGGTATGATGAGGATATCGTCGATAATGAGTTGGCGACGGTGAACGAGGACCCGGTGGAGGAGTTGGTCATGGAAGAAGTGGGAAATGAGAACGATTACGATCTTAATGATCAAGCGATAGGAGAGGATCAGGAGTTGGATGGTCCCGAGGATGGCCCCGAGGATGGAGATAACGTGGGCCTTGGTTTGGATCTTAATGGTCCAGTGGATGGAGTCGTAGAAGGAGGAGGAAACGATGATGGAGTACAGGAAGGAGTCGACATTGATGCTCATGAGGAACAACTACATGCTGACTATGTGGAGCAGGCTGTTGCAGATCAAGAACTAATCGAGGCAAATCAAGGAGTGGAGGCAAATCAAGGAGTGGCACCCGTGCCAAATCAAGGAGTGGGCCCACAACCCGAGCAACCACCCATGCAACAACCCAACATCCATGGTGTTGGCGGTGGAATTGTTGGCGGCGGCGGTGATGCTGTGGCAGCACCCATTCACCCTAGATATAATCTACGGACGAATCGAGAACGGAACTATGCCCATCGATACAACAATGACATTTATGTTACTGCCGAAGTGGCGCAAGACGTGTCGACACCCCAAATGGGAATGAAACAAGGAGTGCGATTGTTTGGTGATGCAGGCGTGGCCGCAGTGAAAAAGGAAGTCCTGCAGTTGCATGACCGGGAAGTAATGCGAGCCATTATGAAAAGCTCATTGACCAAACAACAAATCCGACAAGCGCTTGGATACTTGATGTTCTTGAAGAGAAAGAGAACCGGGAAAATTAAAGGACGGGGCTGCGCAGATGGCCGTAAACAACGCGAATACATAAACAAAGAAGATGCATCTTCTCCCACAGTCGCAACAGAGGCCGTCTTCCTAAGTGCAATCATTGATGCAATGGAACGAAGGGCCGTGGCAGTAGTGGATATTCCAGGGGCCTTTATGCAGGCCATGATGGACCCTGGGGTGCACATGAGAATCACCGGGCTCATGGTTGAATTGTTGCTTGAAATTGATGAGAAAATGTACAGACCATTCGTTGTGGTCGAGAAAGGCGAGCCCGTCATCTACGTTGAATTGCTTCGTGCCCTGTACGGCACCTTGCGAGCGGCAAGACTGTTTTGGGAGAAGTTAACTGCCGTCATCAAGGAGTGGGGTTTCATTGTGAACCCATATGACAGTTGTGTGGCTAACAAAACAATCGATGGGTCGCAATGCACCATCACATGGCACATTGACGACCTCAAAATATCACACAAGGAAGAAAGCGTGGTCAGCAGTATCATAGAACAAATACAAGCCACATTCGGTCAACAAGGTGAGCTTTCGATCTCAAGAGGGAAACGCCATGACTATTTGGGCATGTACCTTGATTATAGCGAGCCAGGGCAGTTGATTGTTGACATGAGGACCGCCATACAGAGTATCATCGATGATGTACCAAAGGAGTTCAAAGGGGTGGCACAAACCCCAGCAGCCTCTCATCTTTTCCATCTGCAAGATGGAGCCGAGCAGTTGGATAGCGACCAGGCAGACCAGTTTCACAGTTTCACCATGAGGCTGATGTATATTGCCCAACGTGGACGACCTGACATCCGAGCGGCCGTAGCTTTCCTCAGTACCCGAGTGAAAGAACCAACCAAGGATGATTGGCGTAAGTTGTCGCGTGTGATGAAATACCTCCAAACAACACCCGACTTGCTTCTTCGGTTAAATTGTGATGGGACCGGAATTCTTCGATGGTGGGTGGACGCATCCTATGCCGTCCATCCTAACATGCGCGGGCATACCGGGGGCGTAATGATGATGGGAAAAGGAGCCGCGATGAGCATCTCATCAAAACAGAAGTTGGTAGCTCGTAGTTCCACCGAGAGCGAGCTCATCGGTGTCCATGATGCCATGCCAAATATGCTTTGGTGTCGGCAATTCCTGATCGCACAAGGTTATCAAGTCAAGGAGATGAAATTATTCCAAGATAACATGAGTGCAATGTTGTTGGAGAAAAACGGACGAGCCTCCAGCAGCAAACGTACCAAACATATCGACATTCGATATTTCTTCATTAAAGATCGAGTCGATAACAAGGAACTGACAATTGAACATTGTCCCACGGAAGAAATGATCGCCGATTTCCATACGAAACCGCTTCAAGGTAACTTGTTTTACAAGTTCCGTGATCTTATCATGAATATCCCGAGCACTGATATCTATCATTCCTCGCGAAGGAGTGTGTTGAGACAAGATAGCACGCCCAAGGAAACACAGGACCAAACCGCGACTCCCAAGAGAGTACAGAGGATGACGAACCCAAAGGAAGCCGAATGGCAAGTGGTGCAACCACGTAAGAGGTGCAGTCATTACAAACCGGAGGAGACGCAACAAAACGCTCATTCTTTTTAAAATAGAAGTAAATTGGTTTCCTTTTGTTGCCTGTACAGCACGATCGGTTGACTGGTTTCAACAGTGTCGAATAAGGAATGATCCCTTGGGGTCTTCTCTTGCGTTCTACCTCGTGACACCAAACCGAACTACGCCAATCCAACGAGAACTCGGTTCGCGCCAAGAACTTGGGGGTTCGCATTCACTCCGGCACAGTTCTCGTCCAATCCTGAGCGGGTTCCAATGAGAAAATCAACGCACGTACGCACGTCCAAGGTGTCACCAACCCCGCTGGGAGAATCCCAGAGAATGTCGCATCTCCAGACGTGTACACCTACAGCGTCTACAGACCATGTTGATACGAAGAATATAGTTCGTAGAAAATTATCCCAACGCTCCAAAGTACTCGAGACGTGCGCGAAGAATCTCTCTTCCGATGAAGGTCGCATCGATGGACAGACGAAATGGGTCTCGTCGGTCGCGAGGTCGCCTACTCCCGCGCCGGCAGGGCCGACTTGGGTGCAAGCCACGACGGTCTCTCACAAAATGAATGTGCTCTTCTCTTTACTCAAATCCAAATTCTTTTGGTTGTGTCTGACCAACCAGGATTCCAGCAGTAGCAGCAGAAGCATGGAAAAGGATATACCACCAATCAAACGTCTCTTGGGATTGCCAGCAGTTTGCCGGTTTCTGGTCGTAGTTTCAGTTCTCCCCATTGCTCTCTAGTCGTAGTGACACGCCCATGGAACCTGGTTGTCTCGCGGCACGGGGTGACAGTCGCCCTGCGGTCCAATCGTGATGGCAAAGAAAACCTCATTTCTGGTTGGTTGGCGCCAGCATCCTATATAGTAATATCAGGACACTACCTAGAGCTGAGGAGTCTTTGTTCTCGTTTTGTCTTGTGTGGACCATTGCGGAACGACCTGGATGACGGTTCTTGTTGAGGATAGCAGAGCAACCGGTGAATATAGAGGACCAAGGTGCGACTGGTGCGACTGGCCATTCGCAAGATATAGGCCATTCGCAAGATGCGGAATCATGGACATTGGTTTGTAGACGTGGCAAAAGCAACGAAAGAACGAACAAGAGAGCCAACGCTCATTCAATGGAGAATACGTAGTTCGATAAGCCTATAAAGAGTTGCTTTTACGGCACGGCTTGTTAGAAGTTTCAACATATTCTCCATTGAAAATTCATTACACTAAGTACCTCCGTTGTTGACGTGAAGTACTCTTATGAGTGAAGAGGGCACAAGTGACCGCGTACAATCTTTATTATCGGAACTGGCCCAACTCACTATCGAACAAGAGGATCTCTTACACGAAGCGGAACAGCGCTACCAACAACGCTTTCGCACCAAGGAGGCGCAGCATCGCGAAGCCATCGCTGCACTGGAGCGACAACGAGAAATCGAAAGAGACAACGATTACGAGGAAACGGAGATTCGGAAACAGCTGATCTTCGAGGAGATACAGGAAAAGCGACGCACGTTGCTAGACAAAATCAAGCGGGCTGAGCGAGGCCCATCATCCTGCGCGGCTACATACCCAGAGCACAGCGCGTATCTAGTGGAACCGAACCAAGAAAACCCGAACCTAGAAAACAATTCGGAAGAGAATCAAGATCGTCGCGCATCTCCAGTCGCTCTCGTTGATCTGAGCCCAGAAACACCGGACGGTGAAATCGAAACAGAAACAATCATCCCCGATATTCCACCACAAAGAGGCGTACTCCCACGGTGGATTCCAATTGGAACTCGCGTTTGGGTATTGAATACTCTCAAGTTGAAGGAAACAGTGGGACGAACACATCTCCAAGGCACAGTGTCGCGCCACGGCACATTATATCACTTTATCAAGATTTGGAATCCCATCACCAAAGATACAGAAGAACACCGCCGCCATCGTGACAGCATTGCGATTGTTTAAACGAGATGTCTCAACAAGACAACGCAAATCGTCCAGACACGGTTGAGTCTAGCTCCCGGTCGAGTGGACAACGTCAAGGCAGAGGCGGACGAGGAAGAGGACGAGGATGGCAGAATCAGGCTCAACAATCCAACTCGCCTAGATTTCAAGGCCAAGAACCGTCGCTTAAAGAATGCATATTCGACTACAGTGAGGACCCGCAATCGAAGCGCTATCTACGAAACGTCGAGTTATTGATCGGCTACGTCGGTAGTAATTTTGATCGACACAATCAAGAGTTCCAACAAGCACTCGAAGCATTGGAACTACCCGACCCAGAAGAAGCAACAAAACCAAAAGACCCCACAGATATGATCCAAGTGGAAGAGTGGAAGATGGCGTACAAAGCACGCCAAGATCAAATGGTCCTCTACAAAAACTTTCGGGCAGCTCTATACAGCTTGATTATGGGACAGTGTACTCCGCTACTCAAGGATAAGCTACAGGCCCACGAGACCTTTGGAGAGATCAAGAAGATGCGTGACGGTGTGGATCTCTTGAAACTCATCAAGCAAATCACATTCACCTTTGATTCCGGACGCATATTCACTCTTGTCGCCCGAGATAAGCTCAAGGAGGATTTCTATAGTCTGAGGCGACGAAATAATCAAAGCCTCCATTCATATTACGAGGTATTCCGAGCCAAAGTCAAGGTCATGAATGAAGCAGGGATTGTCCTGTACGATAAGGACATGTTGGAACGAGTGGCGCAGGAAAAGAAACACACAACACCTTCTTCCGACGACCACGAGGACGCCCAAAATCGTTGTATTGCCATTCGATTCATCCGATCTTGTGGCAACAAGGAGTACGAAGCACATTTGCAAAATATGTTCTTGGATGGACAGAATGTATACCCCAAGACGCTTGCCAATGCTCGTGCGATCCTGGACAATCGAATGACAGGAAAACCAAAGAACAATCCTGGTCAGAGCAACGGTCAGCCCGACAACGCCACCGGTGTGGCGTATGTAACAAGTGGAGAGACGAGTTTGCCCGATTCCACCATGACAGGCCACTCCAATGCAACAACTGCAACAGGAGCACATGCAAGTGGCTCCCAAGCATCGACAACACAGAGTCGCTCAAATCGAACCAACTCACAAGCCGAGGGTAACAATGAATCCAATCGAGGTGTGCTAACCTCATCAAACAGGGGCTCAACCGTCAACTGCGACTCACCTGATTATGTTTTCTCTTCCTCTACCATGCAGGCTAGCATTCCCCCTCAATGGCTGTTACTGGACAATCAGTCCACCGTTGACATCATCAAAGATCCATCCTTATTAAAAAATATTCACTCGTCTGAGACTCCCATCGTCATTCAGAGTCATGCCGGACAGAGGACTCTTCAGTTGCGAGGACTCCTGCCTGGATATGGCATCGTATGGCATGATCCTGAGGGTCCAGCCAACATCATCTCCCTAAACAACGCACACACAAGATTTCACATCAAATATGACAGCGACCGTGGAAATTCATTTGCCTTACATGACCGAGCCACTGGTAGGCTAAAACACAAGTTCAATCCAAGCCCAGAAGGTTTATTCTACCTGGATACATCGACGTTACAGAGTAGCTTCGTAACAACTGTTAGCGAAAACGAAGATTCCTACTCCCCGGAAGAAATTCGTAGAGCCAAGCTGGCCAGATCACTCCTAGCGAAGATAGGACGGCCTTCTACCAAGGATTATCTTCATATCCTAAGGCACAACCTACTACCAAACGCTAACATCACTACTGACGATGTATACAGGGCCGAGAAGATCTACGGACCAGATTTGGGAACGCTCAAAGGCAAGACAACGAGACGTAAGTCCCCATTTGTCGACACGTCCACGACAGTACCACCTCGTATTGCTGAGAAGCACAAGGATGTCACATTGACCATTGACGTCATGCACGTGAACAATGTACCATTCCTTGTCACCACGTCAAGGAAAATACATTTCGGGACGATAGACGCCATACAATCAACCACTGACACCAATATCGTACAATCCCTGAAGAAGACTGTGGCAGTTTACCGACGTGGCGGGATTAGACCGAGGATTGTGTTGGCTGATGGTGCATTTACAAGTGATGATATGCAAGCCAGTCTTCAACTCCTCGGCATCACCATCAATTCCACTGCCAGGGACGAGCATGTAGGTGATGTGGAACGTTACATCAGGACTGTGAAGGAGAGGATGCGCTGTGTTTATAACACGCTTCCTTTCGATGCCCTACCGAAGGTCATGTTGATAGAACTGGCCAAATTTGCCACGTTTTGGTTAAACTGCTTCCCACATCACACCGGCATTTCCAAAACACAAAGTCCACGTCTACTCGTGACCGGTGAGCATGTCGATTTCAACAAACATTGTCGGTATGAATTTGGCCAATACGTACAGTGCCATGAGCAGCACGATAACACCATGGCCCCAAGAACCATCGGAGCTATCGCATTGAGGCCAACCGGTAACAGGCAAGGTAGTTATTACTTCCTTAGCCTCACTAGCGGCAGAGTAATCACAAGGAATCACGCCACCGCTTTACCTATGCCAGCAGAAGTCATTCAACGAGTACATCAGTTGGCACAAAGTCAGGAAATGCAACCGGGACTAGCGTTCGGCAATCGTGACAACAGAATCTTGTTCCTAGACGAGAACAATGAACTGTTTGATGATGATGACGAGTCCTATGAAGATGTACAGGACATGGATGAGGATCTGCGGTATGACGATGATCTAGTTGAGGATGAATTAGCTGAAGATGACGTGCCTGATGTTGAAAATGTCATAAACGAGCCAGAGCCCAACCAGCCGTTGGACAATTTGAATCTTGAACCGTTGGAAATCCAAGGAGTGGGGGCAGAAGCCAATCTGCCTGACCCAGTAGACAATGAACAATATCATGATGCGCACGAACAAGACAGTAACGATTCGACCTATGATGATGCTTTGGAGGATGTTGTGATGGATATGGATGCTGATGAGGAGGATGAGGGAAGGGAGCTAGCCGGTGGAGTAGAGGAGGAGAACGAAGAAGAAGCATCTCTCACAGAGGAGGACTTAGGGATGGATGTAGATCCTGAACAGGAGAACAACAACCAACCCGAAAATGAACCCCGATACAATTTACGGCCGAATCGACAAAGAAGCTATGCCCACCGTTACGGACATTCTTATGCCGCAGTGGACAAGCTTCAGCATGGACGTTACGATGGCTATTTGCGAGATGGAATCCTGTATTTGGTGTCAACGGAAATCAATATGGCCACACCACAAATGCCCATGAAAAAAGGCATCAAGTTGTTCGGTGATAAAGGCGTGGCTGCTGTGAAAGTGGAGATACAGCAGTTACACGACCGCGGTGTTCTACGGGCTGTTCATAAAACTGATCTAACTTGGAACCAAGTGCAAGAAGCGTTAGGATACTTGATGTTCCTAAAACGCAAGCGCTGTGGCAAAATCAAAGGAAGAGGCTGCGCTGACGGGAGAAAGCAAAGAGCTTATATTGACAAACCCGAATCGGCATCACCCACAGTTGCTACTGAATCCGTTTTCATCACTGCCGTGATTGACGCTCTAGAACGACGCGTGGTTGCAGTAGCTGATATACCAGGGGCATTCATGCACTCCGACATGGACCCCGACGTATATATGCGACTAGATGGGTTGATGGCTGAGCTATTGCTGGAAGTGGATTATGACACCTACGCTCCTTTCTTGACCTATGAGAAGGGTCAACCGGTGATTTATGTGGAGATGCTGAAAGCTCTTTACGGCACGCTTCGTGCCGCTCGTTTGTTTTGGGAGAAGCTTACCGCCGTGCTCAAGAGTTGGGGATTTGTTATCAATCCATATGACTCGTGTGTTGCAAACAAACAAGTAAACGATCGACAGCTCACTGTGACGTGGCATATTGACGATTTAAAAGTCTCGCACGTTGATGGCAAGGTAGTTCATCAATTTTTGGATGACCTACGAGCGGAGTTCGGACAGTTGGGCGAGATCTCAGTGTCTGAGGGTACTCGACACGATTACCTTGGCATGTTCCTCGACTATGGGGAAGATGGTGTGGTTCAAGTGGATATGAGATCGTATCTTGAGACCATCCTACTTGACTTACCAAAAGAATGGATTGGGCGAGCCCGTAGTCCCGCAGCCAAACACCTTTATCATGTGAACCCAAAGGCTCACAAGCTGGATGAAACAAAATCAGACCGGTTCCACAGTGTGACCATGCAACTCGCTTATATGGCACAACGTGGTCGCCCTGATATACGGACTGCCGTAACTTTTCTCAGCACCCGTGTCATGGCTCCTGATGATGATGACTACCGCAAACTCGGACGGGTTCTGAAGTATTTACAATCCACACGCGATTTGATCCTGCGTCTAGAAGGTGACCCAATGATGCATCTGTGGTGGTGGGTTGACGCATCTTATGCGACTCACCCCGATCTAAAAGGACACACTGGGGGTTTCATGACCATGGGAAAAGGAGCAGTGGTGACGGCTTCATCGAAACAAAAACTCGTGGCCCGTAGTTCAACTGAATGTGAACTTATTGGGATACACGATGTACTCCCGTCTATCATCTGGACCAAGAATTTCATACAGGCCCAAGGCCATGAGATCAAGGACGTAACCCTACATCAAGACAATCAGAGTAGTATTCTATTGGCGAAAAATGGACGGCTATCCAGTTCGAAGCGAACCAAACATATCAACCTTCGCTACTTTTATATCACGGACTGCATCAAGCGCAAAGAGATGGATATTGCATTCTGTCCGACTGAAGAGATGGTCGCCGATTTTTTTACCAAGCCATTACAAGGTCGCATCTTCTACCAATTGCGTGATATCATCATGAATGTACCATCGGATAGTAAATATCATTCCTCGGCACAAAGGAGTGTGTTGAGGATAGCAGAGCAACCGGTGAATATAGAGGACCAAGGTGCGACTGGTGCGACTGGCCATTCGCAAGATATAGGCCATTCGCAAGATGCGGAATCATGGACATTGGTTTGTAGACGTGGCAAAAGCAACGAAAGAACGAACAAGAGAGCCAACGCTCATTCAATGGAGAATACGTAGTTCGATAAGCCTATAAAGAGTTGCTTTTACGGCACGGCTTGTTAGAAGTTTCAACAGTTCTACGAGTCGTCGTACATGGAATCCAGTCCTCAAGAAAGAAAACAACCGCTTTGGATCCTGTACAGGGAGGAACCCAGAGGGGAAAAAACACAAGTTGACTTGCTACCTTGTACAACAAGAAAGCAAAAGAAGGATGGTGGGGGTATCGTGGACAATAACGACGTACGCCATACGACTCCAACGGTAAGCATGAACGACTGGTGTAACGAGGGGGTCGTCTCTACAAGAACACTGGACCAATGGAACCACTTCGTCTTGTTCTTGCTCTTCTTGAGAGACAACACAGTAGTAGGAGTTGGGTTCTTGTTGTCGTTTTGGTTCCTGTCATCCAAATCCTCGCCGAAAAATCCATTCGTGTTCTTCTTGTCCGGTGTCCATGGTCTTATACTATTGTGTGCCATTGTCCTTCTGTGGGTCGTTTCGGGGGACCCCGGCCGAACCGCTTCTTGTTGTGGAACCAATAGTGGTTGCGATGGTGCTTGATGGGCACGCTCGCTTGGCACCTCGCCGAGGGAATGCCGGGACACGGCCCATGGAGGATTGGCCGTTTGCCGAGAAGCGAACTCTGGCATGTCGAGATTGGAGATGGATCATCCATGCGATTACGGACGACAAGAGTCTAGTATATCGGTAAGATTTGAAACGATTGAATCCATGAGGTGGATACTACTGGTAGATCAATGTTGCTGCGGCGTGCTCTGGTATTGTTTGTCCTCCATTCGTACGGGATAGATCCAATGGTACAACGCCTATATTTGCAAAAAAGTTCGAGAGAGAGATACCGCATTGAGACGCAATTTCCTGAATCACGGAGTCTCATTGAAAGGGGTAGCTATTCGGAACCTACCCAGTACCGGTCATTTCGTCTTCTACAACCAATCTGTTCGCATCTAATATAATATAATTATCATATGTACATTTTCATTATTGGATCGATATGATGTAATCGTTGACTCGGAACTGTGACTGAATTCTAAACCCAATCGAGTGCTATCAAGAAAGACTCAATCTACCCAATAGTCCAGATTAATTCAAAGATGCGAGTAGGATTGATGGACATTCTGTCGCAATCGTATCAAATTTTGACAAGATTCAAAGCCTCTAGTAGTAGCACTCGTACGGTTGCCTACCTAGAGATGCAACCACATGGACAAGGATTCGAGAGTCCATTGGATATCTATCATCCTCCCTCGTTAAGCTCACAATTTTACTTCTGGTCAAGAGAACAACAAGGATAGAAACAAACATTATGAAGGTGGTTTCAAGTTCTAGCGCAATGACTTTTGTCCTTTGGACAGTGGGAATGATGGGTGTCACCTCTCAAGAACTTCGTGCCCTGGGTCGTCATGGCAATGGTCCTCAAAGAAACCTTCAAGGCTTTGGTCTAGGTGGTGGTCCGCGTGATGGCTCGACTACGGAACAAGGCAGTGGAACCGAAGAAGGTGATGGCCGTCGTGGCCGGGCAGCCAACTTTCGTCAAAACTTTCCCTTTTGGGGTCCGGACCGAGATCAAGACAGCGATCGCCCGGAAAAAACAGGAGAGTTTTGGGTCGCGGCCAGTCAAAATCCCATTTATCTCTGGTTGCCTCGTTGTTTTCGCACCACCGATCCTCAAGACTTGTACGACTGTGTGAAACGGTACGCGGATCGTCAGGACTGTGTCATTTTTGGCAATGATACAAATGTTGTGGATACTGATGCCGAGGGAGATCCCGAGACGTCCTCCAATGGCACAACCTTTGCTGAGTTGGTGGAATGCATTCAAGAGAATGATCCGGAACTGGTGGACGAGGTGGAGGAAGAACCAGAAGATACGACGCCCTTGTCGGACTTGTTTGAACGATACCAGAATCGTCGCGAGAACCGCCGAAAACGCCGAAAACGCCGCCAACGCTTTATCAATGCCACGGCTCCCTGCTTGGACGAAGTGGCAGACTGTTTGAATGAAACGATTCAAGAAGCTCGTCAGAATCATCCTCGTTCTTGCATCCGTCAAGCGCTTCGAAGTTTGCATCAATGTGGTCGTGAAAATGCGGCCACGTGTCGTGCCAATTGCAGTGCGCAATTGCCCTTGGACAATCCCTTTGCGGGCGTCAATTACTCCGCCTTGACAACCTGTGCCGATATTCAAACCGAGCTCATTGCACCCACGTGTGAGATCGTGTCGTGTTGTCCTCCCTGCGTCTTGGATCCCTTGGAAGAATTGATGGATTGTTTGGTCAATCAAGTGGCGAATATCACGGACGAGACATGCGATGTTTCTTGTGCCGCTGCAGTTCCTTCTCTGGACGATCCCTTGGCCGAAGAAACGGCCGTCACTCTGAGCCTAGATGGGCCAGACAATAACAATCGTGTCTTGACCGAAAGCCAAAATGACGACGACGACGACACGAGCATGGACGTTTGTCTCCAATACGCTTCCATTACCTTGGTCGATGGTGAGGATGCTGCGTTGGACAGTACCCAAGTCTTTTTGCCTTGCACCTATACGGAATTGGTCCAAGTCATGGAGGACACGGTCGATGCGGTGGAAGGTGACACTTCCTTGACTGGCACGAGTGCGGCCTTTGCTCGTGCCGGAGGTGGAATGGTCACTGTTCTTGTTGGTCTTTTCATGTTGTTTGTTCTTGTTGCGGTGAAATAGTGCAAGTGGATCTCCAAGACCGCTCCATTGAGTTTTATAATGAAAAAATAAATAAGCGAACACAGAAATAGAAACTGATATTGTCAATCACAAAGAAGACTTGTTTCGATTCCTCCATCTATAGTTCACACAGTCTTCGAAATCGACCCATACGTTTAGACCATATGCTCGTGACGACGGGAGTGGTTCTCGTTCTGTTCGTTTCGTCCTGATGTCGTCCTTGAGCGGTTTCAACCTTGTTTCCTTCTTGGGTTCCTGCCGCACACGCACACACACAATCACAAGAAACGCTACCGTATACTTGAGAGACAAAGAAGAGTCGTATCGGTACACGTATGATCTATAAATCAATTCATACAGTAGTCCTTTGTGGATTCCACACTCACCCCTCGTGTTTTTTTTTGTAAGAGAACATGTGTGAAACACCCCCGTTTGCGGCAGACTTCCATGTATATATATCGCAGTTACTTGGTCGTCGTACTTGTGCTTGTTGTTTTTGATGTTGTTGTTTTTGTTGTCGTCGTAAAGTGATGGTGTTCGTGGGCTTGGTGGGCCAAGGCTTGCAGTTTGGTATAGGAGGGTTGCAAATAGGTTTGTGCGGCCGACACAATGGCGGGAGATGCGCGTTCTTGTTTGGAGGCGACATCACTGACAAATTTGCCGTGCGCGTCGGATGTGGCATGAATGCCCCCCTTGCTATAACTGGTACTGCCCTGTTCCATACGGTGTCGGGCCGCCTCATTGACCTCCAACTTCCAAACCTTGGGCAAAATATCCTCAATCAAGATAGTGGGCAAATCCTGGTAATTCACCGCCACTCCACCACTACTACTGTTGGACGTCAAGGCCCGTGTGGCGGCTTCGGTCAAGGTGGCCAAATGGGCGGCACAATAGTCCGTGGACGTCAACTCACGGGCCGACGTGGCAGCGGGAGCATACTGTTGGACAACGTGTTTCACGTCCGCGGGGGGTCCCCACTGTTGCGATTGGACACAACGGGCTTGTTCCGGTCGCATGTCGGGATGATCGGACGGATGCAAATGACTCATTAATACTTCGACCGGATCGCGATAGACAAAGATCCACGGCGTGTCGGGCAAGGCTTGTTGAAAGATATTCAGGGCGGTCGTGCCCTTGGATTGAAACTTGAAAAAGACGCGACGCTTGTTGGAGGAGGCGGGTGCAATGGACATGACGCGAACGACATCTCGCAAGACTTGCAAATGCAAGGCGTGTTGTTGGTCGTGTTGGGAGGTTTCGTGTGGTTTCTTTTGCAGGGCGGTCAAGGCAGCACCCATGGGTGCTGATTCGCTGTAGACAATATTCTCTTGGGGATTATGCCATTGCAACAAATTGGCCACCAACGTCGAGCCACACCGCGATTCGTGAAAGACGACCCCGGCCACGGGGAGAATGGACGCGGCCAATGTTTGTTGCTGCTGCAGGGCTTGCACGACGCGATACAAGTCGATATCGTACCAATCCTCTTCGTCGCGACACTGCGGCGATTGGTGGACCACCATGCGGAACATGGGTGTTTGGGAAGGATCCTGTTCGTGCGAGGACCAATCGAGGCGACAAAAACTGGCCTGAATCAACTTGGTATAGTCCAATGACGACGATGACAACGATTGCTGCTTTTGCAAAATGGACTCGACCCGATCATGACGGAGTTCCAAATCCACCAATTGCAATTTGCCTTGGACAATTTGTTGCAAGACCCATTCGTCATTGTTCTCCTTGTTTGCCGTGTCATTGGGCTCCTCATCGTCTTCGTCCTCTTGTTCTTCTTGCATGCCTCGTCCGTATTGTGGGGGACCACCCATTTGCGGATTGCCACCCCCAAAATTGTTCATCATATCGGGAAAGTTTCCACCTCCACCACCTCCACCATAGGGATTGAACGGACCTCCACCTCCTCCTCCACCATAGGGGTTGAACGGACCACCTCCGGCTCCTGCTCCTCCATAGGGATTGTAGGGATCTCCTCCACCACCTCCTCCGGCGCCGCCGTAGGGATTGAACGGACCACCTCCTCCTCCGGCTCCTCCATAGGGATTGTAAGGATCCCCTCCACCGCCACCACCACCATAGGGATTGTAGGGATCACCTCCTCCACCGCCTGCTCCATAGGGATTGTAAGGATCCCCTCCACCGCCACCACCACCATAGGGATTGTAGGGATCTCCTCCGCCACCTCCGGCTCCTCCAAAGGGATTGAAGGGGTTGCCACCACCTCCAGCTCCACCATAGGGATTGTAGGGATCACCGCCGCCAAAATTGTTGTAGGGCTCTCCATTTTGGTTATAATAGGGATTGTACGGAGGACGCCGAGGACGCCACGGTCCTTCTTGTTCTTGTTCATCTTCATCTTCATCTTCATCGTCTTCCTCGACTCGGTGTCGGCGCGGACGGCCGCCGCCGCCGCCAGCATGTCGTCGTCCTCCACCATGGCCGTCGGCACCTCGAAAGCCTCGACGATGGCCATGCATGCCGCCATTGTGTCGTCGCGCCGGACGATCTTCTTCTTCTGATTCTTCCGATGCGGATTCTCGTTCTTGCGTCCATCGATCGAGCGATTGCGCCGAAGGACTGGTCTCCCACAACCACGCCCATCCACCGGTAACCGTCAGTACGCCCAGCACCAAAGTGGCACCGACGGCCGTGGCACCAATGCGGTTCCACATGCGTCGGGCGTGACCACGACCATTGTTTTCCTTCACCATTTTTCTGTTGTTGTTGTTGTTGTTGTTGTTGCAACAATGGCAAGGATGTGGTTGTGCTTGTTGTGGTTCTAGCTGTCCAAAGACTGTGTCGATGCGATGCGATGCGATCGATCGATCGTGTGTGTGTCTTTCGAAATATTGGTTTGCATTTTTGCGGAGGAGACCCATGGTTATGTGGTTCGTGTGTAAATTTTGGCCTGCGCGCGACTGCCAATCTTGTTGGACAAAAGATAGGTCCTACTCCTAAATACAGAGCGGAGTACCTACAATACTCCTATACACAAAGCATGTTCCATGCGCCCATAAAGACACGAGCAACGTCCCACAAATTGGTCCGTTGATGGCATGCCTCCTCGGATCGCACCAGAAACAAGGAGGATGTGGAATCTGGACAATCTTGTCGAGATTCGACAACCGGATCATGAATTTCCATTCTGTGTGTATTGTTGTGTCGCGATCAAGATGAATGGGGACAATCGGTGAAGGTATGTCTACCCATTCTCCAAGAGCACTTTGGTCCTCTACTACTAAAATAGCTACTCTGGAGGTAAAGAAGGATCTACCGACCGGAACCTGTCCACATGCAATGAATTCTAACTACATTCGCCTCTACTCCAACCTACTAGTAACAGAGCAGTAGAGAGCAAGCTAGAGCATCTACTAATAGGAAATCATTTGGGCGACTCTTGCGTCACCGACACGTGGCTCCATTCTTACACCGAATTTGTAGGCAGGTACTCCTGCTACCTGAAACACATCTCTACCTTGCAATCCTGCTGGGGGATCTATCATATCCGGAGAGTACAACATGAGTTTGCCGCATCCAACCAGAGAGAGATGGAAACTGAGTCCGCATTGGTCTTGTGCAGACTAGTATCGTGGGGATCGTTTTGTGGCAGTTCCAAGCAATTGTGTGTGTCCATGTGTTGTCTCTCCCATTGTCTCCTTCTTCTTCTTCTCGCTGCCTTGGCCCTTTGGTTGTGTGTGGTACGAGAGAGAGAGAGTTTGTGAGGATGGTCGGATCGCCCGTCCCCGATACGGCGTGGCCTGCTCGAAATGGACGCCAGCCATCCGACTATCGTGCGCACCACGGTTGGAAATCGGAACATACATAGAGGGCAGCTCTCTCGTTACGACAATGACGCCACCGCAAGAATAATAACACAAGAGCAGCAGATCACCACCAACCAGACCAGATAACGAGAGAGTCAAGCGACGAAGGACTCCCACACAGACACATAGTCGCGCAAGAGGAGACGGAACCAGATACCCCAAAAGGAACCCGTTGTAGTAGGAGTCAATCCTCGTGTGTGTGTTTTGACGAAAAAAGACCAGACAAAACACCAAACCAAACCAAACCAAACCAAACCAGTAGTATGGTCCAAGTGTTGAACCAGCAGGGCCGTGTCTGGCGTCGTCGACAACGCAAGCGACAGTGCCATGCCTTGTTGGTGGGAGCGAGCTTGTGTGTCGTCTTGGTCGTTGGATTTACCGCCTGTGTCTATATCGTCGATACCAGTGTCACTCTCGTCTTTTCCTCCAGTAGTCCCCACTCGTCGACACCCGAGTTGGCTGACCGTGCCACGAATGCCATGGCAGCGCGACGGTCTGCCCAAGGACTGCGAAATCACCAGGACGAAACACAGCACCACCACAACAACAACAACAAGAAGAAACGACCAGAAGAAGAAGAAAAGGACGACGATGCACAAGATGACAAACCGTCGCTGCACAAGGAAGAAATTTTGGAGCAAATCTTGCAAGGTCGCTTGCAATTGATTGACTTGGACATTCATCCACCCCCACGGCCACCACCACAAAATAGTAATGCCAAGAAGTATGCCAAGTGGATCGAAGGCACCTTTTGCAAATTGGATTGGTCGCAACACGAACAAGATCCTTCTCAATCACCAATGTTTCGCCATGTCGTACAACAGTCCAATTGTCACGAAACCTCGTACAAACTCGACTTGTATACCGTTGTACAAGCCGTCAAACGTTATCATGACACCAACGATAGCCACCCAGTTCGCATCTTGGATTTGGCCGGGGTCGTCTTTCACGAATCGCGGTGTGGTTCCACGCTCGTGGCCAATTTGTTGCAATGGCACAATCCCCAGGAAAATATTGTCTATAGTGAATCGGCACCCTTTTTGGCCGCGCTTCGATTTGCCGCCAATTCCGAACACGAACACGACACACCATTGGGCCATCAAGTCTTGTCGGATGTGGCGTTGCTCATGTCACGGTCGGCCAACACCCACAAACGCCGCGTCTTTTTCAAGGTCCAATCCATGGGAACCTTGTATCTGTCCACCTTTCGAGCCGTCTTTGCCACGACCCCCTGGATCTTTGTCTATCGCGATCCGGTTGAAGTTCTCATGAGTCACTTGTCCATCCCCGATAAGCGTCGCGCCAATTGTGTGGCCAGTCAACGGCATCCTCCCGATGCGATTCGTCGCCTGGTCCACCAATACTCGACGGATGCGACGACCACCAACCCCCGCGACTTGTCGGTCGAAGACTATTGTGCCGCTCATTTGGCCACGCTGGTCCAAGCGGCCCTTTCCGAATTGCAACAACCACAACAACGACAATTGGGCTGGCCCGTCAATTATCACGATTTGCCCCACCGTTTGCTCTTGCCCGCAACGGATCCCCAGTCCTTGTGGTACCACTGGAATTTGACCTTGGGACCGGATCCTGTCGTGACGTTGCAACGCTTGCAGCAGGGCAGTACCAGTTATAGCAAGGCGGGAAGTGTACCCCACCAATCCTCCAAAGTGTCCAGAGGGGAATTTCAGGGCGATGCCCAATCGAAACAAGACCACGCTTCGGCCGCCATTCGACGAGCCGCGAAAACTTATTTGCAACCCTCGTATCAAGCCTTGCAAGACTGGGAGACGAACCATGTGGTGGCACAAGAACAATAACGACAACAAGTAGCTGCTAGGTAGGTAGGGCTACACTATATGGGCTCGCGCGTTTCCGGGAAGTACATCCATTCGACTGGACCTTTAATGGAAAATGAACCTTTCTTATACATGCATTGTTACACTTTAGAAATTTGTTATTCTTCTTCTACGCTGTTGGGAAGCATATGATTGTTTCCATCCTACCAATCCTGAAACTCGATATAGATGTATATGCAGAATTGCGGCAGTAGTCATGAGGAGCCTTCTTCTTCTTCTTCTTCTTCTTCTTCTTCTTCTTCTTCTTACCGCAAGCAGAACCGCATGCTTCTGTTGGATAACAGTCCACCTATAGTCAAAAAAGTTTTGTCAATAGATCGTTCGAGAGATCGAGAGAGAGCGTCCATGAATGTGCATCCATTCGATTGGACCGTTTCCATGGTACAAACTGAACCTCTCTGATACATGCATTGTTACAATATAGAATTCGTTATTCTTCTTCTACTCACTGGAAGCATATTGTTCCAATCCTACTCATCCTGAAACTCGATATAGATATATATGCAATTGCGGCAGTGGTCATGAGGAGCCTTTGGTTCTTCGTCGTCGTCATCGTCGTCTTTCAGGGTCCATTCATTGCTGTTTGTACAAGAGTGTTTAGAGATATTAGATGTCGATTGCGGTGGCCGTGCCGGCTGTTTGTGGCTGTGGTTGATACTGGCACGACAACGATCCCACACGGAGTTGTCGTGGCACGTGCAATTGCGGTCGTCCGGTTCGTAACTGATAATAGACAAGGGTATGAAATCGCGTTTGCAAGCGTTGATACCATTCCCAACTGGCGCGTTGTTGCTGTTGCAAGTGCAATTTGCGTTCTTTGCGCGATGTGGGGAGTGTGTGGGGGACCCTTGTGGTGGTTGTAGGGGCGGTGCCAGCCGTGGATGAGGACGTGGATGATTGGTGTTGCTGTTGCAATCGACGTCGTCGTCGACGACGGCGGGACGACAAGAGCAAGGCGGCGGCACTGCTACTACTGTTGCCAGTGGAGGAATCGTGGTGCGGTTCCAAAGGATCCATGGTACGTTTGCCCTGTTCCTTGTCTTTTTCATGATTAGCTTGCTGTTCCTCGTCGTCTTCTTCGTGTTCTGGTTCGTCCTCTTCTTCGTGTCCCACGAGTTCTTGATTCAACTCGTGCAACTGCTGTGTCCACAGGGCATGGGTTTGTCGCGCCCGTTCGAGAATGGGGGGAATTTGATGCGCATGTTCCAGGGGACAATACGTGAGCGATTCGACCGATTGCGAGGCGGAATTGCCATGACCACCGACGACCAACCATTGATTCGACAAAGACACCAAGGTAGCGGCATAGCGAGGAACTTGCAACGGAGGCAAGGCCCAGACGACGGCGCGGGTCGGATCCACGACATGGACGGTATCCAAGGCGGCTTGACCATTGTATCCACCGGCGACAATCAAACACGAGGGAGCCGGACAGGCCACGACGGCATGACCCGACAAGCCATGTGGTAGTGACAAGTCGGGACACAAGTTCCAAGAGAATGACGAGAAATTCTCTGGGTGGACCTGGTGGTCCGATAATTCCTCATTCTCATCCAATGGGTCCAAATTCCATTCCAAACATTCGACCGTATTGGATCGTATTCCATTTTCATCGACTCCACCCACCATGTACACCGAGGTCCTTGTTGTTGTTGTTGTTGTTGTTGTTGTTGTTGTTGTTGTTGTGGATGAGGATGAGTGCCGAATGGCGGCCGATCCGCCATACCATCGAGCCACTTGCATGGAAGGACCAGGAGTCACGGTAATGGTCACGGCTCGTGGAACCGAATCATCACCACTTGGAGTAGTGGTGGACAATTGACACAAATCCATAGTCGCCAAGGGATTCATGCCGGAATTGCCACCCATGACACAAATAAAAGAATGATTGGACGAGGATACCACGACGGCCGCACAGCCCCATCGCGGCGAGGACAAGCGCGTTTTCAAGGGTTGCCAGGAGGCGGTTGGTGGTGATTCCTGAAAAAGTTGCTGCGCGGGAAGGCATTCAATGGTATCCAAAATATCACTCCCCGTATGTCCGCCAATGGCCAAAATCCAGTCCTCTTGTGATTGTGAGTGTGATTGTGAGGAACAAGAAGAGGGCACTACCACGGCGGCCAAGCCATAGCGTTGTTCGTGCAAGGGTGGTCCGTACTGCCAGGGCCCTTGTTGGGAGGGCAAGATGGCGTTATTGTTGTTGTTGTGAATGGGCAATACCAGGACAGAATTGGTAATGGATCCATCTTGAACTTGTCCACCTAAAACCACCAGTGCGGACGCTGACGTTTGTGTGGCACCATCACCACCACTATTGTCATGGTGGTGCGTTTCCAGGGTGAGACTGGCATGATGTTGACGCCATCCACCGACCAAGCGAGGCCATTCGGTCGCATTCCAGGCCCACTGTTGCACTTCGAGGCCGGTACAATGTGCCTCATGTTGCACATGTGCATGTCGTGGCACACGATGCGGACGGCCCTTTTTCTTTTTGGTCGTGTGGTGCGGCGCCGATCGACCATGGGGACGGGCATGCGAATGACGATGATGGGGATACACCATACTTCTCTATAATATGGTGATGATTGGAATCGGTTCTGGAATTTGGACTTGGCCGGTCCAGGGTTGGAATTGTGTTTCGGATTTCAATTGGTGTTGCAAGTTATCCTTCTCTCTCGGCTATCTTGGAGAGAGACGAGAGACAAGAATAATGTTTTGTTGTGGCCTCCGATTCGATTCTACTACTAGGCAATCAAAGCCAACCCAAAGAATCTCGCCAGAGACAATGGCGCGTTGGAGAAAATCAAAAAGACAACAACAACTTTTTTTGTCTCTAGGTACTTGTTGTGCTTGGAGGATGAATCGTCTCGTGATTGAGTTGTTGTAAGAAGAAGTCTCTCCCTCGTGTTTCTTGGACAGCACACAATCCAGAAATTCTCTTGTGCTTCACATCGAACTGTCTCTGTCTCTGTTCGGTTATGACATCATCTCAGCGGTTGTTGCTTTTGAGTAGGACTCGAACTATAACTATGCCACCTACCATGACACACATGGTCTGTTCGCTCGGCGAGAAGAAGGGCTGTTCCGCACCCGTCAGACGGACGGACACAACGACGAATGAGAGACAGCCACATGGAAGAGACTCAAGCGTCTGTCTTTCTCAAGATGAATCATGTTCTTGTGGGTGTCGAGGTGACGTCGAAAGCGTCCAGATAGGTCACGCAGTAATTCGCACTGTCAACAGGACCTTGACCAAAGAGAGAAGAGGGATCCCATCGAGATAGGGACGAACCAAACAGGAGTAGGAGTAATTTGCTCCCATGTCAGATCATCCTGGTGTGGCCTCTCAACTCTCATAAAGTGGAACTCTATGATTGATCTCTTCCTCTTTCAAGAATCCTCCCACGAAACGAATCTCCATGGTGCTACCTTAGGCTATCTCCACCCGGGGCCGCTAAAGGTCCAAAAACTGCTATCGAACTCCACCATCTCCTCTAACCGCTAAACAGCTCTGCTATCCGCTATTTTTGCCGCTATTTGGGGCCCCGAATAGCGGGGAAAATAGCGGAGCAAAATATAACCGTCGGCATAAATAAATTAACGTCTGCTGCCAACAGTACCTCTCTTGTCGAAAACATGGCAATGGCACGTATTGATTTGTGACGATCGCTTACCATCTCTTTTTCCATTGTTGTGTTCCCTACTTCCTACAATGGGACAAGAACCATGCACAGCAAAATGATTCGAGGATCACGGATCGGAAGGAATGCAACAATCAAACAAATGCATCATTCAAACTATTGGTATGTTCGATTATCAGACAATCAATCGGAAATGGGACAGGGAATACAATAGGACGATTGGACTGCAAACTAAAACCTACATCTACATTGGCCATGAACAACAACATGATTCACCATGACAGTCAACAATAAAGAGGGAGAACAACGAGTCCTCCATCTTTGGTTTATGCTTTGTGCTCTCGTTGATTGTCTTGTTTGAATTCCGCAAGCCGCACCCCTTTTTAACCGAAACAAGAGAGGGCGTACGCGCAACGCGAGATAGCGGCGTTCTTTTAACGGAGATCGTGGAGTTTATTTCCGTTTGGCTCCGCTATTCCGCTATCCGGATAGCGAGGCCAATCAGAAAGCCCCAATACGTCAGCATAGCGGCGCTCGGGTGGAGATAGCCTTACCCCTCTAGCTAGATAGGAGAGCTACCTACTCTACCTATTTTTGGTCAGTGTTGTGTCGTGACTCGTGACGTGACGGATCATAAGAACGGGTCGTTCTGTTCGGGGGGCGTGGATTCCGAATTCTGGGAACACGAATGGGCGCGTGTCGCCACGCGCCCCAGAAATGAACCTGCGACCCACGCCGGCCCAACACGCAATCGCCGGGCGAAGTCTTCACTACAACATTCAATCGATATCGCCAATTTTCCACTTCTGCTGCTTCTCTTGCTGGGGTTCCATGGACCATCCAATCGGACAGACCGTTGCATTGTAACCAAAGGAAACAACATGAGGACAAAGATTCCATCATTTGTCGCTTCGTGGATCGCGCAGACGTTTGTCCCTTGGCAACCATACGACAGGTAGTAGTTGTGCCTGAACCCGTGACTCCATCACAGGAACAAGAATCATGGTGTTGTTGAAGTTCCAAAACTCTTGCATATACCGAGACACTGCAAACAAGGGATGAAACGTGACTCAAAGTTAAACGGATGGTTCCAAGTGTTTCCGATTCACACAGTACATACTACAGGTTACATCCAACCGCAACAATCGATCAAACGGCCATATCCTCGTTTTATCTTAATCTATGGATCGAATACAAGAACAGGTCGTGCTCCGTCGTTGGTCGTCTTGATCCAGAGCACCCCATTCGTTTTCGCCCAAACAAGCGTATCAAACCAGCACCCATTGGCTCACACAAATCGCGCTCATGGAGGCATGTCCCAAATAAAACTACATGTAGTCCACAACACTCATTGCTCACTCCCCACAAATCCTTGCTTGTCTCCCTCCACTACCACTATATTATGAGGGACAACCACTTGATGGAACTCTAGCTAGTCATTCTTGTTGGTTGCTCGGCCTCGTTCTTGGTCTTGCCTGTGTCCGCCTGATCATCATCTTCTTCTTAAGACAAGGTCCCATTGTTGTTGTCGTACTGACGTTCGGCAATTTCAAACCGAGGATTATTGGATTGATGCAAATAGGAAACGGCCACCAAGGGACCTTGTTTTCCACTGGTGTGGTGGTAGGAAACGTGTACGTTGGTGGTCTCCTGCAGACAAGATGGCGTCTGCTCCTTGGTTTCTTCTTCCACCAATGGTTCGTCGGGAGGACCGTAGACTATGGATTGCGACGGTGTCATGGCCACCATGTCATGACTGGGGGGCGGCGCTTGTTCGCGAGGCAAGGCCGCTTCAGGCATGTCACTACTCTGACGTTCGTTGGAGGCTCGTTTCGGACTCTTCTTGCTGGCCCGTCGTTGTTGCCGCTGTTGCATCAAGAGTCGTTGTTGTTGCTGTTGCTTGACTTCACCAGGTGTTTGAGGCATTTGTCCTTCGGTTTCACTCTCATCGGCGTCACCGCCGCCACCACCAGCACTCGTGGCGGCATGGACATTCGGGTCGTCCAACAGACCACAGCAACACAACGTCGACTGAATGGTATGAACGAGCTGTCGTCGCGTTTTGGGACGATTGTGCAAGAAAATGCTCAAGTTCCAAAAGCCGGCCAGGGGTTCAAAAATGGTCGAAGCCAAATCCAACCAAAAACTACCCCCATCCTTCCAATGCAAAATGGACCACACGGTGGAGGGAGCCCACGTCACACAAAAGGCCAGACCGTACAAAAAGGATTGCTTGGCAAACCAGGCACCTTCCGGTGTATGACGAATCTTGAGGTAAATGGACACGTTACAAAAGAAAATGACGACATAACAGATCCAGACGGGAATGTAAAACAAGACCATACCATAGACCCAGGCCCAATCGCCTCGATCACAGGGAATGTCGGGATTGGCATTGTAGACTGAATTGCCACACAGCGGTGGAGATCCTTGCGCCCAACACACGGCTCCAATGTGATTGTATTGCTCCAAGAGCAGCATAAGGATGGAGGTGAGCAGGGCGTAGCCAAAAATGCAGGACAAGAAAATGACTTCCACATTGGCCAAATCTTGAGGCGTCTTGTCATGGATCACTACCAAATAAAAGTAAAAGGCCAAGGCACAACTGGACAGGGGCGCTCCAATGACAAATTGCAACCAAAATCCTTGAAAGCTACACGAGGCTTGGGTGCCCGAGGCCCATACCCACTCGGTTTCGCGGGGAGCCGCCCACGTGGACAAGAACCAGGCCATGGCATCGAGCATTTCGTAAAAGCTGACACTGAGCAAGGCTCGTAACATGGGATTGCCCTTGCCACTGCGTTGATCGCGCCAAATGTAATAGGATAGAATCATTCCACTGGGTAATCCCAGACCACCGGAAAACTTGGGGACCAAGGCCAAGACTGTTTGCTCCGTATTGTTGGACATGATGATGAGGATGAGGATGAGACTTGTGTTCTTGAGGTTGGGATCGATCAAGAGACTTGAAATGAGACAACGAATGGGAAATTAACTTGGAACGAGTGACTTTTCTTGTAGCTTGGTGACGACAAGAATGTGTCCAGTAAGGCAGCGACAAGGACTTGCGAAATCAAGGCAGAGTTGAACAATGAGGCGAGGAGAGACGCTTTGTTGAAAGTGACAACCTTTGAATTTATGACTAGACTCTGGTGCAACAACAACACCGTTTGACGTTTGTCGCACTCCAGAAGATTATAGGTGAATTCGACTCGTTCGACAAAATTGATAATGGTTGGTCATAATGACAGAAATTGGATTTAAGGCGTGGAATCAGCAATCAATAATCAAATAGTAGTCATAGTTTTCAGATTGATTGTTGATCTTGTCCCTGCAGAGTTTCCATGCGAAAACGCTAAGTAACTTATGCGGGATGACTTACGAGTATGCCTTGTTATTGTAACCTTGCCGAGGCTTGCTGCTTTCCATGCTTTGGACGTTCGTTGCTTTCCCTGTTAAGTCCTTCGTGTCCGACTGATTTAAGCTCAATGGCTTCACCGGGCTCAAGCCGTCTCAAAAGTTGGTCGGCGAAAACGAGATTTATGGATGGCTCCTTTGACTCTTTGCAGGGTCTTTTGTAACTAATGGAGATTGACGTTGGCATTCTGCGTCTCTAGTATAGCCCGCATCACGAACACTCACCCACAAGTTTTGCGTATTTCTTGTGTACTTCTGTTTCATCGGTCCATGATCAGTGCCACTGACGGTCAAGGGTCAACGATCTCTGACGTCTTACCGACCAATCAAAGTCTTCTCTATCTACTCTCCTAGACTACCCGATCCTCTCTCTAAGATCGCTGTCGTTTGACAAGGTTTTACTTCTGCTCTCTGTCATCACCTCCGACCCTTACAGTGACAAT
Organism: Epithemia pelagica; assembly: GCA_946965045.2. Taxonomy (NCBI): domain Eukaryota; phylum Bacillariophyta; class Bacillariophyceae; order Surirellales; family Surirellaceae; genus Epithemia; species Epithemia pelagica. Next base: position 127,353 of record OX337238.1, on the reverse strand, counting down.
TCGTAGGTTGATTAGTTTCTCGAGGTAGTCGTGACTGCCCAAGATTTCAGAACCACCAGAATGATAGAAGGTCGAAAGTCGAAACACCGGCGGAACTCTCCTACCTGCTATAGGCTATTGGGAGAATCATTCCAGATAGAAATATTTCGTCACATGTCATCCTTGATGACCTGGACACTGGACAGAGGTAGTCCTGTCAGAGATATGTGACAATGGCAACCCTACCAGGATGCAAAAGAGATTGACAAAAGCAACAAGAAAGATACTGGGCAGGGAGTGTAGAGATAGAATTGCATTGTACTATCCAATAGAGTGCGATTGGGGGGGTACCTTTGTTCGTCCGTCATCCGAATGGAAAAAAATTGTCTCGTATTTTTTCCCAAAGCGCCTGCCGGGTGATATCGCCAGCCTCCCTTCGATCGTTCGAAATCGTCGCGCCGGTCACGCCTTGTATTGCTGGCACATGGGCCAAGAATCGTCTCACTTTTCGAGCAACACCACAAAAGACGACCATGAGCAGTGAGCACACCAAAAACCAAAAGAAAACCACCCAGCCGGACGAACGACCAAAGTGACAACTTTATGGTCAAAATCATCCACCTAGATCACAAGTGAAGGTAAAATGCATCAAAGGAAGGATGACAACATGAAACATGACAATCCACCAGTGCAATGAATAATCAACCAGTGCACTGGTTGACAGCGTCATCGTGGGGTATGTAAGCCCATGAAGCAGGAAGCCTAAACTAGTAGTGGACTATGCTTCTATCTTTCCCATAGACAAAGTGCCAGGAGCTTGTTTTGATACTCCTCTAGAGGTGCATTGCACCATGTTTGTATATTTCATGGTTTGGTGTGTGTGTGTGTGATGATTCCGTGAAGCTAGATCCACTACTGCGTAAAGAGTACTCGCTTCTGAAACAATAGACTATTGAGTATAAAATGGGCTTGTAGATTTCTTTGTCCATGTCTCGTCAAGTCTCACGGCTCACAATCATGCATGAGCGCAAGCGGCTACACAATAGGGCGAAGCCAGTTATTACAGTTGGCTTGGACGTTATAATAATGTGCTAAATCGAAAGAAATTTGACAGAAATATTTTTAACATTTTTTAGGAAAATTTGAGAATAACCGTATGGACAGCAGACGGGAGGTACCCCCGCAATCGGAGGGATACTGGTCCATCCGAACACCCCCAACAAGAAACAGTATGAATAAGAGCGCTTATTGAACGACTAAGTAGCGACTTGAGACTTGAGATGTCCTTCAGTGAGTACCGGATGACTCTGCAGCCGCGACCCCTCCTTTTCTCATTCGTCCGCGCGTGAAAACGCCACGTGAGACGCATATTCCGACAGAGCACCATTTTTCTGTTTTCGCGAAAGAGACACGGGCATACCGACCCGCATGAATTGCAAACTTATTGTATTGAAATGAAAGCAAAAGGCCAAGAGGGAATCTCTCCGAAGCTAGTGAATCACGCCTTTCCCACAGAAACCTACGCGTTGCATTTTCCTTCTGTTAATCACAAGTGAAAATGGAAATGCCGGCATTACAGTGAAATGGAAGGTCTTGTCTCGGTCCTCTACAGGTCTGATGGCACGTAGTAGCCTCGTATTTCTTCCATGGAAGGCAGTCATTCGTGAACCATGCAATGGCACGAGCTGTGTCTCCTGAAGCTAGCAAACAATTTGAGGTTCGTTTATCCGTACGTAATAACTAAAATTGTTTATCGGGTCGTGACCTCGTACTTGGCCTCTCACAAAATGACTATCTTTCCATGTGCTTGCTTCTGTAGGGCTTGTTGTTGATGTGGTTGTTTTTGGTACCAAAGTTTTAAACATGTGGATTGTCGTACTGACGTTCGGCAATTTCAAACCTTGGATTATTGGATTGATGCAAATACGACATGGCCACCAACGATCCCCCTTCTGTTGCACCAGCACCATGGGGAATCGCATGTTGCTGCATAAGAGGCAATGCGGATGGAGAGAAACCTTCCACGAGACCTTGAGGGAGACCAAGATTTGGTCAATGTGTCTCGGGCATGCGGACCTTCGTCGTCGCTTTCGAGTGAGGACGAGAATGACGGAAGACGTCGACTGGTCGGTTCTTGGTCCACGAGTAATCGACAAACGACTTGGTTCCAACAGCGCCCAATCCGAAAACACATGGGAAATGTGGAATGGGACCGTCCATAATTCATTTATGCCGTTGCTTGTTGGGCCACTGTCTGTCCGAACTCCGAATGACGTACGATGGACCGACGGCATCGAATTGTGAACTGTAAGAAGCACGGGCAGACGCAGTGAGATGGAAGGACAGACTGGAAAACCTCTATTGTTGCTAGCCTTCCTTGGTTTGGACCATGGGAGGAGGAGGGCGAATCATCTTGACCGTTGGCAGTTCCCCAACGATGACACCTACTTCCATTTGTCTAGACCTAGTAGAGAACAAGCATTTCGTGCGATTCCACAAATACTGTGATTCATCATACTACTACGTTTTGGTTTTGCATTCTTCATCTTCATGTTTTTGGAAAGGTTTTATTGGAACACCGTCGATTCGTTTTGGTTCGTGTCAGTGTGTGTTTGTCCTGTGGGCTGTTCCATGGATCGTATCTTCTTCTTCTTCTTGGTGGTGTGTGCGTATACATGCAAATGTGTTTGTCGTTTATTTTTTGTGATTTTTTTCTGGTCTCTTGTGGTCCTCAGTTTCCCCAACGGATAGAATCATAATAATAATAATACTAACTGTATGCCAACACTGTCCATACCCATACTGGGTACAGGTTGTGTGGGTGTGTGCGTGTGTTTTTGAACGTGTGTGTGCGTGTTTGTCGGTCGACGATTTGTCGTTTAGACAATACGATCCACCGTCGCGGCCGCGGGTTTGCTGGACCCTCCTTCTCCCGAAGCCGGAGCCAAGGGTTCCGTTTCTTCATTGACATCTTCCAACGTCACCTTTTCGCCCTTGCGGGCAGCCGCAGCCGCCGAAGAGGATTCACCACCACCACGATTGGAACTGCTTTTGGAAAAGGCAATCATGGCTTGACGCAATCGCACGCCCAAGGGTTGAGGCGGGTCACTGGAACTGGCGGATGTGGCCATGGAGTCATTGATATACCAGTACACGGCCCCGACGAGTAGGCCACCGCCCACCATATTGCCCAAGGTGGCGGCGGAAAGGGCACACAACAATTGACCGACGGAAATCTTGCCGGCCGCACCGGCATACATCATACCGGTGGGAATCAAGAATTGATTGGCAATCACGTGCTCCAAGCCAATCAAAATAAAGCCAGAAATGGGAAACCAAATGGCCAAGACTTTGCCGGCCACATCTTCGGCACAGGTGGATTGCCACACGGCCAAACACACCATGAAATTGGCCCCAATCGCTTTCAAGAAAATATGCATCCACGGTTGCAAGGCCTTTTTTTCGGCAATTTGGATGGCCAAGTCGACTTGTCCGGCATCTTCCAAGGCATCGCTGGCGTACGTGATAATACTGGCCCACACAATGCATCCAAAAAAATTAAAGACCCACGACACGCACCAATTGCGCACCAATTTTTCCAACGACACGTGACCGCCCAAAATGGCCGCCATAAAGACGAGGGTATCCCCGGTAAAGAGTTCGGCCGAAGTCAAGACCACGGCGATCAAACCAGTGGGAAAGACGGCTGCGCCCAAGACACCGGCGCCGACCGCCAAGTACAAGTGTCCGGCCATGGCAACGTAAATACCGGCCATGACGGATTGGACAATCAACAAATTCATGGGCAAACTCGCCTTGTATTGGGACACCTTGTACAAGGTAAACAAGGTATCTTTCGGAGCCTTGGTAGCCTTGTACGAAGACGGAATAATGGGAGCAGTAGTCGTAGATTCATCGTCTCCGACAGTACTAATGGGACGACGTTGTTTGGCTTCGGTAGGAGCAGACATGGTGATGGTGACTTTGCAAGGTTGTTGTGTGAATGGAACGATTCCTAGAGGAGAGCTGCAAGGGAGGGAATTTCAACGCACACTCCCAACAATAGATGCGCGCAAAACAAACAAACAGAATCAAGTCTTTTTCAAAGAGGCACACCACAACAAGAGAGAGTTGTTGTTGCTGTTGCTGTTGTTGCTCGGTGAAACAAAAAAGCTTGAGAGAAGAGGCGTGTCAACAAGAGCCAAAAGCCGCACAGCCCAAAAAAAGATCCTACTCAGAGAGTGCAACGAGAGCCACGAAACAAGAGGGTAGTATAGTGGCAAAAGGGAGATGGATGGCTGCGATGATGGGATGATGAATGGATGTGGTTGATGCGCGCAGATCCACAAAATCTTGTGTGTGGAGTGTGGAGGTGACACCGTGACAGTTCCGAACTGCATCCCCAAAGAGACTTTTCGCTGTACTCTCTACAGCATAGCCAAACGAATTGGTATGGCTCCAAGAGTACATTCGGAAATTCGAATTGGTACGGAAGGCGGCAGCGTCGACGTACGTACGAGGAAGGGCCGTTGGAAATTCGGAGACTTAGCCACCGGAACGCCGGCCATCCCCATACTCTTCGCAGTGCAGCAAGGACTTGTGGGATTCGTCCAACGCATGCGCGCCGGCAGAGAAGATTCCAAACCATCTTCCCCCATGATGGGTCGCGTTTGTGGAGCGAGTCGTTGAGAATTCGGAACAATGGCGGTCGTTCCCCAAGTCTCGAAATCGGAACTTTGGGGTACTGTTCGGTGTCGTTGCCTGTTGCTTGTTGCTTCTTCTCTTTCAGTGGACGACGACGATAGGAAATGTCGCAAAAGAAACAGGAGGAACGAGGGAAGCAGAAGGCTTCTTTTTGGCTGTACCATGTCGCCCCACTTTGTATGCTGTTCCATCATGTAACCAAAGGGGTAACCAAAAAGGAGGAGTCCTAGCTAAGAGTCTCCGTAGGAGTGCCTCTCTCGTTCCTGGTCGTAGTTTGCTGTGGTTCGATCTCTCCAGACGAAACAGCACTATATGCTTTGTGTCCATCCCCAAAGCCAAGACTTTCTAGTTTACTCTTGTGGTAGAGAGCGAATCCCATTCTCTTTCGTTCATGGTATCTTCCATTCGTTCATTCCTCGTCTCATCTTTTTCCACAAGAAAACTATCCATTCTCTATTCTAGGTAGTAGTATCCCCGGTATCGTTCCAACACTCCACGTATTTTCCATGTGTTGGCCATTCGTGGTCTGCGTTTTTTACAGGTTTTCTGTATATCCATCCAGTGTTTGGTCGTGTAGAAAAAGGGCCGCGTACGTTTTTAAAACTCACCCATACCTAACGAAGCCGGTCGTCGGGCCGTGGTCGTTCGGCCTGTTTTCAAGGAGGCTGGTACTTCGAGAATCGGTGACTCGTCATCGTCTTCGGAATCGTCCTCGCCTTCCTTGTCGAAACTGTCGGGAGAATGGGAGGAAGACACGCTTTCGTCACTGTCCACATCCTCGCCGTCTTCTTCTTCGTCTTCTTCGTTATCTGCATCTTCTTGACGTTCTTGTTTTTGTTGCGTGGCTTGTTGAACGGTTGTGGAGGGTGATAACAACACGTCTCCGGTAGGAGAGCCTTGGGGTGTCGCTGTCAATGCAGGTCGTCGATATTGGAGTTGATCCGGATCCTTGGTGAGACGCAACAAATCGGTGACCGTCCAGGCGGCCTTTGGGGTCGTCCTGCTGGAAGTAACAAACAAAGAAGAAGAGGAAGGAGGAGAATTGGATAGCGGATCGGCATCCGAGTTTTGTTGGAGCACTGTAACACCGGGGATTTTCATCCATCGTTGAAAGAGCCATTGAATGGCCATTTCGTTCAAGGGAACATGAGCCGCAATCGGTCGATGCGTCGGATTCACAGCTGTAGGCACAGGTTCTTCTCGTTGCTCTCGTCCTGCTGCGCTTGGAAGAGCCGCTAGTCCTGCGGCTGCCTTGGCCAAGGGCGTACTATCAGGTGCACTGCCCTCGGTTTGGTGATCCAAAATGACTACGGAATTGCGCCGTTGCGCACGACGTGGTGGTGGTGGTGATGGGACGACTGGTTGTTGTTCTTCTTCTTGTGGTTGTTGACTCCTATTGCTTGTTGACACGGGTTCTTTTGGTTGCTCTCCTCCTGCCGCGCTTTGAGATTCCAGAGCAGCCAGTGCCGAGGAAGTCTTGGCCAAGGCCGTACTAGCAGGTGTACTGCTCTCTGTTTGGTGATCCAAAATGACTACAGAATTGCGTCGTTGAGTACGGCGGCGTCGTGGTGGGACTGGTTCTTCTTCTTGTGTCATTGGCGCGGCCATCCTTCGACGACCAGTACCTCGATGATGACTCCCTCCCGATCGCGAAAACAAGGCCGGCATGGATCGTGTCGAGAGAGCTGATTGTGCCGATCGTCCGGAATGGGCCGATTGGACACTGGCATTCCCATCGTCATCTTTGCTATTGACACTGCCTTGATCCGACAACTGCTGCAAGGTGGCACGCCAACCACTGCGAGATTTGGTCGTTTTCGGCATTCCACTGTTTGCACGGCTCGTTTCTTGCTGTTTCAGGGAGCGCTTGTGTTCGTGAACAATGAGTTGTACGGTCGACCAAATGACTTGTTCGTGTTGTCGTCGTTGAATTTCCAATTCGACATCTTTAATGGATTGCATTAACTTGGTACGTCGTTGCAACAACCGTTCCTTGGCTTGCAAGGCCAACAACCGAGACTTGTAAGTTGCCTCTTGTGCCTTGTGGCGGTCCAACCTTTGTTGCAACCGATCTTGTTGTCTCCACAAGGCGGTGGGTTCCAAACCAGTCACGGTGGAGGTAGTGGTTGTGGTGGTCTTGGGACGAGTCGTAGGACGTTGGGGCGACTGTGTCAATGGGTTTCTCGTCGAGTCGGTCCCGTCATTATTGGTATCATCACGCGACAACAAGTTCCGTCCCATGGACATGGAACTCCAAATCAAGGCCGTACAGGAAAGGGACGTAAAGGCACTGCACAAGACCAAGAGGGAGTATCTCCAATAACTTGCACCTTGCAGGAGGACCAAATCATTGAGGACATTGCGGTACCCCAACACGAGCAAGAGCGGTGTCGCTCCCATTCCGACAAAGCACGAGGTGACCATGGTCTCGGCCCATGGATGGTTGGCAGAAGAGTCGTCACTGCTTGTAGTGTCTGGACTCGAAGCCTCGTTATCCGCGGAGGACAAGACAGTCAGAGACCGGTGATTCAGAATGGTGGCGTTGGTGGTTCGTGGCGATTCGCTAAGTGACTTGTCCGTTTGAACTGTGGATTCCATCATGATTTCTTCTTCGTCATCATCGTCGGCATGGCCCATGGCCGTAACAAAGGTTTCAAAGGACTCATTTTCGTTCGTACCGGGAAGAGGTGACAAGGGACTGCTCGTGTTTTTTCGGACCGTGGTAGTAGTAACAGCAGCAGCAGAGTCCTCCAGTGCGGTCCTTTCCTTGGTGATGCGTGTGGGAGTGGCCGAGGACATGGACGAAGGAGACGAGGAGAACGAAGCTGACATTACACCTTGCACTGCCTTGTGGTTGTTGTTGTTGTTGTTGTTGCTGGGGGGACTGGATTGAGACGAAACCGACGTGGGAGAAGACGTGGACGATGCCGTTGTGGCCGGAAACCAAAATTGATCCGAGGGAGGTGTTTGTTTCAGAGGAGGTGCGACCGCAAAGGGATCCCATTGCTGTTTCTGCTGCTGTAAGCTTGGGGGAGATCCACTGCCAGCCAACGAGGCGGACGCTGCGGCTGGCGCAAAGGTGGGAACTTGCGTCCATTCCGGTCCGCCCTCTTTCATCAAGAGTGCTTGTACCGTGCTGATGCCCGTCGTTGTTGTTGTGGTGGTCGTATTTGCTGGGTGTTTGCGACTCATTTTGCGAGGACTGCTCAGGAATTGGGTCGGACTGCTGCCACTACTCGTTGCACCACCCATGGACAAAGGACCGTTGTTATTGTTGTTACTAGCCGTTGCCAACAACAACATGGGAGTCTTGGCGGCCACTTCGTCTTGTTCGTCATCGGACGTTGGAGGCGATTGCAAAGGCTGGTATCCCAGCAGGGCCCGCTTGTTGGCTTGTGGTTGTTGCTTCTTTTTGGATTTTCCACCACCCAAGAGTCGTTTCATGAGCCGGGGCGGGGACGATCCTGTCGTCTTGGAGGAAGAGGAGGATCCTTGAATGGTTCGATTGGGCATGCGTCTTCGGTGGGGCGAACCTCGGAAACCCGGTGAGGGTACCATTCGCTCTTCCTCCTTTTTCTCTTCCGTCGAAAACTCGCCTATTTCCTGGTCCGAGGGACGGTCCTTGTCGGGTGATAACAAGAGCAAGAGGGATTCTTCTCCATCCGTGGTAGTCTCATCATCATCGTCGTCGTCATCATCATTGTCGGAACTACTGGAATAGGATCGTTTGTGAATGTACATGACCTCATCTTCGGATTCGGAATCGTCCAAAATACGAACCAAGCCATACTTGTTGAGGGCCGAAGCAGCCGACGCAAAGGAAACGGCCGACGCGTGATCATCATCCTCTTCGTCGTCCTCCTCTTTTTTGGTGGAGTGAGGAATCGACGCCAATTGTGTCGACCAGGTCCGAATGGACTCACTGGTTGTTATGGTTGTGGAGGAGGATGGTGGAGTGGTGCTGGTCGCATGGTTGGTGAGTTTGGACAAGACGGGTGGAGGAATGAGTGAGGATTCCAAGGCATCTTCTTCACCTCCTTTCGCGTCTTTGTTTTGGTTGTCTGTCGTGTCTTGGTGTTGGTCCGGGGATGGTTGTACCAAATAGGGTGTCTTGTGGTCGTCCTTTTCGTTGTCGTTTTCGTGCTTGGGTTGGTCGTACGGAGGAATCAAGGCCGTTGGTTTGGTCGCTGGTACCACCAATAAGGGTTTCATGTGATTGTCCTTCTTCTTGTTGTTGTTGTTCGACTTGTCGTCGTGGTCCTGTGGTAGGTCCAACGTCCAATCCAACGAGGCATGTTGCTTCTTGGTTGGTTGGTTACCTTCTGGCTCTAGTGACGCGGAAGCCGTATCGCTATCAGAAAAATCCTTGCTGCTGCTGTCTTCTTCCGATTGTGGTTGATGATCGGGCAAGTCCAAGGACGAGCTGGTCATGACACTTTGAATGCGAATGGGTGGAACCGTGAGCGAATTCTTGTTGCTGGAAGTGCTGCCCTTGGAGCTGCCACTCTTGACCGAAGTCACACTGAGGGCATCGTCTTCCACGACCATGGGTTTCAATGGAGGTTTGCGAGAGCCCGTCGTGACCAAGTTCTTTTCCTCTTGGGCTTGTTGCAAGGAGGCCGCATTTTGCCTCAAGTATTGGGTCAAGGCCGAATCTTTGGGAGTACTACTACTACTACTAGTAGTAGTCGATGGAGACGTCGTAGACTTTGAGGAAGACGAAGACGCTTCTGCCGGTACTTCTTGATAGGACGATCGTCCTCCTTTGCGGCCTCCTCCCAATCGCCAGGGACTGGATTTTTTGGAAGACGATTGGGTGGATCGACGTGACTGCTTATTCTTGGTGGTGGACCACAATTGAGCCGGTGCCGAGGCTACCGATCCGGCATCCTCCGACGAAGACGTGGTGTGTGTGGCAAACCGCACACTGCGTTTCGATTTGTTGGTGGCCACGGAATCGGGAGAAGATGACGACACTGTTGGTTGCTTGAGAACGCTGCTGGTACTGGTTCGTGGTTGTCGCAGGGATGGTTGCGTGTGTGCCGTGGCGACGGACGACACGGACGGCGATGCCGGAGGATTCTCAGGATCATCGCCATGACTGTGAGTGGGCGAATTGGTCAAATCCTGTTGCTCTTGTGGTTGTTGCTGTTGCTTTTTGTTGTGTTTGTGGGACCGTCGTGTGGGAGTCCAGAGGCGCTGTTTTCGTGCATGACTCTTGGTGGATCGGCAACTGAGTCGACTGCTCAAACTGACACTATCATCCTCTTCATTGTAGTCGTCGCGCGGATAGGTCGTTGGAAAGGCTCCCGCAACAGGTTGTGGAAAGGCTCCTGCTGCAGCCGAAGACGAGGGAGAGGAGGGTGTCGACGACGATTTGGTGTTACTGCTGTTTCTCCTCTTGGTTCGTTTGGAAGAAGTGCGGCTACTGCTTCTCGTGGAGGAGGTGCTCGTCGGTAGGGATGTGACCGAGGACGCACTGCTCGCATTGCGATTGCGACGATGGCTTCGCCAAGAGCGCAACATGGTGGGTATTTGGAACTTTGTGGGGGTATCTCACGGTCGATTTCAAACGAGGTAGTTCCTGCTGCTGTGCACTTTGTCGTTTGGTTGCCTTGTGTGTGTGTGTTGTTTGGGACCCTCCAACACTTCTGCCAATCAACTCGTTTGTTCGCCCCCTGAACTGCACCTCTTTCGTCTCGTTCCAGCAGGGAAGGATGGTCTCACTTGTCGCTTGTGTTTGGGAACCGTGACTTTGGGACGACTTGCTGGCGTCGACAGAAGCGCTTGGGAAGATTTCGAGGATTGAACTCTCCAACTGTCTGTAGTAGAGAGGAAAGATACTCAAACCAGAGAAAGCATGTGGATGGCTATCTACGAATAATAGATGATGAACCTCTTTCGAATGGAACCACCAAGGAATGAATGAGGCTCCTCCTCCATCATCGATGACACAACAAACCAAAAAGGAAGACGCGGCTTTGCGGTTGATTCGTGTGTGGTGACCGGTCGGCGCAGTCGGGTGATCCAAAGCAAAGACACCATGCACATACACACAGATAGACATCGATAGATGACACTCACACATACACACACAAGGAGCATGTCCAACGTTGAATGAGCGATGGAGCAGACCTGCTCGCTGCTGACCATGATTCTTGGTCTTGGATGCAAGCTCGCCCCATTGGTTTCCGTTCCGTTGAACGTACGTAGCGAGGGAATCCATCCGACCGTTGCGCAAATGGCGCGCCACACGCCGACCGAACCATTCCTTGGATCCAGACCCTTGCCACATTTTCTACTATGATGTTCCATTCACCCTCTCCAAACTAGCACGACGAAAGTGGGTTGTGTGAACACAGTCCCCCAATCTCGCCGTGTCCGCGTTGTTGCAAGTGCCCCACATCTCTGTAGTGTATCCAGTGCCATGTGTCCGTGTATAGACTTGTGACTATCGCGCGCAAGTCCCAACCAAGTGGATCGATCGTCTATACATTGAAATAGTAGAGAATATGATATATCTCCAACCGCAACATTCCGCAGCAACCGTACACATGTCCAGCAGTACGAGTGTGTTGTCTCGTTACAACGTAGCAGTCGTTTGGATGGTAGGACTCCTAGTAGAGAGGCATAGTTTCTCTAGTTTGTTTCCCAAATACTACTACAACTACTATACTATACACACTTGGATTCTTCTGGCTCCATCCACACCAGGATTCTCGGTCCAAAGGAATGACGCAGGACTACTCCAGCACAGGGTCCCACGGTTGTACCCTTTGGTTTGTTCCCATTGCATTCCTTCGTGACACCCGTCCACTGTCATGGGCCCACAAAGGAGAGAAAATGGAGAAGAAACGGACCACCACCTTGTCGGAATGGAGTGGACGTCATACGGTCAGTGGTTGGTATTTCTCCAAGAACACCCAATGGGCAATCGACATGTACAACTAAAGATGTAGAGACGCAAACAAAACGAATAGAAAATCTTTGGTTGTTGCGTCGTTGGTTATCACACAAAAAATGCATTGACTGGTTGTGTTGATGTGGTTGGTTATCAGGAGTTGTCAGGGTGGCGTTCCCTATGCTGTTTCGTGATAAAGGAGTCCTGGTTGTTGTTGTGTTTTGTTGTCGAGAGAGCCAGTCTCTCTCTCTCTCTCTCTGTTTTGTGTTGTTGTTGTTGTTGGTGGTGGTAAATCGTTTCAATCGACCACAAATTTAATATTTTCCGAATCACACGCTTCGAACGTGGCACAAATGACGGCACAGGGATTCTCGGCCACCCACGACGCTTCGGCAAAACAGGCTCGCGATTCATCCTTGACATGAATCCGCATGGCTTGACAGGCCGGTCCAATGCTTGCCGTACTGCGCGATTCCAAATCGCAATAGACATGAGCCGCATCACTGACCAAATAGACAATGAGTTCCCATCCCAAATGGACTTGCTCCGTCCCGGTATGGTCATCGCGTGGTTTCCCACCGGGCAAGGTACAGGATAAGGCTCCTCGACAATGCACAATGCTATCGGATTCCACGGTCGAATCGACACAGGCATAGCGGGCGACCGCCTTTTGACGATCGCTGCGCGTCGAAGATACCGAAGGGACTTCTCCACCGGTTCCACAGACGACATCGTGCGATCGGTAAAAGACGGCGCGATGGCAGGCGCGAGTGGCGCGACAATGGACCACCTCGTTGGATTGAAAAATGCCATCCAAACAGGCTTCGTAATTTTGACACGACACCATGCGACAGTCGTGAATCGTCCAAGCCTCACAGGCCAAGGGTTCCATACAATACAAGGTGTCCGAGGCATCGTCGTAGCGAACGCCGTCTGGCAAATTTTGTAAGGATACCGGATTGCGATTCGTATCCAACAGGTCACATTTCGCCCACGACAACGTCAGGCAGTGTGCCGAACAAAAGAAGAAGAGTAACCACACTGCCAGTCGATGCAGCATTCTTCTTCTTCTTCTTCTTATTTGTGTTTCTTCTTCGTCTCCTTGTGTTGCCGTATCAATGGTCTTTCTAGGTAGTGCTCGTATGACGAGGACAACCTAGTCGGACATGACGTTGACCTGGAATGGAACAGAAAACAGAAAACCATATCTTTGGAAGATCCTCGAAGTACTACATGGTCTGTCCGTCACCGGATTCGAAAAGGTCTGTCCATCTAACCTTTTTTGGTCGCTCGTAAAGAAGAGAACGTTGAGAATCCCGAAAGCAGACTGCAAACTCTGCAGTCGGCCATCCGGCCCAACGAGATGTGGATGTCCCCCATTGGAAGATTTTTTTCGGTCGGTTCCCTCACAGAAAGATCTGCAAATGCGGTGGTGTCGGTGACTGCTGGCACCGAAGGATCTTTTGTTGGAGATATCAGCTTTTCGTCCTTTTTCGGTGGTTGTGGCAAGATGCATCCAAACGACGACGAGGAGAAACGAGGAATCCACGAACAACGAACCAACTGGTGGCCATGCAGAGACTTGGACCATCATGGCATTCCTCCTTCTCTGTGGTTGGTTCTCCTCTCTTCTCTGCTGTTGTGGTGGTGATACTACTCCTTCTTGGTAGGACTTTCAGCGTCCCCCTTTGGGTTGAGGCGGCCTGTCAAGTCCGCAATGGTGCCGGTCAACAATTGGATTTGGCCAAACCCTTGCCATCCGGTGTCCTGTACAATGCCCAACGCGACGAATTGACCTGTGGTCAATTCAAATCTTGTTTTGCCTGGACGATTGCCACCTGTCGCTTGGTCGATTGCAGTTTGTCGCAATCCTGTCGCAATGCCACCCTGCACGACAATCAAGTCGTCAAATGCGGTGCCTCCCAGGCCTGTCTCGATGCCAAATTTGTCGCCTCGCACGATGTCTTTTGTGGATCGACTTCGGGCGGTAACAATGGCGGCGGCACTGGTCCACCCCAATCCTGTTTGCATGCCACCATTCACAGCAATACCATGATTAGTTGTCAAGGCGCCCATGCCTGTGCCTGGCCTCCCGAGTTGGCCGCTGCCGCGGAGCATCAAAAACGCAGCGATGCCCTGTCGTCCAGCAGCAACAAGAAACGCCGCGTCATTCGACCCTCTCTGGTGGCCCATGTCGGCTTGACGGGGTACATTCGATGTACGCATCCCACTCCAACCATGGACCATTCGGCGATTCACTTTAATTATACCCATACCAACAATAACGTGTCGGCCGCCTGTCGCAACATGGCCGTCCATGTTCCCAATCGCAAACGAGCCTGTTTGGCCGAAACGGGCTGGTTGGATGACACGCCCTGTGCCGTGGCCTGTATTTCTCCGGGATCTTGTGACAAGAAGACGATTCGATTCGTCTTGACATGAGAAGAATACTACTACGAATACTAGTACAAGATGGACTTTTACGACCAAGGATGGAGCGTCGTCATTACACAAACAGACACAAAACCAAACCAAGAACAACAACGACACACACCAATGATAGACACACACACGCACACACACGAACAAGCACAAGTTTTACTACTACTAGGAGGAGGATTCCCTACGATACGTAACTAGAGTGAATCTAGAATACAACTCGTTATCCCCTCTCTCTGCTTTTTCTTAAATTTATGCTTCCACTTGCTGGATTCTAGATGAACCTGTCGAGAGACTTGGAGACTTTATGACAATGCTTGAAGAGTCCAAGATCGTGTGGCTCCCCCTGCGACAGAGCACCGGCCTGGCTTTGGTCGCACAACCCAAGATTCGTCGGACCACATGGTCTTCTTGGATCCAACTTCACACACGCGCGTCGGTTGATGAGACGACCGACGGACGACCACGCACTTTCATCATGGACAGCTCTCTCTCTCATTTTTCTTCGACCTGACACAACTTTTCTCGCGTTCCAGTTCCATCTGCTTCGCGTCTGATAAGGGCTGCCCCTATTGCAGTTACTCTCCGTGCTTCTCCTCTTGTGTGTCATCATTCCCAGAACCGTCAGCTCCATTGTTCATTGAGCCCTTTGTATTATTCTAGACGACTCTTCGCTTTGTCGACATCACAAAGCGAAAGGAGAACTCGAACAAAGACGGACGGACCGATTCTTTGACAACACAAACTCACCCAACAAAGACTGTAGTCTCAATCAATTAATCAATCCAACAATCACCAATCCTCATGCCTCGAACATCCCTTCCCCTCTGGCAACGTCTTCGATTTGTCCTCTTTACGGCCACCACTACCCTTTTGGTGTTGGTTCCATCTCCCTTGGTATCGGCCGAGTGCGAAGTGTGGGATCGCAACCAAAAGGTGGTATCGCTCAAGAAATTGCCCCGTGGGGTCTGGTACAATGTCCAAAAGGATGAATTGACGTGCAATCTGTGGTCGTCTTGCGAAGGTTGGACGATTCACAATTGCAACAAGGTTGTGTGTTCGACCAACCATGCCTGTCTCAACACGGTCTTTCGCTTCAACGAACAAGTCAAGTGTCAAGCCACGAATGCGTGTCATCGCGCCTCCTTTTACGAATCGCACGATGTCGTGTGCGGCGATCCACCCCATGCCTGTGTCGACACGGTCGTGGAAACCGACACTCTCTTGCATTGTCATGGGTCCCATTCCTGTACCTTACCGGGCGGACCCCCGCCGTTGGAATTGTCGCAAGAATTAACGCCGGAACAAGTCTTGGAGGCCGAACGCAATCGCGACATTGGCGATGGGAGTCCCATGATTTCCGTGGGCAAATCCGGCTCTGTCTTGTGTGCCCACGATACCGGCGATGGCGTCGCTTGTCAATCCATGTACATTCGTGTCCCCGACAAGAAACGGGCCTGTCAAACCCATACCACCCTCCAGAATAGTCCCTGTGCCCTCGTCTGTCTCGCACCCGAATCCTGCGATTTGAGTACCATCATCTTTTTGGTCAGCAACAAATAACAACAACAACATTGCACACAAGGCAACAACAGTACATAGAATTCAAACCACAACAGAACCAATGGACAAAATAATCAAGACCCTACAAACAGCAAACATCCAGAAGAAGAGAGCACTCTGCTCCCTCAAATCAATGCACTCTCTACATACTACGCTCTACCCAAATCTTTCTTACAACCGATTCTTATCATTCAAGACGACACGTTAGATTATTGCTATTGCACTCCCCAAACGACAAAACAACACAACCACCAAACAAGGACAAAAGTCCTCTTGACGTTCCTCGTAACTATGGACGGCGCAGGTTTTCATCGCCTCTCCTCGTAACAATAGTATTCTCCAACGAATAGATTCTTCACAACCAAAGAACTACCGTTCCCCCCACGATTGACATCATGGTCGTCGGAGGAACGTGGGCTATGATGCACCAAAGTTCTTGAAGTTAGAATGGTCGACTGTCGACTCTCCCGTGACTCAGCCGATGATTCGTGACTCATCAGTCCCGGATGGAAGGGCTGTAGGGCGTCGGTTGTGACTTGTGACTGTGTCGGGTTTCGATTGGACGTGGAATGTCGCCGTTCGAAGCTAATCTGTGGCACGCAAGTCGAAGATCCAATTGGATCGTTATGGCTCCACACAAACTATAACATGGATCCTCCTCCTTCTGGTTTTCTCTGTCGCCGAGGTGATCACAAATGCTACAACCTACACACTCAGGCCGTTCCGACAGCACGACAAAATCAATCTGAGGAGTTCAACAAGTTTGAGAGTGTTGTTGCTATCTCCGACGACATGGCACTTGGGAGCAATTTCTTGTTCGGCTTCCGAGGCTTTGACTCCGATTGGGATTTGTTTGTTGACAACATTACCATGACTCCGATTCTGGTGTAGCAAATCCCACACAACTATCTACTGTGTTGCCGTTGTGACAAAGTTTAATATGGACAACATGTATTAGTAAGAACTGAGTTATTGATACTCTGCTTCTCTTTGAAGGGAAAGGCATCACCCATCGATCCCTGCCACTATTGATACCAACGTTTCAACCATCAACGAAGCATGAGATCCCAAGCAAGGCAAACAATTGATCGAAGTATCGTTGCTGGGCTTCTTCTATAACGTTAATGACTATCTATAGCAGGAATTGAAATGTTACAGTCCTAAAGTTTGGGTGTCGTTGAGAATAGGACAGAGGGAATGAGAGGAATTCTGGTCATCCACTGAAACGTCTAATACAGGAAGGATCGATTTGTTGTGGCGGTGGTGATGATGGTGATGATGATGCTCGTGTTGCGTGTTGTGCTCCAGAACTTTAGAAAAGAGAGTGGAATTTTCATACTCCATCGGATCTTCATACACTGGCGTGTCTCGTACCGTGGACAATTGTCCTCCAATTGCAGCAAGAACCGCACATGACGCGATGAATAGTGTTCCATATAGGTACCATATCTGACGATCTCTGCTCACCGGCATCCCATAGATGTGGACTGAACCTTCCTGGTCGGTTGTGACAAGAATTCGAAGCGCAAGGTAGAGAGGGAGAATGAATGCAATAGCCGATGTGAGCAAAACGCCACTCCAATCAAGAAGTTCGCCGATGGAATCACCCTGATAAAGTAGCCAAGATGTGAACCATGGGATCCACACCACAATCAGGTTTGCAGTCCACTCACTGCAGAGACCAGAGTGAGTAAGATTGTACCGTGTAAGGACGCAGAAAAGCGGTATATCCAGTCCGATGATGAAGAACGCAAAGAGACTGGCTGCATATTGAATCCCAGGACCGAAGGCTCCTGAAATCATTGGATTCAACATATTCACATTAACATTCGGAATTGCGAGGGCACCCAAAGCACCCACAGCTACGTATAGACTCGCCGAGATGGTTGTACTTCTATACACAACTTTGTTGACCGAGACACTGTGTTTTTTGTCATGAAGCCAAGCCGGGACGGCAAGTACCAGACCGAAATTGAAAAGAATTACCCCAAACATTTCTCCCCATTGGTGCCCCCACCAGGAAACTCGATCCAATGAAAGATCCCCCGCGGAGAACACCAGGCAAAAGTATACAGAGATACTCAGTAGAACTGTGAATCATTATATTTGCCATATTGCACTTTCTTTGAGATCCATGAGGCAGACAGGAAGGAAGACAACCGCTGTTATGACGTAGCCCAATGTTAGCATATGGTCTCCATAAATCATTCCATCGCCAAATGGTTCGCACACTCCTTGTTTGACTTCCCTTCTTGAACATGGAGGATGTGACCATGTCTGGAAAGCAAAATCATCAAAATTGAAACCAACGGATCGAAAATGAAATCCAAGGAATGAATCAACCATTTCCGATGTATCAACAATAGCCGCAACATTCGTGCAGGTGGCACAAAGGAAAAAGAGAACTTGCGTTATGTTGTAGGCCGATTTGTTCCAAAACAGGCGGAATGGATCTGAGAATTCCACTGTTTGACGAAAGTCATGGTTCCCAGGAACTTGCGACACCACATTTGCCATGTGCAAGCTGCAATAGCTAGACAGAATCCCAACGAAAACGACACATACCGTAGTAGGTATTAGCCCAGACTGTTGATATTGATATGGGAGTTGCAGAATTGCCGGACCAGCCAGCGAATTGACAGCGATTGCGATGCTTCCCAACATACCAATTGCAGGCTCTTCTAATTTCGAGAAAGCAAGAATAGGTGAGGGACAAGTATCTTGTAGGATAAACGCAGGACGGCAACATGATCAACCTACTCTTCTGAATACAGTCGTCAGATGACTTTGAAACGAGGAGATCTGTCATGCTATCATCATCCATTCCAGAACTTAAACTGGAACCATAGTCAGTTCCATTTGAGATGGATAATGGATCCGCTTCATTGCCGTGTGGAACCATTATTTGTTGATATCCCTTCAAATGAGTGTTCTCGATTTTGTGACCCGTCTGTTTCTGTTGTCATGATTGCGGAGTATACATAGAACGAAGAGTTGGGAACAACTTTTGGACTTCAACAGTTTGTTGTGTCTTTTCTTGTGGTTGTCCATAGTCTGCGGGGTTCTCGTTCCCAAAACAAGTTTGGCTTAACCATGGTCAGTGACATTTTGGTCGCTGATTGGACGCGTTTTAGACACCTCGACCCTCGACCCTCGACCTTCATAAATTCTGTGGCTACTCCTCTACCTAGTTTAGCTGTCCGTGACCATTGAAGATGAAAGACATGAGAGAAAGCTCATGCGGAATGATGTATGTCATCATTATAAGGAGAAGAGTGAGGGAAACCTCACCTTTCTTTCCGCCAGGACCTCTAAAGAATATTGATTACCTATGGTGAATTATCCCCATGAAGCGGATGGCGGAATGGAAAATCTCCAGAAAAGTTCCTTTCAGGTTCATCTTGTCATCGACATCAAATCAGCAACAGATAGACTCCTGATATGGATATAATTTCCTCTCAAGCAGTTTGCTCTCTTGGTCAGTTCCTACAACTACCTCTTGTCTAGCACGTATTGGCAAATTTGGCCTGTTTTCGCATCCTCGATCCTCGAGCACAACCAAAACCAAAACGAGAGACCGCGCTTCGGTCCCCAACGCTCCCCAAACGTACTCTGTGGAATTGAATACCAAAGTATTCGAAAGTCGGACTTCTTCATTAGGGATTGGGGGACCGTTGGAGTCGAACGCGCGCCGCTGAAGTCCAGAACGCCTGGCGGAAGTTTCTGTATGCCACATGTACACTAGAATAAATATAACACTATCTCTAATGTTATTTCAGGATTTGTCGGGCTACAAATCCTGAGCTCTGGATTTGTCGGAATGGAGGGCCGACAAAAACTGTGAAGTGAAATATGACGTCAAGATGATGTAAATTGATGACGTGTCACGTGTTCGGATTGGTTTTGTTCTGCTGTCGGAACAGCCTCAAGACTCGACCAGATCGAGGTTCTGTGTGGCTGACGCTGTGGCGTGCTGTGCATCCCAGAGATACTCACAATCCATTTTTGGAATCTTGGCGTGAGTGTCGGCAAATTCAAAGAACGCATACTTCGATCACGTGTCTTGGATTCCGTTTGGAAGGAAATTCTACAGGGCATTCCGAATTCTTCTCCTCCTCAAGAAGCATCATGTTACGAATGCAATCGAGTAGAAGCAGGAACAATGGGAGCCGTTCTGTTGGATCCTATCGGCACCGACAACAACCAAGAGGCTATTGGCAAATCATCCTCCTCCAAGTTGTCCTTGTTGTCGTTTGCCTTGGCCCAACTCTCACCAAGGTCCACGCCAAGTGTCAAGTATGGAATGACAATGGCCAACAACTGGACTTGGACAAGTTACCCGACGGTGTCTATTATGTCAACAATGACAATTTCAAGGATGAAATTCGTTGCGACAAGGGCCGGTCCTGTCAAGGCTTTACGATTGCCCAATGTCATCAAGTGCTGTGTCGCGGCGTCGAATCCTGTCGGGGTGCCGAATTGGACCAAAACGAAATTGTCAATTGTTGGCATTCGCGGAGTTGTCAAGAAGCCTATTTCAAGAATTCGCACGATGTCAATTGTGGGGGACAACATTCCACCTTGAGTTGTGTCGATGCCACGATTGAAACCGATACCGTCGTGCTCTGTCATGGCTCGCACAGTTGTGCGGCACCTGGTGCCAAATACGGCGGTCTCAATGTCTATGCCGGAACGCAGGGTCATGTCCGATGTGTCCCCACGGTCGATGAATTGCCGGCCTGTGAAACCATTGTCGTCTTTGTCGATCGACCCGAACGAGCCTGTTTTTCCATGGACCTGTACGGCCCCAAGGGACCCTGTGCCGTTGTTTGTACCAACAATGAAACGGCCTGCAATCGCGATTCCATCAAATTTGCCCCCGACGATCGATTTGAAACATGAGAGAATCCATGCAAATACTACAAACAGCAACAGCGCACCACCACCACCAACAACAACAACAAGACTACCAACGGAGTGGTACAGTGAATGGATCACTCTACCCTCCATCACCACAAACAACACAACGACACACCGGAACCGGTGTACCACCTGGGACTATGGTTTCTTCATTTGACGACAAAATGAAAGTACGACACCCCTATGTGTGGTACTCCATGACTATCATTCCCAACGAATGCCTTGCGAATCCGACCCTCCAAAACTCAAATTGCTACTCTTATAACTTTTTGTTGCTCTTTCTATCGATCCATCCATTGCGGTGGTCTATTTTACCCTTTGTTTCCCCATCTTTTTGGATTTCCTCGATCTCTCCTTCCTTTCTACTAGTAGCTATCCAACGAAACGGTCCGTTTGGGGGTAGTTTTTGGTGCGTCATGAACGAACGATCCAATCACTCGGCACTTTGACTCCCGGATGACCGCCACGGCATCTGGATCATCCCAGGGTGCGACACAGAATCAGCCAATCAACATGCCATCGAACAGAGATTCCAGAGAATCGGAAGGCTCTTGTCATTTTACAAGGTCCATGTACTATAGAGTTTGTAGTACGATGTCTAATTTTACAAGGTCCATGTACTATAGAGTTTGTAGTATCATGTCGAACGGAAAAAGCTATCATGTCTTTTTCCTTTTTCCTTTTTCTTTTGGCCTATCATCATCTTCGCGGTTGCTGCTCCTCCTTCCATATCCATCAACATTAGATTCGCTGCAGTTGGTGCGTGTTCGTCGAACATCTTTCCATTGCCATTTGGGACATTGTATTGCAACCTTCTCTCCCGCTGATAAATCAGCAACGACCAACAACAACTCGATTCCAAAAGCCTAGAGAGAGCCCACACAACTAACCACAGGAGGAGCGTCTCGAGGACGATACCGTTGGATTCTTGCACCTCCTCCGTTGGACAAGCACAGGTTCCTACTGGCCACGACGGAAGCGTTCCAGAAAACGAGCACTGGCACGTGGAATCACTCCCTGGACAAGCCTACACAAGAGCAAAAGAGCGAACGCTACCTAGTACAGCTTAGATTCATTCCAGGCAAATCCCTACTGTCAATTCATTGACTCGCCAACAAGACCATGAAGCGGTGTTCACCCCACAGATTCTCTTCCTCCTCCCACACGCACTCAACAACGTCATGGTCGGCCCCTCCCAAGTCATGCCTGCGTTTGGCATGGCTATGGTTGCTACTATTATGGACGGTTTGGTCTCCAGCCACGGTGCAAGCGACGTGTGTGTTGAAGGACAGTGCCGGCAAGGCGGTACCCTTGTCTCGCATGCCTCGAGGAGTGTCGTACAATGTCACGAGTGACGAATTGCGGTGCAAAATCAAATCGGCCTGTGAAAATTGGACCATTCGCAATTGTCGCAAAGTCCATTGCGAGGCCGATGTCGCGTGCAAATTTGCTCAATTTACCAACAATGAAGCCGTCTATTGTACCGGCAGCATGGCCTGTCAACGAACGCATTTTTACAAATCGCACGATGTCTATTGCGGCGGTGGTGTGGGCGATCATTCCTGTATTGATTCCACGATTGAAACGGATACACTCGTCTCGTGCGATGGGACGGATTCCTGTACGCCGCCGCCCGGACCGGGATGGCAACGATCCAGCATGACGGTCTTTGCCGGCGGCAAGGGCGAAGTCCGATGTACCCGATCCTTTAACGACCAGGCCTGTTCGAAATTGTTTGTCCATGTCAATTCGCGAGCCCGGTCCTGCTTTTTGCGGGCGGCCGATATTCGCGCCATGCGAGGCCGATCCAACAATGAAGCGCCCTGCAGTGTCCTCTGTGTCTACGATGGATCCTGCGATATGGAAGGCATTACCTTTGTGTTGGAATAACAAACAAACAACAATAATAACAAGACAAGACAAGAGGAGCTAGATTCGTTGGATCTACTACTGCTGGGCGACCAGAAACCACAACGACATGTCCCTCCTCACTGTGTGGGGCACCGTTGGTTGCGATGCTGCTCGCGGGTGGACACTCTCACGTGTGTGTGTCGCTCGAGTGGTCATCACCAAAGAGTCATCATGAGAAGGAGGAGGAGGACAGTCCTGGACGTCCATGGGGGAAATTAGTATTCAAAAAAAAAAACACCATGCATACGGCAAACCAGCTCTTGGTTGTCCCATGTGTGTGTGTGTGTTGTGTCGATCGACCAACCATTCACTTGTTTGTACAGTTCACACACGTTTGTATATTATGATCTGCAAATTTTCGTTCCAAAAAATCACACACAGTATAACAGAAAAGGGGGAAACCAATGAAACAGCACACACCATGATACGGTCAACTACCATCCACACGACGACGAGGGATCAGATTCGTCTTTTTTAGAAGTTAACAACAAAACTTAGAAAATCATCATCCAAAAAAAGATAGGACGACCGCAACCGAGTGGTGTGGAAGTGGTTCCGTGGTCGGCAGGTTGCTTCCTGGCCATACTTGGACTCAACTCTATGGCTCCACTAGCTAGAGGCGAACGAGAGAGGCGATAGCTAGGAGTATCTAAAAGAAAATACAGTCGTGTTTGAGTCGCTCAGGTTGCGCCGGATGGAGATTCGTCGCTCTTCGCTCGTCGACATCTGTTTCGTCATGTGTCGTCATCCACCATGGATATGGAACGAGCACCAATCGAAACGAGAGTTCCTCTCGTGTCGGCGACGAAGAACGACAAAATCTTATTCAAGCCTTTCGTCTTCTTCTCTACACACTTACTTGTTCCACTTGCTGTCTAATCTGGAAGTGGAAGCTATTCAATATTTCAATCGCCACCACCTCTATATTGCCTGTATCCAAAGAATGATTCGAATCCGACACCAACGATCGTGGCCCTGGTGCCTCCTGCTACTGGTACTCGGTTGTTCCATGGCGTGGTTGGATACGGTCGAGGCTCAAAAGAAGAAGAAACAGTCGTCTCCTCCCGAAGAAGAAAAGGAACTCGAGAACACCACTCGAAATGTCTCGTGTCAAGTATTGGATGGCATGGGCGCCCCGGTCGATTTGGAAAAATTACCCAAAGATGGTTCCGTCTCGTACGATCGCATTCGCGATGCCTTTCATTGCAACGACTTTTTGTCCTGTGAGGCCTGGACGATTGCCCATTGCAAGGAGGTGTATTGCAAGGAGGAAGAATCCTGTATCGATACGGCCTTTGCCGACAATGAAGTGGTCAAATGCCAAGGGACCCGATCGTGTATTCGAGCCCATTTTGCCGAACCCTCGCACGATGTGTATTGTGGACAAGGCGCGGCGCTCTTGGCCCAACACTCGTGTGTGGAAGCCACGATTTATACCGATACCCTGCTGAGTTGTTTTGGATCGCAATCCTGTTCGATTCCTGTCGAACCCGAGTCGGACGGTTTGGCCCTGCCGCGGCACGAATTGGTCGTTCATGTCGGCGAGACGGGCTATATTCGATGCATTCAAAGTCGATCGACCGATGGACCCGCCTGTCAGTCCATGCTCATTCATGTACCCAGCAAAGAACGAGCCTGTGTCGCCGATAAATTTCTCAAGGGCAATACGTGTGCCGTCGTGTGTATTTCTCCCCAAGCCTGTGACCAGGAATCCTTGCGGTTTTTTCACGAGGGACAGGAAGTGGAACATTAATTCAACCGTGGTGGATATTTGTGTGTTTGTCCAACAACAACAACAACAAAGAGAGAAAGAAAGCGAGCACAAAAAAGACCAACCACCACTGGGTTTGGCGCACCACACGGAAACGCACGTGTGCGTGAACTCCACTCCAAGAAGCGGTTCTCCATGAGTACAGGAGAAGGATTGGAGAATGACCCTAGCATTGGGAATTGTCTCTTGTAGACAAGAAGAAAGGACGTCCTGTGGTGAAACTAAGAAATGAAACAACCCCCAACCATGGCTGCCCCTTATATATATAGATATATATCTAAGCCATGTCAGAGTAGTAGTAGCAGTAGTAGTAGAAAAGATACATATCTAGGGAACGCATGTAGTATTGGATATACAAATCAAATGGATCGGAGTGTTATAGATCAAATAATAATATGCAATGAGCTCTTTGTGAAGAAGTACTTGGACCATGTCCGTCCGATGCGTCCACAACGACCCGAATCTCGGATTCTTGCTTCCGTTCCTGTCCAAGAAGGATCCAACAACGAGGACCTTCCTCCCCTCGTCTGCTGCCGTCTCTCCTAAATGGTCGGGGAAACTCTCTCCCACACCCTTCCACTTAAATAGTTCTTTGGATTCGTCCTTCTCTCGTTCTGCCTCTCTCTCTCTCTCTAGCTCTGCGACATGCAAGTCATGGAAGGTGCTGGTCGGCTTCGGTAAAGGCGGGTTGGTGTTGTCCGACAATGTTGCAAAAGGCCACCGCGGGTTCACCGACTCGTGTCTGAGTACCAAACGAAACCCAAACCAAAACGGGCCACAACGCAATATAACTCCAGTGTGAGCGTACAATCGACATGCCTCACACGACGACAACAACAACAACAACAATCCTACTACTCGATTTCGACGTACCAAAATGAGTGGTCCAATGTAATGTCCCTTTTGCATGGTGGGTACATAATTGCAATCCTTGGTAAAATGCCAGGTAATTTCCATTTCTCGTTGGGGCGCATAGGGATTGTCCGTGACCCCATACAAGTGCACATGCAAATGTCGAGGCATGTAACAATGTCGCGCAGAACAGGTTTCATTCCGTTCCAATTCGACCAAAATGGAATCAAAATAAAAGGAAGCGCCATCTTGCAAGGGCGGGGAGGGTACCGCCTCAAAAAAGTAGACGAGCGACTTGACGGGATTGTCGTCCACAATGCGGACACCGCCATCTTGATCGTGGTAGGGATGTTCGACTGGTTTGTCGCCATATTCATGAATTTCAATTTGATGAATCGTCTTCCACGGAGCCAAGTCGTCATGAAGCAAATTGTCATCGGCTGGGGTAATGAGACATTCGACACTGGAAATGCCGCGACTGGGATTGGCCGTTTCGGGAATGTTGGTATCCTGACAGGCCGTCCGGGAAAAGTTGAGGGCAAAGCGATAAAAGGACGGTTGACAGGCACAGGGATGGACGCGGGAATGATACTGTTCCTCCTGCTCGGTGGCAGTCACGGGTTTGATCGGTTTGGTATTGGAATCGGGAATTCGCAACGAGTGGGTGGTGGAAGTCACGTGTCGTTGTCGTTGTTGTCGTCGTCGACGTTGTCGTTTGGCGAGCGTTTGATTCGCAGTGTGAGAATCGACCACCAAGGATTGGTTGGTACGGTTCGCAGACGACGATAAAGAGGCTCCATTGCCACTCCACAACATGCCGCCCCACACGAGAAGAAGGAGGAACAGGACATGAGCATGTTTGCTGCGGCTGTGACGGTTCATCTTGTTTCGTGTGTACAAAGAGAACGGGTCGAAGCAACAAGGAAGTGAGGCGATAGAATAGAGGAGGAAGCAGCAGCAGCAACCAAACCAGTTCTACAATAGAGAGCAGTCGATAGTCGATGTCGATGCTTCGAAAGTGGCAACAGATGACAAACTACAATAGAGTTGGTAGATGATGAATCCTGAACATTCTCGTTTCGAATCTCGATTGCGATACATTATCATGCATCATGCTTGGATCCGAACCGCACTACAAACCACAACACGCAAGATGTGATCTGGGCGCGTGTCTTTCTATCCATGTGGTCCTCGTGTTCTCTCCCTCTGGTGCCGTCATGGCTGGTGGGATGACTCTTCGCGTTACGGCTTATGGAATGGAGGGAACGCCATCTGCGAAACGAACAGTGCTGTCATGGCATAGCAGCTGTCGTCCGGCCATGGTCGCTCATTTGGGGGGTGGATGCAATTTCAGCGCCGTCGGTTCACCCTGCTGGCCGGCGTTTGGTCGCAGTTGGTCGCCCTTTTGGAACCGCACGTGCCAACCCCGTTTCTGCGAGCGCGGAACGACTGCCAGCTCAGTTCGATGGAAATCTCGAGGAAAGATGACGTCATTGACATTTTTGATAGTGTAGAAAGGATTGTACTTCCCACAATGGCAACCACTCAATCCGAGTACCACATGCTCGCGACGAGACCAGTCGTGCACCAAAGAGTCATCGTCGTCGTTCTTCAAAATGCCGATCTCACATTTTTCAATTACATCCAACACACGACAACAACGACAACCATCATCCTACCAATGATTGCAACCACCAAACACTTGCTGTTTCGACAGGGTCGTTCTGCACGACACCAAACAAATCGCATCTCATCCGCCCTTGCTTCCTCCTGGGCTCGCTCCAGCATTAATCGTCTGGAGAACAGCAATCTTGTGGCGGCAGCATCCAAATCGAATTGCCGCCAGGCCAGTGCCACCACCACAACGGTCACCAACCTGCTCTCGGCGACACCATCATCCTCGGGACAACCCGGAGTTCCCTGGAAGTTTGTCGTGGGAACGGTCGGAGCCTCCATGGTGGCGGCGGGCTTGCACAGTGCCACTGGGTCGCAAAATGACTTTTACGAATATCGCTTTCAGACCCACAAAAGTCCGGAAGATTTGGCCACCTTTTATGGGTAAGAACCAAAAAGAGGGATCCTTCATTTCGATTGCATGACTGCTTTGTTTGGTGCGAAACTCAAACGACGCGTGCTTGTTTGCTTGCTTGTTGCCTTGACTCGACGAAACTCTTAGTGGCGAAGAATTTATGGAACTCTTTTGCATTTTCCCCTTTGTGGGCACACTCATGATGCGCCATGGCAAATTTGACGAAAAGGGTCATGTCCACACCACGGGCTTTCCCGGCACCATGATTGTCAGCATGGTCTTTTCGGACGACACCAATGAGGAAACGGGTGAAATTGAATGGTTCAACAAACGCGAACGTTTCCGCAATACCTTGTGGGGATGGACGGCCTGGGATATGGTGTGCAATTTTGGCTTTCGCACCGTCACCCACGACGACGACACGACGACTATCGAAGTCTATCATTACGGCGAATACTTTCATGGCAATTTGCCCCTCGTGTCACAAGTGGCCCTTGTGATTTTCAAACTCCATGCCCGGTGGTTGGCCTGGTCGACGGAACATCACATTAATCACTATGCCTTTACGGCCGAATCCGAACACGAAGAAGAATTGGAGGAAGAATCGCGCAAAAACATGCCCCTCTTTTTGCTCAAACACTATGCCTGGTCCGATCTCATGGCCATGCTGTTTGGAACCGTGACGGAACAACAACAACGACAAA
Source organism: Epithemia pelagica (assembly GCA_946965045.2). Classification (NCBI taxonomy): domain Eukaryota; phylum Bacillariophyta; class Bacillariophyceae; order Surirellales; family Surirellaceae; genus Epithemia; species Epithemia pelagica. The sequence continues at coordinate 99,580 of OX337238.1, read as the reverse complement.
TGGCAGCCAGTGCTGCCACCTTACAATCCAATGCCTCGAATAGCAGTGAGGAAGAAGATGAGGATTCGGCAACCAGCACAAGTGAAACGGCCCCAACTGTCGTGGACAATGCCTCCTTTTTGGTACGTCGTCAATCGTCCGTGACACAATCTGCCACTCCGCCGTTGCTCTTGTCCCAACGACAAGGTACAGCCCGTGGGACCGACAGCACCACAAACACGAGTTTGTCCTCATCGTTGGATAGTACGACTCCCGCACTGTTGCCCATTCAAGAACCGGCCAATCAATTGCGCATTCAACAAGATATTGCCACGGATCGGGCCGCCATTCAAACCTTGTTGGTCCGGGCCAATACACAATCGCCCAGCGATGTCAATGCCGTCTTGACACGCACCTACAGTCTTCGCAAACAACAACAAGCACAACACGAACCACAAGAGCACCTGGCGGATGATGCCGCCACAATCGACGAACCAGTGGCGGTACTATCCAACACGGCCACGACGATCCAAACGACGGAACCGACTCTCACTACCAAACTCACAACTACCAGCCACCACAACAAGAACAAGAAACAAAATGCCTACAGTGTGGCCACGGAAGCGGCTCGATTGCGCCACTTGACACGACGCAAAAGTTCCCTTCAACACCATGCTACCAGCAATAAAAAGGAGACGGTCGATGCGGAACAAGACTTGTTGGACAATATTCAATCATCCGTCACGTTGCAAAAGAAGCAGAGTCAAATGACGGACGAATCGGAACGTTCCGCTATTTCGCAATTGGAATACGACCGCAAACCGGCCGCTGCATCCACGAGTAGTACCATGAACCCCCTCACTCGTCGTACGAGCGCCCTTGGAGGAGGAGGTGATGCCCTGTAATCGTGAATCCATGTGGCGCAACAACCACAAGTCTCGTTTTTTGTTGTCTGTCCATGATTGATCCTCGACCATGTCCAACAACAATGCGACAGATCCAGACTAGGGGTATACAAAGCTTTCACCATACTAGGAATAAAAAGTTGCTTTCCCTGGATGTGTCCTTCTTCTTCTGGTAATCTCTAGAGGAGTATGCTAGCTAGTAGGGGACTATATTCTCTCCACGGACCGTGAGCTGTTTGGTTGGTGGAATGGAGAAACATGGCAACACTAGATTTGTCGCGCGACGTTGCCTGCGGCTTGCAGCGAATTTGAAGAGTAGATTTCGTGGCGGTACTCTCTTTGGTTCTCCATTGCAGTTCCACCACAAGGCCGTGATGGATGCGGTCTCTCGCAATGTTGGTGTATCAGTCCCTCGATTTGCGATAATAGAGGATTGGCACACAAACTACCGACAATCTACCGACTGTAAAGACTATATACCATTATCAACAGTTTCCGAAAAGAGTGAGAGAGAATGTTCTCCTTCTTGGATATCCGATTTGCTTTATATTTTGATAAGATAGCGTGTTGGCACTTGGAATCGACTGGAGGCGAATGAGTGAGAGTACAGGTAGCCAAACGTCGATTGATGGGGTAGGTAGCAGGGAAAAGGTTGTCACGTACATGACGTCATACTACCCAGCCATTTTGCTTGCGTCCATGTCGCACACGCAACACGCACCCCTTTCGTTTTCGGCTGTGAACAAGCGTCAATCTCTCTGGATCTAAAGCAGCCCCTTGATCGAATCATACATCCGTTTCAATACCATGTTTGGCTTGGAAAAGACAACAATCGTGCTTGTTAGCTTGAGCGTGTGGGCCTGGAAGCCGAAGCCAAGCATATCAAGTCGGCATGAAGGCTCGCAACCCTCGCTCATGACGGAATTGACCGAGGCGCGATTGGAACATGGAGATGCGAGCAAGATTCCAATCATTCGCGATGCCAACAATCCTCTTAAGTCGTTGGAACTGAACAAAAGGAGATGATGGTCTGTGTGGGCGACGGTCTCAGGTTTATCGTACGACATGCGCGTTCTGCGGACCATCATTCGCGGACTACATATTGCAGCTACTCGAGAAAAAATGACACACATTTTACCCATGGATACACATTTTACCCATGTTCATGCGATGCATGGCGGATACACATTATACCCATGTTCATGCGATGCATGGCGACCTCGTGACTGCAAAATGGTTCCAGCAAGATTTTCCACGATCTTGTGAAAAGGACCTGGTGCAGCAGCTAATAACTCTTTCGTCGATCACAAAATCCATGGGGGTGATGCGAGAAAAACATGAACGCTGATTTGTTGAGATCACGCGTAGTAAAATCCACACGTATCGCTCTGGATGAGGGTCTTTGCACCTCTACGGCTGTTTCAACCACTCAACATGCTCCCGAGGAACGAGACACCGACCGGGAACACTGGCAAGGGTGAATGATCATCTTTTGCAGATTGCATGGTTTAATAGGAGAATCAGATGCCTTTGATCGAACATACATTGAACACACAACAGATAGTAGGTGATCCAAGGTTGTTTCGCCAGTTCTCACCAGACATGGAGTGGAGTGGTTAAGGTGGAGCATGAAACCGAACGACAGAGATTGCTCATGAGGGACTTTGCACCTCTACAGCCACTCAACATGCTCCAGAGGAACGAGACACCGACGGGGAGCACTGGCAAGGGAGACTGGCCATCTTTGGAAGGTTACATGGTTTGATTGCGAGACCTACAAAAAACAGACAGTGGGTGATCCGAGGTTTGGCCAGTCCCCATCAGACATGTGGTGTAGTAGCTCAACGTGGAGCATGAACCATGATTGGCACAAGTCATGTCGCCATGAATCGGGTTTGGAACGACCGTCCCCCTGGTCGAATGGTCTCATTCGGAGACACATTCACACGAAAGATTCCTGCTGTTTACTACGTACTCGCCTCAGAATTTCGACGGAGAATAAAAGTTCTATGGTTCATGTCGTGTTGTCATGTCCAACCTTTGGCCTTCCACGTTCACATGCAACGTTTCATGGTCATCAGTGGCTTCTTGTTGTGGTGTGCACTCATCCACAGGACCGACGGTTGGCTTTGGAGACAACGACGATTGTCATGATGCAACAACGACCAGGAGCGACGACCCACTAGACTCATCGTCATCGTCCTCATTGGCCGCCTTGCCGTCGTGGTCATTGTTGTCCTTGATTGAAGCTAGGAGTGGGTAGTCTACTGTGTACAGCTCTTGGTGGAAAGCCCGCTCGCGACGTCAACGCGGCTGTACAATGAACGGGTGAGGCGACAGGACATCAATGGATGCCTGTCAGGCAACTATATGGCACACCCCAGAGGCTAATCAGAGGAGCCCCCAAACTCGTAAAAGTAGGCTAATCAAGAGGTAGCCCGAATCTCTAGGCTAATCAAGAGGTAGCCCAATCTCTAGGCTAATCAAGAGGTAGCCCAATCTCTAGGAGGTACGTACAATTTGAACGGTGGACGAGGCGACAGGACGTCAATGGACGCTTGTCAGGCAACAATGGCACACCCTAACACCGTATTGCATGTAATCCTGAGGCTAATCAGAGGAGCCTCTAAACTCGTAACTCGTCCCCACCATCTGGACACGAATGCCCATGGTGAGTAGGCTAATCAAGAGGTAGCCCTAATCTCTGTAGTTGACCACACGACCTTCCAACCGTCTCGACCGACGCACACCACCGACCCAAAACGATCCCAGCAACGGTTCTTGGGGGAGTTCTTCGACAATCGGGGGCGGATCTTCAGGTTCGAGGGGCCAAATCGGGGGTTCTTCTTCGTCTTCTTCTTCAACAATCGCGGGAGCTTCTTCAGGTTCAGGTTCAACAAGTTGCTCTGCAATCGAAGGCAAAGAAGCAAAGGAGCGGTAAGGGCTGGGTAAGCCGATCCATGTTCGGCTAAGTAGGTTCAGTACAAAAGCTACGTAGCGTACATAAAATCCCATAGTACACGTATTACAGGGCAATGGCCCGACCCGTATTCTGGCAAGAACTACGAAGAAGAACTGGAAGAGGACAAGAAAAACCTCGTCAAATCCGGTCTCAACAGCGGAGCGAAACCAGAAAACAAGAAGAAGAGTGCTCCAGTCGGCTCCAACGAACTCGAATGCTTCTTAAAGCAAGTAGAAGAAGCAGTCCTAGCCGAGTCCCTTGCGAACAAGAAAAGCCGAAACGAAAGCAAACTTTCGTTGGAATTCAAGGACCTTCTCAAAATGCTGAAAGAGCACAATCTTGTCATCATCCCCACAGACAAGACAAACTCTTTTGCAATGATGTCAACGAGAGAGTATGCAAAAGAAATCAACAAGCACCTCGCCAAAAATGCAGTCGCAATCGAAAGGAACCGACTCACTGAAATAGTGGACAACTGCTTCTCCTTCATCCAAGAACTAGACCCATACATCTCAACCAACGAACGAGAGTATCTCAAGGAGAAAGTCCAATCCAAAGCAATCCCCAACCCCAAAATCCTGGTTAAGGACCACAAAAAACCAGGACCAGACGGAAGACTCCCAACCCGCCTAGTAGTCCCTGCCACCAATTTTACAGCAGGATTCCCTAAAATTGGCTACCTTGGGATCAAGAACTTGTTCAAAGAACACGACGTGGACTACAGACAAAGGAACATCGTCCAAGCGTCCGATCTCAAAACCAAGCTTGAGAACCTACCTATCAACTTCGAAAACTCGACAATTGTCTCGGTAGACGCAGAGGCGATGTACCCGTCGATCAAATTCCAATTGATCTACGACGCGGTACTCTACTACGCCAATGCACTACCTCCCGAAACCCACAGAACAATCAATCTTTGTTTAGGTCTCATCTACTTCGGTATGACGAATACCCTGATCATGTTCCAAGATCAGTACTACCTCTACGATGGGGATCTTAAACCAGAAGAACGTGGTTTAACAATTGGCGGGTATGAGTCAGCTTGGCTCGCAGACCTTGTAATGTCGTATCTTCTCGAAGCCACATACGACTCTCTGTACAATCCAATGCACTACTTTGGCATGTACAGAGACGACGGTCTAGCAGTGTTCAAGGGGCAACGATCCACCAAGGAAATCCAAGAATGGTTACACGCATTCCAGTCAGACGTCAATGATATAGCTGGGAATGAGTTCTTAAAATTCACAGCGGTCATCTGGGATCCCACAAACCACCACGACCCAGCCTCAATCCAATCTCCAACAACCTCCATCCTTAAAACTGAAGCCTTCCCCTTCCTCGACATGGAAATGCTATGGAACCCTAACTCGGAGCTGTCATTTAGGGTGCATCTCAAAGAGAACCAACAACTCAAGTACCTTAACAAAGGCAGCGCCCACACACCGGGCTGCTTCAAGGCCATTCCGAGTGGTGTCATCAAAAGACTGACAAAGCTGACGTCCATTGACGAAAACAACACCGACAGCAAACTCTCAGATCTTTACCCAACCCACTTTGAAGCCTTGTCCAACGCAAAACTGATCAAAGAAGAGAATGTTCCAACCTTGGGCGCATCCAAAAACCAAATGGCTAAAGACGCGGCAGACACAGCCTCACAAGCCCTGAAAAAGAGAAGAGAGAGAGACCGAAAGCGCGCTATCTACTTCAAAATCGGGTTCACCGACTTTTGGCGCAAACCGGTCCATAAGATAATCAAGGAAAGAAAGGCCAAATTTCCATCGCTATCTTGGCTCCGTGTCTCGATGTCATACCACCGGTTTAACAACATCAGAGAACACTTCCAAGGAGACCTAAACGCGAAACTGGCAGACGGTCTCAACTCTCTAGACTTCGAAGATTTGGATTGCAACTGCAGGAAGAAAGAACTGTGCCCCTACGGCGGACGATGCAGACGGTCAATTGTGGTCTACAAGGCCACTTGCCTACAGTCCGGCAAGCAGTATATCGGCAACACGCAACAACACGTCAAGAAAAGAATGCAACAACACGTTCAAGACGTCAAGAGCCTGGTCGTTCACAACAAACAATCAGACTCTTTTGCAAGCCGTTTCGCAAGCCTGGTACCCCGTGGGATCGAGAGAAAGGAAATCAAGAAGCACGTCAAGCTCAAGGTGGAAATCCTCTGGCAGGGGAAACCCCTATCTACAGTGAAAACATTCGGAACACGCAATTGCAAACTATGTGCGAAAGAAAGACTAGCCATTTTGAAATTCACTAGAGAACAACCGAAACAAGCCATCAACAAGTGCAATGAGGTTTATGGCGCCTGCCGCCATAAACCGAGATTCCACCGGTTCAAGACAAACGACAAACCCAGCACTGATGAGTCGGACGACGACGAAAGAGTCATCTTCTGTCGCCCGATATCGACTAGATCAACGGACTCAAGGTCATCAGTATTCACGTGGACGACTTCCTCCTCACTCTCACCAACCGCCGACTCTCCTACAAATGAAAAAAGCGATCAGGGCACGGACATGAGGAGCGATAGTATCATTGATACGATCCCGCCCATGTCATACCAAAAAAAAAAGACGACTGGGACTCCAAGCTAGATTCTCGTTCAGCTCACCCAAAGATACACCACCAGTGGTTATCATGGGCGACGGAAAACTAGAGGAGCTCCCTATCGTTGATGCCCTGATCCCCGATGTAGAAAGTATCGGCGACCGAGTGCGAGTGGAAGCAGATTAGTCCGTCCGAAGACACGCCAGCCTGCGCATTAGCGAGCGGGAAGTAGAACACTCCCAGTCCTAGGATAGAATAGAACCTAAACTAACATCCACACTCTTTGCTGTTTATCCAATCTATTACCTGAAATGGTGGGAAGTCCGCGATGACGGCGAGATCCGGTTTTTGTTGCCAACAAAAATCGAAATCGCTTTTTGCTTTTTGTTGAAACAAAACCTGAGACACCCGCAAAATGATGACGTGTCATGTTTCGGTTCGGTGACCACCTCTAAGTCGTATGTACGTCGTCCGCAAACTGTCCCCCGAATGGAGATTTTTTTCTCGATTCAACTCCTTTTTTCCATAAAAAATCAGAAAAGAGACGCCGGTATTTCCTTGTCACATTTCAAATCAGTTTGAGCGGCCCAGCGTGCATGACGGTTGCCGTTGGTGGTTGGTGCACGAATTCCGCATCCACTCTATAAAAAAACAAACCTCCATTACAGCGGCCATGTCCATGGCAATTCTGGCAATGGCATGATTTTTCAGCTTCCATGCAACCCAGGTACGTCAAGAAAGACAGAGCTGCGAGTGGGCTAAGGATAAACATCTCAATAGTCCCTCCCTGTTGTTTTTGTTTGCATACACCCCATGAGTCCGATTTTCTTGACTCGTTGCAACGTCTCACTTTTCACCAGTCCAATTTCGCCTGTAGTCATAATGATTGATTCATTTGTAGCCCTTTTACTCTGATGCTAGTCTAGGTAGAATTCCTGTTCTTTATATTATCATAGGGGTAAATATCAAGGTCAATGGTGGTGTGTCCTGCTCTACCAGGGGTTCTCTTGTGTCTTTTTTCTTCTCCTTCTCCTCGTCTTCACCTTGAAGAAGATACAGCAAACACTAAGAATTTGTCTCAGCGAGCAATAGGGTAGAAAGAAAGTGGTGACAATCACTTGCATGTAGTTTGCCATCTACAACTTGGATTGCTACTCCTAAGAGTAAGAAGAAACCATATCGTCCCCTACCTCGTAGACAACTCGAACCATGGATGTGACAAGCCCTACAATGAGAAAATGGGCAAAAACACTATCAATCTATGATTCCTAAGAAGAAACAGAAGGCACAAACAACAACTGAAGGAAAGACGCGCTCTGTCTACAGTCTACAATGATTCGTCCGCGGTTCATGTGCCATGGCCGTTGGTCTTACCGGTACCGTGATAGGGCATAGGGCCCTCCAGATTTTGCTCTCACGATTTTTATGAGCTGTCGCTCGCGAGCGTCTGGAATTTGAATCGTGTTGATCAGAGGACGCACGCCAACCTTCAACTGTCACTTGCACGCCGGCCATTCTACATGACGATTTGCTTTTGGGAGATTTTATGGGGGAGAAGGACAGAGTTCTGTGCGGACGACGTACGTACGGTTTAGAGGTCGTCACCGATACAGAGCCTTTGTTGAGGTCAAGGGACAGCCTTCCAATATCCCGGTTTGAATTTTTAGCTTGAGCCTTCTTAGCAATGATTCTGTGCTGATCCCCGAGTCGCTCACACCAACTCTATGTCTTGGGTCTTGGACAAATTTTTAAACTCTGTAGCTACTAGTTCTGCGACTCAATCTTATTCGGTTGCTAATGAATGTTCTAGTTGTCTATTTGGATGCTAATTGATTGTATCTATAGAGGTCAACAGTTTAAGCTACAGTTCTACCTGTTACGAGCCACTGCTACGAGTGTCATCTTGTCGACGTTGCGGACCATCAGGCGCAAAAGGCAATTTCGCAATGTTCCAGGGAAATGCACGTTGCGGCGACGATCAAGAATGCGGCACGGGCGACGGGTACAAAGAGCAAAGACGCATGCCTCCACATCCCCAAAGCACGACATTCGCGTAGCCGTAACCTAGAGGAGAGGACCTGTGTCCAGGGAATGTGTTTTTGAGTTCTGAAATCGAGTTTCGAGTTTTGAGGTTGAGCCAATAGGTTATGGTCCCCTTGAAAACTCGAAAACACAACCTCGAATCCCCCAAATCTTGGCAATCCCCCAACGACCTTGCCAAGATTCTGAAATCGAGTTTCGAGTTTCGAGGTTTGCAAAGAGCCCCACGCGCTCCTACAAAACCCACCTTTCAGCCGCCGGGCTCTCTGTCTCTCATTTCGATCTCTCCGACAACAACAACGAGGCAATCTCTCTTGTCCATCATAGACAATAGTAGCACAATGATTGATGTGATATAAGTAGGAGCTTCTCTAGAAAATAAGCAAGTATTATTAACCTGTCGCTGCCATGGAAGTAATGGTCACAACCACTGTCAATGGTCAAAAGCAAATAGTTCTCATCTCTCCATAGATGACATGGTTACGGAACAAAGCCCGCATCCTGCTCCATGGACGGGCTCTACAAATATTCTACCTTCTCCCGTTATGCAATGTGATATTAGGAATTAGGAGTACTCAAGCGACATTTGTTTGTCGTCATTGTCAATTGCCGTTGTGCTCGTTCATGCGCCGGTAGGGGGGAAGCATGGGAGTGCACGAGTATTGAAAAATAAAACTCGAAACTCGAAACTCGAAAATACAGTTTTTACCTGGACACGTACATCCAGATCGTTGTTTCAAGGTAGGGACAGAGCCCCACCTCAAAACTCGAAACTCGATTTCAGACCTCGAAAACACATTCCCTGGACACAGGGCCTGAAGGTCAAGGGCCTTTCTTGCTTTGCTTGTGAAAGAACACTCATCGACTCCAACGAATACGTAACACGAGACGTCAACGCGATCTACAACGCTCATCAAATTGTATTATTATAATATGGATCCTCAACGAGCCCCAAGTCACATTGAATCCATCCCCGAAGATTCCAGTGTTGAAGACACGGAGCTTGCCCCTCGAGAAGATCCATCCTCACCGACCAAGATCTCTTCTTCCTCTTCCTCCTTGTCCAAAGAGCAGGCTCCAAGCAGTTCAGTTTCTTCTCCCAATGGCGCTCTCAGATACAGTACGAATCCGCCTTCCACCACCATGTCTGCATCGCGTTCCCTCGCATTTGCATCGCGTTCCCTGCCGCCCAAGCAATTGTCAGTTACATCGAAGCATTACGACGTGGGCAAGAAGGGCTTTTTGACACCGGCGGAGCAAACCATGCGTGACATGGATACGCACGGACAAGGCCAATTGACGAATGAACAAGTTGCGAGCATTGTGGAACAGACCATGTCCTTGCGTGATGTCAACAGCAGGCTCCGGTTTTGGGTACTGGCCTTATTTGGAGCAGTCATTATCTTGGCCCTCTCCAATTTAGGAACCGCCTTTGCCGCCGCGCGCTTGGCCAAGGACACTACTGTAAATGAAAGTACGGGTGTTATGGTGGTCAAGGGCAAGAATACACCGGTTGTGATCCGCTCCTCGGGCTCTTCGATTCGAGCGGTTCGAGTGACATTGCCCAATGGAGATTCACAGGTATGCATTAACATGCACGATGCCGCCCGTCTCATGAATCGTACCATGGAAGGCACCAAGACCACGATTGTGGTAGAAAATGGAGAAGGGCAAAATTTTTCGGTGGTCACAGTGGGTGTTTCTGCGAGCGGTAGCAGCTACGGTTCCTTTTACGACACTGTTTGTTTTGGACGCGATGATGGGTCGGATCCAATGTGTACCGACTTTCAATACGAATGCAAGGAGGTGACGGACAGCAATGGCCGACGCTCTTGGTCTGTGTCGCCTGGTCGAAGACTTCAAAAAGGACACCCTTCTCATCCGATTCATGAGTTTCATGCCGTGGTAAAGCAAGGATTTTATGATGCTCCGCCGTCACACAAAGATTCTCGTCCAAGGCGGTCGCCAACGGCCCGTGCTTTGGCGGTGTGTAAATCAACCATCTGCGAGGAGGACGCGCACAAGGAAACAACGAAATGCAGTCATGACACGTACGCGGATGCATGGGATGAGAACGAATGTGATCAAGATGATTGTTGCCTTACTCCACTTGCCAAGTCTTGTTCAGGAGGTGATGGATGGCATTGGACAGATCATTGTCAATGGGAAGGAGACGGATCGCCGTATGGATTTGATTTTTGGTGTACCTTTAATTATCCGTAAACCTTAAAGGAAATGAACTGGCCAAGGGTATGTTCCTGTGAGATGTTGCAGAGTTTGAGTGTTGTTTTTGGGGCAAACACAACAGAAAGACACTTTCACTGAACTGAAATCATGGATCACTGAAGTATTGCAAGGCCCATGACCCCTGTTTCGATCAATCTTGTGTTTCGTGTGTGACATTAGAAAATCTATGATATCTTTAATTTTAATTTTACTTTTGCTGGCCGGAACACTCGTACGATGAAGCCATAGCTTCTGTTTCTAGTTGATTGGAGAAAGATTTCAATCTTCTTGAGGATCGATTAGGTGGGACTTAGGAGTACTCCTAGAAAACATCAACACCTACTTACTTACTCCTCTACTAGGAGTACTCCTAGGTATTAGTAATCCCCTGGCGCCTCATCCTGATAATGCGCGACTGTAATGCGTTCTAGATGACGCAGACACAAAGGACGACCGATCCAAAATCCAAACAAAAAGCACGGTCTCTTGTTGTTGTTGTTGTTGTTGTTGTTGTTGTTGTTGTTGTTGTGAGGAACGACTGTCATTGAATACCAAGTCCCAGGTTGTCGTGTTTTTCAAAGAGCGTGTTTACGAACAAGAGCGGCTGATCCCCAAACAATGGAGTACACGGATGGAAGCAGGATACATTCCGATATGTGTCGGTGGAGGTTTCCCGCGACAACCACTGCGATTGCAACACCCCTACCGAACAAGTTGCATCATCGACCACGGAGACATTGCGGTACTTCTAGTTCCAAAAGACATGTGTCTACTCCAATGATGTTCCTAGCTATCCTGATTGTAGATCGAACGACACCGACACCGGGGATTGCCTCGGCGTCGGAACAGGCACAAAGCTACAAGCACATTGGTCTTGCGACGTTTGTTTTTGTGTTCACAAACTCGAAGCCGCGACCGCGAAGAGACACTACGACAAACATCCTTGGCACGTGCCGTTTCGGTCTGTCCGAGAGATCGCAGTCGGTTCTGTCACCGAAAACTTGGTCCGTTGAGATTTGTAAACAAGATTCTAAATCTAAACGATAGACACATAGTTTTGCCGAAGGCCTCTGAAACCAAAAAATGGCTCCAGGGCGGGGAAGGGGAAATTTTAAGATTAGCTAACTAGAATCGTTGCGATCTCGAACTCGTCTCGTAGTCGTTGCAAAGATGCTGAACCCAAGAAGAGTGAGCTCTTCTCACGCTCCAACGACTTTGCATTAGGGTCATCCTAAAACTTCCGATTGTGGGAATCAAATCGGATGCTCGCCTCGCGTCGAGGAGGCGGAGCAGTCGCACCTCTGTTGTCGGTCGCGGAGTCTGGCCAGCATCGGCCACGTCACTCCACCCAGTACAGACACCGAAGAGACACTACGACAAACATCCTTGGCACGTGCCGTTTCGGTCTGTCTGAGAGATCGCAGTCGGTTCTGTCACCGAAAACTTGGTCCGTTGAGATTTGTAAACAAGATTCTAAATCTAAACGATAGACACATAGTTTTGCCGAAGGCCTCTGAAACCAAAAAATGGCTCCACTACCATCAAACCCGATATTACAATCCAACGATGTCCAGCTGGGCTAGAAGTCGAGATGGAGAGTGGTGGGGAAGTGATGTTGGGGATCTTGGCCATTGAAGGTGTTAAAGAGGTTTTCATCCGGTGATTCGAGAGCAGTCTCGCTGTTCGTTTGAAGGGCCGGATCAACGAGGTTGTCGAGTCGGTTCCGCAGTTGTTCCAAGGAGGCGATGCGGGAAGCTGTTGTTGAGTTGTCAACATGCCGAAAGTCGGTGGTGTTGAGCATTAATTGGGCCATGCCCGTGGTCCATTCAAGAACCTGTGGTCGGATATATTTCATGAAGGCGGTCGAACTCCATCGACCAAGAATCATGATCTTGACGACGGAACAATCAGCCAGGAACAGGGCCATGGCGGCTCCTGATCTGAGAGAGTGCGTGCCGATATCCATTGGGTGGTAGCCAAAGGCGTTGAATCCGCCGCCCCATACACAGGTTTCGCGTAGCAGGTTGCGAGTGTCTTCTTGTCGGACAAAGCATGGGGGAAGGGATGGGTTGGATGGGTCAAACCAGCAATTTACTGTCGTGGATGGGGGAGCTTTCGGACGGTAGTGGAGGATCCGACGAATGACGCGGCCCCAGAGGAGGACGGGGTCGAGGATTGGGTCATTCGTTCTGCTCTGGGTGCGAGTTTCAGCTTTGTGGTTGTTCTTTTGTTCGCGAAAGGTTATTGATACGTATTTCGCAAGGTGGTGGAAGTCTGGATGATTTGCGGCGATTGTTTCATGTTTCTTTGCCTTGTAAAAGACGACGTCGCCGATGGTTAGGAGCTTGGTCTTGCCTCGGTGGGGTACGGTCGTGAGTTCACAGCTTTGACATCCAAAGAAGAACCCACAGCTGGCAAGGTCGGCGACGACGGCCTTGAATGTGGAGAAGTCGTAGACTCGTGGTGGGTTGGTGAGTCGGGTGTTGCGACAACTGTGGAGCCAGAGAAAGCGGAGATGTTTGGCAGTAACGGCTTTTTCTCGTTTCTCGGGGGGATCCAGATTTGACCACGCGCGTTTGAGGGAAGCGACGAGGGGGTGGACGTGATGGCTGTCTTGACAGTGGCAGGGGCTCGGCCGGTCATGATGCCGGAAGCACGATGCCAAGTCTCCAATGGCTTGGCTAAGAGTGCTTGCTCGAAGAGGTTGCGAGCGGTCGCGATTCTTGGTGTATTCGGCATCACGGAGGGCTTGTAAGAAGGAACATGCGATGCTGGCTCTGTGGTTGGTTGCTCGGACGGACTCGAGGAGTGGGTCGTGACCGAATCCAATCCTGTCGAGATGTTCTGTCCATCGTTGCCAACATTGGTCGCGCTTTTGGTGTGCTCCCTCGGTCTTGCCGAAGAAGATTCGGGACACGCTGGCACGATCGAGGAGATCCAACATAGTATTTCGTTGGGTAAGGGATTGATGTGAAAATTCTCGGGAATCTGCGACATAAAATTTTCATGAAGAAAAAGGGTAAGTTCGTTATCGTTAAGATGCCAGTGTCGTGACAAGATATCTGACACATCGTTCTTGCTCCCTGGAATATGCTCGGCTTGAAGGGAGAACTTGTGGTGAAGAATAAGTTCTGTTAGCTTCTTGGAGACTTGGACATGCAACGGCTTGTCAGATCCGAAGGATGATTTGTACATCCAGCCGACGGCGGACGAGTTGTCGGAGAGACTCAGTACGGCCGAGTTTTCTTCGATGCCATCGAACCAACAATCAACCCACATTGACACAACAATTGCGATGTATTCAAAGAGATTGTTGGTGCGTGTGTTGGTGGATGATGGGTCGAGTTGGGCAAGAGCTTGGAGTCTTGCTTGGTCGATTCGGAATCGCCATGCTCTGCCGGATCGCACCGAGTAACCGCCCATCCCTTCGGGGCAGGAGTCGGCATGGAAGAGATGGGTGGGAACGCGACAAACCAGTCGATTGAGCAAGATGCCGTTGTGGGCATGTTGGAGGAGAGACGGCCACATTTCAAGATCCTTGGCGATGGAGTCTGGAATGGAGTACCGATAGAATGCTGGAGGGACGTCTCGGTTGGGTCGAGGACGTTTCGGATTCTTGTTCGTCTCGGGTGGTTTTGCTTTCTGTTTTTGTCGGAACGCCCGTTCAATGAAGGTTTGGTACTCGCGAAGGCGAGACAACCAAAAGGATGCGTGGGGTATGCCTTTGGTGGCATGTAGTAATTTTCCAATCAAGCTACGGAGGTTGTGGAAGGTGGTTCGACGGGTCTTGAGAAGATGTTGGACTTCTCGGGTCCAACCAATCAGTTTATCTTTTGGGAGACGAAGGAGAAGTCGTCTTGTGTCAACAATCCACCCGAGAACTCGTTGTTCTTCAGCGGGTGCACCTTCGGCTTCAAGTTTATCGGCTTCCAGCATGTCTTTTCGTGTAATTGGCTCATCCTTGGCAACTGGTCTTGTCATGAGATGGACGACGAGAGGAACGATGCTCGGGCATCGGCCTAGGTGAGGGTTGGTTGCAAGGAAGACTTGGATCATATCATCCAGATATGAGTCGTGAAAACCATGGGGACGTGGTGGGACAGAGACTGCCAATTCACATGCTGCGACGATTGGAACTTCCTCTGGTAAATACTTGGGTCCTCCAATTCCTTCTTGGAGTGGCGATTGACAAAGGTCTGGCTGCCATTCATCGAAATCGGCCAGGTCGTTGCAGAAGTCAGTTCCAATTTCGGAGACGATGGAAAATTCGGCCGGGTTGGCGGATGCTCCAAAGGTCAACCGTAGATTGAGGTGAGCAAAGGAATTGGAGGGGTCAATGGTAATATTCCTTGCTGCGACATCGCCATCGCCATGGACGCGACGATAGGCAGATGACCAATCAAACTTGCTGATGAGGATGCGATCGGTGGGAAATTTCCAACGCAATGCAACAATCTGGTGGAGAACACGGTCTAAACAGTGGCCCATCACAAGGTCAATCAATTTGCTTTGGTCGATCAAGTCGTTGGTCGAGGGGCAAAATCCGAGGGAAAAGGACTGGTCGTGTGTCAAGCGGTCTTTCGGAACAAGGTCGCCGTTGGCATCAATGCCGAGTTGGTGAGCGACGCCCATGGGACTGATTTGGCTGTGCTTGATACGTTTGGCACAGTTGAAGGTGATTGGAAGGGAGAAACCTTTCGAAGCGTCTTTGCGGAGGACTTTCGAGAGAGCTTCTGGATTCTTTTTACCAGAGGCGTGATTGCCGTATTCGAGGATTGCCTCGTTTTCAGCGCGTCTGGCTGGCTCGTCTTCCTCAGCTGTGAGAGGATAGGAGACACCATGCGTGATATTGTGGTGAAACCGTGACCAGTATGGGTGGCCGGCTAGGAGTGGTTCGAGAATTTGGGCTGTGCGAAATTCCGAGCCGGGTGTGATGACGGAGTCGGGGTGACTGTCGATCACTCGTTGCATGTCAAAATCAAACCGTTCAATCAGCTGTGAGTTGAAGGTTGCATTGGACAAAACAACAGAATCGTCGATAGAGTGACGAAAGGGTGATGGCTTGGGGGTTGATGGCTTGTGATCGGCGATGAAAAGCATGACGGAAAGACGAATTGGTTGGCTAATCGGTTGGAGTGGAGGAGGGGCCAGTCTTGAGGGAAAAATCTTGGAAATCTTATTGGGAAGGTAGCATAGAGCGGAACTTGGGGAACGAAACTCTGTGTCATCAGCAATGTTAGACTCACCTAGTAAATTTAAATCCGCTTTTCGAGCTTGTTCAAGTCTTTTCACATTTCGTTGTAATGGCTTGCCGGAAAAATCAGACCCGATGATTGCAGAGGAGCTCCCTGGGAGAGATTCCGCAATTTGTGAGGGCAGATTTTCGGAAAGGGAAGTTGGGGGACTTGGGGGTCTTGTTGGGGTGCCAACGGAAAAGGAGTCTCTTGCGAGATCCTTCGAGGTTGGTTGGGAACGATTGGTGGCAATCGTGGAGTTGGTGGGGGATGCGTCAACGGACGAACGGATCTTGGGAGCAGAATCAGACGTGATGACACATTGATTCTGAACGGACGAGATCAGATCGGAGAGTTCTCGTTGACGAGTCTCGGGGTATCTTGAGTAATCTTGTGTGACATGATGAACCAGGAAAGGGTTCGCAGTGCTTGGAATCTTGGGTTTTTGGTCAGACGACGGTGTCGCCAATGGAGGGAGGAAGGATGCAACAATGTTGGATGCGGAAGGTGATGAAGGTGAAAGAGGCTTGGAGTAAGAAGAAGATTCCGCGACTATATTTTTACTATTATCGGTGGGTCGAGAGTCGTCTCGCAAAAAGGAAGATGAATTCGATGATGAAGAAACAATCAACCCGTCCTGGCGTCAATTGCGATTCGCATTGGCATATGCGGATCGGTAGAACTCGTCCATGGCCTCTTTCTTGTTGTGTTTGCTGGGATCATCATGAAGAAATTTACATTTCTTGCCTTTCTTGCAGATTCCTTTGGTGAACAAGATGTTGCAAAAATGTTGCTTCTTCCCCCCATCTTTCGTCACGAAGGGGATGTTGGAAAGAACGCTTGGTGGGAACACACTCATGTAATTGGATTCGGATGGAAGTTGCCAATTGGATGGGGAGTCAAAAGTGATGGGGGTCTTGGGTGGGTCAGAGTTCGACGAAGATGAATTCTGTTGACGCTTGGGATTGGAAGGACCGTCATCAGAACCTGTCGAACGTTTCTTTTGGGAGTGCTTGAGTTGGTTGGCTTGGAATTTGGCTTGTAGTGCCGGAGGGAGGGAAACGAGAGTCGAACCGGTCTTGACATTGAATAAGATCCAATTCACGCGTTCTTCGAAATCGTTGAAGCCAATGTCTGCTAGTGATGAAGCACTCGATAGGGTCGTAACGAACTCTTGAACAGCTTCGTCGATGGCAAAAAGAAATTGCCCAAAATAAAAGTCGCTACCCGAGCTCTGTTGCTTGGCCATAATCTTTGTCCGAAACTTGTGGTAAAAGTTCAAGACCTTGAGAACTTGGTTCGCAATCATCGAAGACGAGCCACAAAGGCCTTTTGCGCATGCCCAGAAAGAACGCAACTGCTTTTCGAACTCATCCGCTGTTCTCGGGAAAAATAGGTTGTGGTCAGAGTACAATTGCTGCATGTCCTTGGATTGTTTCATATCGTTTAAGTGAAACAAGGAAGCGTCATGAATCTGTTGTCGGATATTCTTGTCTAGGGTGTTGTTCAAATCCAAGCCTGGAATGGCGTAGGGATCAAACGAGAAGGGACTGAAACCCCCTGGACAAGCTTCGGACTTCCAACGTAAACCCAAGCGTTGAATGACGGTGCATTGTCCGAAAAGGATGGTGCATGCATTGTCTGAGGGGTCGAAGACTTCGGCGAGAAAAGACTCAAAGAATGTTGCGGAGTTTTTCGATTTCCAGACGATTTTGATGATCTGGGACAATTCATCTGGTAAAGAGATGGCAGATGAAGTAATCGATCCAAGGCGCAAAGTCTTCTGGGCGTTCAGTGGCATGTCGCGAAACATGCTTTTTGATTCAGGGGCAGTGATGTCATCTTCGTTGCCGCTTTTCTTGGATGTCATCTCCTTAATGCATTTCGAGAGTAAGAACATCTCGGGAGAGACAAAATGGACATTGCCATCGTCGTCAAGCATTCGGACGCCATTGCCTTGGGAAGAGAGCTGATCTGTCGATGGGGAGGTATCTTGAGGCGGCATCAAACAATCAACCGGAGATGTCGATTGAAAGCGGACATTTGACGAGGAGCGACGCAAAGATGGGCGCTTGGAAGATGACGGTGTCGTGCGGGCTTGAGGAGCAAGGTTGGGAAAGACTCGGGAGCGATGAATCGAAATCGTGGAATTCGCTTTCGAAGGGTCCTTGGGAATCGATGGGAAAACAATCTGCAACTTGGGGCTGTCTCGACGGTGAAGAACAATCCAAAGGAAGCGAATGATCGGCTCTTGAATCATGAGGAGAGGGTAGTCAAGAGGCATACCTTTCTTCTTGACCTCTACGGTACTGTCCATGGAGGACGTCCACCAATGGTGGAGGGCAACCTTGTACAATCCACTGGCTAAGTCCTCAAACGAGACGTTGACATTGTGGGTCGAGGCATCGGTGTTGTGGAGCATCAATCCAGAGAAACAAGGTGGGATGAGGCATAAGCTCGAGCAGACAAAGTCACGATCGGTCTTCGAGGAGGAAGAGGAGCTGGAAGCAACACCAGAGAAGCTTTTGAACTTGGATGAATCGAAGGTCAGGTGAGGGAAAGATGACGACGGGGAGAAGTCATCAATTTCAACGACGCAATGATCGAGGATCTCCGCAAAAGTGGGGACTTGAGAGAACACGTGATCGCTTAAGAGGAGGGGAACATCATCGTTGTCAAGTTGGAACGGGATGGACTCGAACGGGATGCAATTGAGACCATAAAACGGGATCTGGGGATCAATAAAGGAACCACAATTCTCAGGGCAACAAAGGTTGTGAAAGAGAAAGGGGTTACCACCGCGAGACAAAGAGCTTGTGGAAATCATGAGTGAAATAGAACTCATGACGATAGGCGCCTGCACGAAGAAGAAAGGGTGGGTTTTCGGCGTCAGGGTCAGTACCAATCTCTCCTTCCGTGAGGAGAAGTTCATCATCGTTGCCAGTCGGATCTTCTTTGGAAGCAATGAGAGAATCGAAGCGTTTCAAAGCAAGAGGAGGCGGAGCCTTGGGGTTCTTGGTCTTGTCGCTAGAAGCAGAGATGGTCTTGGCTTCAGCGAAAAGTTTCTCTTGGGCTTCGGAATCGGACTCGACAGAGTAAATGTCATCATCTTCTTTAGGAGCATGAGCCTTGAGAGAGGACTTCTTGTTGGAGGCGGAAGGTTTCTGATCTCCTTTCGGATCGTCAGGTTGGGAGACGACGGCTGCCACGGGAGCAGACGAGAAAGGAGCAGGGGGATCAGATCCCTTGGCCGACGACGGTTTCTTCGGAAAGATATCGTCGAGGAACGGATTGGAACCAGAGAAAGTCATGATGAACAAGGTAAACTCAGAAGATTAGCTAACTAGAATCGTTGCGATCTCGAACTCGTCTCGTAGTCGTTGCAAAGATGCTGAACCCAAGAAGAGTGAGCTCTTCTCACGCTCCAACGACTCTGCATCAGGGTCATCCTAAAACTTCCGATTGTGGGAATCAAATCGGATGCTCGCCTCGCGTCGAGGAGGCGGAGCAGTCGCACCTCTGTTGTCGGTCGCGGAGTCTGGCCAGCATCGGCCACGTCACTCCACCCAGTACAGACACCGCTTGCGCTTCATGCGACTACATTCACACACGAATGGTGGAGAATTCACAAGGTCATTACAACACGTAAAGATAACAATACGCATGATAACGATAACAGATAGACTTTCTTTTTGTTTTTTGGTTTTTGGTTTTGGTTTGACAGCAATTTGATTTTCAGCAGAGGGTTTTTGGTTTTGTGTTTGGAGTTTGGAGTTTGGAGCGTGCGAGCGGACACTTTTGCTTTGCCTACGAGACCAGCCAGAAAGTAAAGTAGACGATGCCGGTTTGCGTGTGTCGGCCGTCGGCACGGCAATGGAGGTGCGGCGAGTCGGCGCTTGACGAAAGCAACCAACAATCCACCAAGACCAGGACCGAGGACCACGCACAACCGTCCGTGGAACACAACCAAGAGAGAGAGAGAAGGAGGTGGAGAGAACGCCACTCGGAAAGCAAATCCACCTTGAACACGGCCATCCAGAAGGACCAGGAAGAAGAAGAAGAAGATCGTGTCGTGGGCCCGTCGTCATTCGTCCTCCAAGAGCAGCGATATTCGTCCCGAAAGCGGTGGTGTGCACAACTACAGAAGGGACGAACGACAAAGACAGTGACCACGACGGTTGCGCTCGTAGTGCCGAAAACGACAAGGACGGCAACAGGAACAATCCTAACAAAGAAGAGGAGGAGGATGAAGACACTACTACAGCTGTGATTGCTGGCAAGGCAGGAGGATTGGGCAAATCCATTGTAGGGAGCACTACAATACGTCCTTTCGGAGTATGAGTGGTAGCCTGCACAGTGGACCAGCCACCAACCAAGGTTGGTTGCAGGCGAAGAACCAGACTTGGAGGGAGCCGCGACCAGAACCAAATTCCACCAAACGACCGTCCATAGCAGACCCGTTCGATATCCCCTGATGGATGCCAATTGCGTCATGAGCGGGGGAAGCAGCAACAACAACAGCAGCAACCAGAGGCATGCTTTTTTCCGTCGAGGTGGAGCCAAACCAAGGAGGAGAAGAAGAACCCATGACACGACGACGACGAGAAACAACCTTGACAACAAGAGTCCCAAAGAAGAACACTCCACCTCTACAACTCTCCACGACGATTCTTTGATCGACGGGCCATTTTCGACACGGCATCCTTTACCAATGAGGGCCTGTACCACAAGTCACTGCGGTCCCTCTGTGTTTCCTTCTTCGAATTTGATTTGAAGCGTGGTGACTCCTCCGAAACGGACAAACTGTTCTTGGTCATCATGTCGGAATTGGACAGGAGACACAGTCCTCCTTGCTTCCATCCAAAAGTCGACCTATTCTCAAATTTCGAGGAAGAACCATCAGAAGCGGACAACATCAGGTCCAACAAGGTTTCGCCTTGTCGTGCTTCTGCTCCTGTTCTTATCATCGGACGGATTCACCTTTTGTCGGACTCATCAAACACGAGGCCATGAACCAAAACCAAAAGAAGCTGGACGAAGCTCTTCCGTTTTTGGAATGCACCACTGTCGGTTCCTGCCGTAGCGCACACACTTACCAATCCATGGACGACGACTTTGTGTCGGTATAGTGCCATGATACCACCCGAAAGCAGCAGAACTCTACAAGTTTTTCGCTCACCATAAGACAGCATGGACTTGCAATGTGCCAATCCGAGTTCACCTCCCAGTGCTCTTCTGGGTATGTCAGCAAATACATCTCCCAGTTCATCCCGAGTTCGGAACCAAAAGTTCCTCGCTCAGTTCACCACCGAGTTCGTCCCATAGTGCAAGTCCCAGTGTGTCACCGAGTTCGTCCCAAGTGCAAGTGCAAGTGCATGACCAAGTTTGGAACTCAGCACCAGCCCTAGTTCTTCCCCCCGTTTCAGTCCGAGTTCTGAGCCCTCTTCAGCTCCATCGATTACTTCAAGTTCGGAACCAAGCAACAGTCCTAGCAGCAGTCCAAGCGTACGTCCATCGTCTTCGTCTTCACGTTAAGTTTCCCTTTCAGAATCTCCTAGAAGTAGCAGTGCTCCAAGCTCAGCTCCTTCACCACCTAGCGCAAGTCGCAGTTCGAGTCCCAGCGCATCACCGTCAAGTTCTCCCAGCAATTCGCCATCTAGTCCGCCCTCGGTGTCTGGCAGCAGTGCGGCTCCTTCCGAATCTCCCAGTGAATCGCCAAGTTCAAGTCCGACCTCGAGCCCAAGTAGCCCTCCGAGTTCCAATCTATCATTGGTACCTACTGTGGACTATGGTATCCATCCGTCCAAGTCTCCATCTAATTCACCTAGTGAATGTCCGAGTTCGTCGCTCATCAGCAGTCCTTCTGTGTTTCCGAGCATTAGTCCTTTTCTTCTTCACCACTGCTGGCGAACGCATTGTCACTTCTCCATAATTTTCCCAGCCACTATGAGTTGGTGGGGCGTTTGCTCCGAGAATACTTACAACAACAACGCACGAATGGACGACGAGCAAACAGTACCAAGGTTACAGAGATTGTTTCGAATCTCGAGATTGATGACAAGGACGCATCCTTGCGTCAACACGTGTTGGAAGCATTGGCCACAAAAGCTGGGACCAATTCTCATGGTCGCCTTTCAACCATGCACCAACAGCCATTTCTGCTCGTTCCGAAAGGACGGCAGGGCGGTACATCGGCTCCCCCTTCTCCACCCGTACTACGGGAATATTTGTTTCGCAATACCGATGACGCTCATCTCTGTCAGCTAACGGTGCGATGCGCCGACGAGAAAAAGATGAATCCGGACAAGACTCGAAGACAACAGGATGGCGGTCTCATGGTTCCCATTACCAGAACCGAATCCATTGAGGAGTAAGAGTCATTCATCCTTGTGTGGTTGAGGAGACTGAAACGGAATGTGGATGGCTAGTTCACAATAAAGCACGATATAGTTATAATAGATTTGGGGTTTCGTCTCATATTATTCGAGTCAGGGTTCTGATCTTTTTTGGTTCATCACCATTTTAGGAGTTACACTCAGAGGAAACCCATGGATATGTTGTCTCGTGATTTCTCTCGGGACTGATCTAATAGGATAGCAATTCCAGAAACCGTCTGTCATCGTCCGATATTCACACGGCGCACGTTTCGACCTCCGCCGCACAGCGTCCACGCCGCCACATACACGAGAAACTTGCACACACATCCATGGTCTAGTTGGTGGTTGCCGCTGATTGATCGTTCGTCCTCGGTAAACGTTTCAATTGTTTCCCTTTTGTGTGGATAACACTCTTCCATTGTCAGTGGTCCAATTCAGTGGAGACGACTAGCTCACAAAACGACAATCACGTTCCTCCGCGGATCGGATCCACCAAGCACATACGCACACACGCATTCCTCATTCCTCTCCTGGAACCACAACAACAAGAACCTCTTCTCCAACAAGCAAGAAGGAAACAACACCAACATGTCTCGGTTTTGGGCAGGTGCCAATTCTTCCGATTCAGATTCGGACGATGCCTCGAGTGATGACGATTCGAGTTCGATGGATTCGGGTCCGGGTCCGACGGGTGGTGGTGGCAATCGATGGGTGGCCATGAGCGATTCCGAATCGAGTGGCGATGACGAACAACGCGTTGTCAAATCGGGCAAAGAACGCGCCCTGGAAACCTTTCAACTGCACATTCGACAGCTCCGGCAGTTTATGCGAGAGCGAGATTATTATGGCATTCAAACCGAATTTGACAAACTCGCCAAGGCCATGGTCAAGGCCAAACAATACCTCAAGGCCGGTATTCCGCGCCCGCTCGTCAAGATTCTTGTGCAATTGCAAGATTACAATACCGAACGACTCAAAGATAAGGCTCAATTCAAAACGCTCAGTGCTCGACAAGGACGGGCCTTGAACAAGATGAAGTTGACCCTGCAGAAACACAACAAGGCCTATCAAGTTGTCATGAATGCCTATCGGCAAAATCCGGACGAAGACGACGAAATGGAAGATGATGGCGCCGGTCCTGGTGCATCGGGTGGAAAAAAGAAAGACAGCGACGACAGTGACAGCAGTGACGATGATAGCGATAGCAGCAGCAGTAGCGACGATAGTAGCAGCGATGACAGTGACAGTGATGACAGCGATAGCGACAGTGACGACGACAAGAAGAAGAGCAAGGGCAAAAAGGCAACCAAGGCCAAGTCTGGAGGAGATAGTGATGATGACGACTCGGTACGTGTAGTTTGTCTGCGCATTGGCCGTCACAAGGATTTGTACTACAAATCCAATTTGGATTTCCTCGTTTCCGATGGACTTGCGTTTGCTGCCAAAACAAATGCACGTTCCAATGAGACCACTGTTCCAACCATGAGTGACGATTTGTGTGCCAATTATTACTGTTTAGTGGTTTCTCGGTTCTGTTTAGTGTGTTTCTCACCGCCAGTCTCTTATTTTCCTCAAACGCCATGTCTTTTTAGGACGATGACGATTCCGATGAATGGGGATCTGGAAGCAGTGACAGCGACAGTGACTCGGAAGATGACGCAGGTCTTTCTCAATTGAAGGGACGTGCTCGTTGGTTGAAGAAGACAACGGCTGTGGTCCAAAAGATTGTCAAGGATAAGGATATCAGAGCCAAGGACCGCAAGGAACAGCGCGAAAAACAAGCGGCCCTCAAGGCGCATCAAGCGCAATCGGCCACCAAATCCATTGTCCCCCAAGAAGGATTGACGCCCTCCCTGTTGAATCGCAAGGTCCGAGAATTGGCCATTATGCAACGAGGACGAAGCAGTAAGAACAAACACCAGGATCCCCGTCAAGTTTTGTATGAATTGGAAGCCCTCTATCGGTTGTCAGTGTCTTTTGGGCCCCGTATTGAAGTTCCCATTCTCATGCATGTTATCTCGGCTCAGTTTGGCTTGCAACGTACTTTGGACGATTACATGGAAACATCTGTGTGGAAAACCTGTGCTTTGTATTTGCAACGCATGGCAAAATGGTTAGTCGACGATGACTATTGTGTGGTTCCAACCGACATGACGGCGGCTACCACTGCGGATCCGGGAATGGCGGGAATGGGCGCGGCAGCTACGACCGCCAATGCCACCATGGCTGCGGCGACGGGCGAATCCAAAATGGCCGCCGCTGCGTCGGGAGAGGGTAGTGGCGCCATGGCAGCCGTGGCTGCGGACGACCCGTTGGTCAATCCTCACACGGGTCAGTCGGAAACACCCGACGAGCGCGCCGAACGCTTGCGACTGGAACACGAAGCGACTTTGACGGATGCCGAAAAGAAGCAAATCCCCGTGGTGGGATCCTTGTCGTTGCATTTGACGCGCTTGGAAGAAGAATATGTCAAGTCCTTACAAAAAGTCTCGCATCATTCTCCTGACTATGTCAGTCGATTGCGAGATGAGTCCCTACTTGTTCAAGTCTTGGCCAAATTTCAATCTTATTACGAACGAATCGGAGATTTTGCGACCGCGGCTTCCCTGGCTCAATTGCGCATGGAACATTTGTACTATCGACATGATTCGATCGCTGCCCAAGTAGACAAGGCAGCTCTCTTTACACAAGAGTTTGGACAGGTGGATCAGTTGCATCCGGCCAGTGTGCGCGTGAGTGGAACGACGGAGCAAGACTCCAAAGAGGGTGGAGAACCAGAGTACGATTTTACCAAGGTGCACCCCGGATGTGTAGGTGGACCACCAACCTTGGACGAATCCACAGTGATTACCGAGTTTGCGCCGGTCTTGTCGGACTTGTGTACCTTTGTCTACAAGCATGGAACGGAAGCTTCGAAAACACGAGCCATGATTTGTCAAATTTGTCACTGGGCCATTCATAATCGGTTCGTGGATGCACGCGATTTGTTGCTCATGAGTCATTTGCAAGACACGATCTATTCCTGCAATGACATTACGATCATGGTTCTGTACAATCGCATGATGGTGAATTTGGGGTTGTGTGCCTTTCGACTGGGTCGCATCACGGAAGCCCATCAATGCTTGTCCGAGTTGTGTTCGGGACGAATTCGTGAATTGTTGGCCCAAGGCTTTAATTCCAGCCGGTTCAATAATGAAAAGAGTGCCGAACAAGAAAAGGCCGAAAAGCGTCGACAAGTTCCGTATCACCAACACATTAACTTGGATTTGCTCGAAGCCTGTCATTTGATTTCGGCCATGTTGTTGGAAGTTCCCAATATGGCGGCCAGTGCAGCGGCTGCCATGGACGATGGCAATCGTCGAGGCCCTCGCGTCATTTCTCGTACCTTTCGCAAATTCCACGATCAGTACAATCACCAAGTGTTTACGGGACCTCCCGAACAGACGCGCGATTTTGTCATGCGGGCCGCCAAGGCCCTCATGAAGGGAGACTGGAAGACGTGTGCCGATTTGGTGACGACCTTGCCCGTATGGAAGTTGGTACCCGGTCCTGGAGCGGCGGACGATATTGCCACCATGTTGACGGAAAAGATCAAGGTGGAAGGGCTCCGTACTTACTTGTTGGCCTTTTCGGCTCAGGCGTACGATTCCTTGTCCTTACCGCAATTGTGCGGCATGTTTGAAATGACGCAAAACGCTGTTCACTCGGTGGTATCCAAGATGATGATTCAACGCGAATTGTACGCGAGTTGGGATCAACCAACCCAAACCATTGTGCTGTTGCGAAAGGTTGTGGCGGAACCCACACCGCTCCAAGTCTTGGCCCTGCAGTACGCCGAAAAGGCGGCAAGCTTGGTGGAAGCCAATGAACGCTTGCTTGATGCCCAAATGGGAGGCAGCGGCGGTGCTTTCAACGACAGTAACAATATGGATGAAAATGCCAATGGTGACAACCAGACCCATCATCACAAGCGTCGTCATCATCACCAACAGCTGCACTGGAACAAGGATGACAATCGTGGAAGTGGAGGTGGTGGATGGCACAATAGTCGGGACCGTGGTGGAAATCGTAGTGGACGGGGTGGCGGCAACTATCGGAGAGACGGAGGACATTCTCGCAGCAGTGGAGGCAATTACCGTGGAAGCGGGGGTGGCCGAGGTGGAGACCGGGGTGGATATCGAGATCGAGGAGATCGTTCTTCAGGAGGAGGAGGCTACAGTGGTGGTTCCGGACGACCTCGTCGTAGTGGCAACATGTAAACCTCTCTTCTTTGGAACAATGACGGTCCTGCCGAGAAAGAACCAGTCTATCTAGAGCCATCATAGTTTAACTTCCCAAAATGGATGGAACTCTTTTCACTCTGCACGCAAAATATTAGTCTGTCATGCGTCCGTGTGTCACGTATTTCAACAGCGACTGAATGAGGCGATGTGGATCTTTGTTGGATCTGTTCAACCACGCACCCCACTCGTTTGGTTTTGTTGGCAGCGACAAAATCGTGTCAATCCTTTTGATCGAAACATATCATCTGTTGATCATATCATACATCTGTTTCACTACCATGTTTGGCTTGGAAAAGAAAACGATCGTTCTTGTTTGCTTGAGCGTATGGGCTGTGATGTTGTCGTCCAGTCCCTCCACTGTGGCCCTGGCATTTGGTGTGGTTGCGCCCAGTACTACCACACACACTCGCAGCACCGCTACAATTCGACACATGTTTGGTGGTGCCGGTGCCACTGGATTGGACGATGAAGATCAAGAACAGGATCCCGAGAAATTGGCCAAAATGGAAGCCGAAGCCAAGGCCATGGGAATGCCCCTGCAAGAATATCAAGTGGGCATCAAGGCTCGCAACCGTCTCATGTCGGAATTGACCGAAGCGCGCTTGGAACGTGGCGACGCCGGCAAGATTCAAATCATTCGCGATGCCAACAATCCTCCCAAGTCGTTGGAAATTGTCATTACACAAGCTGGCAAGGATTTGGGTAAGGATGTCGTGAGTCAAGAATTGTGCACCCAACTCAAGGCCGCTTCCGACGCGGCACGAGATAAGCGAACACAGGCACAAAAGGATATGATGGTCTTTGTCGGCGACGAAATGAAGCGATTGGGAATTTCGGGACCACCGGGAATGTAACTCCTGTGGAAATAGAAAAGCACGTTATGACACAAGCAGACTCTTCCAATACAAACCATGTGCTCAAATGTTTCTTTCACCAACCATGATTCTTAGGAAAGATCGTATTCCTAGCAGGAACCGTATCTACGCCATGGCCTATTTCTCGTCATCACTATTCAGATACGTGCTACATGCGGTGTGCACCCCATGACCGAGCATAGGACAATACCTTGTCACGATCGGAAGGATTTACGGACTACACATTGCAAGTACTCTTGCTGGCATGTCCACGCTGTAAGACTCTTCTTGTACGCTGCACGATAATAAGTCTACTGCTACCTCGTCGGCGTGACATGGCGAGCTCATTGACTGCGACATGGTTCCTGCAGGCTTTTCCACGAGACACTGTCAGTTTTCATATCTTGCACAAAAGAACCTGGTGCAACAGATTACTGTGTGCACTGACGATGGTACTTGGGAGATTGTATGCAAGAAGAAGATGGACGCTGGTTTGTTGAGATCATGTCCTGTAAAATCTACAACAGATTGCTCTGGATGAGGGACTTTGCACCTCTACGGTTGTTTGGTTGAGATAGTGTCCTCTCAATCCATAGCATATCGCTCTGGATGAGGGACTTTGCACCTCTACGGTTGTTGGTTGAGATACTGTCCTCTCAATCCACAACATATCGCTCTGGATGAGGGACTTTGCACCTCTACGGTTGTTTGGTTGAGATCATGTCCTTTCAATCCACAACATATCGCTCTGGATGAGGGACTTTGCACCTCTACGGTTGTTTGGTTGAGATCATGTCCTCAAGACGAGAATAAGATGCCTTTGATTGCACACAAAACAGACAGTGCGTGATCCAAGGATTGGCCAGCCCACCTGGCATGTGGTGGAACAGCTCAAGGTGGAGCATGAAACCAAACGACACAGAGAGGCACAAGCCAAGATTCGGGTTTGAAACGGTCCTGGTCGAATGGTCTCATTCTGAGACACACTCGCACGAAGTATTCCTATTTACTTTTCTGTGCTAACGCCACATTACGTTTGCTTTGCCACGGAGATCTGTTGTTGATTCATGTATAGTTCGTGTTGCCATGTCTGGCCTTTTTTGCCGCCCACCTCCACATGCAATGGTTCACGCCGCTGCTCTGAGAGTTTCGCAAAGCACACCCAATCTTTTACAGGGTTTCCGTTGTCTACGACCAAGAGTCATTTTGGCATGTCGTCGTCGCCTCCTTCTTCCGCCTCTTCGAACCGGCATCCGCTCAAGAGCCTCAGTATATGCAACATGTTTGGCAGTTTGCCGTCGACAAGCAACGTTGTTCCATTCCCATCATGGTTTCTGTAGGAACGACACTGGACTGCTGGTGACAAACACATATGCAAACTTGGTTTTCGTTCGTTTCAACATTTCACGCACTCCGCGGCGAAGCAACAACCATTTTGCCTGTTGCAACACCAACAACGACTCCTGCTGCATATGATGGATTTGCCAGTTTCCCATCCACCTTGCAGGAGCCAATAAGCATCTCGAGTGTTTTGGTTTAGTTTCGGAGAACATGAAGCGTAGTCTTCATTTCTGTGGCAACGATGAGCGTTTTGCGGCCAAGCAACCAACAGTTTGCAGTTTGCTCCGCCAGGAAGGACTCGGGCTGCAGATTCTGGGTTTGCCTTTTTATCCCTCCACATGGCAAGAGCATGTCGAATCTCTCTTGTCGTTCGTTCGTGTACACACAAGAGAGTGTTGGACCTGTATAGTGTCGAGCATTAGCCGCAGTTCGATTCCATTCCAGTTCGGGCCTTTGTGCCGTCCATGGTTTCGTGCCTCACATCCAAAGGCAACTACTATACTACTATACTGGTGGATGAGATTCGGATCGAGCACCCAACATGTTGCAGGGTGGCACAACACCATTCTTCGCCTCCTCCTGTTGCAAGAGGTATTTGTAGTCCAAACGCAGCCCGATTGGTGTCACTCTGAGTCCAAACGCAGCCCGATTGGTGTCACTCTGGCTCTCTATATGGCGATGGACATCTTTTTGATCGATCAATCCATCAAGACCGACAAAATGTGAGCAGCGGCGCTTCGCCGATGCACGCGAGCGCAAGCCGAATGGTTTTGGTCCCGAAACATTAAGTAACATGTCATGGCAGCTATCGGCCAGCGCGATCAGATCTTTGGTGGAGGGTCACAAAGAAAGTTCGATAATACCCCCTTTTTCGGGGGTGTCAGGTACCTGTTCCAAAAGTATCCACAGCCACGTCATGGACTCGGTCGATGCATCATTTTTTGTTCCGTGGCAAGCCAGAACAACAACAAACTAAACCCAGAGAGAGTGTGAATGACAATGATGTGGAACCTATTGGTGGACGGTTCCACCCGTCAAGTGCAACAACAGGAACACCGACCATGTCGTCGAAGTCGTCGAGCCAAGAGAATCCACCGTGATGGACCCAATCGAGTTTGTTCCAGTGCCAAGTCCCCCGGATGCTGGTGGATCGTTCGAACCATTGCAACGCTTCTTCTTCTCCTTCTTCCCAGCAGAATGGTGGTGGTGGTCGAGGCCGTCTGTCGAGTGGAAACGGCTCTCAAACAACACGTACCGTTGATCCGGTATCAAGTGCCTCCCGGCTTGGGCTATGATTTTGAACAAGACATTTTGGAATGCATGGATACCAACTCTTGTCGTGGCTATACCATTTCCAATTGCAGTGCCGTCTATTGTACCGGCAAGGCCTCGTGTCAAGATGCCACGGTACGAGGCGGTGGCGGTGTGGCCTGTTGGGAAACCTATGCCTGTCAACATGCCACGCTTCACATTACCATGGGCAAGCCACCACCACCGCCACCCCCACCACCGCCCGAACAAAAGGACGACACGAACGACAAGCCACAAAAGGAGGGCGATGATTTTTTTGACTTTTTTGGCGTGCCACGAGGAGACGATGACGGGTACAATCCTGTCCCTGACCCCGATGAAACGATTTCGTGTGGCGGCGGCGATTACCTGCAGGCTTGTGCCAATGCCACAATTCACATTGAAGATCATGTCCAGGCGCAAGTCTTGTGTGTCGGACCACAAGCCTGTTTGGGTGCGTCCACCGTCTTGTCGGCCAAGGGTCGACTCCAAGTCCAAGTGGGACGACGGGGCCATGTCCGATGTGCCAATGCCGAGTCGCCCAAAACCTCCTTGCCCGCCTGTGGGAATATGGACATTTTTATTCCCCATGCCAGTCAAGACCGGGCCTGTTTTGTCTACGACAAGGAGGGCGGTGTCCAAGAACACGATTGTGCCGTGGCCTGTGGAATCGTGGACGATTGCGATGAAGCTACCATCAAGTTTTTCATTGAACGTCCCGTGGTCGACCAACCACCAGCAGAACCATCACTGAAAATCAAAGATTGGCCACCCGAAGAAGAAGAAGAAGAGGAGGAGGAGGGGAACTGACCATATGGACAATGACTATACTACCCCTCTATTAAATTCGGGTGGCTCGCACACTCTAGAGACGGAAGGAGTCTTGTTTCCAGTCCTCGGATGGTTTGTGGGCTGTGCCATGGTCTTGCACACAGTTGGATGAACCCTCTACACGCCAACAACCGCGCAACCCTCACTGGAGGGCGCAATTCTCAATGCGCTGTGTTTTGGGTTGCCATACAGGTGGTAGGATGGACACGGTTGTGGTGGAACCTCTATACGCCCACCATCCACGCGCGCAAAACTCGTTGGAGGAGACGACGCAATCCGTGACACTCACGTTGTGGCAGCAATCGTTTGGAGAAGGGCACTCCTTTTCCTCCTCCTCCTCGTAGTCGTTGGGAGTTGCGCGGCACGCAAACTGGAGCAATGGATCGTTGGTAATCTCTGGTTTGCCGAAACAGGCGGAATCGATGGTGGTGCCATCCAGAGCTAGTTGGTTAGTTCGTAGAAAAAAGAATCTCTGGTCCCCACAGACAAAATCCATCTCCGTGCCCTTTTTGTCCTTGGATTGCTTCGGGATTGATATCTCGTCTTCTGTTCCAAGGCTCGAACACAATAGAATAGAGTACTGCGCCAAAGACTCCTAGAGTACTAGAGATAGCGCTATTGAGAGATAAAAGAGGTAACTCGGTCGTGATTGCTCATGATTGGAAAACGAGAGAGGTGCGCTCTCTGACCAAGACCAAAAGAATCTGCTCCAGAATGTACATGCAACGGATCCATCGCGCGTGGCGAGAGTTTGTGGTGCTCGGTAAAGGAAACCACCAAAGAACGAGACCCACCAGGGGAGCGCCGCGAGAAACACCATTCCACACAAGAGTCCTCCCAGTGCCAGCTCCACAACTGCTTCATATCTACTAGACGCAAAAGACTTGTTCCGAAACCAAGTGGTAACGTTGGGACAACGCGAAAGACGACGTTTGCTTTTTGTTTTTCCATGTCCCGATTCGCCTCCCAACAACGACAAACCTCGCCCCAGCGACGACGACATTTCTTTGGACCGTTGAGAATCTGGAATTGGTCCAGTCATTTGTGGGGACTCGTCCTTCTCCTCCTTGTTGGTGTTATTCGTTGGGAGGTCCATGCCGCAGCCAGTACCACCGGCCAACCAACCAAGCACACGAACGACAACGACCAGCAGAACAACCACCCGCAGAATGACTGGCTCGGTTCGTGGTTGCAGAATCAACATTCGTGTCCTACCACCACCAAACTCGGTCTCCTGCCGTCGCACAACAACAACAAGGACAAGAACGAGGAATCGGGTCCTGTTGTGGTCGTGGTGGCACTCGAGGATATTGCCGTGAATGAATCCTTGGTGGTACTCGCAGTGCCGTCGTCCGACCAGGACTGGATGTGTTCTTCTTCTTCTTTGAGTTCTGCTGGTGCTGTGGCACCCCTGTTTCCAGCCTCGTTTTTTACCCACCACGAATTGCCGCCTCCACGACCCGTCGCCGCAAACCGCTGGTCTCGGACCGCACACGCTTGGATTCTCGACCATGTCCTTCTTTCGCAGGATGGGTTGAATCCTCGCCATTTTGGCATAGTGCTGGATGACGACGATGACGAGGAGGACGATGAGGAGGAGGAGGAGGGTCTTGATGATGACGAGGGTCTTGATGAGGATAAAGAACACGACCACACAAGAAACAGAGATGCCGAGTTGGAGGAAACGGATACATCAAGTTTCATGGAGGACCACCGGACCAACGCACGCCTTGTGACCTGGCAGTACCATGATGATGAGGATGATGAGGATGAGGATCCCCAGAAAAATAAGCCCAATCCGGAAACTCAAAGTTCCGAGCATCCCATCTTGTATCAGTTGGTTGCGACACGAGACATTGCCAAAGGGGAGAAACTCATTTGTAATGCTGGTGACGGGCCATTCGTCACTCCACATCAAGAACAAAAGGAGGATAAGGAATCACACGAGACGGAGGATCCACATCCTGACAGTAGCACCTCCACAACAACCACAACGCCTCGGGTGCAACGAACCCGACGACAATGGATGGTTTCGACCGGATATTGGCACCAACCTCATCCCACGCGGCGGCGTGAAATGGATGATCGGTTGGTCTGGGATGTCCATTATACCATTTCCAACACGGACAACGACAACGACAACAACAACAAAAACAACCAGGACGCCATGTCGTGGAATGAAACGACGACGACGACCATGCCAAAACGAATCACGGCTGTGCAATGGCGATCCTATCCACCCACCTTGGCCCAATGGAATTGGTTGCAGTCTCAGTATCAACGATTGCGAACCGATCCCGAGATTCGACGCCACGTTGTACCGATGGGGGTACAACCATCCGGCACAGCAACCACACCACCGCCAGTGGATGATGTGACAGGCGAGAATCCTTCCAGCTCCTCATCACTCGTGTTTGCCAATCCACTGGAACACTACCAATTTCAATACTATTATCATTCCTTCCTGCATGCCCTTCATGCGGCATTGGTGTCAGTACGCTCGTTGGGAAACCACAATGCAGTGGCCCGCAATAAGCGAGTCGTGGAGGTTACCACGGACCGTGACGAAACCCAACCTGTGGACCAGTGGTTGCACTTTTATCACCAATTCGTCGCGGACCATCCAGACAACCACCACACCAGAGACTTGGAAACATGTACGACGGACGACGCATTCACAACGGCACGCATGAACTTTACCCACGTTCGTCTCGTCCGTCGTCAAACCCAAGAGAAGAATGCCGATGACGAATCCTTGATACACTTGCCGTCTCTCGAGGAATGGTACGATCCACTGGAGGAACGTTTGGACGATGGCTTGAACTATGATGCCCACAAGGAATCGCAAGAATGCGACTTACCACCCTCTCCCAACCATCCATACGTTCGAGTTGGCACGGACGGGGAATACCACCATTCGCAATTGCAAGTGGACCGCGTCTCGTCTCCCTACCAGCAATTGGAATGGCGGCATTTTGTGCACCCTCCCGAACACTACAATCCTCTCCGCACGACGACAACAAACTCATCATCCCCATCATTCGTCGCTCGTGATACCTGCTTGTATCTGGACGATTTGTTTCATTCCTGTACCGCCACACGGGCCCATGTCCATGAAACCATGATTCATTATCCCGCCAGTTTTTTGCCGCAAGGATTGAAACGCGTCTTGTTTGTCGGTGGAGGTGACTTGGTCATTTTGCATGAGATTCTCAAGTATCCATCCTTGGAACTGGTGATTGGTACGTGAGAATTGCCTTGGCTTTGGATGGAGGTAGTACACGATGCTCTCCTCTCACACCTCTTGTCTTCTCACCCCCCTTGAATGACTCTTGCTTTTTGTGTGCAATCGAAAAGGCATGGAACTGGACCAGGCCGTGCTGCGAACCTCCTTTCAGCATTATGGAATCTCGCCCCACTTTGAAGAGTATCCCAAAGTTCAATGGTGGTTTGGGAATGCCTCCAAAAGTTTGGCGCTTCTTCCACCAGACGAATATTTTGGTACCTTTGATTTGATTGTCATTGATTTGCTGAGCTACGTGTTTGAAACTCTGACCGTCACTCCCCTTTCGAGTTCTGGAGATGAGGACGACGAACGATATACTCTGATTGACTACCTCATGAAGCTGGTTCACCCTCAGGGTATCTTGCTTCGCCAAGAGGACTTTGTCCATCGAAATGTTGTGGACTTTGCCAAATACACTGTGGATGTGGATTTGAGTGGATTGCCCTATTATTGTCATCAATCCTTTACTCTGGGCAGCAATGGAATTGACTTTTTATCGGCACAGACCAATGGACAACGCTACGATCACGGAATAGACACCTTCATCTATCAGCCATGGGCCGATCACTCCTCCTTACTCTGGTCCGGCTATCGAACAAACGACTTGATTCAACCGTCATTCAACAATACCAAGAGCAACAACGACACAAACTTGACGGATCGAACTCCTTCTCCCCTTCTTGGTCTGTTGATCATTTTGGAGGTGGAAGAGTCCGAGGCTCCGCTTCACGATTCCAGGCGCATCGAGGCCCAAATTCGACAAGCGTTACGAGAAGAACCACTCAGATTTGCAGAGATTCTCTCTTCAAGCGATAAAAGAAAGCACGACGAACCCAACAAAGAGTCTTCGTCTTCTTCTTCTCTCATCGTGGTGTTTCAAGAAGGATATGCAGTCGCACGGCTATATCCAGAATACAAGTACTGTGCCCTAGACGTGCAGCTGTGGAATCGAATGGACCAACGAGACTCTGTCATTAGGGCTCTCACAACTGTGTTTCAGCCAACGCCTTCGACTGCAATAATAAGTGCTTATCAAATTACGACAGGGGGGATGAGACTACGACAAGGCATCGCCGTGCCTGTAACACGAAATACAACAATCCCGTCTGGAACCGATCCATCTCCAGTCAATTCCGACATGGAACTCTCAAATACTGATCAGCATCTGGTTCTGAGCCATATACTCTCCATGACTCCTGTTGTCGAACGAGATCGCGCAGTGCTAGTGGTCTGTCCCACCACGAATTGTACGACGTACGAAAACTTACTAGCTACTCGGATCAACGATGCAGACCAAAAGATGACGTTTATCCCGTTGTGGACATGTCCCGAGTTGTCAGCATTCGAGAACGAGAACAACGATGATGATGATGAAGCTATGCGGGAAAAGAGTTTCTATCATCGACTTGTTTGTGAGCGGAAGTTACGCACAACGCTCCAAGAACAAGTCTTCTGGCAGTCCCAGGGATTGCATGCCATTGTCATTGATCCGGCTGTGCCCCGTGCTATGGGACAAGTGTTGTATCGCATCATGCTTCACAGTGTGCAATGGCGAGGCATGTCGATTACCAATCCGAACTGGATGGTGGTTGTGCCCATGCCAAGGTCCCCGGCAACGTCGTCGTCATGGCGCCGTGCCTTACTGGACCGAATCCGATCCGACTTGGTATCCTTCAACCCCGTTGTGGATGCTCACGTGGTGGTACGACAAACTCATGACACCACGAGTCATCATGGTGCTTCGGAGATGAAGGTGGGCCTACTATCCGTGGGAGACGAGCACTTTTACAAGCATTTGAATCAAGTGTTTTCATCCATTCAAGAAGCCAACCCGGGTTTAGTCCCTCATCTTGCACTCAGCAAGGTGGGTCTTCAACAGCATGTACCGAATTTTGATCAACGGAAAACGGTTACCGATCTGGACTACAACGTGGATGCCGGTCGTGCTCAATGGCTCAGCCAAAAGGGTGTCGCACAGCAAACAATATGGCAATACGAATGGCAACAAACGTCTGGAGGAACGATTGCCGTAGGAACCCAAGTTTTTGTGAATGACCATGTCCATCCCTGGGATGGGACATGGTTTCTGGGTACTGTGCTGGAACAACCATCGGACGAGACGACTGACAAATATCATGTGATGCGCAAACGCAATCGTGGAGTCTCCAGGCATACCGTGTCTCGCTCACAACTGTTACTCGCGGACGACACGACGACATCTTCTGCTGCACCGCTCACGTATGGAGAGCAGGTGATTGTTCGAGATTCGGACCATGACGACGACAACGACAATGAACCGGAGGAGACTGGAGAAGTCACATGGGTGCAAGGCTACATTCAAGACGCCAGTCGGTCGGATGGACTGTACAAGGTTCGTTGCTTTGATAGCTCTATTTTGGTGGTTCCGCGACGTGACATTGTGGGTCGCAAGGGATCATCATCATCATCATCATCATCTCTACAAGAAGACGACGAGAGCAAGGGTCCACAAACACCCGGCGTGTCATGTTCGGATATCGAGCAGTTCATGGATCAAGTGTTGGAAAGCACCAAACACAACGACACCAGGGAAACAACCACAGATACAGCAGAAATTGGGAATGGGTGTCTCGTGACTGCAGACTTTGCGGGTGGTCACGTAATTGTTACGTGGGATGGACGCAGTCATATGGATATCAATCTTCATGTTCATCTGGAACATGTCCAACAAGAGTCCAGCAGCAGCAGCAGCAGTAGTAGTACCGCGCTGTCGTCGTCCAAAGTGGTGGAGCAACTATTTGCTCAGTTCTTTCCACACTTTGCCATGATTCAAAAGGACGAACAACCCCGTGGATTTGGACGTATCGTCGTCCAAACACCAAGAGCAGGAACGGCACAAGATTTGACGTGGTTTGGGCAGTTTCATGATGATGATGATGATGGTCGATAGAGAGATTGATTTGGTTTAGAATGAAACGATTGATTATCAACAGAGAGCAAAGCGCAAATCATAGTCTACCCATTTACTCCTACTAGGTAGACCTAACAAGTCTACCCCAAACAGAAAGAATTGCGCATGGTGAGAACGATGGTACCCACTGGAACAGTTCAGTGACTACCTATACATACATGATTCATCTCTTTGTAGTGCGTCGGTGGATGACTCGAAACGGATCTAGACTTTCGTCCACACTGAGTGTTTCAAGGACGCGAAACAGAAAGAACCAAATGCAAGCACGCGAGTAAAAGAACCAAATACAAGAACGCACGTTGATCGAGATCAACTACCTAAAAAGGAACTTGAAACCACCTACCCCTTTCTCTTTTTCTGGTCCCTCGATGTTTTGCGTCTCTCTCCTTCGTGTTCTTGCAGACATATCGCCACAAACAATAAGTTCTCAGTTCTTCCTGTCTCGCACAGTCATTGCGAATTGCGAGACTGTGGCGTTTGTCAGTCGGCGATGTGTCTATATTGTGTAGCTGTCCGAAACAGGGGAGAACCCAGAAACAACTGAGACCACAGAGAGATCAACGTACTTTGGTTTCCTTGTGCGTAGGTTCATGAATGTGACCCGGACCGATTGCCGTTTCCAGTTTATATCCAATGCAGAGGGTGCACAACAAGAGGGCTGTTCTGCGTGTGTCACCAGGACCTTCTGTGCGTCATTCGGAATTCGGAAGTGCACTACGCATTCCAAAACTTCAACTAAATGAAAAATTAGGATCTTCTCGACTCCTCAGGAATCCTCCAGAAGAATATTTTTCTTCCGAGTATCACTCCCGCTTCAAGCGTGACTGGGAAATGGAACGCATTCTGACTCACAAAGGATTCGAAGAGTCAACTTTGGTGGCGATGATGACGGGGTCCTGAACCCTGAACAGAATCAAATAAGTGGGTAGTAGGGTCCAAAGTCCGAACAGCAAAACTAAAAGCACCTATCCAGGGCAATTTTGCACCATGAACGAGCCAGGAGGTCGACGACGAAAACGAAAAAGCGACGACGATGGCAAGCCGAGCAGCCGTAGGTCGGTCCACTTTCACAATGACGAAAAGGACGATGATGAGGACAAGGGAGCCGAAGCAGATGATGAAGCTGATGAGGATGAGACCAACATTGCTGGAGAAGAAGCCGAGATGGAAGTAGTAGACAGTGCCACAATGACACAACCACAGTCATCGTCAGCTTCACGAGAACCACAACAACCACAACAGGACCTAGAGGAAAAGGATGGCTCGGAAGACAAACGAGAGGAAGCCTTGAAACGGCATTTGCGTGATCGTCGGTTTTCTCGCAATGGCTTTGTGGTGCGACAAATGACGCAAGCCCAGCGCGAACGCAAACGTGCGATTAATCGCATCAGTGCTCGTCGTACGCGGCAACGCGAACGGGAGCAAGTCGAAGCCTTGAATGAGCAACTGGAACTTTATGATAAACTTAATTCGATATTGTTAATTGACAATGATCGTTTGGAACGACTTGAGGCAGCATTGAACACACTCTTGGCTTCTCTGAGACAAGAACAAGAGGAGCAATCCGCTGCGACTGCTGCTGCCCGGCAAGGACGACCGCCATTGGCCAGTGCGACTACTCGGCCACCTGCTCTCAGTTTGGCCACCAAACTCAATGTTATTGAGCTTCTGCGTGCCGCCCTTTTAACCTGCATGGCATCGGTGCAACCGTCTCAACTTTTGGAACAGTGGAACCCTCCACAATCCTCCTCATCGTCGTCTTCGACACCCAGTGTACCACCAGTGGCTCCTGGTACGGCTTCAGCTACTCTGGCGACTGCTGCAGCTACTCCTGCAGCTAGTAACCCAGATCAGCAACAGAACCCCCTGCTGGTGACGTTCATGTTTCTCAAACAAAAAGTTCAAATGCTCGATCTCTTCAAGCAAAGTCTGGTCCAAGAGTCGTTACAATCACCGCAAGAGGAACAGGGACCAATCGAGCCGTCCACACCTAAGGAATCATCCCAAGCAAGCAATGCCTTGGTAGGTCCTCCTTCAGCATCACCGATACAGACCAGACAGCAATTACAGCAGGCTGTCACTTCGACACTTCAACAATCTTCATCAGCACCCCAAGTTCTTCCACCAGCAGTCATGAGTCAACACCCGGCTGGGACTGCTGCCGTCAGCACTGCACCAGTACAAGAACCGCCCTCTTCTTCTTCGTCCTCTGCCTTGTCGACGATGCAACCGGAAACACTGGCCGCCATGCAGTCCTTGTTAGGATTGCTATTGCCACCTCCGGCAAACCCAACTACCGGTAGTACGACTCGAGAGGATGCCATCCTGACGGCTGATCCGGGTAGTAGTACTGCATCAGCGCTACTGGGTAGCTCTTCAGGTGTGGCCGCACCCATGGCCACTCTGCAACAAGAGGTTCTTCCGACGTTTCCGCCGCCTTCGGACCCTGCGTTTTGGAGAGCAGCCGTGACAGGAGCTTCGACTAATACCAGTACCACGACGTCACCAGCAACAACGTCCATGTCCTCTCCATTCTGGAATCTCCTCTTCCCAACGACCAATCCAACGAATCCAATAACAACAACGGCCCCTGCTGTGGGAATGCAGGCTCCGCTCCTTCCGCAACCACCACCACCAGCAGTCTTCCCGACCAGCACACTCCCGTCTCCTGCTACCATTGCTTCCACAGCCTTTTCTTCCCCGTCCACTACACACACCAACCCATCAGCTCCGAGTATTCTTCCTTCCACAGTTACTGCACCTCCCAACACTGTTGATAGTAATAGAGGCTCCATGATCTCCAACCCAACAACCACATCGACCGCCCCGTCCCTCACTACTTCCACTCAAGAATCCCACCATGCTGCTGCACAACTATTGAGTTCCCTCGAGACCATTCTCTTGATTTTGCGCTCCTTTGTTCCTCCTCCTAGCAGTCTGACCAGCACGAGTACGTTTGCCACCACACCACCACAAACTTTACCACCACAAGACGGCACGAATCCAGCAGCCTTGCCATTCGCCGCTTCCTCCTCTACCTCTAATACCATAACGGCCGCAGCCCCAATCGCTATACCACAATCACAGTCACAACAAGTGAACACCAATCTTCACAGCAGCAACCCATTCTCGGCATGGCCCTCCTTGTCGGGAGCAGGAGTTACCTCGTCCTCACAACCAACACCAAGACCCACACCACAAGAACCGCCATTGTCAGACTCACAACAGCAACAGCAACAACAGCAGCAGCAACAACAATTGGAGAGTATTTCGACCAGTTTGCAGTTGCTGGAGACCGCTGCGGCCGCTTCCACTACGAATACGGCTCCGCCCTCCTCTCGTACTGCTGCTGCAACCAGCACTGGGACGGGATGGACCCAGCAGCATCCGCCCAGGCCAAGTAGTATCGGCACGACCAGTACCACACCGTCCCATCCTATTCCTCCTTCTCCTCCTCCTTTGGTGCCAGGAGGAGCCTTGTCGTCGTCCTCGGCGACGACGACGGCCTCGTTGATTAGTCCCTTGATTTTGCAATTGTTGCTCCAACCATGCATGCTTCAGCAGCAGCAGCAAGCACAGCAGCCACAAGCTCAGTCGTCGGCACCACCATCACTTGCCACAACTGCAGGTTTGGCCACTACTACTACTACTGGCGAACCATCTTGCGTGGTGGACCACCAAGCCGCCGCGTCGCCAACCAGCAGCACCACAGCAACGACGGCGAGCTCTCACGACGACAAGAAGAAGAAGAAGAAGAAAGACGATCCATCACCACTACCAGTTGTCGGGAACGAAACCAAGAAACAACCTCCTCTTCCTCCCAACCAACCACCCTCTAGAGATTCATAGGTTGACTCTCGAGCTACCTCTAGTAATAGAGGTGGTCCATTCTCTGTGGTCTATTACCTCGGAGAAACACCCACCCACCAAGTGTGTCCTTCCACGTGTAACATGGAGTGTTTCGATCCACTCCTCCTTTGGTTGCTATATCCTAGAAGTAGGAGTAGTTTTAAGCAATGGGACACAATTCTCCATTGTCGGAAGGACTATAGTAGAGACGGGCCGTTTCCACGTTCCTCAGCTTAGTAGAGGTGCAAAAGTCCATCATCTCCAAAGCCGTTGGTTTGATGTGGATCTACTACAGGGGAGACATGATTCTTGTTTCAATTCATCAACGGATACACCATAGATCCGTTGTTTGCTTCTACTAATAGGAGTACTCCAGTTTTTGCTACACCTATATAGTCATTTTGCTTGTTGCTACCCTCTACCTATATTCGAGTAGCTCTTCCATGAGGAATAAGCGCGACTTATCCTCGCTATCCATGACATCTTTGCAGGCTTGGGTACTTCAAACTCCACACACCCAGACACGCGCCATCAACACATCCACAATCCACAACCACAACAAACTCACCCAAACAAGAACCCGAATCCGAAAAAGCCACCACAGAGATCCTCAAAGATTCTGTTTCGTTGGCGTTTGGAGTTTGGACATTCTGTGTGTGTGATTGTGTGTGGTTGTGTCCAAAGGCTTTGCGGCTATTGCTGTGATAGGAAGATCGATCAAAAGAATCCATTCTATATTAGGTATTCGTTAAAAGAAGCGAAAGCAAAAAGGCAAGCCCCGAGAGAAACAAGCAAGCAGACAAACAGAACCAGCATGAAGATTCCATGGATCCTCTCTTTCTATTATTCTTATTCCGTCTTCTTTTGGTCGACAAGGACAACGACCGTGAAAGCCTTGTGTTCGGTGCACGACGACAAGGGCAATCGCGTGGCCTTGACAGCCGTGAATTTACCACGCGGCATTGCCTACGATCGACAACGGGACATTTTGGAATGTTTATCGACCCGCGCTTGTCAAGGCTGGAAGATTGTCGGCTGTGATGCCTTGTATTGTACCGGTCCGGCCTCGTGCGAACAAGCGACCTTGACGGATCATGGCGGGGTCGCCTGTTGGGAATTGGCCGCTTGTCAAGGCGCTCGCATTTCTGCCGCGCACGATATTTCCTGTGGCGCCGGCTTTGATCGATCCTGTGCCGAGGCGGTCATTGAAACAGATGCCCAATTGCTCTGTTATGGACAAGATGCCTGTGTGCATGGGTCATCCAACAATAAGAATGATTTTATGGTCATTCACATTGTCGGGTACAAGGGTCATGTCCGGTGTGCCAATGGCGACGATGGACCAGCCTGTGAAAATTTGGTCGTGCACGTGCCCGATTCCTCTCGCGCCTGTTTGGTCGATGATATGCATCGCGGCAATGGTCATGATACCATTTCGCCCTGTGCCGTTGTCTGTGCCACGGATAAGGATTGCGATGCCGAGACCATTCACTTTCAAGTCCGCACCAAGGCAGTTGGTGGACCCAAATAAGAATACTAATCTGCAACCACCACAACTACCACAAGAACCAGAACCAAAATAAGAACACAATATGAAAAGGAACGAATCACATTGGAAACAAACAAAACAGAATGTGGATTGGAAACCATATGAGAAACGAGACACGGCATGATTGGAAACAATTCCAAGGACAGTCCGTGCCAAATGTACAATGCTAACAACACCCACACCAGGAACAGAAAGGATAACTATTTCTCACCACGCTCGCAGATGGAGATTGCTGGTGAGATCATCCCTATTACCACCGACGATTGTTTTTCCAGGCTTGCCCAAAGGAAACGGGGGTCGAGACGACGGTGTGGGTGAGTATCATCCCCCTACTATATAGTACCGTAGGTAAACTTCAAGACTCGTGTCAAAGGGAGAGAGAAAGAGAGAGTGGTGTATACCAAAACGGCAAACGCAACGAATGATGGTAGAGATGAGCGGTGACGACGAACTGCGCCAGTAAAGAAAGACGAACCAAAAACGACGAACTGAACATTGCAAACTGGAGGACAAGAACAAGAGGAACAGATATACT
Source organism: Epithemia pelagica (assembly GCA_946965045.2). Classification (NCBI taxonomy): domain Eukaryota; phylum Bacillariophyta; class Bacillariophyceae; order Surirellales; family Surirellaceae; genus Epithemia; species Epithemia pelagica. The sequence continues at coordinate 56,521 of OX337238.1, read as the reverse complement.
ATGCGTGCGCTCAACCTTGTACATATATATTTGCTAGTATTCAAACTATAGAGAGAAAAAAACAAAAACCATGTTTCCTATTGCTCCCAAGAGTTGGGGGGATTCCGCTTCGTCATTGCTCCAAGACGATCCATATGCTATAGCTACTATACTCCAATATTTATATAGAATATGGATCTCCATGGTCTCATCGGTCCACCTTCAATTGTGTGTGTGTGTGATGATGATGATCCATGGGAACAACACAAAGGACGACAACGTCCGCGTAATAGCCACAGACAGTGATGATTGGCACCCTGCAAACTTGACGAGGCTCTCCACAATAACCACTCGACGCATAAACAGTCACAACGGATGGATCCAGGAGTCCACAACACTAGCTAGAGGAGCGAGGTGCTGTCCATAGAAGAACGACGGCCAGTACATACAAGAGAAAGCAAGTACTCCTCGACACCGAACCTACGTCATTGCGTGAACTTTTTGTACCCTCTCTATCGATTTCTGGTCTTTTCAATCGTGCCCTTGTTCACCGGCACCCTGAAACAAAGAGTCATTCCACAGAGCTCTTTCTCGCTCGCTCTTTCTGCAGCATTGGGCCGGATGTCGACTCTCCTGGATCCATGCGGAGAGAGGAGCGTAGCTAGATTTCGAGTTTGACTCGTTTTCCCAGATTTGACGAACCGTATCTACAAACCCCAGCAATAATAGATCCATCCATCCACCCAACCGAATCCGTGACGGTCGTTCACAGAGCCTGGAACCACGCACATCCAGATTGTATAGGAGTACGCTGCAAACCGAGCGTGCGTGAGGAACAGGAACAAGAGCTGTGGTATACCACACCACCAAACGTCTCCGAGCACGTGGATGCGCGGGATATTCCACACGTGTGTGCGCAAGTTTCCACACGTGTGTGTGGATTGTGGTTTGTCGCTTTCGCGTGAAATGACTTGATGATTGGCGACCGAGAGACGTGCTTCTTGGAACACTCTCGTCGTACAATATGGGACGACCCGTCACACGATTCCCTTGGCCGTTCCCGACCACAGGGTTGTCGTCGTCGAGTGTTGCTTGGGAGGATGCTCCAGAGCTGTTCGAATGGACTGTACAATCCCAGTCCTTGCAACAGCGGAGACACACTTGTGGGTTGTCTCTCTCTCTCTCTCTCTCTCTCTCTCTCTCTCTCTCTCTCTCTCTTGTCTCTCTCTTGTCTCTCTCTTGTCTCTATCGTCCTGGTTGGTGGTTTTTTGTGTTTTTTCGCTAGGATTCCGCCACGTGAAATTGAATGGTACCGACATTGCAATCAGCTACGGCCAACAACACGAACCATTTCTCTACTGATCCATATCGTATGGGACCTCATTCTTGTGGTGGTGTGGAGCGTCGAGTTTGGGTTCCTCCATTTGGCATTTTCCAGAGAGCGAACCAAAAAAGCAGACTACACTTGTGTGTGTGTGTTTTTTTTTCCTCTCTCTCTCTCGTCCTGGTTGGTGGTTAGGTGTGGTTGTTCGTCGATTCCGCCACGTGAAATTGAATGGTACCGACATTGCAATCGTGTGGTGACACGCAAATCACGCCGCACTTGCTCTGGGTCGACGCCGTGCTGGTGGCAATACAAGCTCGATCGGATGAGGGGACCGTCACGTGCAAATGCGAACATGTGGGTGGTGATTGAATTCGCAACGAATGGTGCTTGTTCTTGTGGTTGTTTTGGTTGTGGTTGGAGGGAATGTGAAACTCCTCGGGCGGTCGAAACAATTGTTGCGACGAGGCATCGCTGACACACCGGACATGACTGACTTGGCCTTGCAAAACGAGGCGCAATTCCGTAGGAGTAGCAGTAGTAGTGGGAGTAGCGGTTGTTGTGGTTGTGGTCGACACGGGAAGACTGCTGCTGCTACTACTACAGGCCTGCGGACCGAAGCAGACGACTTGTCCGGGTGTGGTGACGGTCACATTGGTACAGGAGTGCAAATAGTCGGCGCCACAGGTAAGTGTATCGACCCACCACACCGAAGGACCTTGTCCGAGGGGTTGCAATGCAGTTGTACTCGTCGTGGCATGATGCGACGAGGGCAAGGCGTGCATGACAATCGTGGCCGAATGACAGGCGGAATGGGCAAAACAAGCCACACCGGTATTGTTGCGCAAGTGGGCAGCCCGACAGGACGATTTGCCATCGCAATACAAGGCCCGACAGCCTTGAATCGTCCATCCCTCACAACTAAAATCATCGGTACATTCAAAAATGTCAAATTCCGGATCGTATTCCAAACCGGGACGAGGAAATTGAGGATTGGGACCGTCCAAATCCAAGGGAACCAATTCGCCGTCGGCATCGTGAATCACACAACGACCCTGCACGATCCGTGGCATCCAAACAACAGCTTCTAAAAGGAGGAGAAAAGGCAGAATCCGCAGTAACATCACGGCTTGTGCTGGTTCTTTTTTGTCAATGATGATCTCTCTCTCTCTCTCTCTCTCTCTCTCTCTCTCTACACTCGACGAGGATTCCAACCGTCCCAGTTCCCAATTCCAACGCCATTCATCATCCCAAACGATTCAACCTTATTTCGGTTGGCATTCGGTTGGCACGTCCTACGTGGCGAGAATCCTTTTCCCTACAAAGCGCGACCCCACACGCGACCCCCATACTTCCCTACCTTGTAAAGCTACTAGGAGTAGCTAGAGAGAGAGAGAGAGAGAGAGAGAGAGAGGATGATTCGAAGGGCAACCAGCACCCACACTCGAGAGCAGCCGCACTCTGAGTACGATCTACATACTAGGATCGAGAGACATCTCATTCTATGGGAATAGTATAGTAAGTATCATGGACAAATCCATCCGGGAACCGCGCAGCCTTTCGTGAGTTTGTGTCGGTAGAGTACCTAGTAGTATCTCCGTTCCATACAAAAAAGACTGGTGTTTCTTGTGGTTCTCCTTGTACTCGGAGTGTACCTACTCCACGCTCCGACGCAACCACTGGACTGTGCGGAGGTTCGATTCCTGAAATCCTTCTTCTTTGTCATCTTGTTTGGTTTCTCTGCTATGGTAAGGAGGTCCCGAGATTCGTGACCAACTCGTCATTCCTTCTTGTGCCTCGATCGCCGTCGTGCCCTTGTTGATGTTGATTTTCTTGCTGCTGCTTTCGTTTTTGCTCGTTCATTAATTAATGAAAAAGAATTCGAACGTGGCTCGATCACACGCTTGCGGTGTGGCACATACGACCGCACAATCGGAATTGGTCCAATCGTCGGCATTGTGATGTCGATGATGATGTTCTTGCTTTTCCGGAACCAATTCGGGATTCTCAAACTTGCCTGGTTTGATGGGTTTTTTGGGATTTTTTTGCTTGATGCGCAATTTATTTTTCGGAGCATCGTTCCACGCCTCTGTGGTGGTGGTGGATCCCATGTGTTCGCCATCCGATGGTGGTGGTTCTTCATCCGTTGTCGTGGTGCTGGATTCATCAAAACTCAATTCGCCCACACAGGCTCGTTCCTTGAATTGCCGAGGAATGTAAATGTGCAAGCCTTGACAGGCCACACCGGTCGCTCGACTGCCAATGACGCGACCACTTTCACTACTGGCACATTGGACTTGACTGCTCGGTCCCAACAAGTAAATGTGAATGGGACCGTCCGGATCATTCTTGGCAGTTTTTTTTTGGTTTGGATTCATGCTCCAATCATCCGGTCGTTGTTGAGGTTGCGATCCTTCGGGTGGCACTTTGGGATCGTCGGGCGAATATTGATAGCCGCCACTGCCCACGAGATTTTCTTCGTCCTCGGGCAATTCATAGCGAAATTGTTGCGGTATGACCGTGCCAATACAGGCGCGTCGTCCAAAACACAACAAATTGGTATCGGTTTCAATCCGAGCCTTGCGACAGGTATAATCAAAGCCATCGCCACACGACACATCGTGCGTCGTTAACAAATTGGCCGAATCGCAGGCATGATCGTCCCAACAGGCCGTCCCATAGTTGTTTTTTAAAGTGGCATTTTGACACGCATACGGGGCTTGACAATAGACGGTCGTACACCCTTCCATGGTCCATTCGCGACACACGCCTGGACTTCCGCACACCAGCTTGTCCGTCACGACACCGTACATGACACCGGCCGGCAAGGTTGTGGTTTTGAGAGCCACCGGTTTGCCATGTTCATCGTGGACTTGACACAGGGCCTCTACAACCAGGACTCGACGAGTGCCAGAAAGGAGGACGACAAGTAAAAGGAGAACAAGGGAAGAAGAAGAACGATGGAGTCCAAAACTTGTAGACATGCTGCTGAGAGTCTTGTTCATCGTGCAAGGACAATATGGTAGTTTTCTGGTTGCTTTTTCTTCCAACACTGTACCAAAGGATACGAGATCTCTATAGGACTCCATGAGATCATAGAGATGACTCTCTCTTCTTGTGTTGTGTGTTCTTCGATTCGCGTTTCAAGGGCAAATCTTGAAGGAAATCGGGACACGTCGGCAAACTTCACGTGACAACAGAATTCTTTTCCGTCTTTTCTGGGTAGCCATGGTAGCTATATCATCGGTCATATACTCCTAGGAGTAGCACAATGTGCATTACCCTCCTCCTCTCTCTCTCTCTCTCTCTCTCTCTCTCTCCAGGAAGAATACAAAGAGAGACGGTTGGTATCTTAAGAGGGGTTGGCCCGTGTGAGAGAAGGACGAGTACAATCCATGGTGGCGCGTGAGCATATTCGCGATGTTAGTTCTAGCCACAGTAGCTATGATGGTAGTATCGCGTTTAGGAGCCATTTCTGGGAAACCAAGCACGCAAACCCACACCATACGGGTCATTGTCTTGTTGTTGTGTTGTTGTAGTTGTTGGGAATGTCCTGCGTATGGCAGTTTCGTGTAGACCCACGCTCGCGCCCATTCGGTAGATCGAGACCCAACAACATGTGTGTCACGGGCAAAAACTCGTATCCTGGTGGTGAGCAAGGAGAACACACAAGAGGCCATGGCGCGTTGTAGCTGAGTCTTTGCTGTGGTTCGCACATATCGTCCAACAGCTGGACCTACGAAACTCTGTCGCAACAAATAACTACTCTAGAGGTAGAAATTGGTGTATCATCATCGTTTAGCTATATTCCAAGGAGTCTCTAGTATTCTCCTTGTTCAAGTGCGCGCGCAAGTTTGGACAAGATGGTGGGTCGAAATAATAAAAAGTGGTTTGGGGTTTGTGTGGATACACAAGATAGAGAGTGTGTGTGCGTTTTGGTGTTTTTGGCATGTTTGTTTTGTGGTTCAATGTCTCGTTTTGTGTGGTTTTTGTGGTTGTTGGATTGTCAGTTCTACACTGCAATCTGTAGAAACACACAATGGGGACGGTTTCATCCCTCATGGTGCAGTTGGTTTGTGGTGGTGAAGTGTTGGTTTGGTTTGGTGGGTCATTTTTGGTAGTAGTCGTAGCGTTGTTTTTGTTGTGGTTGGGATGTGGTTCGTCTGTTTTTACTATATACGGAAATAGGGCTGTGTACAAAGTAGTTTGTCAAGCTACTTGTTCTTGTTCTTGTGGTTGTTCTTGGTGTCTGTGCATGGCCGTGTCGCCGCAACGATCCATCGATATCTCGATCGTTGGAATTCTCTTCTTAATGTTGTTCCACGACAAATCGAATGGAATCCTTGTCGCAATCGGATTCGACATCGCAGACAACGGCACAATTGGACGAGGTGCGAGGGGCATCGCCTCGCGATTGAATGCGCAACGAGGAATCGGAATCGGACGATCCTTTCCAAACCTTGTCGAGCCACGATTCTTGTTGGGGTGCCGGTGTGGGGGGCGGCGGGGGCGGGGAAAAGTAACAGGCTCGTTGTCCATGAGAAATTGTTATGACCATATCATGACAGGCATATTGTCCTTGTCCACTGGAACATTGGACTTGTCCTTCCCGTCCCACACGAATCGTCTTGTGAAAACCACAGGCGCCCGGTCCCACACAATGCACGCGTTGATTGGTGGTAATATCGGTATTGAAACAGGCCCGACTGTGACCGTCGCCACACGACACATCGTGCACTTGCAACAAGGTGGCATTGTGACAGGCTTCATGAGCCCAACAGGCAATGCCCAAATTGTCGCGCAGCGTCGCATATTGACAGGCTTGACGACCCAAACAATAGACGGCGGTGCAGCCGGAAATGGTCCAATTTTGACAGGCTTGTGCCGTGACACACCGAATAATGTCAATCGTCGAATCGTACGTAATGCCCCGACCCAACAAGGTTTCTTCCGAATACGTGGACAGAGGCAAGGGGATTCCAGTATTGTCCTCCAAACGACATTCTCGAGCCGGTTGCGCAACAACAATCAATGGAAGAAAAAGCACAAGAATCGTCGACCACAGACGTGGTGCCCTGTGTCTGTGGTTGTTCAAGGAGAATCGCTGGCAGAAATGAGAATCCCTTCTTGTTGTGGTTGTCGTCGTCGTCGGGTCATCATGTGGTTCGTCTCGTGCCATGATTCAACAGAAGACCGAATGAATCTGGCCGATGCCTTCCACGGAAAGAGAAGACAAGCAAGAAGAGAGAATGAGAGAGATGCCTCTCGATTATTTTTTGGTGATCCAAACGTTGTGGTTGCTTTGATTCAGGCGAGAAGAAAAGAAGAGATCAATGGATGGTTCGGAGTTCGGACAGCGTTGGAGAAAATATCGGCGACCATAGCTCTTGATAGTTCGGGTCTCACATAGCAAGGGTAGCGGATCCCTCTTCAAGCTGCGAAGCAGCTCTTTGGTCGCGTTTTTACTGCCGCCACGTACGTGTACTTGTATGGGGTGGGGGTGGGGCTTGGGGCGATAAAAAGGGGGTCGTGCAATGGGTAGCAAAGATAGCTGGCATAGAAAGCTTACAGAAGTTTAAATGTCAGAGAGATACACCCTCTCTCTCTTGTCGATGAATAGCGTTCCCTAGAGAATGGGAATGCAGCACCACGCACCACTTGGTGGTGTTTGGCAACGGAGCCGGTCAGTGGATGATTCATTTTTTCTTTCTTCTTTGAAATGGAATCATGGATTCGTTTCCTCTACGAAAGAGAGACTTGCAAAACCAGATTCCTCCTGCAGTCTCTTTGGCAGTCTCCATTCCTACTTCTTGGAAAACAGACAAAATAGCGAGGAACGCCACTGGTTGGGTGGTTCGGTTTCAACGAATAATATTAATAATAAAAGTATATTGTGATGAGGAGTGTGAGATTGTTGTAGTGCGTGCGCTGCTCCACAAGAGTTGTGGTGGTGGTGATGACAATGAGACGTGTGTAATTTTGAGTTGGACAAGCCACAGATTAGTATGTTTGTCCAGTGATGGTTCGTGTGCTGTGTTCCCCCAGTTCATTTGTGTGTAGTTGTTTGTAGTAGTTGTTGTTGTTGCGTAGATTGCTGGTAGAACAGTGTCTGGTGGTGGCGCTGCGTTGTCACTCTCTCTTGTCTGTTTGTTGTTGTTGTTGTTATGTCCGATTCGACACTGCTCGATTCGTTTTCATTGTCCGGACCGACCAGAACGCCCATTTCCCTGCATGTCGTCTGTCTCTCAAATCATATAGTATTCTTGCAATATCAATCGTGAATGAATTGAATGCGACTCTTGTCACAGGCTTCTTCGCTGGTACAAATAATGGCACATTCGGTCACGTGGGGATTGGATTCGGCCGTATCGGGACCATAACAGGCGCGCGACACATCGGGGACATGAATCAACAAGTCTTGACAGGCCAATTGGGCCGTGGAGGTGGAACACACGACATGACCGCCCTGACCGACATGAAGGGAAATGCCACCCCGATCCATGGCCGTGACGGTCGTGGTATTGGGCAACAGCGAGCCGCCCTGGGTTTGGGTGACACAGGCAAAATCGCCATAACACAAGACACTGGCCGACGTTTCAATCGTGGCATCGATACAGGATCCACCATAACCGGCGCCACAGGCCACGGTCTTGCCCTTGGAAATGTAGGCATTCAAACAGGCTTCACTGCCCCAACAAGCCACGGCACCATTGCCCGTCATTTCCGTATCTTGACAAGATTGGTGGCCGCGACAATAAATACTCGTGCATCCAATCAACCGATAGCCCCAACAGGAGTGGTCCAACAGACAGACCAACGTGTCGGATACGGCATTGTATTGAATGCCACTGGGCATGGATTCTGGATACAAGGGCACTTTGGATTCGTACGCATCTCGGACCACGCATTTGGCGTCCACAACAACCACAACAACATTGACGACAAGATGAAGCAGAACGAGTAGTACGACCAAAAGCCACAAGGGTTTCTCCCAAACACTACTCGAGACTGTACGTGTTTCTCGTTTTCGTTTTGTTCGAGCAAGGATGGTAGTACTTTTTGGTGTGATGGATCCTGCCATGGTGGTATCGGCTGTTTCACTCGTGCTGCTGAAACTGTTCGACCGCCTTCTTCTCATTGTAGTGGTGGTCCTTGTCGTCGTTGTTGGCATCATCAAGGAGTGGCTCTTGTGGAGATGCGTGGTACAAGCCACTCCTTCCAGTAGTAGAATGAGTGGTCTTCTTTCAATTGTTGTTCGCTGTGTGTGGACACGACGAACCGGAAGCCAATCACACTCTCGTTGTCGTTGTGTCGTTGTTCTGTTTGGGTTGCGAATTGTGCGAAAAGATTCGGCTGTCTCACTTTCATGTGTACTCCTTAACGACATGTATCAAAAAGTGAAATGGGGAGTGACTCTTTTTTTATTTCAATCAGTGGGCGATCCATTCGCGACTTGTATACGACACTTGGGAGTATAACAAAGCCGTCGACTCTTGATCTTCTAATAATACCGATACATAGCTCTCCTCTAATAGGAGTAGCTAACAACAAAACTTAGTTCACCATGATCCCAAGGCAACGATCGACCTATACTCGCATGTTCCAGTCGATTCGCCAATGATGAACGCGATCCATCCTACAACAAACTCGTAGCGGAAACAAGACGATCCGTCCTGCAACAAACTACCTAGTAGCGGAAACAAGACTCTGGAAAGGTCATTGCTAGAGCAGTTTGTGCACCGATGAGGTCGTTTCTTCCCTTCCTAGCAGGATTAGGGCATTGAAACTGTTCGGTCAAGGATGGACACAGAAAACATGAGACTTGATGTTGTTGTTGTTGTGCCTTGCTCCAGATTACAGGGAGTCGTCTCCTCCTCCAAGGGCGCTCGTACGACGAGTGAGGAGGGCTCATGGCACTCGTTGTAGTACGGTAGTACTCGTGGAGGCTGCCGGTTTGCGGTCGTATTCCAGTTGCGCAATGGCAGAACGCAACGACTCGTCCGTCATTTGACTCTGCCTCTTTTGCAAGGTGACGGACGATTGAATATTGTCCAACAAAAGTCTTGTGTTCCGTGTCGACTGTCGTCACCGTCTTTTGGTGGCTGCTGGCAGCATGTTGTGGTTGTGGTTCTTGTTCTTGTTGAATGGAACTGTTACGTCGCGTCAAGTGTTGCAATCGAGCCGTCTCGGTGGCCATACTGTAGAGATTTTGCTTCTTCGTGGTATGAAACACGGCAACAATCGAAACGATGGAACCGATCCTCACTGCCACACTCTCTACTACAGTGAGGATCGGTTTCCATCGTTTCAATCGTAGCCGTGTTTCATACCACCACTAATGGTTCGTGTGGTAGTGAGGGTTGGTTCCATCGTTTCAATCGTAGCCGTGTTTCATACCACCACTAATGGTTCTTTGGTTGTGGTGGTGGTGACACTCACCGCCTGGGGCTCTTGGGATGGTTGTTCTTGTTGTTGTTCTTCTTGACAATGACGATGCGTCAAGACGGCATTGACATGAGGAGATTGTGTAGTGTCACGAACCAACCAAAAGCAGATGTTGTCGTCGTCGTGCTACTACTATATCCCGTGACAATGGGGAACTGGTGTGGTGCTGGGTCCCACGGGCCGTACCTACATTGCCGTTAGGACAATCATCCCTGTACCAGGTATTATGGTATCTGGACCCGAGGTCTGTTTCATAATGTACGTCATGCAGCATATCCAAACGGACGGGGGCAGAGCATTCCAAACCCTCTCGATGCGTACGTATAGTAAATGTTGTGTTGTGTTCGTTGATCCACAACCCGACCCCAATCGTGCTGCGGTCAACCCGGTGGACACAACCCATGGACCAAGGCGTGCCACCGATACAAGTTCCACCCGTTCTCAAAGTGAAAGCCAATGCTGTACACGGCACAATGCTCCGGTCCTTCCTTCAACTCACCAATGGCATATGTGGTATACCAATCCTTCATGGCGGGGGCATGAGGGACCCGATACCCCCAGTGATGCCCGGGAGCAAACGGCTATAGAATACACGGTTCACGACACACACGAATGATGAGACAGTTGCACAAGGAAACTATGCGTATCACGATATACGACTCACCATGAACCGTTCTCCCCCCGTGTCATCCTTGGTATCGTACGGCAGTACCCCAAACTGTTCGCGAAAGAGTGTGGAAACCATGGGATCACTGAAATGACTCTTGTCATGCTGAAACATGCTTGGAAGGCCCTCCGTCACCAATAGTTTTACTGCTGCTTTATTCAACAAATATCCAGGGCCGGCCGAGTTGAATACATCATTGCGATTGCCCATGTAGGCGAACCGACGGCCGAGGAACAAGGGTGTTTGCCGATTCCCCTGATTCTTCTTGTCGTCGAATCCACCCATGGACGCCGTTTGAATTTCGGGACTCGTCAAGTAGTATCGCAAATTGTCCAGAATAAAAAAGGAATCATCTTGTCCCAACAAGAACCAATCGTACTCTGGATAATAGTATTGATACTCGTACCTCCAGATACTGCGGACTTTTTGCCAAATATGGTCATAGTCTTCGTCTCCCTCATGGGGAATCTCCACCATGTCGAGAGACCGATTGGTCTGAGTACTGGCCGCGAAAAAACCGTCACAGTCTGGGCCCCATGTTTCGCGAATGGCCGTGACGTAATGACTGTGATAGGGTCTCGTGTACACCACGCACAAGATGCGTGTCCGGATGGGCGGATCCTCTTCAGGAACAACGACTTGGACTCGTTGGGTCAGCATTTGGTACGTGGCATCTCGTTTCGCACACTGGTTCCACAATTCGTGACGAGGAATGGAACTCAGTGGTGGTGGTGGATGGTTCCGTAACTGGCGTGCGTCGTGCACGTAGCCGGGTCGTCCCTCTTCGTCTCGGGCCAAACTGGTATACGTCTTGATGCTGCGGAACGTGACGTCGACGGTGAGTGCTTGCTGGACAATTTTTACATTTTCGGGACGCAGTGTCACTCGTGTTGTATGCTTGTTCTTGTCGGAATCGTTATCCTGGACCCTCAATAGGCCCACAACCATGATCCAGATCATGCCCAAACTCACCAGGAGACATTTCACGTGGCAGATCAGCCGCACAAGGCCGTTGGTGGAGGATCGTCGTCTTCTCGCAAGGTTTCGACTACTAGTAGACGGATGATTGGGAATCGTTACAGTCGCCATGATGCTTCTTCGACATGGAGAATGCAGGACATCATGGATCATGGTGGAACAGATCCAACCAAGATCCACATCGCCTCATTCAGTCGCTGTTCAAATACGTGACACCCGAACGGATGACAGACCGTTTCCTGAACCCACTCGACGCATAGACAAGTCCATAGTCAAAGGATATAGATCTCCTTGGAATACTCCATTTTTCTTGATGCTCTAGTAGATAGAATTGTTCTTTCTTGGCAGTGAACAGCCATTGTTCCAAAGAGAGAGGCTTACATTTGGTTGCCATCACGAAGAAGAACCACTGGAGGTTATACGGACGAGGGGCATGTTGCGGTTGGGGTTGTTGGTCGTTCGACTCCCGTTCCTGGTTTGTTCGGATGGTTGTGGCTGTTGCTCCGACGTGGAGAACAGCCATTCTGGATTCTGAATATACTGACATCTAATAATTTCGAACCCAACCATCGACCAATGTCGGCCAGGACCAGCCCTTCCGGATCCCAACAGTTGCCTTCCATGGTCGACAGTGGCATTGTCTTGTCGTTGTTGTTGTTGTGGCGAGTGGGAGAAAAGGCCGTGGCGGTCATGATGTTGCGTCGTGTTTGTTGTTGCATCACCTTTTCGAGACGATTGGGATACAGGCTATACCCAAAAAGGTCCACATGCGTTGGACCCAAAAGGTTGTTCGATCCCAGACATGTTCGACCTTGTCGTAGTGCGAGCAGGGATGAAATAGTTGAAGAATCTTTGGATAGTTGGTTGTATCTTCTGGTATCGGAAAAAAGTAAGGGCACAACATGCGCCGCCCAATCCGTGGTTGTGGCAGTTTTTCATTCGGGTCTGGCTCGTCGTTCTTGGTACAATATATTCTCGAAACAAGAGTTCTTTGGCCTGGGCCAAATCATGTTGCAACAATTCACTATTGGCCTGGGACGATACGAATTCTTCCGCCACTTGTTGTTGTTCCGGATTCGGTTGTCGTCCTGTCCGCGTGGTATCCATGGCTGTTGGAGCCTTGTCGTCGTCGTAGTAGTTTCGTCTTTGGTCGGCAAGAAAGATGATTCGGCTTGTTTGGATGGATGAAAGGACTCGCTCATTATCTTCCAGGCATTAGCTGCTGTATGCGCATCGGTCTTGGTCGCTAGTGGAACAACTGGAGATGATGAGGATGCTGGTTTCTCTTTTCCAACCGCAGACTTGGTTGTAGAGACAGAAGAAGAAGAAGAAGAAGAAGAAGTGGTTTGTGGTACAGGCCCTCATTGGTGAAGGATGCCGTGTCGAAAATGGCCCCTCGATAAATGAATCGTCGTGGAGAGTTGTTGAGGTGGAGTCTTTTTCTTTGGAACTCTTGTTCAGGTTGTTTCTCGTCGTCGTGTCATGGGTTCTTCTTCTCCTTGGTTTGGCTCCACCTCGACGGAAAAAACATGCCTCTGGTTGCTGTGGTTGTTGTTGCTTCCCCCGCTAATGACGCAATTGGCATCAATCAAGGGATATCGAACAGAGGTCTGCTATGGACGGTCTTATGGAAATTTGGTTCTGATCGCGGCTCCCTCCAAGTTAGGTTCTTCCTGCAACAAACCATGATCGATGGCTGGTCCACTGTGCAGGCTACCACTCATACTCCGAAAGGACGTATTGCAGTGCTCCCTACAATGGATTTGCCCAATCCTCCTGCCTTGCCAGCAATCACAGCGGTAGAAGTGTCTTCATCCTCCTCCTCTTTCTTGTTAGGATTGTTCCTGTTGCCGTCCTTGTCGTCTTCGGCACTACGAGCGCAACCGTCGTGGTCATTGTCTTTGTCGTTCGTCCCTTCTTGAGTTGTGCACACCACCACTTTCGGGACGAATATCGCTGCTCTTGGAGGACGAATGACGACGGGCCCACGACACGATCTTCTTCTTCTTCTTCCTGGTCCTTCTGGATGGCCGTGTTCATGGTGGATTTGCTTTCCGAATGGCGTTCTCTCCACCTCTTTTTCTCTCTCTCTTGGTTGTGTTCCACGGACGGTTGTGTGCGTGGTCCTCGGTCCTCGGTCCTCGGTCCTCGTCTTGGTGGATTGTTGGTTGCTTTCGTCAAGCGCCGACTCGCCGCACCTCCATTGCCGTGCCGACGGCCTTCACACGCAAACCGGCATCGTCTACTTTACTTTTTGGCTGGTCTCGTAGGCGAAGCAAAAGTGTCCGCTCGCACGCTCCAAACACAAAACCAAAAACCCTCGTATGAAAATCAAATTGCTGCCAAACCAAAACCAAAACCAAAAAACCAAAAAAAGAAAATCGTATCATGCGTATTGTTGTCTTTACTTGTTGTGCTGACCTTGTGAATTCTCCACCATTCGTGTGTGAATGTAGTCGCATGAAGCGCAAGCGCGGTCGCGGCTTCGAGTTTGTGAACAAAAACAAACGTCGCAAGACCAATGCTTGCAGCTTTGTGCCTGTTCCGACGCCGAGGCAATCCCCGGTGTCGGTGTCGTTCGATCTACTGTTAAAATACAGTACTGTCAGGAAGAAGTACAAAGCTTCTTACCGCTCCTTTGCTTCTTTGCCTTCTATTGCAGAGCAGCTTGTTGAACCTCAACCTGAAGAAAAAAAGGGAATAGTCTATTCTTCCAGCTGCCGCGCCTACCCGCTAGGGTACGGTCGACTGACTGCCCTGGCGCCATGACACTCGGAATCATGGAGCGGGGGGACAGCCCGCTTGTGACAAGGGGCCACATAGACGAACCGCTTTTCGGGCCCCACATCTAGAGCCCTCCCAACCACCTAATCACAGCAGACTCGAACCCTGGACACCCAGGAACCGAGACCATCATGAGCAAAGGTCCGAACCACTCGACCAAGGCGGCTGGTAAACCTGAACCGGAAGAAGCTCCCGCTGTGGATGAAGATGGCAACCCCATTGAGGATGGTGGAGCCGTTCCCAAGACAAGGACGGCCCCCTCGGATCCACCCCTTCCCGTCAAGCGGTGTTTGGCCAGTTCGTTCGACACCGTGGCTCACATTTTGGGACCCGAAATTGCCGTGGCGGATATCTGACCCGTGTTTACGGATTATTTTTGCGAGATTCCGACGAAGCCGTTCGACTCAATATTATTCGAGGATTTCCCACCTTTTTGGGCATTTTGCCTACGACGCAGCATCGGACTGATTTGTTTCTGGCCTGGAGCCGTGTCATGCATGGCGAAGATTGTTTGGGAGCCAAGAAACGATCGGCCACCCATCCGATGGTCTTGAATTGGCGCGAACGGGATTACCTGGCCCGGAGTTTGCCGCTTGCCACCCGAATTGATTCATGTCCATATGTGGCCCATTTGTCAACAATTGCTCTTTGATTCCGTCAGTCTCATTCGAGATGATGTCATGTGGACCATTCCCATGATGTTCAAAGTGTACACACCTGATACCAATGCGACCAAGTGGAATGGAGGAGCCAACGCGGGCGACAGCGCGAAGAAAAAGTCTTCTCTCATGTCCTCCTCCAACTTCTCTTTCACGACAGCCGTTTTGGAAATTGTCACGTGGTTTAAGGAACAAGTGCTGAAAGTAGGGGCTTCAACAAACAACAATGGCAGCAACAACACCAGCAACGCAACCAATAGTAGCAGTGCTCAGGCACTTCCTAAATCCGTCTCATCAGTGAGTACGGGTGGTTCAAATGTGGCCATCAATTGTTTTGTCGCTTGTGTGGGACCGTTCGATTGTCCTTGCGGTTAAACGAAGAAATTCGAACCAGTGGTAAAAAGGATCTAGCGGCAGCCTTGGGGGAATCCTTTGCCAGTCTCTTTTTCGGAAACTCCACATTATCGATTGAAGAACCACCCCTGGAATTGCCATATCATAAGTTGACCTTCAGCGAACATAAGGCATCCGTTTCTTTGCCATTGTGACCTCCACGAAAGTACTCGTAGTAAGGGAAGCGTGATGAGGGAGCATCTCTTCGATCAAGCGTGTTGGTCATCTGTTGGTTTGGTCACAGGAAAACCTCACCGACTCGTTTCTTCAGGAAATGTGGCCCAGAAAGAGGGCCTGTTTTTGACATTCCTCCCGAAGTCGTGACAACGTCAGTGCTTTGATTTGGCCTCTCAGTCTCCAGAATTGATGATGAGCAACGTCCTCAGGTCCAGGATCTTCTGGTGATTCTGCCACTAGATATCGAACATAATGATAAGGAAGTACATTGTTGGAACGTAAAGGTTTCTGCGGGGGAAAAGACCGTATACGCGAGCGGCGACATCGCCCTCATCATGTCGATTTGTCTCATCATCGTCTAAGTACTTTGTTGGATCTCTTTTGGATCTTTTTGTTCGCTCCTGTGTGTCAATCAAAATGTATTGGTCGCTGATAAGACGTGTTTGAATCGGTTCATAAATTTCCTACCTCTATTGTGATTCATCGAAGAAATAGCATCACAAACGATACTCCTTCTTCTCTAGTTCTTGACTGTTTGGCCACTGTCTAACGCTTTTATGTCGAGCTGTTGTGGTCTAAGGTGAGAATTAAATGCCCTGTGGCTTGCACGTTGACGGCAGTTGATCGTTTCCCATCATTTGTGGGAGGACAACCGCCAGTGAGCATCTTGGATAGTCTGCCGCGGTCCGAAATACCTCGAATGATTGGATTTTGGGTGCAAATCCCGAGGACAGTTCGTCGTCGTTGCCAGTGGAGAACAAAAGTAAATCAGAACCCTGACTCGAATATGATACAAAACCCCAGATCTATTATTATAAATATATCGTGCTTTATTGTGAACTACAGTACACGTGTAGTCATCCGCATTCCGTTTCTGTCTCCCCAACAACAAACAAGATTGAATGACTCTTTTAGTCCTCGATGGATTCGGTTCTGGTAATGGCAACCATGAGACCACCAAACACACTCTCCCGTTGTCTTCGAGTCTTGTCCGGATCCATCTTTTTCTCGTCGGCGCATCGGACCGTTAGCTGACATGGATGCGCTTCGTCGGTATTGCGAAACAAGTATTCCCGTAGGACGGGTGGAGGAGGGGGAGCCGAAGCGCCGCCCTGCCGTCGTTTCGGAAAGAGTAGAGATGGCTGTTGGTGCATGGTTGAAAGGCGGCCATGAGAATTGGTCCCAGCTTTTGTGGCCAATGCTTCCAACACGTGTTGACGCAAGGATGCGTCCTTGTCATCGATCTCGAGATTCGAAACAATCTCTGTAACCTTGGTACTGTTTGCTCGTCGTCCATTCGTGCGTTGTTGTTGTAAGTATTCTCGGAGCAAACGCTCCACCAAATCATATTGGCTGGGAAATTTATGGAGAAGTGACAACGCATTGGCCAACAGTACTTCGTTTTCTCCAATGGTGCGACAGGCCGTCTCACAGGCCGACAACGTCTCCAACGAAGTATAGCTTGATACCGAAGATGGAATCGATTGGCTTTTCAGATGCGATGATTGCTTGTGTGCCATCTGTGCCTTGCCATGTTGCGTGATGGTGTCTGCCGACAAGAGATTCAAGGCTGTTGCAACCTTTTCGCGAAGTCGCGTCAAGGATGCGTGTATACTTGCAAGTTGAGTCGCATCTTCTCCAATATCTGCCCCGACTTGGGCTGAAATCACCAACGAAAAGTATGCATTGCTCAAGTTGGTTGCCAGAACGCTGCTTATCAAGTTGGCCGGATGAAGGGTCTCTAGATAATCCAGGGCAATTTCCACAGTATCTGAAGCTCGGAACAAGGGCTCTTGATCTTCCGCCGCGACAGAAGGTGCTTCCTTCCATGTTTTGGACCAAAACTCCCGTGTGCGCTCGACTGCTAGACTCGATGCTGCTGGTGGTGATGGGCATGGTTCAGGATTCGGAGCATCCATGGTGGACGACGACAAGGAGGATAAAGGTTCTTGAGCTTGCTGATCGTCCGTCAAAGGGCTGCGTGGTTCACCGTACCAATCGATAAAGTCTTCCAAGTCGCATCCAGGATTAGCCGCCTTGAAGGCACTCATGTCGGACAATAATTTTGACCGATGCATCATGTTGGCCACTTCAACACGTTCTAGAATATCCCTCTGAGACGACATGGGTGAAAGCTTGGCGATGCCAAGATTTGAATGCCCTTTCGTTCCCGAACTCGAAGAGGTACCCAACCATTGTCTTCGCTGGGCCATCAAATCGTCTGTCAGCGGCAAAGGGCGCTGTAGATAGGGTGCAAAGACTTGATGTCCGTTGCTTCGGATGCTTTGACCTTCGACGGGACACCGGGCTCCCTTGCGGGTGGTCATCCACGTCGGGACAGGCTCATTTGCCTCTGTTTGGCTGGGTTGGTCCGCGTCATAGTACTGTGTCATTTGCCCAGTATGAAAAGTCGCCACACTTGGGTCATCTGCAAACGTTCTGCGGGTTCTTCTCGTCGCCTGACTCGCCACGCTTCGAGAATCCCAATACCGAGACTGCTGGCTTGCAACACTTTGCGCGTCATGGTTGCTTCCGTGTGGAAATGTTTTGAATTTCTTTGCTCCTGCCCCCGGAGGCAAACTCGTATCAAATCGATCTTCCGTATTATTGTGTTCGTCTTCGGTCATGGGATCGTCAAAGGGCTGTCCGATGGCAAATGGCTTCGTATAAAAGGTCAAAACAGATGCATCGTCCACTTCTGACTCATACGGACCACCAGCATTCCCATCTCCGGCTTCCTCCGATGGCAATGGCAAATTATGGTTGCTGCTTCGAGGAGAGGCTTCAATGACCGGAGGGAGTGCCTCGTAGTCCAAGCGGCGACCTTTCGGTTCTTCCATACCGTCTGGCGACAGTCCAGTCTCTTCCACCACAATGCTTTCCAAGCACAAATGAAAGACTTGTAATTTTTGTCCAATCAAACAATGGTAGTCTGTCGGAAGCTCCATCTGTTGGTCCAAAGACGAAGAAACCGGCGACTGTGGTCCATACTTTCCACCACCAAGGCCCAAATACCTTGCTGTGGAAGGAGCCGCCGACGCCGAGGACGCTGAGGTGGTCGGTTCTTGGTCCCAATCAAACCCCCACAAGGGCGTTTGCATGTTTGGTAAGAGTTCTCGAAAGTCCCAACGTCGTCGCAGTTCTTGGACAAAGGTCCCAAACACTTGAACCATGGAAGAAGGGGATCGGACTCGAGATATATAGACACACAGTATGGAAAACAAGCGACCAAAGGGTGCCGCCTTGGGCAGCGGTTTGAGCAACGAGTGTACCGAGGACTTGTCCTGTGTGTCGTCCTTGCTACTACTGGACGGCTGCAACAGAGAAAATTGGTTGTGATGTTGGTGATGCAGCATGAGAAACTGTTCTCGTACGGTCGTATCCAGAACTTGTCGGACAATATCCATGGTTTGCCAGGGTTCAATCAAATCTTCCATCGCATAGGCCCAATCCATTGCATTGACCAATGCCATGGTGGTAGATCCCACACCCGGCGCTTGTTGTGCCAGTTCACGAGCAATGACATTTCCAGCAGCGGTATCCCAGTGTTCCAAAATCGCCGCATCCGTCAAATCGGACAACAAGGTTTCACCGGGTAAGGTACTGGTTCGAATCAAGGCGGCTAGCAAACAATGCTGCATTGCGGCGAGGGGAGTACGAACCACAGATGCATCATGTCGGACTTGGAGGGTAAAGGACAATGCCCGGAGTGGATTCAAGACACTGCTTTCAATGGCCTCTTCCGCCTCGACCCAATCCTCCTGAGACAAGGCTTGACTGGATCGAATTTTGAGTGGCAGTTGCAACAGCGGCTGAACGGGATGTTGTTGCTCCTCCTCCTCTTCCTTTGTCTCGTTGCCAGTCTTGGTGGTGATTGTCCGCATGGGAGATGCCGGATGGAGCGGAGGTGGCCGGGGAGACGGAGGCTCCATTCCCGAGACTTGACTGGACGCATTCCGTGCCGGAGACGTTTGAAAGGAGGTCTTCAAAGAGTTGTCGGGTACGGTGGGTTTCCACGTGACAAAAGCCCACAAGGAATAAATCGGGTCTTCAACCGGACCCCACAATGGATCGTCTTGGGAGGCACCGGCTGCTGTCGCTACCAAATCCAACAAATGACTCTGCAGTTGTCGCATATCCCGCTCCAGCGCTTCTTGTTGTTGCTGTTGCAATTGTTCTTGTCGTGTGAGCTCCAAATTGGCGGGTGGTGCCAACAGTGTTGTCGTCAGTGGTGATCTCCAAGCAGCAGCAGAAGCTGAAGAAGAAGCATGGGCCCCATCCATGGAACTCGACCGCGGTGAATTGGGCGGAGAGTGCAAGGTGGATCCTCCGGAACTTTCCCAGGATCGATCGAGCGTTCGCGTCAAAGAAGCGGACGATGTCGGTTGCTTGGTCCAACAATAGACATGTCGAGCATACCACAAATGGACCACCCCTTGTGGTTGTTGTAACAAACAGGACGAATACGAATCCAAACGAGTCGGAGAAACGGGGGCTGTTCCTGTGGCAGTGGTACTTCCACTATTGGGAGACGAAGAAGAAGCATTCGTCGCTTGGTCCATCTTGGGCGGAGGACAATATCGCAAGAGCAAATCGCCCCACGTGGCCAAACGGGTCTTGGCCGTGGAGGGCGCGGCGGTTTGGGGTAAGGTCCCCATCCAAAAGGAGATTCGTTTGGGACTCTCTTTTTCTTTGCTGTCGGAGTAACACGTTCCTGCCATGAGGGGTGCAAAATGATGAAGGTTGCACCAGCCTTCCTTTTCGTTGGAACCAAACGCGTCAATGGAGGAGCGATTGTTCAAGGAGGAGCGTCTCCGACGTCTCCGTTGGGGCCGATTCCTGGACGTATCGGGAAAGAGGGACGTAGGACGGCTTGTGGATTCCAACGGTTGGGGTGGAACATGAGCTTGTCGATGCCATGTGTGATGCAACCAGGGTGGAAATCCCACATCGAGTTGTAGCGCTACTGGCACTACGACAAGAGATTCCTCCTTTTCCGTCGGCACCATTATTCCGCTGGCTGTGCCACCTGTGAGACTGGAACTCCCCGTGGTGACGGACCATTCCTCCGCAGCTGGTCCTTGTTCTCCTCCTTCGGTCGGTTCCACCACAACCAAGGACGACGACGCTTGGGTTGGCAATGATGTCATGGTGGTTGTCATTGTCATGGTCATGGGATGATAGCCGTGTCCCCACCATCCAAAGGTGGGAATTTGACACGAGGTTTCGGCGGCAGCGAGATTCAAGGCGGTTTGAAACCACGAGGACAAGACATGGGCCAAGGCGGCCGAGGCCGTATGCGAGTCTTGTTCCTGACGCTCGTAGAGGGAGGGCAACAGGGACTGATGCAAAAATTCATGCAAGACGTTTGTTCCATCCGTCCAATTCGTGTCGTGGTGTGTTGGTGTGACGAAGTGGGCAAAGGGATTGTGGATCCAGGCCGCGTTGTTGGGGACGACGGGTGTCAAGGTAATGTGTTGTCCAATGCCAAACAAGGCCGACAAGTTGGACCAGGGAGACCATTGCTGTGTTGCTGCTGTCGGTCCTGGTTGAGACGGGTCGTGTCGTGGATGGAGGGCCCCGGGCACGTGGTGTTGCGACTGCGGTGATTGTTGTGGTTGTGGCACGACATTGGGAAACGGCGACGACGACGACAAGTCATCCCATAAGGCCAATTGCAATTCCATGGGTACCGACACCCTGGTGGACTGCACATAATAGGACAAGGTCCACGTAAAGGTGGCTTGTCGGAGGGGACGCACGGGTTGCTGTTGTGTCTGTTGCTGTCGCGGCAAGGAGGGAGTCGGATCGACATGGGGCAAGGTCCAGGACGAGGATCCGTGTTCTTCTTCTTGTTGTTCTTGTGGAGGATGCGACTGATGGGTGCGCAAGGATCGTTGGGTGGACCGTGTCGGAATGGTCCGTGGATCTCGCATGGAGGCAAAAATGGCAGGTGTCGCTGGTACCAATGCGCTGCTGCCCGGTTCATTGGATGCGTCGAGTCCTGCTTCCTGGGTTCTCTTATTATTATTATGGTTGTGATTGTAATAGGAAACGTGTTGTTGCGCTCCTTGATCGACATGCCATTGTCGAAAGTAGGACTCGACCGTTTGACTCAGTCGTTCGAGGGAGGTGGAGGAGGAATAATCAATGTATTCGTCGTGTTTGGCCATTGGCATCAACTCAAAACAGGGTTCGGGCGGTGGAGCAACATTTGGTGTTGTGGACGACAAAGAGGAGGCCTTGTTGGTGACCGAGGCTGGCTCCTTACTCGTCTGAGAGGAGGAAATGGTCGATGATATGGATTCCGAAGAGTGAGAAGTTTTCGTGGTCTCTTGGACAAGGGTTACGGCCTTTGTTGTGGATGGAACGGCCTGTTGTGGTTGTTGTAGTTGCGGATAGAGACCACTGGAGTCATGGCTGGTATTGACTGGACTGTCTTCGGAATCGGCACTGTTCGGTTGCAACAAGGAGGCGGGTTGAAATGGTGCTGGTGGTTGCTGCTGTGATTGTTGGCGTGATGCTTGTGGTGCTGAATTGTTATGGTAATTGTTGTTATGGTTATTGTTGTGGTTGGACGACTGGGCGGCGGCCCATTTGCGCAGAGATCTCAAGGGTTTCTTGTGTCGAAAGGTTTTGGTGGGCAAGGAACGAAACGAGTGAGCACTGGCGGAACTCTTGTGACTCGTCACACTGCGAACATCGTCGTCATTGTCCATGGAAGAAGAAGAAGTGGATGGTTGGGGAGGCATGTCGTTGTTCTTGTGGTTGTGTTTGTCGTTGCTTGTGGTGGAAGACGCAGAAGAAGCAGAAGAGGCCGCACGAGACTTGGACGAAGCAACCGAGGAACTGGACGACAAATGACTGTTGCTTTTCCGATACACACTGGGATCCTTGCGACTTCCGGTACTGCCTCTCCGATGCTGCCCTGTGTGGACTTGCTTCTTATTGGCTGAAGAAGGAGAGAACCACGAGGCGGCAATTTGTTGCAAGCGGCGTCGACTCTTGCGGCGTTGGGGATTATTGGGGCCACCACTCAACGACCCTTGGCGACTGCTTTTGTTCTTGTGGCTGCTTTGGTTGCTTTGGTTGGTACTGGCCGACAGCGACGATGTCGTGGAAGTGACACTGCGACGACTGTAACTGGTTGCGGTCGAAGCGTCGTCGTCCTCCTCCACCAAAACACCACCACCACCAACCGTCTTTTGGATGACAGCAGCAGGTACGAGACGTTGGGTGCTGTTTGTTGTATTGTTTGTTGTGGGAGGAACTTCCGATATTGTGGTTGTATTGGTGGTGCCACAACAAGAGGCTGCAGACAACACTTGTTCGGTCGTCCTCATGAACCAAACGTCGGCGGAAAGCAAGTCGCCGTGGCTATCACTTCTATCAGTAGTAGTATTGCTAGTAGCAGAACCTTCCTCGTTGTCCTTGTCCTGGTCCAACAACGGGGAGGAAGAGACCACAAAAAAGGACATTGACAATGGACCGTGGACCTGGAGTATGGTGTTGTCAGTACCACAAAAGAGTACCACTCTGCGACTTCCAGTAGGAGCAAAAAAACCAAAATACGCGCCTTTTCTTGGTTGACAATGGACAATACTTTGCGGCAGTCTCGGTCGTTCAATGCCAACAATTCCAACAATGCGTTTTTGGAAAAAAGAAAATGACATTGTCTGACAGGACGTCCAGGGAACAACTCTTCGAACTCATCTGTACACTTGAGCGAGTGAAAACCCTCCGACTAGATGTCCGCTTCTTAGCTCGTCTGTTCGGACAAGACAAACCCAATCTCACAGACAAAAAAATGAATGGAAATTTCAAATCCATCGGTGGAAAGGCTGGCGTGCTGTGACAGTTGGAAGATGGCAGGCGTTCTGCTCAACAAGACTCAAAATTATGTTCGGTGAGCCAGATGCCACAAAATTTATGCAGGCAACAAAACGAGGCAATGACCAAACCAACACCAAAAACGGCATGCTTCGTCCCTGGGCATCTCATCTCATCTTTGTCACTGCACATCCAGCATGGTAAGTGCTGGAATGTCTAATAGTTGCATTGGAATGGACAATGTTTAGTTTTAGACTCTCACTACGTTGCCATAGTGTGTCATTTGTTTGTGCCATGTAACATCCTTTTTGTCGATGCCATGGGGGGCTGCTGGCATCATTTGTAGGATTCTTATAGGACAAAATAGAGCTATAGACCTCAATTAGGAGTAGGTAGGATAAGTGGAGGAAGCCATCCATTTTTCCTCTGTCGCTCAGTTTGGGTCTTTAGTGGATTGTGAATTGTGATGTCGACCTGCTCTTGTTGTTCTTTTTTTGTTGCCATGAGCATGACTTGTCTTTCCCAGCAGTGCAGGGGACTCTACACTCTACATGCTCCATAACGCAAGTAGAAAGAGAAGTATTCTAAAATAGGACTGTAAGTGGTTGCAAAGAGACAAGCCTACGGCAACGGCACGGTGTTGTGGAGGAGGGTTCACTTTTAAACGGACACAAACACTAGAAACAACCACACTTCTCCTAGAAAAAACAAAGAAAGGATGGGGGTAAAGCAAAACACTATCTATGGTCTATATGTCAAATGTCCATGGTGTGCAGATGATGGAGAATGCATTGTGATGGTGCATGTCCATTGTCCATGTCAAAAGGTGCGTGGTGAAAATAATGTGGGTCGCAATTTGGGACGACAATCAAGAATGGGGAAGACCAACGGTCAAAGTGCGCACGCCTGCTCACAAAATTTCAAAAGGGTGATCCAGAAGGCCGGCGTGATCATTTTCATTTTGACCAGGAATTTTCTTCTAAAATGCAAAAAAACCAAAATTAAAATGGTTGGTCGCGGAGAGCGGCTGGGGGGCTAAGAAGCGGACACCTAGTCGGAGGGTTTACGTTACATATAATAATAACTACTTGGCTCTTACCGATGAGGCCTATATCTCACGTTGAACTTGTCAAGATGCCAAAGCACTGTGCACTGTGCACACGTTGCACACTCACCAGATGGCACTGGCACTGGCAACTGGCAACTGCCACTGGCAGAGCACACACCACAAGATACCTTTTTCCCACATTCTCTCTCTCAATGCTCGACAAGACAACGATGAGGAGGCAGCGCCACAACGGACCGTTCTTCGCCAAAAATACAACACGTTGGGCGTTCCAAATTTTGGTGAACCATGATATGTGTGTGCCTCGTCGTGTGAAGGAGGATGAAAAAGAGGAACGTAGAGTGTGACGTGTGAGTGATATCAATCCATGAAGGGAGAGAAAGAAGGTACATGAGTGAGAACATGGTCAATGACCTTGTTGGTTCACTGTAAGATATCATTGTTCTTGTTTGCTATTGGCTGCTGGCCTCCTGTGATCACATGCGCGCTTTTCAACTTTCTCAACCCCAGAGACCAAGACGATCAAGACGACCGGATCAGGAAAACAAAGGCCAAGGACCGAATGGCACCATTGCCACACTGGATGCCAGAACGAAACCCACAGTCATCATGTTGTTGGACTTGGCAGAGTCTCGGACTGCCCTGCTTGTTCTTTCAGTGTCATGCTTCTGGCTCCTACAGATAGTGAAGGAACCAGGAGCATGACTGAAAGAACAAGCAGGGCAGTCGGGCCTTGTCCTTTTTTCGTGGCGCTTTGGTAAACTCTGTGACCCGCATACCACTAATGTTCGGAAGGAAGAATGGGGTTCCTACTAGATGCTGCTATATAGTTTTCCTGCCGTATCACCTCGACATGGAACTCGGAATGTGCGACCGCGAATTCGCCATGTGGTATTCAAGGGAAGGACCATTCCGGAACTGTGCCACATGTGGCATGGAACCGTGGATATGCCGCATGAGATCGCGATTGGTTTGTCCGCACCAACCCTCCCTCCACGACCGCGGGCGGGGGACAGTCCTTCCGATGCGTATCCTATTACACCACCGCCACAAAACTGCAACGACACCAATGGCTCGCCACTCTCTCTACTAGAGTATCGTCGTTTCGAGATTCCCAAAGCCCATGGTTTCGGAGTCCATGAACCCAAGCATGAAAGGACGTGCGTCCTATTAGACGAGACTTTTTCTGGATCCATTACATCAATGTAGCTGTTGTACTTGTTCTCATGTTTGCCACTTAGAAGTTGTGAGTGCTACGGCAAAGATTCTGGGAGAGACTTGTCATGTGTCATTGCATAGTCTATGTGCGATCGTTTTGTGACCTACGACAGACAGACACCCCCTTTTGGACCACAAAAGTTCACGTTCTTCTTTCGTGTACAGACAGAGTGAATGAACCATGAGCAACAGGACACTGAAAGAACAAGCCTGGCAGTCGGGCCTTGTCCTTTTTGACGAAAATTCAGAATGGAATGAAACCGATTGGCCTCCTCTGGAGGGTGGATGGTGTGACGAACATGCTGCGGTCGTACTGGATCACCCCCATCAAGACGACCATCACAACCACAACAACAGGCGACAAACGGTCGTCGTGTTGGGAGGATTCAAACAAGGGCAAGGCTATGTCAACTCCGTTCTTGCATTGAATCTAGCAGAACCGAACAAACAGTGGCGAGAAGGGCCACCCATGAACCAGAAACGCTATGGACATGCCGCTGTTGTGTGCAATGGTGGAGTATATGTGATGGGAGGAAACAATGGATTTTCAGGTCTGGATTGCATCGAACGCATTGATGTCCACGATATGCTACAATCATCTAGAACAACAACAAGCAGTAATCCTCCTTTGTATGAGAGCCCTTGGACGACATTAACTTGTCGATTATCAGCGAGGCGATATGGGTTTTGTGCTGTGGCAGTGCAGAACCGATACCTTGTCGTAATCGGTGGATACAACGAAGGAAGGAAAGACTTGTCGTCGGTGGATATTTTGGATACCACCAATCATTCTGTCACTGCAGGACCAAGCATGACTATTCCTCGACAATTTTGTACCAGTGCGGTCATTGGTCACCGCATCTTTGTCGTTGGAGGCCGTAACGAGGACGGCAATCTTGACTCGCTGGAGTATTTTGACTTCGAAAGGCCATGTGACAGTGATGAGACAAAAAAGGAAACTGGCTCGACGTTCATTTCTTTCTCGTCGAACTGGACCGCTCATTCTAATATGGTGCTTTCCAATGCACGAAGTTCTTGTGCAGTGGTTACCGTGGGATCTTGTCTGGTGGTGGCGGGTGGATGGCGCAATTCAACTGTGGAAGTCTTGGATACGCACCGCAACCGCGTGTGGAGTCTCCCATCATTCGTGAATCACCGCACTGGTTGCAGTATGGTGAATGTTGCCGATCACGTTGCCGTGATTGGTGGATATCGCAATCCTTCATGTGCAACATTACCACTACTGGATAGGATTTCGTGGTGTTTCCGACGACTCTGTGAGCAGCAGCCCAACAGATCGTATCATTGTCAAGAAAGATCGGGTAAGGGTAACGGAGATGTCAATGTAACATCCTGGACCATCTCGACATCCATTCTTAAGCGATTGAAAACCAATACATGATGGAGGATGGAACTGGAAATGTACGGCCAAAAACTATATCATGGCCATTATACTCTCGTACAAAAAAGGAGATCGTGTCCATCCTTAGTGTCCATCCTTAGATACGTTGTCAATCATACAGGTTAATGAAAAGCTTTTAATCACTGTACCTATACGGAGTGGCTTGTACCGTCGACAAAGACATAACTCTAGACCGCTTTCAAAGAGCAACTCCTAGTTTGGTCGGATCCATGCACCATGATCAGCTATCCGTGTACTATATAATGAGATGTTACAGCGTCGGCCATGGCACTGCTGTCCGCTGCAAACCTGCGGACATCTGGCAACCACTTTTGGGTGGATGGCCATGGTTCCGTTCCCTCTCTCTACTGTTGAAAACTCTCTGGCCTTGATCCGAAGGAATCATCTTTCAACGGAAGATGGCGGTCTTTCATGGCCTCGTTGCATCTTTTGGACAAAAAAGAGCAACCTGAAATGTGTCTCTTCAAGTGATGGCATATAAAGAACAAGTGACGTTTTGACCATGACCTGATAGTTGTGGGACGCAGTCGGTGGGGCCATGGATTGGTAGAAATGGCTGGATTCGATAGCCAACACAGTTTGTCTTCGTTTAGTTTCCATTGCGAACGCAGCAGTGCAAAGTACTTCCCCTGTTGCAGGCAGGACAGGTTTATCGTGGGTCATCGTCGATTCCCCTGTCTTGGTGTCACTGTCGTTGTGGAGCAACCAATCCGTCGACGCGGTACAAATATTGCTGGTGCTAGGATTCCCAAGACTATGCTTCTGGCGAACCTTGTTCCAACAAGGCAACTGTTTTGGAAGTCGTCATTTGATGGTGATGCATCGATCGACCTGTTGTGCAAGAGACGATTGTTCTTGTTGTTGGTGTTTGGCTGCTGTTGGTGGATCAGGAATTGTGATTTTTCACTTCTTGTCGTCATCCTTGATGAAAGAGATAGACGATTCGTATAGTTGGTGTTGTTTGGATGGATCAAGGCGATTCTTGTTGTCACTGTTGTCCACTTCTGATGGTTCTTCGTGGTGGAAATCGAGCATGGATGGTTGCTGCTTCTATACTTTGGTTTTGTTATTGGTTACACCACTCCACCACGACAATCTTTGTACCTCGAGCTAATCGGCAGAATCAGCAAGAAGCGACAACAAGCACAAGAGGGGCTATATGACAAACTCCCCGAACAAAACCTTGCCACGAGCAGGACAGGAATGTTGATTGATTGTCAAGTCTGGCTTCTCTTATTTGTCGTGAAATCCTCATCAAGTTTGGCTCTATTTTGGCTGTAGGTCCTTTTGCCGGAATCTCTGACACATAAAACTCTTGTACGTTCTCGACCCCAGGTGGATCCAAACGACGACTCCGCTGGTCTACCTTTTGTTCCTTGAACTCTTGTGGTTTTCAATCGAGACGACAAGTTCACCCATTGGCAAATGTAGCACCGGTCCTGACTCCCACCGTCGCGAACGGAGGCCCTTGAGCCCGTGCGATATGCGGCCGTCTTTCACAATAATTGAACCGCATGCGCGAGCATTACTGACAACCGGCGCAGACGGCACGAGACGGATTTGGCTCTCCCAAAAAGACCATGATTGATGGAGTCGGTATCAATACTGACATAGGAGACCAACCTTTGCGGTCCAACCACATCCACGTGACATTCTCGAAAGCCGAATGCAGGCGTCTGGTGCGAGCTAATGCAACACGGGAAGCGAGTCACAATGGGATGAATGGCATGTTCCTTCTGGTCAATCAGGTCGTCAGATTGTCGTCTCTGTGTGATTGTACTTGTGGCCTTGCTTCTTTCACTATACCCGATGAGTGATGCCCATTCGAATCATTGGATCAAGAAGGCAAGAAGACCACTCTCTTGCAACATCTCTCTGTTGAAGTTGTTGTCGTTGTGAACAGACTGTATAGGACCAAGGGAAGAATTGTGTGGAAATTAGGGATTGTCAATCTGTGGACCTATTCATCATACAAAAGGACCTCTTCATCACAAATGCTGTCACTCTCTCCCTTTCGTCGTCGACCAAAAGATACTTTTTGGGGCATGTCATGAAATCTATGTGCGATTGATTTCCCTTCACCATCGTACGCAGGACAGGCACACCTTACGGTCTCCACGCAAAAAAAGCAAAGCGCTTCCACGCGTTGCTCTCAAAAATACTTTCTCTCGTGCTGCCATTTCTTGTCAACGTATTAGTAAAGCGCTGTACCATGACAACGTTACTGAAAGAACAAGCATGGCAGTCGGGCCTTGTCTTATCGGACGAGACACCAGAGTGGAATCTAAATGACTGGCCTCCACTTGTGGGTGGATGGCGTGCAGGTCATACTTCGGTCGTACTTGATCACCCCGATACGGACGGCAACGACAACAACAACAACAACAACAAGAGACAAACCGTCGTCGTGTTGGGTGGATATCAAGCAGGTCAGGGCAGTCTCGATTCCATTCTTGTATTGAACGTGGCAGCGCCGGACAAGTACTGGCGAGAAGGGCCATCAATGAACAAGAGTCGTCGAGGACATGCCGCTGTTGGGTGCAACGGAGGCGTCTATGTGATGGGAGGATTCAATGAAGAACCAGAATCTTTCGATTGTATCGAACGAATCGATGCCGATGAAATCCTACAATCATCTTCGACATCAAGCTCCGCACATGAGAGGAACTGGACGACATTGACATGTCGATTATCAACTAGACGATCACGATGTTGTGCTGTTGCGGTCCACAACCGATATATTGTTGTGATAGGTGGCTTCAACAGTCGCTATTTGTCGTCCGTGGATATTATTGATACAAGCAATCATATTGTCACTGCTGGACCATCGATGACTTTTCCACGAGCATCCTGTGCCAGTGTGGTCATTGGCCACCGCATCTTTGTTGTTGGAGGCGAAAACGATCTTAAGTCGGTGGAGTACTTGGAATTTTCAAAGCCTGGTGACAATGAAGAGACAAAGAAGCAGATAGGCTTGACATTGAGTTCTTTCTCGTCCCCTTGGATGACTCACTCTGATCTGGTCCTTTCCAATGCACGAAGTTCTTGTGCAGTGGTTGCCATGGGTTCTTGTCTGGTGGAGGCTGGAGGATGGAGCAATTCAACGGTGGAAGTCTTGGATACGCACCACAACCGCGTGTGGAATCTCCCACCATTCGGAAATGACTACAATGGCTGCAATATGGTGACTGTTCTCAATCAAGTTGCCGTGATCGGCGGATGGTACGAGTCTTCCTGTGTAACATTACCACTAATGGACAAGAATACGTGGTGTTTTCGCCGACTTTGTGAGCAGCACCTTAACAGATGGCATCATTTTCGGGAAGGAATCGGTATCGGAGATGATCCGCAACCTGATCCGCATCTTTGGGGTGCGAGCGCCACCAACAACGCGGAGGATCTTTCTCGTTTGGATCCTACTCGCTTTCATAGTTTGTTCTCTTGCAGCAGCGTTGGCACAATCTCACAACCACCACCACCAAGCTCCGTGTCGTCCTTGCATTCGATTTCTGTGTTGCGGCGTTGGGGATTATTGGGGCCACCACTCAACGACCCTTGGCGACTGTTTTTGTTCTGGTGGCTGCTTTGGTTGGTACTGGCCGACAGGGACGATGTCGTGGAAGTGACACTGCGACGACTGTAACTCGTTGCTGTCGAAGCGTCGTCGTCCTCGTCCACGAAAACACCACCACCACCAACCGTCTTTTGGCTGACAGCAGCAGGTACGAGACGTTGGGTGCTGTTTGTGGTGGTGGGAGGAACTTCCGATATTGTTGTTGTATTGGTGGTGCCACAACAAGAGGCTGCGGACAACACTTGTTCCGTCGTCCTCATGAACCAAACGTCGGCGGCGGACGAGCAAGGAAGCAGCAAGTCGCCGTGGCTATCACTTCTATCAGTAGTAGTATTGCTAGTAGCAGAACCTTCCTCGTTGTCCTTGTCCTGGTCCAACAACGGGGAGGAAGAGACCACAAAAAAGGACATGGACAATGGACCCACGAGTATGGCGTTGTCAGTACTACAAAAGAGTACCACTCTACGAGTTTCAGTAGGAGCAAAAAAACCAAAATACGCGCCTTTTCTTGGTTGACAATGGACAATACTTTGCGGCAGTCTCGGTCGTTCAATTCCAACAATTCCAACAATGCGTTTTTGGAAAAAGGGAAATGACATTGTCTGACAGGACGTCCATGGAACAACTCTTCGAACTCACCGATACTCCCAAGCGAAAATACTAAAAGATGAAGCTAAATTCTCATTGAAACTCTATGATTATCAACGATGAGGCGTATATCTCACGTTGAACTTGTTAAGATGCCAAAGCACCCCGCACACACGTTGCACACTCAACAGATGGCACTGGCAAATGGCACTGGCAGAGCACACACCACAAGATACCTTTTTCCCACATTCTCTCTCTCAATCGACAAGACAACGATGAGGAGGCAGCGCCACAACGGACCGTTGGTCGCCAAAAATACAACACGTTGGGCGTTCCAAATTTTGGTGAACTATGATATGTGTGTGCCTCGTCGTATGAAGGAGGATGAAAAAGAGGAACGTAGAGTGTGACGTGTGTGTGATATCAATCCATGCAGGGAGAGAAAGAAGGTACTTGAGTGAGAACATGGTCAATGACCTTGTTGGTTCACTGTACGATATCATTGTTCTTGCTTGCTATTGGCTCCTGGCCTCTTGTGATCACATGCGCGCTTTCAACTTTCAACCCCAGAGACCAAGACGATCAAGACGACCGAATCAGGAAAACAAAGGCCAAGGACCGAATGGCACCATTGCCACACTGGATGCCAGAACGAAAC
This sequence comes from Epithemia pelagica, assembly GCA_946965045.2. NCBI lineage: Eukaryota > Bacillariophyta > Bacillariophyceae > Surirellales > Surirellaceae > Epithemia > Epithemia pelagica. Next base: position 24,758 of record OX337238.1, on the reverse strand, counting down.
CCACAGTCATCATGTTGTTGGACTTTGAGTCTCGGACTGCCCTGCTTGTTCTTTCAGTGTCATGCTTCTGGTTCCTACAGACAGTGAAGGAACCAGGAGCATGACTGAAAGAACAAGCCTGGCAGTCGGACCTTGTCCTTTTTTCGTGGTGCTTTGGTCGACTCTGTGAGCCGCATACCAATCCCTTTCAAAAGGAAGAATGGGGTTCCTACTAGATGCTGATATATATGTCTCCCGCCGTATCACCTCGACATGGAACTCGGAATGTGCGACCGCGAATTCGCAATGTGGTATTCAAGGCAAGGACCATTCCGGAACTGTGCCACATGTGGCATGGGAACCGTGGATATGCCGCATGAGATCGCGATTGGTTTGTCCGCACCAACCCTCCCTCCACGACCGCGGGCGGGGGACAGTCCTTCCGATGCGTATCCTATTACACCACCGCCACAAAACTGCAACGACACCAATGGCTCGCCACTCTCTCTACTAGAGTATCGTCGTTTCGAGATTCCCAAAGCCCATGGTTTCGGAGTCCATGAACCCAAGCATGAAAGGACGTGCGTCCTATTAGACGAGACTTTTTCTGGATCCATTACATCAATGTAGCTGTTGTACTTGTTGTCATGTTTGCCACTTAAAAGTTGTGAGTGCTACGGCAAAGATTCTGGGAGAGACTTGTAATGTGTCATTGAATAGTCTATCACATTCCGAGCGTTGCGTGTGTACGAGTGGTCTCACATAGGAGTTGCTCTTTAGTACGAGTAGCCTTTAAGTAGCACGTATCCCCCTCGAAAACTGAGCTCCTACGCTCAATCCCAGCAATTCACCAACCTCATAGCCATATTGAAAACAAAACAAGAAGACCATGGCAGCAGTTTGATCAACCTTTACACAATCATACCTCTGTCATGCCTCCTCCTGCTACCCGCCAGTGTGCTGTTACGAGTTTCCCGACAGAAATTGGTCTATTCCTTGTCTCAGAGAGCAACCTCTTTCCATCCGTCCACTCTCATTTTGTTTCTATTTCTGTTCGAGCAATTCACTGCTCTGCCCATGTAAATCAAGACGATCGATCAATGGAAAGTACAATGAAAGTGTCATTTTGGTCTGCAAATTCAGACCAACCAGTCCACGAAGCCATTGTTTCTGTTCCACTTGAATGGTCTCCAAGAATCTTTCTGGCAGCAATACGATTGACCGTCACCCAACGAAACAACGTTTGCCTGTATAAAGTGACCGACACTCCACCAGGCTACTGCCGGATCAATGAGGTCCATTGACTGTATGAGAACATTACAGCAACAACCAGGAGTATTTTGGAAGAGCAACATGCTTTTGTCTTTATTTTTGGTGGTGACTCGTAATCAACACACAAGTACAAAGCAAAAACAAGCAGCAATTAATGATGGTTTATTAGTATCTTTCATGACTATCTGGTTTTTATTGTATCAATTCGGATTGATTTTAAGCAAGGAAAAGGGTCAGTTCGGAGAGGTAAAGAGAGCAGATCATTGCGATCATCGTCTCGTTTCAATTTCTTTTGCCGACTATTCTCATCCCTCCGCATATCCTCCTTTCTATTCTGACGCTTTCTTTCTTGTACCTTTGCCACTTGGGCTCTCACTTGCGGAAGCTTTGAAATGGTTTCATCTACAATGTGGGAGAGGCTTGCTGACTGATGATTGAGAGATTTTGTCCGTGCCTCAGCTTGCAAACCAGTCTGATGAACTCTCTCGCCTTGCTCTTCTGTGAAGTCTCCTACTCATTTGTAGTATCTAACAGAAGCAAGCAGATGATCCTCCACAAAATGAAACTTTGGTGTGATACTCAAACCAAGAGCTCGCCACATATATGAGGATTGTTTAATTTGTTTTGCGAGCCTCTCGTAGTCGAGGCTGGTTGGGTGGTATCGCTTTATGGAACACAATGAAAAGACAGCATCAAGGTGTCCAAGTAACCTTTCATAGCCATCCAATACTGTCTTGATTGTATCTTGAGAAGCAACGACATCGCTATCATCCATACCAATCCAAACCAAGAGACAGTCATTCCATAATGACGCAAAGATTTCGCGGCGGTTCCGAAGAAGAGCTCGTAAAGAATTTCCCTGTAAGTCTCCCCCATGGTATATAGCTGGCTTTATGCCATGCTTCTTCAATACATCTTCAATCCACGCTCGTAGTGGCTGACCAGTGGCTTTGCTGTTGGCTGGTAGTTGTGCCTCTTTCTCCCACTGCTGTTTTATGAGCTTCAGTTTCTCTTTTGCTGCTTTCAGCTTGTCCTTTGCTTGTTGCTGCGCTGGTCCAGTAAGATGGGTACTGCGATTGGCTTCGGCAATACTTGCCACAGTGTCTTGTTGTTGATACGTTGCTGTTTCAAGAGCAACGTACTGCTCAGTGTACTGTTCCGCAGCACTTTGCAATTGCGAGATGAGACTGTCATGCACCTTATTGCCCAATCCAAGGAGTAAATGGAGAATTGGTGGAGCAGTGTCCTTTACCTCTACACACAACAATGGCTGCTGATCAGTTTTGAAGCCTCGTACATTGTTTGCACTATTCAAATATGCCGCAGAGCTGCTTTTCAACACATTTCGATGTGCCGCCATGCTTTGAAGTGTCCACATACGACCATGTCTCCTGTGTACTCGTGACCATTCTGCTTTGCTCAGGTCACAGTACCAACACCAGCAAGAAGAATAGCCTTCACGACCATAGTTTGTCATGATCTGAGAGCCATCTCCACTGCTGATGCATTGGATTGGAACGTGTCTAAGCTCTGGATCCCATTCGTTAGATACGGTTTCGTCTCCCAATGTAACTAACACAGCCCTTTCACGACCCTCTGTTGCTCTTCTCTGCCACACACTTATGGACCCAGCTTCAATTATCTTGGCAATTGCTTGATTTATGTGTGGCATAAAGGTTTTTGACAGGATTTCATAAGTGTCTTTCCGACACTTCGCCCGGGCAACAAGGAAGGGTTCAGATCTTTCGCAATGCTTGTCTCCGTCTATCCAACGAGTAATGATGCAGAGACAACCTCGTGAAGCCCCTTGGCCATGATCACAGGACCATAATAAGTCAATGGAATGAAATTGTGGTATTTTGGATGACTGCTTCACAACAGAAATGACGTAGGTCTTCAATGTTTCGACTGTATCACGGCAGAACCATTCCACGGAACGACTTCTCGATAAAGAGAGAGACGATGTTGTCGGTGGAGGAATTTGCGATCGAGACACAAGCAATTCCTTCCTAATTTTGTCTCTTCCTGCCATGACCGTTCGTCCAAAGTGGACGCGAAGATGACTGGCAATGATCTCTGCTTGCGTTGTATTCAATCCAGCTTCGCAAAGCATTGCTGTTGTTTCAATGACAGACATCGGCTTGGCAACAACAATTTTTTTGCAAGAGCTTGCAGCACTGAGCATTGCTTCGGGGTATCTGTTTCCAACAAAAGCCAAGAGAATAGCAGCGGCGTGTTCCATTGATGACAGACCATCGGCCTCTACTTCGTCTTCATTTTCTTCTTCATCAATGTGATCCTGCTCTCGTTCAATGGAACAAGAGTCAGGAACAAACTGCTTCAAAATATTGTCAAGGAATGGATGATCTTGTTCATTCTCTCGTAAACACTTCATATTGCGTGACTTTGGTATCCGACAGAGACGGATGCGAGTAGAGTTCCCCATCTGAACGTTGAAGAGATCATACTTTCTCTTTGACTGTTCAAGAGCAACTAGGTTGCGAAGTACTGTCGAGACTGACCATGTATTAGATGGGTCAATGCCAAACTTTTGGAGCGCATGTAAGGATTTGGCCTCAGCAAGAGGCGACATCATTGTGGATGAGACTGCCATTGCTGAGCGTTCTTCTCTTTTCTTTCGAAGGACTTGGCCAAGTTTTATTATGATGTCGGCTGCATCCTTGTCAAAACTTTCAGGTTTTCTCCACCATGAGCGACTTGCAAGCTGTTCCCTTTTGAATATCTTGGGAAGAAGAAACTGATTGATTGTTCGGAATATCATTTCATGCTCCTCCATTTTGTGTCGGTATTCTATTGTTGCTGATTCATCCATACCAGGATTGTCTGGAGAAAAACAAACTTCAGGCAATGGAGCTGCTGAGGAAAGAGTACTGCGAGACAGGGATGGCTGCATTTCTTGCTTAATGGCCTGTTTGAGTTGATCAACAAATGGTTTCAGGCTGATTCGTCTTGGTGGCTGCGATAGGTGACGAGGCTCTTCATACAGTGGGAGGGCTCTTTGCCCAATTCCCAGTTTAATCCAGATACACTTTTGGTCCCTTTTTTTGGTTTCCACCTTGTCTTGGTACTCGGAATAGGTGAACAGGCGACTTGTATACAACAGTTCAGCCATGTTCAACAGTCGATCAAATCCATCAGCTGCATTCCGTACCAAATTTGGGCCTTTCTTCTTTTTCATTTTAGTCACTTCAAATACAATTTGCATTTCTTTGTCATCAAGACAACACAAACAAGCAATACTCCATGGGTGGGTGGCAGGGAGAAACAAACCATAGTGGAAACAGGATCCCTTGTTGGCTTCCTTGAGTAGAAGCACAAAAGCTTCCTCGATAGAGGTCGGTGAAAAATCCATTATATCTCCTGAAGAAATGGCACAGCACCAATATAATTTTGTAGGAACCTCTCTTGGGCCGTGTTATCAGTGACACTGGCTTTGTATTGATAACAGAGATGATTCAGATGAGAAATTGGATGTTGTTCATGGTCAAGCCACTCTAATATCCGGAACGTGGATGGAACGAAACGCGTTGATCCACGGAGGAGATTGAGTCGCACTTTGGAGCTTGACTATTTTCAGCGGAATACCGACGGGCGCGCATAAACTACTCTTTATTCTATACTATGTGTGCGTTGAGTATAAATCTGGGGGCCATCGGAACGTGTATGTGCGATCGTTTTGTGACCTACGACAGACAGACACCCCCTTTTGGACCACAAAAGTTCACGTTCTTCTTTCGTGCACAGACAGTGAATGAACCATGAGCAGCAGGGCACTGAAAGAACAAGCCTGGCAGTCGGGCCTTGTCCTTTTTGACGATAATTCAGAATGGAATGAAACCGATTGGCCTCCTTTTGCGGGTGGATGGCGTGACGAACATGCTGCGGTCGTACTGGATCATACGGTCGTCGTGTTGGGAGGATTTCATCAAGTTGACTTTGCCAACTCCGTTCTTGCATTGAATCTAGCAGAACCGAACAAGCAGTGGCGAGAAGGGCCACCCATGAACCAGAAACGCTATGGACATGCCGCTGTTGTGTGCAATGGTGGAGTATATGTGATGGGAGGAAACAATGGATTTTCAAGTCTGGATTGCATCGAACGCATTGATGCCCACGATATGCTACAATCATCTAGAACAACAACAAGCAGTAATCCTCCTTTGTATGAGAGCCCTTGGACGACATTAACTTGTCGATTATCAGCGAGGCGATATGGGTTTTGCGCTGTGGCAGTGCAGAACCGATACCTTGTCGTATTGGGTGGATACAACGAAGGAAGGAAAGACTTGTCGTCGGTGGATATTTTGGATACCACCAATCATTCTGTCACTACAGGTCCATCTTTGAACATTGCTCGAACATTTTGTGCCAGTGCGGTCATTGGTCACCGCATCTTTGTCGTTGGAGGCGACAACAATGACGACGCACTGGACTCGGTGGAGTATTTGGAATTTTCCAAAGGCGACACAGTCATTTCCTTCTCCTCCGCTTGGACCACTCACTCGGATTTGGTGCTTCCCCACCCACGAAGTATTTGTTCCGCGGTAGCCGTGGGATCCTGTCTAGTTGTGGTCGGAGGACGCAGTCGTACCGTAAATGTCTTGGATACGCACTGCAACTGCCTGTGGAATCTCCCACCCTTTGGAAATCGCCATCTTCGCTGCAGTATGATAACTCTTGCCAATCAAGTGGCCGTGACTGGTGGGATTCATAATCCTACCTGTGCGACATTTTCACTAATGGACAAGAATTCGTGGTGCTTTCGTCAACTCTGTGAGCACTATACCCATCATGTTCGGAAGGAAGAATGGGGTTCCTAGATTGATGCTGATATATTTCTCCCGCCGTATCACCTCGACATTATATCAATGTAGCTGTTGCACTTGTTGTCATGTTTGCCACTTAAAAATTGTGAGTGCTCAGCTAATTATAATACGTGCTAAAAGTAGTTTTATTGTTTTTTGCATGGTATTGCTACAGATTGAGATATCATCTAAAACCCATTGTACTCGGTAAACTGAAATTGAAAGCGTACGGTAGGACAGTGCAATCGGGGATGGAGCTAGACTCTTGCCGCAACCACCAATCACAAAGGAGGTCCAGATATTATAAGCGCTCTAGTATGAGTGAACAGGAATTTCCTTCTCATGCCATGGCGTTTGTGGCAGTCGGATATGTCTGTCCACCTCATCAGAGAACAATGAACTGTGAATCTGCCCGTCGATTGTAGGTGATGAGAGAGACATTGTAGGCGTGGTGTGCGTTGTGTTGCATTGGCAGATTCGAACCAGCGAAATATGGTTTGTGCCACGCACCATGAAACACCGAATGGAAAACCCGTGTCTGACACAGAGTTTGGGAATGGATGCAACACCTAATGGAGTGTTGGAATGAATGACTTTTCCCGTACTCCACTCTCTACGTGTTCTTTGCCTTGTTGTTGTTTCTCATGTTTGGTTTCCGTCTTGGCCTCTTGTGTTTGATTTTCGGATTCTCGAATCGATTGTAGATGCGTTGGGCAATTTCACGAATGTTGGAATGAATTTGATTCTCCTGAACACGATCGACTTGAAAATCGGTCACGATGCGAATCACATCCTCGGTCATGTCCACATTGCCCAAAAAGTCCACATGCTCACCACTCTGGGGGCCACTGCGTTGCAAGGGATCGTCCAACAAGGAACTGGCATTCACTCCCGCTTCGGAATGAGGATATTCGCGGGTATAGACCTTGGCACGACCGGGATTCAAATCCACACTACCCGGTGTTCGTCGTCGTTCGTGCCGCGTCCACGCATCGGCACAGACATATCCCAAGGAGAGTAGTGGGACCGATCCATCGCCATTGGTGTACTGAACACCATAATGGACATTGTGTTGAGGGAAATTCACCGAAGTGTCCAAAATCAGTGACGGTGGGGGACCCGCATTGTTGTTTTTGCTGTCAAATTCTTCCAGGTAATTCTTGGTCTCGTCGTTCAGTTTGTAGTAATACGCCCGTTCCGTGGGCTTTCCAATACCATAGAGACAATAAATGTTCAAATCGGGTGCATTTGGTAAAGGTGTTTGCGTGGCATCGTGCCACGCCGCCGAGGACGCATCTTCCAACCATTGTCGCTGTTGTTTTTGTTCCTGGTTCCGTGTTCGCTTGGTCGAAGGATCTGTCAATCCATCCCTCTCTTCTTGAGCGCCATTGTACAGCGAAAACAACTGGGTATTGCGCAAACCGTCTCGACGTCCACGATTTTGAACATGGTCCATGACGGCAGTGAGACTCAAATCTTGATTCGCCAAGAATCGCAAGGCCGCATGGTGCTCCAAATCCTCCTCCCCCTCTTGATTCGTGGTGGCTTCGCAAGGAACTGATACGGTATCACCTTCTTTTTGTTCTTTGTCGAGACTAGGGGCAGGACAGGTTTGGTTGGTCTCAATCGATTTCGTAGCTTGATCCCATAGATTGGCCCAAAAGGCTTTTCTTTTGTTGCCTTGATTTTCCGTTTGGGCACTCGAGTCGTTTTTCCATTCGTCAATCATTTGGAGGGTACGGTGATCGGCAATGGCCAAGAGTGGCGATAGGACTCCCCGTTGTGATCCAAACATGTACCCTGCTGCTGATTCATGGTCGTTGGAATCCTCGTTTTTTTCGGGTAAGGAGGCGGCACAAAAGGGATCCGTCCACTTGGCATGGTCATTCACGGGACTATCGTTCGAAGCCCCATTCGTCTCATCCTCTACAAGTGTCCACGAATCATTGGACAGTGTAGTAGGCTCTGACATGGACGGTTGGTCCGCATCGAGACACATATCGGTCGAACGACTTGCATTGGTGTTGTTGGAGGGTTCGCCGTTGGTCGTCGTTGTGACTGCGGTTGCATGACAATGCTCCAGATCGCTACTGGATCCCCATACGCGATTGCCACCCTTGGGAAACATGGCCCATAAACTGCCCCAGGTTTCAAACAAGTCACGTCTCCAGGACCTGGTGAGCACTTGTTCCACAGCGGCCTGAGCCAAGGGATGAATGGCCCCCGCCAAGACGGTGGTGTCACTCATTTCCCCCGACAACAAGGCCGTCACGGCCTTGGGAACGCCCAAATGGGCCCCCGCCAAGTTGATGTAGGCATGGACATGGTCCTGGACCCATTTTGGTCCTCCGTGGCGCGGTTGCGAGACCCAGGACATGAAATAGTGGACAATCAAGGCCCCCATGGAGTGCGAGGCAATCACTACTTTTTGTCCCGAAATGGCATGCAAGGCTTGGATGCGGAGTTGCAATTGCGTAAAGTAGCCATCGCGCTCTTCCAAGAGAGGCGGAGCCAATCGCCAATCGTAGGGTTCCACCACAAGATTGGCCGACGTGTATCCGACGTCGGCCAAATTTTGAATCAATCGCGCAAAGATCCAATAGCCGGGAACAAAGTAATCGACGGCGGACCAGCCCGTGGCGGCTCGCAAGGAACGAGGGCCGTCGGGGTCCATTCCCGTTCGAGGATGGAGTTGCATGTGTCGTTGCCAACAAGAACGGTCTTGCAAAAAGTATTGGACACTGGACAGAGCCGTCCACACACGCTGTCGAAAATAGGGTTTGGCACACGCTTCGGGGGTCGACCACAATTCCAATCCGGATGTGACAAAGCCTGGAATTACCACGACCGAATGTTTGGCACGAGCTCCTTGTTGCGCCAACCGATACCCTGGCCGATGGGCCTCTTTGGCATTGGCCGATGATGATGAGGAGGAAAAAGACGAAAGTGATGCCATGGGGTTGCGGGACGAAGTGAAAAAGGGAAACCATGACGTCGAATCTTGTTGCTGCTTGGACTGTTGTTGTTGTTGTTGTTTGTCGGTCCATTCTTGCCATTGTTGCCAAAACTGTTGGACCGACAAGGAGCCATTTCGGCTGTAGCTGCGTCGAGAAGAAGAGGGCAAGGAGGAATGATGTCTCTGTTGAGCTCTTTGAAAGGCATCGAAAAGCCGATACGAGAGACACATTGCCACCACAAGAAGAACAAGCGCCATTCGTTTGCGACCCGGTGGCATGGGCGAATCGCTCGATTCAAAGAGTGCTTGTCGTTCGGCGGGTTGTCGAGAAACAGGCGACCATTGACGAGGACTTGGAGGACGGCGAAATGGAGAAGGAGATTGTGCCAACAATTCCTGTGCCGTCATGGTGATCGATTGGGGTTGTGATACAAGTGGAGGGCTTGGTTCTTGTCGCAACAATGCAGCTGCTTGTGGTTGTTCCAAGAAAGGCGTATCGTCCTTAGTGTGGTTGCTCGAACCGTTGGCCGTTCGAGGTGGAGTCTGAAAGGGATTCATCTTGGACAATACCTTGCTTTTGCTGCTTCTTTCCCTTTTGGTTGGTTGGTGCAATGGACTGATCGGATCTCCGCAAGAACATGTAATATGCGAAATGCGAAATGGCGACGACAATGACGGAAAGAGGAAAGAAAACAGAGAATCTTTTTGTGCTTTTTGGATCCACGACACATCTGCGACAGGATCCTCACATTGATCGCCTTTCGTTCACGGACCTGCTTGATGACCTCAGTCCCGACCACTTAACAGTACCATATTCGAAAATAATATAGTGATCCAGTCTTGGGTCTGATTTCTGATTTTCGGTACGGAATCATCATTACCTCGGTTTTGTTGGCCAAGTCGCGGTAAAATCGCACCTTCTGATGGCCATTTGACCGACAATAGAAATAGTCGACCTGGGTAGCTCCGTAGTAATTGGCAATGATCAGCGTCTTGAAAGTTATGTTGGCCGAATGGCCATCAGAATTTCTGGTAGGTTGACTACGTACAGACCAGATGCGGCAATGGAATCATGGTAGTCAGGAGTAGCTACGACAGATCATACATAGAGTCTCTAGGAGGACCTACTTGAGTGTAGCAATTTGCAATAGAAGTAGATACGACCATGAATAATAGGGATCTCTCTTCGGATTAATACTACAGTTTGTACAACAAAGAAGAGGACAAACGATGAGGAGCAGAGCTTTTATCATGTATGGAGTTGGAGTCGAGGATGCAAGCGAAAAAGGGACATCCGGCCAGCCCAATGATACCTTTTCAGCACCACCCATGCACCAGTGCAAGAACAACCATCCATGGAGTTGGTGCAGGTGAGTATCCAATAATGCAATGGTCAATGGTGCAGTCCAATTTGAAACTGTTCTACGGATAGCCCGACTATATGCTTCCAAGTTGGGTGTAAACTAGCCATGTTGATTGATCAAGATTTGTCCACTGCCAAGCAACGGAAATAGCAATACGTGAACAAGACTTATACTATAGCTATACATGACACTGGGAGTAGGCAGAGAAGGTTTACTCCTCTCATGCCGATTACAATATACTCGTATTATCATCATGAATCATGATACAGTTCATGTGGATGGGGAGTGTCCTCCAACCAACTTTGGACTCTCTCAAAGTTTGACATGAAGCCGTATTCAATATTCAAAGTATTACATTCCACGCTATTGAAAGTGTGAAACTCAATACTCCAACAAAACAATGTGGATGTGCCCACAACGACTTTTCATTCGCAAGTACTTTCTAAGTGAAGCTAAATCTTCACGAAATTGATTGAAACTTGAAACTTAAGAAAGTTTTAGATAACATTCTACGATCCAAATTCTCAGCGGGACACTCATCGGAGTATCTTTTCCCGATGAGCTGAAGGTGTATTCTACTACGAAAGTTGCGAATTGGAGTACAATCTCATTTGGTATTGCCCCGGTCCCGAAATTTGATCCCACCAAAACGACCAACCAACTCGTGAGCATCGAGATAGTACTCAATGAAGGCAGTGTGTTTCCAGTAAAATGCACGTAAAGCGTAAAGGTCTTCAACCATTGGCGGTGACACCACCACAGCTCAGCAATCATCTCATCTCAGGCACACAATTAATCAACATCCTACTCGTATCTATTCGGATCCTTGTGTTGATGAATACAAAGACCCACACATCAACACCTTCATCTTTGTCATCTCCTATAATTTCCATTTCGACTTGCACACCACTTCGACAAGAACTGCCACCAAATCCGCAAGCCATGATTGTCACTGCTCCACAACGACCAACGACGACCACCACCAAGAGTGTGCGTTGGGGAACCAACCTCGAAGTATCCGCACCAAGAACCGTCACCTTCTCTCTTCCTCAAGATAACGACGACGACGACGACGTGGACCATGACACTGGGGGTCCGTTGACGTCTCCAGGAATGAACTTTTCCTCCGAGAGCTCCATTGATTTGGGTGCTCTCACTGCGACTGTCATGCCGAGGTCAACACCATCGTAAGTGTTGATTGGTGACTCGACGATCCGCTGGAACGACGAAAAGGCATCTCTCACTCACTCACTCATTCATATCACTTCTCTGTCATGGCGTTGGGCATTTCACGAGTAGTTTCCTGGACGAACAACACCACAAGACAACCACACCATCCAACAACAAACGGATGGACTCCATGACGCGCAACAGCTCTCTGTCCTTCTCCACAACGTCCTGGTGGATGAATAGCGGGAGCCAAGACGCAACGACCTCCTTTGGAAGCATGTCGTCCTTGATTGAGTGGGAACAGAATCAGCGCACTTGTTCGGACACCACCAACAGCAACTACCGAGATGGGTCCAGTACGCGAATGCCTAGCTTATTGTTGGGGAGTTTATCGTTTGAAAATGTCAAAGAGGAGGAAGAAGACGAGGACCAAGACCAAGACACTGAGGAACTGGATGCTGCTCTTGGTCGGACCAACGCAACAACGCCAACACCTTGTGGCAACAACGAAAAATTTCTGTCGCGACACGAGGAGAATTTGTTTTCCACAATGACTTTGACCGATGATGCCGAGGAACAGGATATGAATGGCATCTAATACTGTATGTTTGGCAATCGATGCTCAAGTGGTGTCGTTGGATGTACAGAAACGAGCAATACCGAACGAACATGTCATTACCTGCTTGAAAATTCCTCTCCTTACGAGCACGGATCATGACCAAAGGCATTTGTGGCTTAGAATCGGGAGGCGCAGTGTTTGGATACCAGAGTATGGTTGGATCTGTCAATCAATGTACTCAATGTTCTTGGTGAACGAGCTCGAGGTGGACTGGCGGATTCTCATTTTCCAGTGCAAAACTTATGGCTACCCATGTATACTCGTATCCCAAAGAAGCAGACAAAAAGTGATGATGATCACAAAACGCACACCACGAGGGACCACTACCAGTACTATTGTTTGGACCAGAAAAGCATCGTGATTGCCATTTGGTACTTGGAATGAGGAGTACTTGTATCAACCGTACTGTTCTACAGACGCTACTACTAGTTTGGGACATTATCTTTACCAACTAGCAAAGCGACTCATTCTTTGTCCTGGAGGAGATGGCCTAGCTGTCGCGATCTCTGTCGTCTCTTGGAGTTGTTCTGTCACCATACTGTACATGAAATGGTTTGGTAGGCATTGGTTTCCAAAAAACAGGAACCAGCACAAAGCACGGATTGTCTGGAGGACAAGGCAACTTACTTTTGCGGGAATGGATTCGGCAGCACACTGCAAGATCAAATTTTGCGACAAATTGTGTCCAGCTGAGGCCGTTCCCCTCCATCAAACCGGAATCCAGCCGGGGGGGGGGAGTATCAGGGTCCATTCCTTGGAACTTGCAGTTTCTAGGTAGGCAGCTTGAGTTGCAGAGCTTCTGATCGACTAGAAAGGATATACTCCTACTCGATTGACTCGCACCATAGCTCTCAGACCATCCAGATCCGATTGGTCTGTCCGTCGTCCACACATTCAGTTCGCAGTTGCATGTTGCATCTACGATGTCACTCCCAGAGATCGACGAGCGGATTACAAAAAATGACAAGAACAAAAGCACTACGAGCCATGGATGAAGCGCAGATCAACAAGGCTGTTCGTGATCTTGAGGATACTAGGGAATGCGAGCATGACAACGAGTCAAACTTCGAAGATTGCGAAGAGGAAATCAGCGAAATTTACAAGCTCGCCCAAAAGAACATCGGATCTAGCTTCATTATCACTGCCTTACAGGCTTATCTCAACACTGATGGTGGCAATGACGTGGTGACGGGGGGAAGGTTCGTATGTTCTCCACGCCAAAGAGATGCCAACCCTTGTGCCTGGATCATGGCGATGACGCTGTCATCCGTATGTACGTTTATGCCATCGATGACCCATACGTCTTGGATATTCTGCTACATTCTGCAAAATCGACAAAAGTCAAAATTATCATTGAGCCTAGTTTGAGGAACGTTCATGCGATTCAAGAATTTTGCAAAAGCTTTTCTCTCGCTCCGGATGGCACGAGACCAAGAACACTCTTCCAAAACTTGTTCGAGTTTCGAGCGTTTCAGAAGAATGCTGCACACTGCCACTCGTTCAGCTCAATGCATGAAAAGAAGATTGTAACACCCCAGTATACAGTGGTAGGAAGCTACAACCTAACGTACCAAGCTCGAGTCTACAACAGGGAATCAATTTATATTCTGGACACGACCAATCAGGATGTGGAAGCCTTTGACAACGAGTGGAATGCGCTAGCGGATCGACGTCTTAACCCATTTGATCCCGATCTGAACCTCTTCAAGACAGTGCCGATTCCTGAAAACAAGAAGAGAAAGCGGAAGACAATAACGCTCGGTGATGGTACCTCCGTGGAGTTCTAGACTTGGAATATAATAAAAGAAAGGTCTTTTGCTAAGGAACCACACAGGAATCGGATGCTACTGCAACAACGCCAACACCTTGTGGCAACAACCAAACATTTCTGTCGCGACACGAAGAGAATTTGTTTTCTACAATGACTTTGACCGATGATGCCGAGGCACAGGGTATGGATGGCATCTAATACTGTGTGTTTGGCGATCGATACTCGAGTGGTGTCTTTGAATACAGAAACGAGTAATGCCGAACGAACGTGTCATTTCCTGGTTAAAAATTCCTCTCCTTCCGAGCACGGATCATGACCAGAAGCATTCGTGGCTTGGAATCGGGAGGTGCAGTCTTTGGATAACAGAGCATGGTTGGGTCTGTCCACCATTCCATGTACTTTCAATGTACTCAATGTTCTTGGTGAACGAGCTCGAGCAGGTGGACTGGCGGATTCTCGTTTTCCGGTGCAAAACTTATGGCTATCACAAAGAGCAGACAAAGTGATGAAGATCACAAAACACACACACGAGTGACCACTACTACAACTATTGTTGGGACAGGAAGAGCATCGCGACTGCCATTTGGTACAGGGAACGAATGAATAGAAAGACGATACTACTAGTTTGGGACATTTTCATGACCAACAAGTAAAGCGACTCATTCTTCCTCCTGGAGGAGATGGCCTTTGTAGCGTCCATGATTGTCCCCATCTCTGCCGTCTCTTGGAGTTGTTCTTTTACCAGCATCCTGTACATAAAATGGTTTGGTAGGCCTCTGGAATGGATTCGGCAACACACTGCAAGGTCAAGAACCGTTGCGACAACTTGTGTCGAACCGAGGCCGTTTCTCTCCATCGATTCGGAATCCATCCGGGAATGTGTAAGGCTATATGAATTGGAACTTGCGGTCCGCGACTGTATCCCAGTGTCGGTCGGAACACTATACCTCTTCTTCCTCAAGGATCTCTAACAAGGGCAAGGGCGCAAGAGGGCCTTGTTGATTGGCATCAACTTTGTTGGACAACAAGGACAGCTTTCTGGTTGCCATAATGGTACGCAAAAGTCGCTTCTCATGGACATCTCGTTTCCTGTTGTATTGTAACTGGGACAAACCTTCAGATGTGGGCAACATCAAAAAATCTTGGTCGAAAAGAAGGGATTCAAGGAATCCGAAATGCTTATCTTGATGGACGATGGTCGTCATCACAGTCCAACCAAGAAGAACATTGTGGAAGCTTTCAGGAAAATCGCCGAGTATAGCAAAGCAGGAGATGTGGTGTTCATTCACTATTCTGATCACGGAGGTCGGGGTCGCGACACGTCGGGTGACAAAGAAGATGGGTACGACGAAACGCTGATTCCAGTCGATTTTCGACAAGCTGGACAAACTGTCGACGATGACATTCTGAAAATTCTCGTCATTCTTATCAAGGCAGGTGTGACTGGAACCGTTCTGGACTTGCCCTACAGATTTTCGGCCGATGACCTGCCGGTGATGTTCTTTCGTAGCAATATCCAATGCTTTTCGTAGTTCAGCACAACGTTCGTATGGTTCCTTCGACTTGAAGTGCATCACCAACGTCACTGGTGGTGAACTTGGAACCGAAGGAACCATTAGGGCGTGGCTACTGGATTGACACAGGTGGCACCGTCTTCAGGTCCCGAAACGACTCCCAGTCGATCACGGGCTGGACGGACGTTGTCGACATTGAGCAACACGTATTCCGACCCAGAAGAATTTTCTACCCCGATTGGATTATGTTACCATGGTCCATCAGCATCTGTGTGATTGCCACAACCCTAAGGATATATTAGGTTTGCTACGTAGAGCTCTGTAGATCCTGGCTTCCCACCCTCCCCTCCCACTATACCCACCTTCGCACAGCCCTCATCCCTCATCCCACCTTCGCACAGCCCCTCATCCCACCTTCGCACAGCCCCTCATTGCACAAGGTACAATCAAAACCTATAGTAGTTATTATTGCCTTTCCCTTGGGACTGCCAAGGTCATTTGGCCCATAGAATTTCTATTATACCCAAAGACTTTTCTATTTTGGATCGGCCTCATCCTCCCCCCGTTGCTCATTTCCTCCATCAACCATGTCAGATTCGTCCACTTTGTTTGACCCATTGACTGGCTATGCCTTTGACAATCAGCATGGCATCAGGGTGTCTCATTTTGGGATTTTTTGTTGGGTCTATAAAGTGCCAATTGGTTGTTTGACATCGTCCTTGTCAAGGCATTTGAACAAACTGTTGTTGCTGCGGGATTGGAGGATCTCGTTGCTGTTTATGAACGTACCTAAAATGAGAAGGTTTTAAGTGACTCCTCGGATTGTTCCCCATATATGGCCACCGTGTGATTATGCGATTGATGTTTAAGCATGCTATATCTAGTTGTAATGAATTCATGAAACTCAGGAACTATATTATTGATGTGGCTTGACGCCAATCCTTTGCTAGTAGGAAAGTAACAACAGTCACCTCGGCATTCCCGGCCGACTTTTCCTCGCAATAAAAATAGTGTTAAGTTGTCGCAGAAAAGGTGTTACTGATTTCTCTAGTGCTTTCTTTCTGGGTGTGCCCATCCATGACGGACGAAAACGTACCTAAGGAGAAAGTGCCTGTCCGTAGGCCTTCGTAGACTCTAGCGTCCCACTGCAGAGCAGCCCCCATCCCACTTGTCCCAGTGCAGAACCACCCTCTGTCCCACTGCAGAAGTGCCCTGTCCCACTGCAGAGCAGCCCTCTGTCCCAATGCAGAAGTGCCCTGTCCCACCTTCGCACAGCCCCTCATCCCACCTTCATACAGCCCCTCATTGCACAATGTACAATCAAAACCTATAGTAGTCATTATTGCCTTTCCCTTGGGACTGCCAAGGTCATTTGGCCCTAAGGGTTTTGCTAGAAATCGACCTTTTTGTCGTGCGCACTAAGTTCATTCTGTAGAATCACATGCGCGACCACAAAAAGGTCAATTTTGAATCACTGTATTGTTGCGGGCGAAATTTTAGTGCGACCACAAAAAGGTCGATTTCGACCACAAGAAGGTCGATTTGCAAACCTACATTAACTCTCCATAGTAAACCATATTCCTTCTTGTCGCTCAAAGATTTTGAGGTGAATGATCTCTGGTGTTAGGGCCTTTTCAGTTTTTGAGGTGAATGACCCTAAGGGTTTTGCTAGAAATCGACCTTTTCGTCGTGCGCACTAAGTTCATTCTGTAGAATAACATGCGCGACCACAAAAAGGTCAATTTTGAATCACTGTATTGTTGCGTGCGAAATTTTAGTGCGACCACAAAAAGGTCGACAATACGAGCAAACGCTCATAACCGCCATCGCCAGCCCACCTCATTACCTGCGTTCCTCCCTCAGAAACCTGGGGATCCACTATAGGAAAAACTGTGAGAAACCCCTTTGTTAAATAAAATATCCTCACCGATCCTGTCGGAAGCAAATTTCTGAAATCTAACAAATACATAGGATTGCATCGGTTCCAACGCATCCAATACATCCGTTGGCTCGTGCCCAAGAGTCGACACCCATCCGTTGACTATCCAAGAAGAGTTGCCAATGCTTAGTCTCGAGCTACCGGATCCATAATGCCCACACAAATGCACTTATCGACAGAGACCCATTATCATCCCTAAAAATTGTCGTTCACAAAATAGGTCACGCACATCGACTCGCTCGGCGCGCTAACACTGCTATTAACCTCTGTACAGTTTTTCACCAACGCTCGCACTTTAGTCTCCTTTCCTCTCCTTTCCAAAGTGAACGAAGTACCAAACGATGCCTGATGAGGACGTCCTCCTTCATCAATGCTTTTGGATGAATCTGTTTTTATCATTTGCATACTCGCATCTATATCACACCATCATCCCCTCACACTATAGTTGGATTCCACCATGCCCACAACCCGTTCTCGTAGCAAGCGAGGAGGTCAGAGAAAGCCTCCTCCCACCCCACCGAATGAAAACCACATCTGCCAACCGTGTTTACCTTCGACCATTCAACCAGTGATTATAACAAAGCAAAAAGCAATCACAAGATCTGCCAAGACAAAGCGTCTGCTAGAACCCCCTCCCATGACCGCTGCTTCTCCAAATAAACGGACACGTTCCACAAGACAAAACCTCGAGACAACCATTGAAGACTCCGTGGTAGAACTCAACCGAGTGTCTCGTATTGCGCGTCAGTTTGCCAATCGAAAATACAAACCCTGCTCTGTGTTCGGCATAGAAAGACAAAAGGAGTATGGTATTGAGTTTTTTTTCTGTGGACAATGTAAAAGAGCAGACGACATAGAACGATCCGAACCCAATCGCAAGTTGAATCGAAAACGACACAGAGGACCATTCACTTGCATTGCAAAACACACTAACCTTCTCGAACCCATGGACATTCGCACGGTGGTTCCACCCCCGCCCAAGTACCAGAAAAAGAAGAGGAGAAGAAGACGCCGCCTTCAACCTGCCAAGCAACGGCAAAACACACCATCAAGGAACAGTCCAAATCGGACTTTCAATAGCATAATTGATGAACATGCAAAAGCCTTTCCGAATGTCAAACCGTCGACGCGTTATGAACCCGAGCTCATTGCAGACCATATTTACATGTCTGAAGACGAAGATGAAGAGGAGAAGAACAATAGAGTTCTCGATGACACGCTGGAAGACGCAAAGAACCACGAGGAAGTGAATGTTTTCACCAAGACAATTCAAGTGACACAAGCCTCGTCCCCAATCACAGTCAAGAATCAAGGCAGTAGAAGTGCAAACACCCAAACACTCCCAACAGATGGATCCTCTAGCAATACCAGTACTCAGGATCATACGAATCAATCTCCACCACCATCAACAGCAACTCGTGACGAACCCAGTCACCCAGTAGAATCAAGAATTCCCAAAGCCTCCTCCACAAATGACAGTGATACAATCATTGCACTGCAACAAGAAGTCAAAGTGTTGCAACGTCAGTTGTTCTTAGCAAAAGATCGAAACAAAAAGTTGTCGGCAGACATCGACCAAAAGAATAGGCAACACAGGTATGCAACAAACGAGTTGGATGCCGCTCGAAAGCAGATTCAAGAGCTCCAAGACAAAGACAAAGGCCTACCCAAGTCATGCTTTCCCGACGCAAATGGAGATATACTAGTGGACCACATTAAGAGTCTGATCCTCGAGAAAACCAAAACTTTAGGTAGTACCAGCCAGTCCTCGAAGCATTTCTTCAACGAACTGGCATTACTCATGCTAGACGAGAACATACACGGAGGGCAACTGAAACAGTGTGCTTACAATACCTTCCGGCAGTACGTAAGGGACTACGTTTTCACGCCGTACAAGATACTCAAGACAATGGACGAACATGGAGGGGTACTGAATTATCATGGCCTGGAGTTGCTCCGACATGTGGAGACAGATGGAACTCCGAACCAACGTACACTGATACCCTCTTCAAGCTCCATTCAGGAATATGCCGCAATGACGGAAGCTTACGGACGCACCCTTTGTCCATTTGTTATGATAAAGAACAAGAAAAACGGTAGTGAGGGTTTCTCCTTCCGCGCAGCAGATGTTATCACCAACCTGCTACGCTCGGGGAAAATTCTTGATACAGAGGCATTGTACCGTTCTTGTAAGATATCGCAGAGCTTAGATGGGGCTCTTTTCACCAAGAACCTCTCCCACACACTGGGTGGGGTCAAGTTCAACGACCCAAGTAACCCTTACCAGCAGTCGAGAAATGCTGTTTTTCCCATAACATGTGTAGCAATGCCGGAAAGTCTTGGGGTTGTTGAAGATACATTTGAGCCTATGTTTAAGGAGATACAGAAGGCCTGCACGACAGTCCTGCCCAACAAATTCGGCATACACAAGGTGACATGCACAACCAATTGTGATATGTCGTGTGACTGGAAATTGATGGGTAGGGGTGGAGCGACAAAGGTATGCACGTTCCCTTGTGCAAAATGTACCATACGCAGTGGGAACCTACACTTGCCAACAAATACTGACCATACAAAATGTAAGGTATGTATCCAGTTGGGCCACGATCTTGACCCCGAATGGAAATGCCACCATACAAGTATGTGTACAGAAGAGAACTTAGCCGAACTTCAGGAGGAAGTAGACAAATTCAAGAAGACCATGCCCCAACTCGGTTCAGATTTATCGGTGTTACGCGAAACGTCCGAAATACATGTGGAGAACGATCCACGTGTCGCTCCGACAAGTGCTGAAAAATCCAGTTTAAGATCCATCCATTTTGATCTTTCCGTTGCAACTCAGGAGCAACGCTTGCAGTATTCTCGTTCAGTCACTCATGATCTGAGGATCAGACGTCTCCCCGGAACAGGTCGTCTGGAGGAGAGGCAGATACGCTTGAAGCAACAGCATAAACGTGAATGGTCGTACAGGAGGGCATATGAGAGTCTACAAGATGCCAAGACATCTCGAAAGCGTACAGCAATGGTGCTAATGCTAGACTCAATTCCATGTTTATTACACCTTGAGAATCGGATGGGTCTTAAGATTTTGACGCTAGTACTAAAGACAGGGCTTACTGCTGTCAAGAACGCCAAAAGTGCTGAACCTTTCCCATGGATGACAAAGCAGTGTGACACTCAAGACAAGCGAATACAGGCTTATCTACGAGAAGTCAATAGACTTATGAGCGAGAATGTACTCGGGACTGAGCTCCTCCCCTCTCACTGGAAAATGCCCTTTGACGAAAAGAAAAAGAAGGTGGCAACCATTTGCATGGACAACGTCCGAATCAGGAAGGTTGTCACGAAGTTCGAGGTTCTCCTTGGGTGTTGTGTGTTGGATGAGACGAAACGAGAGTTGTGGCAGCGTTGTATCGGGCACTACCGCTCTGCCCTGAAGAAGGTCAATGTGCGCCATGACATGAAACAGAGGGAAATCTTCTCGTTCCAAAGACAAGTAGATTACTTCTTTAGGGACTGGCTCACACTACATGGTGAGGAGGGGGTGACAAACTACGCTCACATGTTGGGTAGCGGTCACTTGATGGAATATCTTAATAGATGGAGAAACTTATGGGCCCATTCCCAACAGGGATGGGAAGGTGAGTTAATTGACTGCGATGTGACTGTCTGAGTTCATGGCGTCCTCTCAAGTTGTTGTTGCTTGGTCAGCGTTTAATCACTTGTTTAAGTCATTTTATTTCAACAGAACCCAAAGGGGAGGAGCTGTTAACGCAGGCAAATCATCTACTAGTCGCCTTAGATCGATTGCCCGATGGTTGCAGCGGCGTATGGTCTTCATGACCGGAACAACAGACGAACAAATCAGGGAGTCGTATGCGACTCGAGGCAGTGACGAGGTGGAGGTATTTGATGTATGGGTGAAGGAGAATGGAGGGACAATCCAATACGGAAAACCAATCAACGAAGTGAGCAAACTAGGACCACAGTCAGAACATGGATTGCTGGAGAACGATTGGGATGTGGGGAAAGAAACAGAAGAGCCTGATGCCGAAGTCATTGATAGTTGGGACGGCCTCCTGGACATGTTACAAGACAGTGGGGACGAATGCGAATCAACAAATGAAGACGGAGACGACCCTGATTGGGGATCTGATTTCAGTGACAGTGATTGGGAACCTGAGAGCGAAGATGAGCTAAGTGAGGACTTGGATGATGAATTCGTGCATTCTGATAATGAAGAACAAGAGAATTCGGATAGAGAATAATTATACTACAATAGTTGTATTGGTTGTGAATGAATGGTTCTTAGTTAAAATCTTGTACAAGCATGAAAACTTCGTCAAGGTCCCACCACTTGCGAACATATTGCTTTTTCAGAGGGAGTGAATGATCAAATAGATCTCCAGCAACTACACGGGCAAGAACAAAGGGTTCCTCTGTCTTGATTTGGATGGAGATCACTTCGTAGACATTGTCCTTGTCAGTAAATTGATCTCCAAGGTGTAGATCTGGGAATTCTGATGGATCCTTGGGGTCTGAATCATCACTGCTGTCGCTAGCCTGAAGGATCTTATTAAAGGTATCAGGAGAATCATTCTTGGAAGAGGAAGAGGTGTCCTTGGCCTTGTTCTGTTGGGGTGGTGAGAGTACGGATGTCATATGGTCGGATGGCGGAGGATTCTTCAATTGCCCACTACGGTTTACAGAATAATGATACTGTTGGTAGCCAACAATGATCTTGAAGTGGAAATTTGACCAACATAAGTCCACTCGTTGGTTACGTGATCGGATCTTGAAGGGCGCATCTCGATCACATTCTTCATCGGAAGTTCCATTGACCAGTGTTAATCGGTGTTCGCGCTTGAGCGGCAAACCACGGGGACCATCCTTGAGTGTAGGTTTGCGTTCTATAGAGCCGTATGTTGAACAGAAACCAAGTAGACCACGTAGAAACGCCAGCTCGGAAGAGCTTTGGAAACGGATTATAGCTGTCGGGTATTGGATTTTTACCTTCCTACGCGTAAAATCCGGATCGACATCGAGGTACGAGGCGCTACCCTTCGTGAGATGGGCTTTGATGTTCTCGGACCGAGACATATGGACTATGTAAGTCCATGTCTCGGTTGGAACTAAGCCTATTTGCACACCAACAACTTCTTCTTCTTCGGCTTGTCCACTGCTTTTGTTAAGGATCTTGGTGATACTCCTCCGAATGACAAACAGCCCAACAAAGGCTGATTGATGGAAACATCTGGGTGGACGGATGGCTTCGTCAGATACAACTCTTTTGAGGTGCTCGTTGGGGAAGCAAAGATTCTGGTCAAAGGCCTTGAGGGGGACCAGCTGAGGGTGTCTAGAATCTCCAGAAACAGTGGACGGTTCTTGAGGGCACCGAAATCGAACAAAAAAGACATTTTTGAGACCATGGGCCCAAGAGTTTTTGGGTTGCTTGAATTCTTCAAGAGAAAAGACGAAAGCAGGGTACAGAATGATGGATTCAGCGTTCGTGGCGACGTCGTATTCAGCCTCAGACTCGTACAATTCCTGATTTCGGGAACCGATGTCAAGAAGGATCTTGGGGAAATTGTGCTTTGGTAAAATAGGGTGAGTGTGATGTTGTTGTTTCTTTGAGGGAAATAGAGGCGGGTAAATGACAAACCTGATGCCGGTGGCTCCAAAGGTGGAATGAATTCGTGCAATGGTCGTCGTTCCATCGTTTTGTCCTTTTAATTTGATGTGAACAAAACTCCCAATACGTAGATGGTCATCTATATTCTTGACGTATATAGGAGGAGCGTTGACATCAGGAGGGTATCGAAAAGCCATCGTTCGTGATACAAATCAATCTGGTAGCTCAATGGAGGCTGGCGAGAGATATGGACTTGGATTTGATGTTGTCATTTGTCTGCTGCTATCCATTGGCTTGTTGTCGTTCTCGGTGGATTGGAGGGAGAGGGGTTCCGAATAGTCCAGATTGGAAGAAAATGACGAAGGAATTTGATTGATGGTGAGATGTCGGTATGACTTTTTATTTAATTCGAGTTTAATCCATGGAATGTCGAGAGGTTTTGGTATTAAGCGCGCCGGGTGGTATTGCTAATGGGCTGGCAAGGGAAAAAGGGGCTCAGGGCACGTGTTTGGTAAAAACCGTTATAGGCGTTTGCTGGTATTGATTTCGACCACAAGAAGGTCGATTTGCAAACCTACATTAACTCTCCATAGTAAACCTATGGAAATTTAGGTCTAGATTCTAGTTTTTGTACCAGAGCCCGTAGCTTTCTACAGGTTGCACTTGAGCTGCATATTTTGCATATGAGCTCCCATAGGTACAGCTACGTATGGCCCTTTTTGCACTTGAGCTTTGGTTTTGATATGCCACTTTGCACTTGAGCTCCAAAACCAATTTAGCCGGGCTCTGGTGCGCCATTTTTCTCCCGCGCGATTATATTCAATATGACCATTGTAACATGACAACAAGGACAGGGACTAACGCTAAAGGAGTTTTGTCTCAATGATAATCCTTAGGGCCTTTTTCACAGCCAGACTTTCTAGTGCTAAGGGCCTCATTCGTTGCCAGATTTTGTAGTGAATGACCTTGCTTAGGGCCTCTTTCACATGAAGATAGTGAGTGAATGACCTTGCGTTGTACCTGATTTCTTTTGTGAACCGTCACATCGAAAAGACTCTTGTTGACAATGGCTCCCATTTCTACCGTTGGGCCGGGGACCCCATCTCCTTCAAGGAGAAGGCCCATGAAAAAAATAAGACTCTGCAATGGTGGAGGAATGAGGTTAGGGTTAGGGTTATTAGGGTTAGGGTTAGGGTTAGGGTTTGGTTAGGGTTAGGGTTAGGGTTAGGGTTAGGGTTAGGGTTAGGGTTAGGGTTAGGGTTAGGGTTAGGGTTAGGGTTAGGGTTAGGGTTAGGGTTAGGGTTAGGGTTAGGGTTAGGGTTAGGGTTAGGGTTAGGGTTAGGGTTAGGGTTAGGGTTAGGGTTAGGGTTAGGGTTAGGGTTAGGGTTAGGGTTAGGGTTAGGGTTAGGGTTAGGGTTAGGGTTAGGGTTAGGGTTAGGGTTAGGGTTAGGGTTAGGGTTAGGGTTAGGGTTAGGGTTAGGGTTAGGGTTAGGGTTAGGGTTAGGGTTAGGGTTAGGGTTAGGGTTAGGGTTAGGGTTAGGGTTAGGGTTAGGGTTAGGGTTAGGGTTAGGGTTAGGGTTAGGGTTAGGGTTAGGGTTAGGGTTAGGGTTAGGGTTAGGGTTAGGGTTAGGGTTAGGGTTAGGGTTAGGGTTAGGGTTAGGGTTAGGGTTAGGGTTAGGGTTAGGGTTAGGGTTAGGGTTAGGTTAGGGTTAGGGT